>CM038681.1:333050841-333650841 GCA_021605205.1 Aegilops longissima | reverse complement strand
CGGGGCGGACGACAAGGAGCTTCCTCAGGCACGGCCTCGTCAGGCTGGCTCATGAGGAGGCGGAGAGTTCAAGGCAGGGTACCTCGCGAGGTGCCCATGATGTAAGCCATGACGACCAAGGCGCCCGATCGGGCGCCAGCCAGCCTTGTGTCCTCCTTTCCTCTGTGGTGCAAAGGGAGCAAGCGCAGCGAGAGCATCAAGCAAAGGCATCCGTTTGGTGCAACAAGACCAAGACCAGCCCAGCGGCTGGAAGGGAGTCATCGTGGAGCCCAAGCAAAGGTCATCACGAGCCTTTGGCGGCGAGGACCAACTTTGTCGATAAGTGTACCGCTGTTCCCCTTCAAAATGGCCAATTGTTGGCGCCCTTCCCGCTCAATATTTGGGAAGAGGCCCAGGGCCTTAGCCTATATAAGTAGAGGTAGCCACCATAGTAGAGGCATCTAGAGGGATCTGGGATCCGAGATCCGAATCCTCATCAAGGAACCAGTAGCTAGAGAGACTGAACACCACCTAGCAGTTCATCGCACCCGCCAAGAACAGACCCTCGCGAGGCTGTTCTTCCTTGTATTGTTCCTCATCAGCCCAAGAGGCAATCCACCACACCACACCTTTGGGTAGGGTATTACACCACAATGGTGGCACAGAACGATATAAATCTCGTGTCTCTTGTGCTGTTCCGTTTAGTAGTTTTAGGTCCCAGCGATTGGCGAGGCGAGGCGGTGGAGGTTGGATCTCCGCGCGCTCCCAGTGTTGAACCTCAAGGATCTGCGGAACCGAAATCCGACATTTGGCGCGCCCGGTAGTAGTGCGCTGGAATCTGCCTTCCGTCGCCTCGTTCTTCCCGACCACCGCAACTATATTCGGCGCCCGTCGGGCCAGCGCCCGGCGCCGAGCCGCCCTCGCCTCCCATGTCGCCCAGACAGCTCCCGTCGGCAGGCGCCCTCGTCGTTCCCCGTCACCTGCCGTCAACGCCGCCACCGGCCCGGCGGGGAACGAGCAGCAAGCATCATCCCAGCACCCGTCCATGAGGCGGGACGGCCGCACCGCCACGCCTTCGCTCACCCCCGCTGGTTCTTCGTCATGCGCGCCCCTCGCGGCCATGGAGGCCCGAGCTGCACTCATCGCGGCAAACGAGCTCCTGCGCTACCGCCCCGTCGACGACGTCTACGAAGAATGGCTCGACCGAGTCACCAAGCTAGTCCGCACTGCAGGAGGCGGCCCCGCACCGTCCGTCTCGCTGCACCGCACCCCGCCCCGCGCGGGCGATGAAGCTCCCGGGGTGCCTCAGCCGCCTCCTCCTCAAGAAGGCGCCCTGGCCCCAAGGCGCGCGGCCCCTGGGCGGAACCCGCTCCGCCCGAGCCCGGCGGGCAGAGCAGAGTTGTCAAGAAGTTCCTCGCCCATAAGAAGCTGCTGGCGCTCCCGCTCCAGCCGTCGGGACCCTGCGCTGCCCCCAGCCACGGCGCAGGGAGGCCCACAAGACCAAGCTCTCTGTCGTCCGAGGCCCCCCGCGGCCACGGCGGGCTGTCGCGGCTTTACCTCCGAAGGCGCAGCGTCGCGTAGCCCGCCAAGTTCAAGCCAGACCTGCCTCCTCGCTATGGCACAGCTGACCCTAAGGAGTTCCTCCAGCTCTGAGATGGGCATCGAGGCTATAGCGGGGATGAAAAGGTCATGGCGAACTGGTTTCCCATGGCGCTCAGGGCGGAACCGCGCGCTGGCTCTGAATCGGCCCGGGCATGATCTCTTCCTTGGCCGAGATCGCACCGCTTCATCGCCAACTTCCGTGGTACTCGCGATCGGCCACCCGCCGTGGCGACATCGCCGAATCAAGCAGCGATCGGGAAACCCTGCAAAAGTACATCCAGCGCTTCAACAACGCGCCTCAAGATCCCGGTGGTAGCGGAGGAGGCCATCATCTCTGCCTTCTCCGGCGGCGCGCGACGTCAAGATGAAGGAGGAGCTGGTGATGCATGAAGATCTGTGCACCTCCTTGGAGCTGTTCAACTTGGCGACCAAGTGCGCCAGGGCTGAGGAGGGGTGCCTCTCCCTCCTCGAGCTGCCTTCCGGGGATCCCAAGAAAAGAAGTCAAGGCCAGGGACGTGAAGTGCAAGGGGCTGCCGTACTCGCGGCGAACCCGGACACCAGCGGGCGAGATCAGCCCGAGTCCTCCAAGGGTGGTCGGTACTGCGTGTACCACGACCTCCACACCCACAACACCAATGAATGCCAAGAGCTCCGGGCCGTGCACGAAGGAAGGGTCGGCAGACGCCCCGAGCGCAGCGACCGGGGCTAAGGCCGAGGAGGAGGAAGGAATGCAGGACGCTGGGAAGACCGCAGCCCGCGCCAAGGGTGGTGCGACCAACCTCGCGAGGACCGCTGGCAAGACCCGCCTCGCGAGGGAGGCTGGAGGGATCAGCCTCGCGAGGATCGCCCGCAGGGGAACACAGGCCTCCCTCCGCTGCCGCCGCCGCCAAGGAGAATTGAAGACCGTCATCAGGACGAGGGGCTGGGGCTTCCGGGAACGCGGCGATCGCTTTGCATCTGGGCGGAGCTCAAGCCCCAGCCTCTCAGCGCATCTTCAAGCAGTTCGCCCGTGAAGTGAATGCAGTCCTCCCCAAGCTCGAGGCCACGCGCCCTCTCAGGTGGTCGGCGTGCGCCATCACGTTCAGCTCAGCAGACCAGCTCAAGTGCGCAGCCACAGCCGGAGTTCTCCCGATGCTTTGTTCCCCAATCATCAGCAATATGCTAGTCACCAAGACCCTCATCGACGGCGGAGCAGGGCTCAACGTCCTGTCCGTGGAGACATTCAACAATCTTCAAGTACCTTACAGTCAGCTTCAGCCAACCAAGCCTTTCTCCGGAGTCACCGACGGCTCCACGGTCCCGATCGGGCAGGTCTGCCTTCCTGTCACCTTCGGGGCTCGCGACAACTACCGCACCAAGCTCATCGACTTCGACGTCGCCCACATTTGCCTGCCGTACAACGCCATCCTCGGGTACCCGGAGCTGGCCAAATTCATGGCCGTAACCCACCATGGCTACAACGTCCTCAAGATGCCAGGAAGCTGCGGGGTCATCACGGTGCCCTGTGAAGAGAGAGAAGCAGTGTGCTCCCTGGAGCGAGCCTTTCAGGCCGCATCACTAGAAGACCCAGACCACAGCAGCATGAGGCCTCATGAGGCCGCACCCAAGAAGAAGAAGACATCGACCGGCCCGGCCCCTCAAGAGGCAGGCCCCTCAGGGCCCGCGCCGGGCCAGGGGGAGCCTCCTTCCATCGCATAGGAAAGCGCGCCTGGCGCCCTCCTCAGGCAGGGCTAGGGGGCTCTCCCCTGGAGGGCCGCCGACCTCGTCAAGGTCTCGAGGGAGGCGCTTGGGCACCACGTGGAGGCGTGTTTCGAAGCACGTTTCCCGCAAGCAGGAGCAAGGCAAGGAGGGCCAAACCCTCAGGAGTTCGTCAGCAAGGCCATTCAGGAGCTACAAGAGTCAAGGGTCATGAGGGGCAGCCGCCGCCTGCCCGCTGTGCCCCCCCATCTAGGCGAGGATGGTGGGCTGCGCGTCTGCATCGACATACCAGGGCTCAACCGAGCCGCGTCTCAAGAGCGCCTCTGGCCCTCGCGAGTGGGACGTTGCGAGGGTCCGCCCCACAGCTACGTGTGCATGCCTTATGGCCTGCCAAGCGGGCAGCTGCGCACAGCGCCTCATGAGGACCATCACGAGGCTCAAGAGGTCGAGCACGCGCGCAGCCTGGCGGAGATGGAGATGGCCAGCGAGCCGCCAGCGCCCGGATCCTCCCGAGGCCCCTGGGCACAGGGGCTCGTCTTGATCGGCTCCGCAGCCCACCGAGTCTGCTACACCAACACCCCTTCGTCCCCAACATCACCAGGTGACATCTTTAAGTTTCGTTTCAGGCTGGGAGCGCCTTCAGGGCCGCATTATTCCCAGGCCACGTGGGTCCGTCCCTGCGGCATGTATCCTTTTTATTTCATGTCATTAGCTTATCCTGTTGGGGCGCCCCTCGGCTGCATCATCCCAAACCGCTCGGGCTGTCCCAATGACATGTATCCTTCCTACGTTTTCCTTAGGATTATGCTCTCGCTCCACCATGCTTGTTATTTGGTGCCTTTTCCTGGGTGACGGAATCTTGCACGTTAAAGGGGGGGTGCCTGAGCATCGCGACTCAGGGCTCCTACTGGCTCTCCGGCCCTCACCCTCTGGTCTTGTCCATGGCATCGCGACACAGCTTGCAGGGCGACAGCCGAGACCAGCCCGAGGCCGGGACCAAGACGTAGAAACACCGCATCTGGCCAAATTTGCAGGAACACACCCGAAGATAAGGCCCAGGCCAGGCGCAACCCGCCTTGAGGTAGGGCCCGTGAGTCTGCAAGGCTGCTCACGGTGCCCCAACACACCTCGCGAGGCCTCTCGCGCCTCTCCAAAGCTACTAATGGCAGGACTAACGATCGCCACGGTGAGCTCTTGTTCCTTTTGTGGTGAACCTGCAGGGTCCCTCCAAGGAGCACGAAACGACCTCGCCACGCAATCTCTCCCCGGCCAAGGCACGGACCTAGCGCCGGACCAGGAAGCATTGTCCTGACCCTCGAGATAAGTCACCCTCCGGACGCACTAGTTATCACAACACCATCCCCACACTCAATGCAACCCCGTGTTAGCAACGTCGCTCTCCTTTCTTATCAATGATGGCTGCTTGGCGCCAAGGGGACCCCAGAGCATCGCGACTCGGGGGCTCTTACGGACCTCGGGCCGCTCACCTCCTGCCTTGAACACGGCATCGCGACACAGCATACCGGTGGCGGCTGAAGCCGCCTTGGGATGGGACACTGCCAAGTGTGAGCATCAGGCCCTCATGTGGACTGAAAGGAGGAAACTGAGCTAGAACGGAATGAGCATCTCGCACTGCCTCACAATAAGGATCATATTGACAAACGAAGCTACAAACATCTTACAAGCCCCCACGGGGTACATTCTTGGCTCCTCGCAGGAACAAAAGACGTGAATCCTAAGGAGTCCTACCTACAGGGACCACCGCGACAGACGCCATCATCAACAGTGGGCCACCCGGTCCGGCGCCAACCCCATCCAGATCAGGGGCGGCGATGACCTGACGAGCCCACCCTGCTCCGGGAGCGGCGCAGGCTCGGAGGCTCGTAGCTGTCGTCGCTCGTCTCGGCGTCGCTGAAGAGCTCGGCCGGAGTCGCTGGATCCTCCGGCGCCTTAAATGCTCGAGGAGCTGCCAAGGAGTGGTCGATCGGCCTCTGTCTCACCGCAGCAGGACCCGACCACCTCTCCCGTGGCAACACTCAGCCGACGACCCTCCGCGTCGAAGACCTTGAAGGACACCACCAAGCACCATCAGACTCTGGTGGATCGTGAGGGCGCCCTCGTCCTGCAGACCGGCGACCTCGCCCCACCTCGAGTCATGAAGACTCGCCCGGCAACTTCCGCAACCTCTGCCTTGTCGCGAGGTGCCGCAGCCGGCGTCTGCAGCGAGTCGAGGTTCCCCCACGGACGACGGAGGAGAAGAAAGAAGGAAGACGAATCCAAGACTTAGGGGCGTGGCGGCTGGGCACGAACTCTGGCAGAGCCTCGGCGTGGACCCGGGGGGGAAGACGCACACCGCCGTGACCCGCGGCGTCGGGCGGCGCGCTCGTGGCGCCCGGCGTCGCCTCCTTCGAGTCGCCAGCGTGCGCGTAAAGGGAAGAGGAAACCTGGTGGCGGCCGCCGCGCGGGGGCATGGGCGCCTCGGCACGCGCTCTTGCCCTGACACCAGAGGGCAAGCCGCTTCTTTGGGGGGAGCAGGTCAGGATCCTCTTGAGGAGCCTTTCCCTTCTCTTCTGTGGAGAACCGGCCGATCGGAGCCATGGCAACCAGACGAAACAAGGAGGAAGAGAAGCAGAAGGATAGACTGGAAGGGCGCGCGCCGTTCCGTACTTATAGCCGGCGAAGGCCAACCGTCGGCCTCCACGATCACCGGTAATCATGACCAACTCTGCATGCAGGGACTTGTCGAATCCGGGTGGTTACCAAGGCATCACGCGGAAGCAGTGTGCACGCGTCCAATCAACCGCCACGCGACGCCCAAGGCCATAGGCTGTTAGGGCTCTGACGCCGCGCCTTGCCCTTCGCCTCTCTGCTCGGCCAAGTTCGGGCGCGCCATGGGCCCGGGGGCTACTGTCGGCGTTCTGGGAACGGGGGTCCCCAGACTTGCCTGCCTGCGGCCTGCGGCGTGGCTCAAAGGAGGCCCAGGACGGCCCATCTTCATCAACGCTAGCTCAAGACCCTCGCGAGGGGCCAAGCCTCGCGAGGCGGACAACAAGGAGCTTCCTCAGGCACGGCCTCGTCAGGCTGGCTCATGAGGAGGCGGAGAGTTCAAGGCAGGGTACCTCGCGAGGTGCGCATGATGGAATCCATGACGACCAAGGGCGCCCGATCGAGCCAGCCCGCTGCATGTCCTCCTTTCCTCTTTGGTGCAAAGGGAGCAAGCGCAGGCGAGAGCATCAAGAAAAGGCATCCGTTTCGGTGCAACAAGACCAAGACCAGCCCAACGGCTGGAAGGGAGTCATCGTGGAGCCCAAGCAGGCGTCATCACCAGAGCCTTTGGCAGGCGAGGACCAACTTTTGTCACGATAAGTGTACCCGCTGTTCCCCTTCAAAATGGCCAATTGTTGGCGCCCTTCCCGCTCAATATTTGGGAAGAGGCCCAGGGCCTTAGCCTATATAAGTAGAGCTAGCCACCATAGTAGAGGCATCTAGAGGGATCTGGGATCCGAGATCCGAATCCTCATCAAGGAACCAGTAGCTAGAGCGACTGAACACCACCTAGCAGTTCATCGCACCCGCCAAGAATAGACCCTCGCGAGGCTGTTCTTCCTTGTATTGTTCCTCATCAGCCCAAGAGGAAATCCACCACACCACACACTGGAGTAGGGTATTACACCACAATGGTGGCCTGAACCAGTATAAATCTCGTGTCTCTTGTGATGTTCCGTTTAGTAGTTTTAGGTCCCAGCGATTCGGCAAGGAGCGAGACGGTGGAGGGTTGGATCTCCGCGCGCACCCCAGTGTTCAAACCTCAAGGGTCTGCCGGAACCCGAAATCCGACAGCGTGGCCCGCCCACGCCGTGCCGCCAGCCCAAGGCGACCTCAACCTTGCACCTCAGGCAGCTCGCGCTCCGCAAGGCGCTGCGGGGCGCGGGCGACGCAGCCAGACGCCGCCTGCCCTCACGCCGCAGCAGGTGTGGTCCGCGGCCAGAGCCTCAAGCCACGCCGCGGCCACGGCGCCGCACACCCGACGGGAGCAGGCAAACTCCTGGGCCGCACTCACGGTGGCCCGAGAGCTGTTACGGTGCCGGCTTCTAGAGGGCGGCCACGACGTGTTGTTAGAGCGAGTGGCCAAGCTCTTGGACGCCGCTGCCTCGGGAGCACCTCCTTTCTGCGTCCGGCTGCCACCCCAGGTCCAGAGCGTGCCGTATGGTGGCCCCATACACGCCCATGCAACCTCAAGCGGGCTCCAGGGCCTACTCGACGCCAACCTGGCCGGCAACACCAGGCGCCAAGGCGCGCAGACCCCATCTCCGGCCGGCGAAGGAGCGAACGCCGCGACCTTTGGCCTCGGCGGACCACCGCGCCACCACTCTCAAGACGACGCTCCTGGCCGGACTGCGTGGCATGTGGGGCACTACAGCGAGACCTACGGGGCAGCGGCCCCAGAAGCTTATGTGTCCCGCATGATGGATCAAGAGTGCGCACGGGAAGAAGACCATGGCTCGTTCCTTGGGCCAGGCTGGGGTGAGGAGACACCACCAGCTGAGCTCTTTCAGGAACCCCAAGAGGGCCTTGACGACCACGCCGGCGGCAGCAACTATCTGGTACCATTAATTCCTCAGGACCAAGCTTATGCTAACCGTGTGCATGGAGGTACAGGTCATTGTGGCATGTGGCTGCCCCAACCTGCAGCCTCTTACCCCTCGGAGGAGGGCACCGGGGGCCGCAGGAAAGGGGCCGAGATCCGGGTTGGTCCCCGCGGCGCTTGGCGCAAGACGTTCTCAGGAGGTAGGCCCTCTACCGGGGAGGTGCCTCAGAGCCTGCCCCCGGCAGAGGACCCGTGGTCGTCGGGGGAACTGCTGGCGACCGCTCTACCCCATTGGCGTCGTCCTTGGTCTTCGGCCGCCGTAAGTGGCGGTAGAGTGTGGCGCAAGGCGGGGCCCTCATCTGGCGATATGAAGCAAGGTCGGTACCTGTGAAGAAGGCCCAATGCCTGTGAAGCTCGCCGCCCCGTGACACTCTCACGTAATAATGAGTGGGGTTGTACACGCCCTGGAGTCTCCGGAGAGCCGCCCTCGGGCCTCGGGGGCTCCCGCCCACGCCCAGTGGCAGCACTTAGCTCCGTGCTGGTGAGAAGACGTCGAAGATTAGACTAGGTGCCGGACGCGGCCTTTTGCTCTTTGCCTTATCCTCAGTTGACAAGTTTCTTCGATTTGAATTTAAGTTGGATTTGAGTTCGAGCCTTGCGTGCGTTTGGGGAAGGGGTGTTTAGTCTCATTCGAGCAATCTCGTCGTTTCGGTTTCGCTTTGCGTCCAAAGCTAGCGTCGGCTACCTCCCCTCATGAGCGGGCAGACCAAACGCGTCCACAGCTCGGACGACTATCGCCACGCCCTCTTCGAAGGTTCTTATCGCAGGATCAATGGGTTCACCCAGAAGACACATATGCCGCTATGGCCCCCACAGCCCTTCTCGGGGCTCACCCGGGTCAAAAGGTAAACGAGCCAGCTGACCCACCACCAGGCCGACTGTTAAGCTCACACGCTGCATTAAGATTACCAGGGCATTTACCGCAAACCTTTACATGAGGGCTTCCCTCCCAAAATGCTCTCACAGTCTTGAGGCCAAGCCGAACCTCTTTTGTGCAGGGTAAACAGCGATGACAAACAATCAGTCGGACATATCGCTCGCCGTGCCTTCTGGGTCACCTCCAGAGGCGTCGCTGGCGTCACTGACATCATCGCCACCACCAACACCTCCGCCAGCACCAGAACCATCCACCACGCCGCCTTCATCGGTGGCCATGATCACACCGTCATCATCGGACGTGAAGGCCCTGACAAGGTCGTCCACGTGATCCTCCACCCATTGCGCCAGTCGCCCGGGGCGGCTATAGGGCACGGTGCGATAAGCGGCATCAAAGTCGAAGTGGGGATCCCTGTCCCGCAGATGACTGAAGACACGGGAGAAAGCGCGCCCGAGCAAGGCTCGGCTCCTCTCCTCGACTAGCCAACGTGACCTCTCGGAGCGGTTCTCCAGGAGCGTCACCACGTCTGCAAAATACTGGAGGTTGCCAGCATAGTTGGTCTCATGCGGCTCCTCAGCGGCGGCCTCACAAATGTTGCCCACCACCGCGTTAGCCCATTCCCTGAGTGTATGGAGCATGGGGGCGTGCTCGTGCTCCAGAACCCGCCGCAGACGAATCTCGTCCTCATTCTGCCGTGCGGTAGCCTCGTCGCCATCAATCCTCTATCGGAGAAGAAGCAGTTCGGCGCGGGAGAAGGTCAGCTCCACCTGCACTGCGCAAAGGGCGGCTACGGAGGAGTCCGCACCCCGAGTCACTTCGTCTAGCTTGGCCTTGAGGGCCGCGGTCCTGCCCTCAGCTTCGGCCCTGACCAACTCCAACCTCAACTCATACTGGCGCTCGAGGCCTGAGCGAGCTTCCGCTATGCGGCGGTCAACCTCTTCTTGGGCTCGGGCTTCATGCGCGGCGACATCATCCTTCGCCTGAGCCACCAGGCACTCCCTCGTCTCCAACCGCTCAAGGTCGAGGTTGCGCTCGGCGGCTTCCAGCATCAGTGCTTCCTCGCGCTTCTGGAGCTCCGCCTGGTCGACGGAAGCCTCCTTCAGCGACAAAAGTGCAGCCTGGCGCAACTCCACCTGCTGCTCCAGAGAGTTTCTCCAGGCTTGGAGCTCCCATGCACGCTCCTCGGCGTCCCTGCGCCGTTGGTCTGCTTCCAGGGCCTCCGTCGTCCCTTCTTGATTTCAGATTGAACAACCACAAGTTCATCAGTGGTCATCTTGACAACATTCTTCTTCAGAAAGTGCTCCTTCTTACACTGCACTTTCTTCAACTGCTTGGCCTTCTCAATTTTCCATTTTTATTCGCCTATGAAGACGGTCAGCATGTGACTTTGGCCACGAGTGAGTTTGAAGTCAGGGATGAGAGTGTTGGGATCCTTGTGCCAGAGATCAATGTACTCAAGGATCAACTTTGGATTTAGAAGGAGAGGAACTTCACTTCCTTTGTCTCTAGAGGCCCTGTGATGCATGTCTCTGATCATTTCGGCGAGTTCCTCATCATCAGCTTTGTCTTCATCAGACGACACTTGGAAGGCGACCTGCTTCTTGTGAGGACTTGGTCGAGAACCTAGTCCAGCAGTGACCTTAGTCTTCAGCAGAGTGGGGCCAGTTGAGGAATGCGGAGGAGCTGAAGAACTTGCAGATGCTCCTGAGGCAATAGAGATGCCTGTTGTCCTTTGGCATGAGGCGAGATGCACAGGTGCTGAGGATTTGGAAGGAGGAGCTGAGGGTTTTGCAAATTGAGGAGCTGGAGCAGCTTGAGGAATTGGCCGTGAGGGCTTTGGTGAGCTGGGCTGTGAGGGCATTGCAAATGAGCTTGGCTGTGAGGACATTGGTGCAGAAGCCTTGGGCTTGTGTGCAGGCTTCTTGGGCATGGCTGTCGGCGTTCTAGGAACGGGGATCCCCAGACATGCCTGCTTGCGGCCCACGGCGTGGCTTTGCTAGCAGGTTCGTACGACCCATCTTCATCAACAAGGCGTTCAAGACCCTCGCGAGGGGCCAAGCCTCGCGAGGGACCAGGCTGGCTCGCGAGGAGCAGAGAGATCAAGGCAAGGCAAACCTCGCGAGGTTCTCATGACGTGAGCCTTGACGATCTAGATTAGGCGGGCGCCAGCGCGCGCAGTGTCCTTGTTTCCTCTTTCGTGCTAAGGAGGCAAGCGCAGGCGCGGAGTACCGAGCCATCAAGCAAAGGTGTCCATATCGGTGCAACAAGACCAAGACCAGCAGGACGACAAGAGGAAGGTCACCATGGAGCCCAAGGCGGCGTCACCACCAGAGCCTTTTGCAGGCGAAGACTGCTTTTGTCAGGATAAGCTGTACTAGTTGTCCCCTTTCAAATTGGCCGTTGTTGGCTCCCATCCCGCTAAATATTTGGGAAGAGGACCACGGCCTATATAAATAGGACTATCCACCACAGTAGAAGGCAAGGAGCACGAACGGATAAAGAAGCAAGCCTTAGCTGATCGAACACACACACAAGTTCGCCAAGCCTCAGGAGGTTGTTCTTCCCCTTGTACGGTTCATCATCAGCCCAAGAGGCAATCCACCACCACCACACTGGAGTAGGGTATTACACCACAACGGTGGCCCGAACCAGTATAAATCTTGTGTCCCTTGTATTGTGAGTTCGTCGAGTTCGTTCTTGAGATCTTAGCAAGCTAGGACGTGGATCGGTAGGGGGAAAATCTTCGTGCGCACCCCAGTGTTTGAACCTTGAGGGTTTTGTCGGAACCCGTGATCCGACATTTGGCACGCCAGGTAGGGGTGCGCCATAGCCTCCCTCCGCCAATCTACGCTCCGTCACCACCGCGCTCCGCCCTCATGGCAGGCGCCCCGCTACCGGCTCTGACGGCCGGCGCGGACGACCTGGCCAAGGGGCTCCGAGTCCTAGCCCCCACCTTGCGGCAGGTGCAGTGGCCGCCCAAGTTCAAGCCGGAGATGCCACCGCGCTACGACAGCACGGCGGACCCGTCGGCTTTCCTGCTGGCATACGAGGAGGCCGTCCTCGAGGCCAGGGCGACGACAAGGTCATGGCCAACTGGTTTCCCATGGCCCTCACCGGCGCGCCGCGCGCCTGGCTGCTCAACCTCCCCGGATCCATGGTGGCACCTTGGGAGCAGCTGTGTGACCTCTTCACTGCGCGCTACGCGGCACCGGCGCACCACACGGTCGCGGCCCTACTAGGCGGCTCTCAAGAACCGCCTTCAGGTCGCCATGTAAAGCCATTCCTTCACCAGATCGACGCTGCTCCCAAGCGCTCGGGGGCTCCGCCGGGCTGGGCTGCGCCCGAGGCTGACCTCACCTTCAACTCAGGAGACCACCCCATCACCACCCCTGGCTCGAGTATGGTCCCGATGCTGTGCACGCCCACCATCTACAACGTGGCCGTCACCAAGACCCTCGTCGATGGCGGCGCTGACCTCAACATGCTCTCCGTGGAGGCCTTCAGCCTTCTTCACGTACAGCTCGAGTGGCTCAGCCTCAGCAAGCCTTTCTCGGGAGTTGGTGGCGGCACCGCCACTCCCTTGGGCAGTTCCGCCTCCCCGTCACCTTCGGCACGCACGAAAACTACCGCATCGAGTTGGTCGACTTCGAAATCGTCTGCATCGGCCTCCCATACAATGCCATCCTCGGGTACCCGGCTCTGGCCCAGTTCATGGCAGCAACCCACCCAGCATACAACCTCATGAAGATGCCTGGAAGCAAGGGAGTCCTCACTATCAAGGGGTACACCAAGGAGGCCATGGAGGCGCTCAAGCTTGCCTTCAAGACCACCGCGACAGCGCAGCCCATCGGCACGGGCGCCTCCGAGGCCAAGGAGGCCGCCCCAACCAAGAAGAAGCAGCTGTTCACCCAAGACAAGGCGGAAACCAAGCAGGTGCCGGTCGACGAAGACGGATCCTCGGGAGCCGCCTTTACCATAGGTGCCGACCTCGACCTAGGCCAAGAGGATGCGTTGGTGAAGTTCTTGCGTGCAAACAAGGAGATATTCGCGTGGGAGCCTAAGCAGCTGGTGGGAGTCCCGAGAGAAGTGATTCAACATCACTTGAGGGTGTGCCCCAACGTATGCCTGGTGAAGCAGCGGGTGAGACGGCAGTCCACGGAGAAGCAGGCCTTCATCATCCAAGAGACCCGTAAGTTGGAGGCGGTGGGTACCATTCGCGAGGTTCGGTACCCCGAATGGCTGGCGAACCCCGTCGTTGTGCCGAAGAAAGGTGGGAAGGAGCGAATGTGCGTCGACTTCACCAACCTCAACAAGGCCTGCCCCCAAGATCCGTTCCCACTCCCATGCACCGACCAGATCGTCGACTCCACCGCCGAGTGCGACCTGCTGTGCTTCCTGGATGCATTCTCAGGGTATCACCAGATCAAGATGGCGGTAGAAGATGTAGAGAATACAGCCTTCCTGACCCCATGTGCGGTGTACTGCTACACTTGCATGCCTTTCAGACTGCGTAAAGCGGGTGTGACTTTCCAGCAGCTGATGCACATCACCTTAGGGCGACAGCTCGGGAGGAACGCGGAGGCCTACGTCGACGACATTGTGGTAAAATCTCGGGAGGCGAGAACCTTGATCGAGGATCTTGAGGAGACCTTCGCGAGTCTACGCCAGGTGAACTTGTGACTTAACCCGGAGAAGTGCGTGTTTGGTGTCCCTTACGGCAAGCTGCTGGGTTTCCTTGTATCACACAGAGGGATCGAGGCAAACCCAAAAAAGATCAAGGTCATCGAAGACATGATCCCACCTCAGACCCTCAAGGAAATGCAGAAGCTGGCTGGGCGGGTGACTGCGTTGGGCCGTTTCATCTCCAAGCTGGGGGAGCGTTCCCTACCCTTCTTCAAGCTGATGAAGAAGAAGGGCCCGTTCAAGTGGACCCCGGAGGTCGACCGAGCTTTTCAAGACCTCAAGAGATACCTGACCAGCCCTCCAGTGATGGTGGTGTCGCGGCCTCTCGAGCCCCTAGTGCTTTATCTCGCCGCGACTCCGTACTCGGCCAGCGCAGCTCTAGTGGCGATTCAGGAAGAGCGACAAGCCAAAGGCGGGTTACGGCGAGCCACGCCAGCAGCCGGATTGAGGCAAGATCAGGAAGACACCGCAAGAGCCGTAGCAGCATCGGCAGAGGACCAAGCTCAGCGGAACAATGCCGTCAAGGTCCCGACAAGCGATCAAGCGTCGAAGGTTCCACCACCTCGCGAGACACCCCAACTCCCGCAGGACACGAGCCTCACCAACGCGCCAGTCCTCATCGAGCACCCGGTGTATTTCGTCAGCACGGTGTTGCGGAACGCAAGGGCGCGATACCCCATGCCCTAGAAGCTTTTGCTCGCGCTCTTGGTGGCCTCACGAAAGTTGCGGCACTACTTCCAGGGCCACCACATCAAGGTCGTCTCGGCCTACCTATTGGAGAGAGTGCTCAGGAGCCCCAACTCAGCTGGAAGGGTCGCTGAATGGAACATCGAGTTGCAGGCATTCCAGTTGGAGTTCAGCACTACCAGGGTCATCAAGGGAGCCGCACTCGCTGATTTCGTGGCAGAATGGACGGATGCCCCGACGCTTGAAGCAGGCGAGGACCGGTCCACCTCACTAGGAAGTGAGGCGCCCGACGGCTGGGTCATGTATTTTGATGGGGCCTTCACGCACCAAGGCGCGGGGGCTGGAGCAGTACTCGTCTCGCCCGCTCAAGACAAACTCTACTACACCGTGCAGCTCTGCTTTCAGCAGGGCGAGAAGGTCTCCAACAACATCGCAGAATACGAAGGCCTCATAGCTGGCCTGAAGGCTGCGGCAGCTCTGGGAGTGAAGCGCCTCAGAGTTAGGGGCGACTCGCAGCTTCTCGTCAACTTCTCCAACAAGTATACGAGCCTAAGGACGAGCACATGGAGGCATACCTCGCAGAAGTGCGCAAGATGGAGAAGCAGTTCCTGGGCCTGAGTTACAGCACGTGCCTCGTGGCACCAACAAGGAAGCTGACGACATCGCCAATAGGGTGTCCAAGCGGCAGCCCCAAGAGCCTGGCTTCTTCGAGGAGTGGCTCTTCAAGCCGTCAGCAACACCGCCACTTTCCCGGGCAGCTCAGCCTCGGGAGGAGCTCCCGCAACCGCCTGCCACAATAGCCCCAGCCTGTGGTCCAACTTCGGTAGCGCGCCTAATCTTGGCGCTCGAGCCCCAGGAGGGATGCTGGACCAAGGAATTCAAGGAATACCTGATGCAAGGGACGCTTCCGGAGAAGGAGGAAGACACGGAGCGCGTGGCCCGGCAGGCCATGGCATACTGCATCCGGGACGGTGAGTTGTACAGGAAGCGACCAAATGACGTTTCATTGCGTTGCATCTCCAGAGACCAGGGGAAGGAGTTGCTATCCGACATACACGGTGGGTATTACGCGCACCACTCGTCGTCGTGAACCCTCGTCGGCAAGGCATTCCGCAGCGGATTCTACTGGCCCACGGCGCTCAACGACACAGCCGAGCTGTTGAAGTCCTGTGAAGCCTGCCAGTTCCACGCCAAGCAGATCCATCAGTCGGCTCAGGGCCTCCAGACTATCCCACTCACATGGCCGTTCGCGGTCTGGGGGCTGGATATCTTGGGCCCATTTCCTCGAGCGCCAGGGGGCTACCGCTACCTCTACGTCGCTATCGACAAGTTCACCAAGTGGGCGGAAATGGAAGCCGTCCGCACCATCCCAGCTGGTTCCACGGTCAAGTTCAACAAGGGTCTCGTGAGCCGTTTCGGGGTCCCCAACAGCATCATCACTGATAACGGCTCGCAGTTCACTAGTAATCTCTTCAGAACATCTTGTATAACCTTGGAGCGCAGTTACGCTTTCTTGTGGCACACCCCAGGAGCAATGGTCAAGCCGAACGCGCCAATGCAGAGGTCCTGAGGGGCCTCAAGACCAAGACTTTCAAGAAGAAGCTCGAGGCCTGCGACAAGGGCTGGTACGACGAGCTCCAGTCCGTGTTGTGGCCCATCCGCACCACCGCCACCAAGCCAATGGGTGAGACCCCATTCTTCCTCGTCGACGGAGCAGAAGCAGTCCTCCCTCACGAGGTCAGGCATAGCTCCACACGGGTCCTGGCATTTGATGAAACGTAACAGGACGCCACGCGGGGGATGGACCTCGTGCTGGGGGAGGAACACCATCGTGAAGCCGCACTACGGGCGGCAAGGTACCAGCAGGCGCTGCGGCGATACCAATGTCGTAACATTCGCTCCAGGACGCTCGAGACGGGTGACCTCGTGCTGAGGTGGGTCCTCTCCAGGGAAGGGCTGCATAAGCTCTCACCCATGTGGGAGGGCCTGTTCAAGGTCGTCCATGTCTCCAAGCCTGGCGCCGCGTGCCTGGAGACACAGGATGGGGTGCCCATCCAAAACGCCTGGAACATCCAGCACCTCCAGAAGTTCTACCCATGAAGCAAGGCCCAGTTCCTGTGAAGCAAGACCAAGCGCCTGTGAAGAAAGGCCCCGTGCCTATGAATATCGCCGCCCGTGACACTCTCACGTAATAATGAGTGGGGTTGTACACGCCCCGGAGTGTCAAGAGTGCCGCCCTCAGGCCTCGGGGGCTCCCTCCCACATCTTTGTTGCAGCACTTAGCTTCGCGCTGGTGAGAAGACTTGAAGACTAGACTAGGTGTCGGACGTGGCTTTTCATTTGCTTTCCGTAGTTGGCTCGCCTCCTTTTAGTTGAAATTTGCTCCTGGTGTTCCTTGCTGGTTTGGTTCTGTCGCTTTTTGCCGCCGTTTCTGATTCTCGTTTAACTTGTTCTCTCTCTCTCGCCCACCTCACGAGGGGGCTGGGCAGGTCCCTTCAGGCAGGTCCCTTCACGAGCGTTTACCCCTTTCTCTGCCCCTCATCCATTTTTTCGCAAGGTATTCTCATTCGAGCCCACAAGAATGTGCACCTCTCCTAATCTGTGCCCCTCGGGTATCACGATACGAAGCACTGAGTCAAGGCTCGGGTGAACGATAAGCCTCCTAGCGAGCCTCCAAACAATTTTTTTGCAGTTCCTAAAACGACCACTGAGTCAAGGAAGGCCTCGACAGGCACCAGGAAGCAAGTCCCTCGCGAGAAGGAGGCTACCCCAAGTGTGCCGAGCTAAGTTACCTCTACAAAAAATAACGGCACAGCACGGAAACAACAAACATAGCTTAATGACTGGGAAATCATAGTTCGATACACGCCCTCCGGGGCCCATACTTGTTTCTTTTTTTATGCAGGAAGGAAAGGAAGAACAAAACAAAAGCAGCGCCTGCCTCTACAACAGTCCACGGGGGCAGGCCCTAGGCGTCGCCCTGAGCTCAGCCGGAACCCTCCTCACGCTTCACGAAGGCGCAACGACGAGTCGACCCGCTGCCACCTTTGATGCGGGCGCAGCGGCGTGGCGGCTGGTCGTAGCCACCACTGCTGGAGCTATCGCCGAGGGAAGAGCCACTGTATCTGGATGAGATGCGGTCGGCACCAAGGGTGGGTTCGCCCTCCTCCTCGTCCCGACCATCGCTAAGGCCGAGCACCTCCTCGCTGTCGTTCACGACGGGGCAGCACCCGGTGCGGCGACCATCTTATCCAAACACCCTCACGTAGAGGGTCGCGTCGCCATCAAACTTGAAATGGAGGGTGCATCGCCTGCCCAGGCCACGCGCCCGGGCGAACGTCTGCCAGCCGCGAGCTAGGGCTATGTTGCCCGCGACGGACACCTCGACCATGACCCAAGAAGCCCTGCTGCAGCAACCGTCCGCCAGCAGCCAGAGCCCGCCTGGACTAGAGGCTGGCAGCTCGTCGACGAAGAAGCGCGGGATTTGAAGCCAGTTGCCGGCCGGGTTCTCCGACCAGATGACGAACTCCGGCAGCACCTCTGCCGAGTGGAAGCGCGACTGGGGAGGCCGCGCAACCACAACACGTCTCCATTCGTCAACGGGGCTGCCGCGACCGGAGCGACCCCTGCCACGCGCAGCGGCGCTACCCCTAGAGCGGGGGGCTACGGCGGGGGTCGCGGTGTGCTTACGGGGACGGCCACGTCCACGCTTGGGCGCCGGGGAGCCGGGCCCCTCACGAGGGGCCTTTCCCTTCTCTGCGGCGGAGAACCTCTTTGACGGTGCCATTGAAGTCAGTGGTGGAGCAGAAGAAGAAGCAAGCGGAATTGGAAGAAGTAGGCGACGAGGGTTCCGCCCCCCCTCCTCATTTATAGTAGGAGAAGTCCAACCAGCGCCCCCATGATCACAGGTAATGATGGTTTTCCTTGCATGTAGCAGAGACTTGTCAAGTCGGGCAGTTGCCGAGGCACCGTGGGGAAGCGGAGACGCCCACGTCTAATCAACCGCCACGCGTCGACCAAGGCCGCATGCTATTGGGGCCTGCGGTGCTCCGTACTTCACCTTTGGTTTTGCCTCGAAGCCCAGCCCGAGCGCACCTTGGGCCCGGGGCTACTGTCGCTGTTCTAGGAACGGGGGTCCCCAGACTTGCCTGCCTGCGGCCCGCAGCGTGGCTTTGCTAGCAGGCCCGTACGGCCCATCTTCATCAAACAAGACGTTCAAGACCCTCGCAAGGGGCCAAGCCTCACGAGGCGGATGACGCAAGACCTCCTCAGGAGCGGCCTCACCAGGCTGGCTCGCAAGGAGCGGTGAGATCAAGGCAAGGCAAACCTCGCGAGGTTCTCATGACGTGAGCCGTGACGATCTACACGTGTCCTTGTTTCCTCTTTGGTGCTAAGGAGGCAAGCACAGGCGCGGAGTACCGACGCATCAAGCAAAGGTTTCCATAGCGGTGCAACCAGACCAAGACCAGCAGGACCGCAAGACGGAGGTCACCATGGATCCCAAGGCGGCGTCACCACCAGAGCCTTTTGCAGGCGAAGACCGCTTTTGTCAGGATAAGCTGTACTAACTATCCCCTTTCAAATTGGCCGTTGTTGGCTCCCTTCCCGCTCAATATTTGGGGAGAGTACTAGGGCCTATATAAATAGGACTAGCCACCACAGTAGAAGGCAAGGAGCATGAACGGATAAAGAAGCAAGCCTTAGCTAATCGAACACACACACAAGTTCACCAAGCACAAGAACACCTCAACCTCAGGAGGCTGTTCTTCCCCTTGTACTGTTCATCATTAGCCCAAGAGGCAATCCACCACCACCACACTGGACTATGGTATTACACCACAACGGTGGCCTGAACCAGTATAAATCTTGTGTCCCTTGTGATGTGAGTTCGTCGAGTTCGTTCTTGAGATCTTAGCAAGCTAGGGCGTGGATCGGTAGGGGGGAAATCTTCGTGCACACCCCAGTGTTCGAACCTTGAGGGTTTTGCCGGAACCCGTGATCCGACAATGGCCTTCTTAGGCTTTCTAGCAGAGTCCTCAACAGCAGTAGCAGCAGAATCTTCATTGAATTTCTTCACTGCTTCTTTTGCCACTTTGGCCAGCTTGGCTTGACGCTTGGCCCATTCCTTGGAAAATTCCTCACCTCTTCTTATGCTAGAGGGATCAGCAACTTGGCCAGGTGCCAGTGGAGGTCTTGGGCATGGAGGGTGTACATCAAATTTCTTCACGTACTTAGGAGTTACATATCTGTAATCCCTCCATTCTCTGGTCCATCTCCTCTCAATCTTCTGAATGTGCAATTTGCGCTCATTCTTTGTTTCTTCAGGGGGTGTGCAGTACCCTGCATAGATGTCATCAGGGATCTCAAACGTAGTGTTGGCTTTAGGTTTCTTTCCTCCCTTCTAAGGTTTCTTGCCATCAGCCATTTTTTTCAGCTGAGGATTTTGAACTATTGAGTTCTCAGATGAGGTGTGCAACTTTTCTTCGAGGAACGCTGCAAATGAGTTAAGTTGATGAGAACCTAGTGATTCAGCAGTAGACATGTGTACGTGTGAACAGAATATAGTTGAGAAGAATTTGGGGAGGTCATATGCGATCTCAGAAGTTTTTTGCAAAGAGAACAAGCTTGAGGAATTTGACCAGATGAGTCTTGAGGAATTTCACTAAGCGTTCTTTGACTTAGGTTCCAGAGTTGTACAGATTGAAAATCCACACAATTGAGGAATCTTGAAGAAAAATGTTGCTTAGGGAAACAGTTCAAGAACAGATGTTGTGTGAGGTGTTTAGTGTGTGAAGAATTGAAGAATAAACACCTTTTGAAGATTTTGTAGAAATCATCAGAATCAACAAGGGTAGTAAAAGTAACTTTAAATTACCCTTGACGAAGAACATGACGAACTGTGAAGTGTAGATTTAGAAGTTCGTTAGTTCAGATCTTCCACACCCTAACTTCGTAGAGGAAGACAGCTACGGCGGCGATGGAGTAAAGTAATCCGCGGCCTGCGCGAGTACGATGGCGACGAGGTCGAGGCAGTGAAGCTCTTCCTCACCGGCAATGATGGAAGTAGCGGCAGCGCTAGGGTTTGAGAGCTCAAGCGAGGGAGTGAGGTCGAGCGGAGTAAAGACAAAGTGAGGAGGGGAGGGGTATTTATAGCCGAGGTGAAAAACTGCTCGTTCGAGGAAATTGGACGAATGTGCCCCTGACCCTTCTCATTTGCATGGCATGTGTCACCCACGTACTGAGAGGTGGCGACCGTGCGAGATCATGGGTGAATAGATAAATTCATCGTGGAATGTGGAACGGTTTGAGCGGCAAAAGCCAAAAATTCAGATAAGATAATTATAATGTTCCGTTCGCAAATTCTTCAGCTGAGAAGGACATAGTGAAGATTTTGAACGAGTTTCAAATAGAACGCATATGAAAACTTTGTGAATAGACTAGGTTGAGTTTAGCATAGAGGAAGGGTCCAATCACATTCACTTAGCAGACAAAAGGCAACATGAAGAATTAGCAATAAGTGAATGTTGTAGAGGACTTAAACTCATATATATATATATATATATATATATATATATATATATATATATATATATATATATATATATATATATATATATATATATATATATATATATATATATATATATATATATATATATATATATATATATATATATATATATATATATAGCCAATGAAGAACAACAAAGGAAAGAGTGAAGACATCGAAAAGTTGAAGAAATTGAGCAAGTGAGGAATTTCAAAAATGAGGAAAAACTCAAATTGAAGATTTTCAACTTTTGGCGGTGGCGTGACCCACCGTCTAAGAATGATGATTTCAGACACCGTGTACAATTGTCGTAGGCTCTGAGAATCAAATTCTTCATTAATTTCTTGACAGTTAGAGTGTTAGTCTTCATTGATTGAAGAAAAACGTTTCTTCGTGTGTTGCACATCTAAGTCATCAATTTTGCGTAAGTGTTAGGATGTGTGTCCTTTTCAAAGGACATTCGAAGATTCTAGGATATTTAGCTCACACCACAACTTGCTAAATCTCTTCTCATCCAAGGGCTTTGTGAAGATATCGGCTAGCTATTCTTGAGTCTTCACATTCCCAATAGAGATGTCTCGCTTCAACACATGATCACGAAGAAAATGGTGACGAATCTGAATGTGCTTTATCTTCGAGTGCTGAACTGGGTTGTGAGCAATCTTGATGGCAATCTCATTGTCACAGTAGAGAGGCACATTCTTCATGTTGACATTGTAGTCCTTGAGAGTTTGCTTCATCCATAGCAATTGAGCACAACAAGAACCAGCAGCAATGTACTCAGCTTCAGCAGTAGACAGTGATACGCAGTTCTGTTTCTTCGAGGACCAATAGACTAAGGATCGTCCGAGGAAAATGGCATGTGCCTGATGTTGACTTGCGGTCCACACAATCACCAGCATAGTCAGAGTCTGAATACCCAATGAGATCAAAAGTCGAGCCCTTGGGATACCATAATCCAAATGTTGGTGTGTGAGCTAGATATCGAAGAATATGCTTCACAACCTTATGGTGTGATTCCTTCGGTGTAGCTTGAAATCGGGCACACATGCAAACACTAAGCATAATATCATGCCTAGATGAACATAAATACAATAATGAGCCAATCATGGAGCGGTATAACTTTTGATCGAATTCAATACCATTTTCATCAGTGCATAGATGGCCATTTGTGGGCATAGGGATTTTGACGCCTTTGCAATCTTGCATGCCGAATTTCTTCAATACATCCTTGAGGTATTTCTCCTGAGATATGAATATGCCATTGCGCTGTTGATGAATTTGAAGACCTAAGAAGAATTTCAGTTCTTCCATCATAGACATTTGATATTATTCACTCATCATATAGGCAAATTCACTGTAACGTTGGTCAGTACAGCCAAAGATAATATCATCAACATATATTTGGTACACGAATAATTCATCATCATAGGTTTTGGTGAAAAGAGTTGGGTCAAGTGAACCGAGTTTGATGCCTTTCTTCATGAGGAATTCCTTTAAAGTATCATACCACGCCCAAGGGGCCTGCTTGAGGCCATAGAGGGCCTTATTGAGTCTGAAGACTTTGTCAGGATGCTTTGGATCTTCAAAACCTGGGGGTTGAGCAACATATACTTCCTCAAGCTTACCATTGAGGAATGCACTTTTCACATCCATTTGATATAAAATGATATTATGATGGTTAGCATAAGCAAGTAATATGCGAATAGCCTCAAGTCTAGCAACAGGTGCAAAAGTTTCATCGAAATCAATTCCTTCAACCTGTGTGTAGCCTTGAGCTACAAGCTGTGCTTTATTCCTCACCACAAGGCCATTTTCATCGTGCTTGTTGCGGTAGATCCACTTTGTGCCAATGATATTGTGCTTGCGAGGATCTAGACGTTTGACCAGTTCCAAGACATTGTTGAGCTCGAATTGATGTAATTCCTCTTGCATAGCTTGAATCCACTTAGGCTCCAGAAATGCTTAATCTACCTTAGTGGGCTCTGTGATAGAGACAAAAGCAAAGTGCCCACAAAAGTTAGACAAATGTGAAGCTTTTGAGCATGTGAGAGGACATGGTACGTTGATGTTGCTGATGATTTTCTCAATCTGCTATTCATTTGCAACGCGAGGATGAGCGGGTTGTCGTCGAGGAATTCGATTAGCATTTTCTTCAGCACCATTTTCCTCAGGTGCATCAGCATGATGTTCTTCATGTTCTGGAAGACTTCTTCAGCAGATTCTTCGGTAGGAATGACATCCTCAGTAGCTTTGAACTTGATGGTTTCCTCAGGTGATTTTTCATCTAGCATAGGAGGTAGGTCCTCTCTTTGTGAGCCATTAGTTTCATCAAACTGCACATCTACAGTTTCAACAACCTTGTGGTGAACGTTGTTGAAGACTCTGTAGGTGTGCGAGTCCTTTATGTAACCAAGCATAAAACCTTCATGTGCTTTCGGTGCAAATTTAGAATTGTGATGAGGATCTCTAATCCAACATTTAGCATCGAAGACTTTGAAATAACTGACATTGGATTTCTTGTCAGTGAGAAGTTCATATGCTGTCTTCTTGAAGAATTTGTGAAGACATACCCTGTTGATGATGTGGCATGCAGTATCAATTGCCTCAATCCAGAAATGACGAGGCGTCTTGTATTCATCAAGCATAGTGCAAGCCATCTCAACAAGAGTCATGTTCTTGTGCTCCGCGACGCCATTCTGCTGAGGAGTATAATGAGCAGATAACTCATGAGTAATACCAAGTTCATCAAGATTGTCATCAAGACCAGTATTCTTGAACTCAGTTCCATTGTCACTTCTGATGTGCTTGATCTTCACACCAAAGTTGGTTGAAGCCCTCGAGGAAGATCGTTTGAAGACTTCCTGCACTTCATGTTCGTAAGTGAAAATATGCACCCATGTGTAACAAGAGTAATCATCAACAATAACAAAGCCATATAGAGATGCTTCATTGGTGAATGCATAATAATGGTTAGGACGAAAGAGATCCATGTGAAGCAATTCAAATGGTCGAGTGATAGTCATGATAGTCTTTGCTGGATGCTTGGCGTTGGTCATCTTTCCAGCTTCACAGGCTCCGCACTAGTGATCCTTGAGGAATTTGACATTCTCAATGCCAATGACATGCTTATTCTTCGCGAGTGTTTGCAAGTTCCTCATGCCAGCATGACCTAGTCGTTGATGCCATAGCCAGCCTTCTGAAGCTTTTGAAAGTAGACATATAGCTGGTTGTGGTCCTGTAGAGAAATCAACAATATACAGATCTCCTCTCCTAAAGCCCTTGAAGACTTAGGAATGGTCAGCTTCCATGATCACAACAAAATAATACTTGCCAAATATAACAACCATATCAAGATCACAAAGCATTGAGACTGACATGAGGTTGAATCCTAAGGACTCGACAAGCATGACTTTGTCCATGTGTCGATCCTTTGAGATCACAACCTTACCAAGACCCAATACCTTTCTTTTTCCTTTATCAGCATAGGTGATATGCTTCAGATGCGATGGAGATAAGGGAGCGTCCATCAATAGATTCTTGTCACCAGTCATGTGATTTGTACATCCACTATCGAGGACCCACTCTATGGCTTTGGGTTGATCATCATGCAGATGAATTAGTGTAGCTTACAAACTCATATACTTCATGAGTGAAGAATATGACATCAAATTCATCAGATCAATTTCATCAAGCGATGGAACAGATAAATCAGAATGAGGACGTGAGAAATGAAAATTCATTTCTTCATGATTAGCTTGCATCCTTTCAAGCATATTCAGGTCTCCAGCAAATTCTTCAAAAGTTTAAGTTCGTGTGGAGACCTGTCCCTGCATAATAAATTAGTTCCTTTTCTTCACCACCCACATATAAAGGGGTGGCAAAGAGTTCATCATTTTGCGATCTCCATAAGAGAAAGGTGGCATAGAAGCCAGTCCACTTCATTTCACATAAGAGGAGTTAGGGTAAGCAACTAAGCATATGAATAAGCAGAGAAATTCTTCAAGGACTTATGAACATAATGGTTAGAAGAATAATGCTCATATTCATAGCCCTTAGTTCTTCCCTGCAAAACAGAAGCGTTAGCACGATGATGTTCATATGAGGACTTTGATCCTTTTGAGGAATTTGATCCACTTGAGGAATTCGGTCCATATGAGGACTTGGGTCCATATGAAGAATTTGGTCCATATGAAGAATTTGATCTGGGGTTCCTATTCTTCACAGGTGGTGTCATGATGACATTCACCTGAAGACTTTCAAGGAACCTTTTGGGAACCCAGATTTTCTTCATAGGGGAACCGTTCCTGCAATTAGTGCCAACATATCTAGCCTCACCATTCTGATTTTTGAATAGTTTATAGTTGGAGTCAAATGACTCATTGAAAGTGCGTTACATCGACTAGAGGGGGGGGGGTGAATAGGCGATTTTAATGAATTCTGCACTGAGGAATTTGCGGGTGAGGAAATTCCTTAGTGAAGAACTACTAGCAGCGGAATAAGTACTAAAAAGTAAACATAACAGAACACAAGCATAGTCATCATGATGAAAAGAAGACAAGCACAGAGTACAGAAAGCGTAATCACATGATAGCACAGGATGAAGACAAACAGACTGAAGAAATTGAACTGAGGAAATTGAGAAAGTCTTCAGTCAAAGTCTTCAAATAGATATGAACAAGCACACAACAACTGTAATGAGGAAATAGAACCAGTAAGCTCGGTAAGGACAATGATTTGGTAGACCATTTCCAACTACTGTCTCAGTTGTACATCTGGTTGGAGCGGCTAGGTATTTAAACCTGAGGACACACAGTCCTCACCGTATTCTCCTTGAGCTAAAATCACATAGACCTCACCCAATCACTCGTGGTAAGTCCTCAGGTGACTTCCAAACCTTCACAAACTCAGTCACTCGGCGATCCACAATTCCTCTTGGATGCTCTAGACCATGACGCCTAACTATCTGGAAGAAGCATAGTTTTCAAAGGTAACAAGCGTCGGATCCACGCAGGATCAATCTCTTCAGTGATGCTCAATCACTTTGGGTTTGGGTTTTCCTCACTTGATGATTTTCGCTCAAAGTCCTTGGAGGATGGGATGCTCTCAAATGACAAGTGTCACTTTGTCTCGGAGCAGCCAACCAGCTAGTGGTTGTAGGTGGTGGCTATTTATAGCCTAGGGAGCAGCCCGACATGATAAGACATAAATGCCCTTCAATGATATGGCCGTTAGGTGGATAGGATATTTTGGGACAGCTGGCGCATAGCACAGCAACGGTCGGAAATTTGAGGCTCAAATTCCTCAGGGCTATCATGTTCCTCACTGTGTAGGCAATCCGCACTGGCGAATTCCTAACTCCTCAGTCAGAACAAATTCCTCAGAGACCAAAAGAACATCGTCCCTGTCACTGAAGAATATGACTAAACTGTATGAGATTTCGAATGGCTTCACTCGAATGGATTGGTAGGTGTAGGATTTTGAGTTGAGCATCACATGGAAAATTTTCCTTAGTATTTCCTCGACCCCCCTTAACAGTACGGTGTTTCCTATGACTCAAGAAAGAGAAAATGAAACTACGAAAACAAAAGTCTTCACTTTTCATGTTCCTCGAATGAATACCAAGTCTTCAAGGTCACACCAATTTCTTCACTTTCAAAGTCTTCAGAAATCCAAAGTCTTCAGTCGAAGAACTTCATTTTTAGGGGTCGACTTTCTCTGTAAATATAAAACTCCTCATAGACTTATAGACCTGTGTACACTCATAAACACATTAGTCCCTTAACCTATAAGTCTTCAATACACCAAAATCACTAAGGGGCACTAGATGCACTTACAATCTCCCCCTTTTGGTGATTGATGACAATATAGGTTAAGTTTTCAACGGGGATAAACATATGAAGTGTAAATACTGAGATTGAGGAATTTGATTTGCAAGATATAGAAGAACTCCCCCTGAAGATGTGCATGGTGAGGAATTTGCTTTTGAAGCAATGCACACTTGAAGAGTAAAATCATGGAGATCTCCCCCTATATCTTGTAATTCATACACGCATTTGACATATAATATGAAGAATTTGAAATGCATGATGAAATATGGTGACTGATGTAATTTAGCATGCGTGCATTAACATTAATGAGGAATAGGCATGTAGAAAACCACAGCAAAAGTATCAGGCCACCATAGAATTTAAGTTTACAACTCGATCCAGCAAAGTCATCAGAAGAACGAGAGTTGTAGCTTAGAAAAGAAACACCCATATAAGATAGACCCGCTTGAAGACTAACTCAAATTTCTCCCCCTTTGTCATCGAATGACCAAAAGGATAGAAAATGAGGACTAACGCCCCTTAAGAATATCAAGTTGATGAAGGAGCGCCAGCGTTGTTGGGGTCGTTTGTTGATGTTGGGCCTGCCGCAGTGTCGTCCAAGTCTTCATGCTCGGCGGTGTCGCGCGATGAAGAATATGAGCTGGCCACCAAGGAAGGAACCTTGACCTTCTTGTATTTCTTCGATGGAGGAGCAGACCAATCAAAATCTTCCTTGAGACCCATTTTCTTCAGATCTTCTGCACTATAAATGTGAGATAGAACAGCCCAGGTACGGTTGAAGGTTTCATGGAGGTAGTAATGGTTTTTCTTCACTGCATTGTGGGTAGCAGTCATGTTATGAAGAATTGAACCAAACTGACGCTTGACCCATTTGTGATTGTGATCAACCTTCTGGTGAAGACTGAGGAGAAGCTCTCGGTCAGTCATCAACCTGGGAGCTGTGCCTTGAGGATTTGGCTTGGTTGCGTTGGCGGCAGAGTCATGGGTGGCAGACTCGTCATTGGTGGAGTAAGATGCAGCCTTGCGAAATTGACCATCCAATGGACGAATGCTGATGCGGAGCATCCTACGGTCATCACCATGTCAAGAGTCCGTTTGGCAAGTGACACGTGCGACCTCTACTTCTCATACATAAAGGTGAATCTTCTCCTTTACACGTGTTCACTTGACCCCTTCGAGGATGGTATACTACTTGACACTCCACTCGGGTGCATGCATAGGTATGACCGGAGCTTCACGGACGACGAGGAGGAGTGCAAGCGCCAAGGAACACCTACACCATCCGCGAGGGAAGCCTGGAAGAGAAGACGGAAAAAGACGGAGCTGCGGAGTCCCCAGCGGCCGGACGACCGGAAGACTCGGACGTCCGACACCTCTCCAAAGACGCAGACGATCGACGCCTCCGGACGTCCGACAGCTGGGCACCGAATGGAATCTACGGACGTCCGACCGCCTACGGACGTCCGACCGACGCACGCCCGAACCGAATCTACGGACGTCCGAAGACCTCCGGACGTCCGGACCATGTCGAGCCTCCGGACGACCGGTGACCTCCGGACGTCCGACGCCTGGGTGTTGACTTTGTTTGGGGCCGTAGCCCTTGTACCCCTTCGCCCCCTAGACTATATATACTCTTTCTTCCCCACCTTTCTAGGTTAGCAAAGGATTAGCTCATATTTGTGTGAGGGCTTTGCTCATCCACTTGGCTACTTCTCCTCGGAGATCAGGACCTCTACGGAGAAGATTCCCAAGCGGATTCAAGACCCCCGTCTAGGGTGGACCCATCAAGACCTCCTCTTGGAGAAGAACGGCTACTCGTGTATCTTTACCTTTATTGTTCTTGAATCTAGTGCCACTCTATGTGTTCACCGATCTAGCACTTGTGTGATTGATTTCTTGTCGGTTGAGTGATCTCTCTCTCGTTTTCCCCGTGTTTTCCCTCTTGTTCTTCCGCGTGTTCTTCGTGATTCACCGTGGATCCGCTCCAACGTGAAAGATCGCCCACATAGGGTTCTGCCTACATCATATGGTATCATGAGCCACGTTGATCACGTTTTTGGAGCCCCTACCCCGTGTTTTCTAGCTTGATTTTGTTGTGTTCTTCCCCAATTTCGAAAATCCCCACCAAAAATAGCCCCAATTTTTTTTTGTGATTTGTTAGTGTGATGATGTTTTGTTGATTTTGATCCATGGATTTGCTTGGTTTCGAGTGGATCTAGCATTTCCCCAAGTTTCCCCATCTTTCATCCACAAAATCCCGCGAATTTTGACTCCGAAATCACCAATTTCCGCCCAAAATCGCGTCCCGGATCTCAATTTTCGAGTTGACCCCGACCCACCGGACGACCGGAGTTTTACGGACGTCCGGAGCCCCTGGAACGACCGGACGTCCGACCTTTTCCGGACGACCGGAACCCCTAACCCGAACTGAATTTACGGATGTCCGACCATTTCCGGACGTCCGTAACCTGTAGTTTCAGACTTCGGCTGATTCTTGTTTCGGCCGTAACTAATTCATCCGAACTCCGATTTTGACGTTCTTTAGCTCGTTTTGAAGCTATTGACATCCCTCATCCCTTAAAAATACTACCAACACAATTTGACTCCATCAAATTTTGAAAATTTGGCAAGTTTGCCTAGGCCTTCCACCATATCATCCGCATAGCCACCACCGACTTCCGCAACCTAACCAATTTTGTTCCCCATAGCATTTGAGGTTGTTTGAGTAGTGATTAGAGTCTCCTAAGGTGTTTCGGCTACTTAGGGACGATTGCTTCTTCATCAACCACAACCACCACTTCCACATAACCTTGCCCACCATACACTTCCGACAACCCAACTTAACCCAATTGTTGATTGAGCTTTTTCGAGTTGTGGCTTGTGTCTCCTAAGGTGTTTCGCTACTTAGGGACGGCAACTTCAACTCCGACACGTGTATAGCCCATCATTCCACTTCCGCATTGCCAAGTGCAAACCACCACCGCATTCCCGCTACCACCATTTTGACATTTGTCATTTGAGATTTTGAGTTCATGGGTTTTCCGCTTCCTAAGGTGTTTCGCTACTTAGGGACGAGTCTCCATCATCTTGGTATCTACATCAAGAACACCGCCACTCATCATCGCCGACGGTAACCTCCATATCATCTTGGTATCGTGGTATCCCTCCATTGTATATTCCTTTGCCATTGCATTGTTAACCCCTAGCCTTACTTTTGCATTACTTGCCTATCGAGACTAGCCATTTGAGTATTGCCGCAACGTTACTTGTGCACATTAGTGATCATACCTTCCATTACATACCATACCATATCATATTGGTATCATATCATCCATTGTGTCCCAAGTTTGTTCCGCGATATACACAATTGCTATCTTGGTTTGTGCATTGTGCAAAGTGGCCATAGAAAAAAAAGAAATAAAGCTTTTAAGCAAAAGAAAGAGAGAGCAAAGAAGCTTGTAAGCAATAGCCATAGCATCAAATATATCATATGATATCATACTTGATCATCTTGGATCATTGTGTGAGAAACACCGAACCATACATACATAGCATACTTGGGATAGAGAGTTTATCCATTTTGCATCTTATAGGTTGTGCACAAGTGTCGATCCGCCTATTGAGCAATCGTGCTAGCGCTCTCTTGAGTTGTGCAACACGAGCGTTTTCCGTGGATTCCACATTTTGTGCTCATTCCTTGTTTGCACGACCCATTTATCTATCCGTGTGTGTGTTTCCGTGTGCCATTCTTTGCTATTGGTCCATTTGTTTCACTTGCGAATTTGTGAATCTCTTTCAACATTATTGACTCTTGCTAACATTTTGCATTAAATTTTGTGCCACTATCCTCACCGAGCTCCTCCATAAGCTTTACTTGTGTAGGTGTGAGAACCGACAAGGATTGGTACCAATAGTGCTATTTCATTGTCCGCATTTGAGTGAACTTGATTCATTTTCAACATCGGTCAAGGTACATTGGTATAAGTTCTTCTCTTTCTCCCACTCATATTTGCTCGAGTTTTGTGATGGATAGGCAAGGCATTTCACCTTCGGTCTACAACAACAACGACGAGTTCGATGCCACGAACAACAACTCCAACGCCAAGATGCAAGCTCAAATGGAGGAGATCAAAGCCCTCATCAAGTCCTACAAGCGATCTTCCTCATCTTCGAGAAGACGCCAAGAGCACATGCTTCCGTGCTACCATCTCCGCAAGATCACATCGGCATCGACACCATCATCAACAAGAACGTGATGGTCAAGAGCTCAACATCAACAACCGCCAACGACTTCACCATCTCCCTTGGCATCTTCGCCGGACATACGACATCTTCGCCAACAAGAACCTCAAGACTACGCCAAGAGAATCTCCCCAAGCTCAAGTCCGCGACTTCCACAAGCTACTACGACCTCGACATCGACCACGAGATTCCTTTCTATGGGACTCAAGAACCCGAGGAGTACCTCGAGTGGAGCGTTTGATGGACGACTACCTCAAGCTACATCAAGTTCCTCCCAAGATCAAGTGAAGTGCGCCACAAGAAACTTCCACGACTCCTCGACATGGTGGCTTCACACACCTTCGGAGTGCTACGAGATGAGTTGGTCCAAGATGAAGAGAGCTTTGCGGCGAGAGTTCGTGCCTCCAACCTACACGGAACAACTTCGACGCCAATTGGAGAACACCACCCAAGGATCCAAGTCCATCGACAAGTACTTCAAGGAGATGAAGATTGCCTTGTGACGAGCCGGCATGGACGACCCCATTTCGATGAAGTTCCACTTCATGATGGGATTGAACAACGACATCTCCAAGACTATCTTCCTCGAGAACTACAAGTCCATCGACGACTACTACATTGGTGCTCTCAAGGCGGAACAAGAACTCATGAAGGCCAACGCTTCTCCACCCCAAGCAAACTTCGTGGAGACCAAGCTCTACGACAAGCATGAGGCTAGTACCACCATGATGTCCAAGCCCGACAAGCTCCAAGACGATGCTCCCAAGTACAACTTTTCCGCCATCCCTCTTTGTGGCATTGATGATGCCGAGTCTACCTTGACTCTTTTTCAAGATGGTGCGGCGACAAGTACGACTACGGAGACCTTCAAGGACCAAGCTTGGGAGGCAAGCGACAAGGTGGCGAGCAAGGATGATGCTTCCATCTTAGGAGGCGAGAGTGATGTTGTGCCATCTTCGGCCTTCATCCACGACGAGAGCGATGATGTGCCATCTTCGGCCTTCATCCATGACGACGACTACGAGGCGGTTGAGCATGGGATTTTCCCTTCGACCACGGCGACATCTGATGACTTGAGTGACTTGAGCCACCATATTGAGAGTGAGAGTGACTTCACCACTAGCCCCATATATGTGTTGCCCCAATTCCCATGTGAGGAGAGCCACAACCCCCACCACTTGAGTGAGATGAGTGACTCCACCATACGTGAGTTTGAGTGCACCTATTTTGAGGGAGTGAGTGAACCACCACATAGAGAGAGTGAGATAGTTGATAGGTCTAGTGAGGCCATTTGCATTTCTAACAACTTGACCTCTACCTCTATTGTGTCTTCTCATTTGGTGCTAGGTCCCATTTATGATGACGCCGATCCTCGATTTACTTCGCCCTCCCTTTGGACAAGACGATGGCCATGGTGGAATATGATGCACCCCCCACATGGTTCCATCACGATGAAGATGACCACCATTTGGTCTTTCCCACCTCACCTACACCACTTGAATGGAATGACAAAGGTAACAAAGGTGACGGTGATGCTCTCGTCCCACTAGTGGACTATTTTGACATTGATTGCTTGCATGATGTTGATCACCCTATTGACATGCTTCATTCTAGTATGATTTCGTCATGTGATGATTCGCCCATTTATGATGAGTACGATGATTCTCATGTGGAGTTTATTAGTTGTGATGCCATGTTACATAGGATTTCTTGTGACAATTCTTTAGGTCACATCATGTTTGCTAATCTGCTTGACTTGTCATATGCTATGCATGAGATCCATCATATGTCTTATTTGCAATCTCTTCATAGTGACTATGCATATGCCATTAAAATAAACCCAATTTGCACATATGGCATAGATGACAAGCCCATGGTTATTGGCATTTGTTTCTCTTGTGATGATATTGATATGCTCCCTTTGCATCATTTATCTCATATGCCATGCCATGCCCACCTAGCTTCGGATATGCATTGTTTTGGATGTTGTCCATTTTCTCCAAATGATGTTTCCAATATTGCTCATGAGGAGACCCCCATAGTTTCCTCATACATGTTAAGAGAATTTGATCCATCCTATTCATTGCATGATTCCCATACTTGTGTGCACCATATGCTCCCCATGAAGAAACATGCTTTTGATGTGCCATATACTTGCATTCTCAATTTGTGTCCCCATCGTGTCATATACAATAACTATTCTTTCATGATGGATGACATGTTCTTATACCATGCATCAAATTTCTTTGAGCGATGCTTATCTTGTGCTAACACTCACTTGCACATACACATCATGATGGATGATGTGTACATTTACCACACACACAATTTCTTTCGTTTGTGTCTCTTTTGTGTAGGTACCCATGAATACTTGTCAACTTCGCAATCCCACGAGTTGACAAAACGAGCTCTAGAGAGCAACGATGATTTGGGATCCCATGGATTGCCTTTCCCACCGCTCACTTGGCAAAAACACTTCACAGATCTCTTTACATGGCCCTCACATGGTTATGGGTTGTTGTTCATTACATATCATATGCCCATCTTGCCATGTTCACTTTGCATGATATGCTCATTCCTATACCTTTGACATGCATTTGTGACCCATGCTTTGCATTACACATGATGATTGATTCTCGTACTTGTATGTGTATTTGCAAGCTTGGTGGAGATATCACTTGCTATTGCCATGTTCTATTCATGACCCATTCCTATGATGAAACATTCATCTTGCTTTGTGCTCGTGCTTGCGATATGTCATGTTCATTTTCTTTGCCTATTATTTGCTCACATGACATGATTGCCATGATTTACTCTAGTGTGTTGCATCTTCGCCCACTAGTTTGCACGACTTGATTACTATGTTTGCTTGTCTTGTTGCATCACCAATGATTCATACTTGCTCATTTCATGCGGTTGATGACAACCATCTAAATGCTTTGCATATGATTGTTATTGCTTCTTGTCACATATCTCCATATGTTGCCTCTCTCATGCTAGATCATTTTCCATGTATTGAGTGCAACCATGATTGTCATCTTGCTCATGAGATTGCCCCCATAGCATTCTCACACTTGTTTGGAGATTTTGACATATCCCTTGTGCAGCATGCTTGTCTTACTTCTTTGCACCATATACCTAGTGCCATGAATATTGCCATTGTCGCATCATATTATTCATGCACTTGTGCTTCTAATGGTTATGTGCAAACGATGAGAACCATCATGATGGATGATGAGTTCATCTACCATGCGCATACATTCTTTGTTTTGTTTTGTGAATGTGTAGGATACTTGGACTTTGTGTCGACTTCCACTTCACGTGAGTTGATCATTCGAGCTCTTGAGAGCGAGCTTCATACATTCTACCACGACTCGCTTCTACACCATATTTGCTTCCACTTCGGCATTATGAAGAATGCACAAGGACACACTTTCAAGGTGACATCCTTCTTGAGCTTGGATATTGTGGATCATACTTCATGCTACTTGCACCATTTGCCCGATGTTCGAGATAATGCTTGCACCAATGATTGCCACATTTCCATGCTTCATGATATATATACCTTGTGTGTTGCATCCAATTCTTGGACTACTTGCTACTATCACATGGTTGGTTGCACCAATATCATTTCTTCACATATGCCATATCCCATTGATATGCTTACATGCCATGTCACAATCCTTTGTCACACCCTATGCTATGCTTGATGACAACACTTGTTTGGTGAATCACCTCTTGAATGCTTGGTTTTGCACTAACGCTAACCACATTTGTTTTTCCAAGTGTTTGTTCTATTTACTCCTTTTGAAGGAATCACAAGATGGCGCGACATTGGAGAGTGCCCATTTCGAGCTTCAAGATGACGAAAGCTTGGTGATCGACCACTTTGACACGGCACCGCCATCTCTTTCCCATGGTGATTTGGTTTTCGATCCGAGGTCGGATCCTTTCCAAGGGGAGGGATGATGCGGAGCATCCTACACCATCACCATGTCAAGAGTCCGCTTTGGCAAGTGACACGTCGACCTCTACTTCTCATACATAAAGGTGAATCTTCTCCTTTACACGTGTTCACTTGACCCTTCGAGGATGGTATACTACTTGACACTCCACTCGGGTGCATGCATAGGTATGACCGAGCTTCACGGACGACGAGGAGGAGTGCAAGCGCCAAGGAACACCTACACCATCCGCGAGGGAAGCCTCGAAGAGAAGACAGAAAAGATTTGAGCGGCTGGAGTCCCAGCCGGCCGGACGACCGGAAGACTCGGACGTCCGACACCTCTCCAAAGACACGGACGATCGACGCCCTCCGAAGTCCGGCAGTGGGCACCGAATGGAATCTACGGACGTCCGATCGCCTCACGGACGTCCGACCGACGACGCCTCAACCGAATCCACGGACGTCCAAGACCTCCGGACGTCCGGACCATGTCGAGCCTCCGGACGACCAGTGACCTCCGGACGTCCGACACTGGTGTTGACTTTGTTTGGGGCAGAGCCCTTGTACCCTTCGCCCCTAGACTATATATACTCTTTCTTCGCCACCTTTCTAGGTTAGCAAAGGATTAGCTCATATTTGTGTGAGGGCTTTGCTCATCCATTTGGCTACTTCTCCTCGGAGATCGGGACCTCTACGGAGAAGATTCCCAAGCGGATTCAAGACCCCGCCTAGGGTGGACCCATCAAGACCTCCTCTTGGAGAAGAACGGCTACTCGTGTATCTTTACCTTTATTGTTCTTGAATCTAGTGCCACTCTATGTGTTCACCGATCTAGCACTTGTGTGATTGATTTCTTGTCTGTTGAGTGATCTCTCTCGCTTTTCCCGTGTTTTCCCTCTTGTTCTTCCGCGTGTTCTTCGTGATTCACCGTAGGATCCGCTCCAACGTGAAAGATCGCCCACATAGGGTTCTGCCCTACATCAAATGCCTTCATCACTAAAAACAACAACCTTGCCCTTGTCATCAGCTGAGGAAAATGTCCATTTGAGGACTTCAATCGGGGGCAAGTAGCTGCAATGGTTCAGTGTATCAGCCTTGTAGTTGAGTGAAGACGTTGTTATGATGAATCTCATAATCCACGGTGCATAAGGCTTCAGCTCAAATGGTGACATAGCAACATTGGCCAGAGTCCTCATGAAGAAATCATGGAAGTTGACAGGAACGCCATGCATGATATTGAAAAGCAGATTCTTCATGATGCCAACGACTTCTTCTTCATTCGAGTCGTGGCCCTTGATAGGACTCAATGTCTTCGTCAGAATGCGATAGACAGTTTGAGGCACATATAGTAATTCCTTCACGCGGAATTTTGTTCTTGGGGCTTGACCTGGCTTCAATGGCTTCATCAGCACTTGCATGTAGTGATCTGTAAGCTCAGGCTCACTGTAGACGCAACGAGCAGCTTCAAGGGGAGGACTGAGAGGCAAAGCACGAAGCAATTCAGTAGCTGGTGCCTTGTAGTGAGTATTTTCAGACATCCAGTCCAGCACCCATGAATTCACATCTTCAGAGTCTCCGGTGATGTGCAGAGTTGCATAAAATTGAAGAATGAGTTCTTCATTCCAATCACATATATCAGTGCAGAAATTTAGCAGTCCAGCGTCGTGAAGAACACTGAGCACTGGCACGAAGCACGGCAGAGATTCCATATCCACGTGAGGAATGTGCTCATGATCGAAGACTTTGTCTTTGTTGAACAACACTGAGGAATAGAAATTAGCCTGGCTAGCAGTCCAGAAACGCCTTTTCCTAATGCGAGCAAAGTCATAGGGGTTGTAATCAGTGAAGAATACGTCCCCGCTGAAGAAATCATCAGCCTTGAATTTTTGCTTCCTTGAGAATGGATCCTTTGGCTTGGGCAGAGGAGTGTTAGTCAGTTGCGTCACAACCTCAGGAATCGCAATCTCAGGTTCTTCAGGCTGAGGAATTTCTGGTTCCTCTTTAGTGGCAGTCTGTGTCTTCAGTGATTCAGCAGCAGCAGTTTCTTCAGCACTAGTGGCTGGAATTTCTTCATGAACAGATGCAATGGGTTGATGTTCTTCAGAGCCCATTTGAATAGTTTGTGTTGGGGACTGAGGGATTTGTTGCAATGGCGTGAACAGAGGAGAGTTGGGATGTTGACTATCCCAGAAATCATCATTCATCAATGGAGTAGTACTCCCAATGTCCATGTCAGAATTTTGTTCATCCAATTCCTCAACGCCGGCCTATTCAGCAGTGAACAGAGGCATGGGCGAGGAGACAATTGGAGTTGAAGGGATTGCATCCGCTTCAATTTCTTCATCCATCTGCTCTGAGGAAGCAACAGAGGGAATGTCTTCATCAGATTCACTTGGAATCACATAGTCTTCATCAAAAGGAACAAGTTCCTTTGATGGCATGGTTGAAATAGGAACAACATCAATGGGATTTGCAAATGAGCTAGTCAAAGGCTTCATCTTCTTCGGAGCGGAAGAATCTGATGAAGCTGATGCTTTCCTCTTCTTCACTTCTGCATGTTCTGTAGCCTTGGTCTTCTTCACATCTGATGCAGATGGAAGGATCGGAGTTGGGGTAGGCGCAGGAGGAGCAGACGAATTTGGTTGAATTTCTTCAGGCACAACTGATGCAGTTGCCCTGACTTCTTCATTTTCTTCAGGCGCACCACTAGTGGACGCCCTGGCAATTTCAGTTTCTTCAGGCACATCAATTGAACCTTCAGATGTCCTGCCTTGTTCTTCATCCACAACACTGGAGGTTGCCCTTGTAACATTTTTAGCAGCTGGAATGCAGTCATCAGCCCAAGAACTCACATTTTCTTCAGCAGCCTGATTGTCATCTGCGGTGCTGGCACTTTGTTCAGTAGGCTGAGCAGATGCTTCAGCCTGAGGATTTTCTTGTTGCGATGGAGCTGCAACCTTTGAAGTGAATTTATCAGTTAATTTCACAAATCTGACTTTGGCTCCAAGCCAGTCAGCACGGTATACGTCAAATTCATCACTGAGTTTCTTGATCTCAGATTGAATAGTGACAAGTTATTCAGTTGTCATAGAGACAACGTTTTTCTTCAGGAAGTGCTCCTTCCTGTATTGTGCTGTCTTGAGCTGCCTGGCCTTCTCATATTTCCATTTTTCTTCTTGGATGAAGGCATTCAGCATATGACTTTGACCAGGAGTCAGCTTGAAATCAGGCATAGGAGTGTTGGGGTCCTTATGCCAGAGATCAATGTAATCGAGGATCAACTTGGGATCCAAAAGAAGAGGCACATTTGTGCCTTTGGCTCTAGCAGCCTTGACTTGTCTGTCCCTGATGATTTCGGCTAGTTCTTCATCATCAGCCTCATCATCATCAGAGGGCACTTGGAAGGCGACCTGCTTCTTGTGAGGACTTGGGCGAGAACCTCGTCCAGCAGTGGCCTTTGTCTTCAGCAGAGAGGGTCCCGTTGAAGAATTAGGTGCAGCTGAGGAACTAGCAGAAGCTCCTGAGGCAATAGAGATGCATGTTGTCCTTTGGCACATGGCGAGATGCACAGGTGCAGAGGATTTGGTCGGAGCAGCCGAAGGCTTTGGCGGAGGAGTTGAGGACATTGGAGGAGCAGGAGCAGGTTGATGATTTGGCCGTGAGGGCTTTGAGGAATCTGGTCATGAGGGCATTGCTGAGTAACTTGGCCTTGATGGCATTAAAGATGAAGCACTGGTCTTATGCGCAGGCTTCTTTGCCATGGCCTTCTTAGGCTTGACAGCAGAGGCCTCAGCAGAGGCCGCAGCAACAGCAGAGTCCTCATTGAATGTCCTCACTGCTTCTCTGGCCTGTTTGGCCAATTTGGCCTGGTGCTTGGACCATTCATCATGATAGTCCTCACCGCGCTTGAGGCTAGTGGGATCTGCCTCTTGGCCAGGTGCCAATGGAGGTATTGGGAACGGAGGATTGAGTGCGAATTTCTTCATGTATTTGGGAGTTACATACATGTACTCCCTCCACTCTCTTGCCCATCTCCTCTCTATCTTTTGAATGCGTACCTTGCGCTGATTTTTACCCTCATCAGGGGGTGTGCAGTACCCAGCATAGATGTCCTCAGGGATTTCAAAAGCAGTGTTGACCTCAGGCCTCTTTCCTCCTTTCTATGGCTTCTTTCCATCAGCCACTTTCTTTAGATGGGGAATTTGAACAATGGAATTCTCTGAAGATGTATGCAACTTTTCTTTGAGGAACGCTGCAAATGAGTTAAGTTGATGAGAACCTAGTGATTCAACAGCGGACATGAGTACCTGTGAACAGAGTATAGTTGGGAGGAATTTGGAGAGGTCATATGCGTTCTCAGAAGGTTTTGCGAAAGACAACAAGTTTGAGGAATTTGACCAGATGAGTCTTGAAGAATTTCACTAAGTGTTCTTTGTCTTAGGTTCTAGAGTTGTACAGATCAGAAATCCACACAATTGAGGAATCATGAAGAAAAATATTGCTCAGAGAAATGAATCAAGAGAAGATGACATGTGAGGTGTTTTAGTGTGTGATAATTTGAAGAAAAACACCTTTGAAGATTTTGTAGAAATCATTTGAATCAAAGAGGGCAGTAAAAGTAACTTTTAATTTACCCTGGATGAAGAACACGACGAACAGGGAAGTGGAGATGTGAAGTTCATCAGTGCAGATCTTCCACGCCCTAACTTCGCAGAGGAAGACGGCTAAGGCGGCGGCGGAGGGAAGAAATCTGCAGCCGGCGTGAGTACGACGGCAACGAGGTCGAGGCAGTGAAGCTCTTCCTCACCGGTGACGATGAAGTAGCGGCGGCGCTAGGGTTTGAGAAGCTCGAGCTGGAGTGAGGTCGAGCGGAGTAAAGGAGAAGTGAGGAAGGGGATGGGGTATTTATAGCCACGGTGAAAAACTGTTTGCCCGAAGAATTTGGACGAATGTGCCCCTGACCCTTCTCATTCGCTTGACATGTGTCACCCACGTACTGAGAGAGATCGTGGGTGAATAGATAAGTGTTTTCGTGGGATGCAGAATGGTTTGAGCGGCAAAACGAAAGTTTTGGATAAGATAAGTTTTAACGTTTCGTTCGCAAATTCTTCAGCTGACAAGGACACATTGAAGATTTTGAACGAGATTCAAATAGAACGCACATGAAGAACTTGTGAATAGAATGGGTTGAGTTTAGCATAGAGGGGAAGGGTCCTATCACATTCACTTAGCAAAGAATAGCAACTTGAAGAAATATCAATAAGTGAATGTTGTAGAGGACATAAACTCATATATATATATATATATATATATATATATATATATATATATATAATATAGCTATGAAGAAAAACGACAAAAAAAGTGAAGACAATGAAAAGTTGAAGAAAAAGAACAACTGAGGAATTTAAAAAAAATTGAGGAAAAACTCAAATTGAAGATTTTCAACTTTTGGTGGTGGTGTGACCCACCGTATAAGAATGATGATTTCAGACACCGCGTACAATTGTCGTAGGGCTCTCAGAATCAAATTATTCATTAATTTGTTCACACTTAGAGTGTTAGTCTTCATTGATTTAAGAAAAATGTTTCTTCATGTGTTGCACATCTAAGTCATCAATTTTGCATAAGTGTTAGGATGAGTGTCCTTTTCAAAGAACATTCAAAGATTCTAGGATATTTAGCTCACACCGCAACTTGCTAAATCTCTTCTCATCCAAGGGCTTTGTGAAGATATCGGCTAGCTGTTCTTCAGTCTTCACATGCTCAATAGAAATGTCGCCCTTCAACACATGATCACGAAGAAAATGATGAAGAATCTGAATGTGCTTTGTCTTCGAGTGCTGAACTGGGTTGTGAGTAATCTTGATGGCACTCTCATTGTCACAGAAGAGAGACACATTCTTCACGTTGATGTCGTAGTCCTTGAGAGTTTGCTTCATCCACAACAATTGAGCACAGCAAGAACCAGCAACAATGTACTCAGCTTCAGCAAGAGACAAGGATACGCAGCTTCGCTTTCTTCGAGGACCAACGCACCAAAGATCGTCCGAGGAAATGACATGTGCCGGATGTTGACTTGCGGTCCACACGGTCACCAAAGATAGTCGTAATCGTAGTATCCAATGAGATCAAAAGCCGAGCCCTTGGGGTTCCATAATCCAAGTGTTGGTGTGTGAGCTAGATATCGAAGAATATGCTTCACAGCCTTATGGTGTGATTCCTTCTGTGTAGCTTGAAATCGGGCACACATGCAAACACTAAGCATAATATTTGGCCTAGATGCGCATAAGTACAATAAAGAACCAATCATGGAGCGGTATACCTTTTGATCGAAGTCAATACCATTTTCATCAGTGCATAGATGGCCATTTGTGGGTATAGGAATTTTGACGCCTTTGCAATCTTGCATGCCGAATTTCCTCAGTACATCCTTGAGGTATTTCTCCTGAGATATGAATATGCCATTGCGCTATTGACGAATTTGAAGACCTAAGAAGAATTTCAACTCTCTCATCATAGACATCTCATATTCCTCTCTCATCATATAACCAAATTCGTCAGTGTAACGTTGGTCAGTACAGCCAAAGATAATATCATCAACATATATTTGGCACACAAATAGTTCACCACCATAAGATTTAGTGAAAAGAGTAGGGTCGAGTGAACCGGGTTCGAAGCCTTTCTTCATGAGGAATTCCTTCAAAGTATCATACCACGCCCGAGGGGCCTGCTTGAGGCCATAGAGGGTCTTATTGAGTCTGAAGACTTTGTCAGGATGCTTTGGATATTCAAAACCTGGGGGTTGAGCAACATATACTTCCTCAAGCTTACCATTGAGGAATCCACTTTTCACATCCATTTGATATATAGTGATATCATGATGGTTAGCATAAGCAAGTAATATGCGAATTGCCTCAAGTCTAGCAATAGGCGCAAAAGTTTCATCGAAATCAATTCCTTCAACCTGTGTGTAGCCTTGAGCTACAAGTTGAGCCTTATTCCTCACCACAAGGCCATTTTCATCTTGCTTGCTGCGGTAGATCCACTTTGTGCCTATAATATTGTGCTTGCGAGGATCTGGATGTTTGACCAGTTCCCAGACGTTGTTGAGCTCAAACTAATGTAATTCTTCTTGCATGGCCTGAATCCACTCAGGCTCCAGAAATGCTTCATCTACCTTAGAGGGCTCTGTGATAGAGACAAAAGCAAAGTGCCCAAAAAAGTTAGATAAATGTGAAGCTCTTGGGCGTGTGAGAGGACCTGGTGCTTCAATGTCATCGATGATCTTTTCAACTTGCACTTCTCTTGCAACGCGAGGATGAGCTGGTTGTCGTCGAGGAATTTGATCACCATTTTCTTCAGCACCATGTTCTTCAGCATTTTCTTCAGGTGCATTCGCTCGACGTTCTTCACGTTCTGGAATGAATTCTTCAGCAGATTCTTCGGTAGGAATGACATCCTCAGTAGCCTTGAATTTGATAGATTCCTCGGGTGCTGGTTCATCTATCACAAAAGGTAGGTGCTCTCTTTGCAAGCCATTAGTTTCAACGAACCGCACATCTACAGTTTCAACATCCTTGTGAAGAACGTTGTTGAAGACTCTGTAGTTGTGCGAGTCCTTTCCGTAACCAAGCATAAAAACTTCATGTGCTTTCGGTGCAAATTTGGAGTTGTGATGAGGATCTCTAATCCAACATTTAGCACCGAAGACTTTGAAATAACTCACATTGGGTTTCTTGTCTGTGAGGAGTTCATAGGCAGTCTTCTTGACGAATTTGTGAAGAAATACTCTGTTGATGATGTGGCATGCAGTATCAATTGCATCAATCCAGAAACAATGAGGCGTTTTGTATTCATCAAGCACAGTGCGAGCCATCTCAACAAGAGTCATATTCTTGCGCTCCACGACGCCATTCTGCTGAGGAGTATAAGGAGCAGATAACTCATGACTAATACCAAATTCATCAAGATAGTCATCAAGACCAGAATTCTTGAACTCAGTTCCATTGTCACTTCTGATGTGCTTGATCTTCACACCAAAGTTGGTTGAAGCCGTCGAGGAAAATCGTTTGCAGACTTCCTGCACTTCATGTTTGTAAGTAACAATGTGTACCCATGTGTAACAAGAGTAATCATCAACAATAACAAAGCCATATAGAGATGCAACATTTGTAACTGCAGAATAATGGTTAGGACCGAAGAGATCCATGTGAAGCAATTCAAATGGGCGAGTAGTAGTCATGATAGTCTTTGCTGGATGCTTGGCCTTGGTCATCTTTCCAGCTTCGCAGGCACCGCATAAGTGATCCTTAAGGAATTTGACATTCTCAATGCCAATGACATGCTTCTTCTTCGCAAGCCTGTGCAAATTCCTCACGCCTGCATGACCAAGTCTTCGATGCCATAGCCAGCCTTCTAAAGCTTTTGCAAGTAGGCACACGGCTGGTTGTGGTCCTGTAGAGAAATCAACAACATACAAGTCTCCTCTCCTAAAGCGTTCGAAGACTTTGGAATTGTTTTCTTCCATGATCACAACACAACGATACTTGCCAAAGACAACAACCATATCAAGATCGCAAAGCATTGAGACAGACATGAGGTTGTATCCTAAGGACTCGACAAGCATGACTTTGTCCATGTGTCGATTCTTTGAGATCGCAACCTTACCTAGACCCAGTACCTGACTTTTGCCTTTGTCAAGAAAAGATGATATGCTTGGATGCGATGGAGATAAGGAGCATCCATCAATAGATTCTTGTCACCAAATATGTGATTTGTACATCCACTATCGAGGACCCACTCAGTGGCTTTGGGTTGATCATCCTGCAGATGAATTAGTGCAGCTTACGAACTCATATACTTCATCAGTGAAGAATATGACATCAATTCATCATATCAATTTCATCAAGTAATAGAACAGATAAAGAAGTATGAGGATGTCAGAAATGAAAGTTCATTTCTTCATGATTATCCTGCATCCTTTCAGGCACTTTCAGGTCTCCAGCAAATTCTTCAGACGTTTACGCACGTTTGGAGACCGGACCCTGCAGAATAAATTAGTTCCTTTTCTTCACCACTCACATCTGAAGGGGTGGCAAAGAGTTCATCACTCTGCGAGCTCCATACGAGAAAGGTGGCATAGAAGCCAGTCCATTTCGTTGCACATAAGAGGAGCTAGGATAAGCATATGAATAAGAAGATAAATTCTTCGAGGACTTATGAACATAATGGTTAGAAGAATAATGCTCATATTCATAGCCCTTAGCTCTTACCTGCGAAACAGAGTTGTTAGCACGATGATATTCATATGAGGACTTTGATCCTTTTGAGGAATTTGGTCCGTATGAGGACTTGGATCCATATGAAGAATTTGGTCCATGTGAAGAATTTGATCTGGGGTTCCTATTCTTCACAGGTGGTGTCATGAGGACATTCACCTGAAGACTTTCAAGGCATCTTTTGGGAACCCAGAGTTTCTTCATAGGGGAACCGTTCCTTCAGTTAGTGCCAACATATCTAGCAAATACTTCACCATTCTGATTCTTGAACAGTTTATAGTCGGAGTCAACTGACTCATTAGAAGAATGAGGAGATTCACATGTAAAGCCAGATAAATTGGATGGATCAACTGGAGGTCCCTTTGCAGCAACCAATGAGGTTTTGGGGTACTGCTCAGGCTTCCAATATGTACCATCAGCATTGAGTTTCCTCTCAAAGGCAATACCCTCTTTCCTAGGGTTCCTGTTGAGGATCTGCTTTTTAAGCACATCAGAAATAGTCTGATGCCCTTTGAGGCTTTTGTACATGCCTGCCATGTACAATTCCTTCAGCCCTGCATCATCAGTGATACTAGCAATGTCCTCAGATGAGGAATTAGTGATAGCAGAGGCAGGTGAATAATTTGTAACATTAGAAGCATTTGAACATTCAGGTGAAGAATTAGCGATTCACGCTCAATGAATTTCAAACATGGAGGAACAAATTTTTCGAAAGAAGCTGATTTGTTGAGGAAGTAATGAATCGCGCTCCTTCAAGATCTTCATATCTCACTCTTAGCTTCAAAATCTTGCTTTCTTTGAAGAAATTCATAAGAAAGCTTCATGATCGATAAGAGAGTGTTATGATGACCTTGAAGGTTGTCAAACCTAGTCCAAGTCTCAAGACTCTCACCAATGCTTTCGATCGATCCATTTCTTCACCCAACATATCATCGCTCTTATTTAGCATGTATTGAACTTTTTTCCAAAGCTCTTTGTTGTTTAGTGGCAAGGGAAGCAAGATTGACATAACTGGGTCCAAATTCATCACCAGATTCATCATCACTAGACTCGGATAGGTAGCATTCAGTTACCTCAGCACTTTTTGCCATAAGGCATGATGAAGAGGATGATGATTCTGGTTCAATCGAATGTCATCGCTTTGAGTGATTCCTTGAAATCCTCAAACCAAGGATCATGACGAGTTCGATGACCTTCATAGACCTCAGAGAGACGGTCCCAGATAAGCTTCACATGATCGAGATGCATGATATTCCTGACCTGATTTTGAGACAGATAGGAGCAGATGACGTCCTTCGCCGTGAGATTGAGCATAGTGTACTTGCGAATGTCATCAGCTTCCACCATCTTGCACAGATTGGTCTGACCAATCTCAGTGACGGTCCACATCTCGCTGTTCATCGCCATGAGGCGCTTCTTCATCATGGCCTTCCACTTGGAATACTCGTGACCATTAAAGATGGGACCTGACACAGTCTTCATTCCTGTGGTCGACATAACTAAAACTCCAGGCGGTTAAACAAAAATCACACAGAACAAGGGAGTACCTTGCTGTGGTACCAATTGAAAGTGCGTTATATCGACTAGAGGGGGGGCTGAATACGCGATTTTTATGAATTCTTCACTAAGGAATTTGCGGGTGAGGAGATTCCTTAGCGAAGAACTACTAGCAGCGAAATAAGTACTCAAAAGTAAACATAACAGAACACAAGCATAGTCATCATGATGAAATAAAGAGAAGCACAGAGTACAGAAAGCATAATCACAAGATAGCACAGGATGAAGACAAACAGACTGAAGAAATTGAACTGAGGAAATTGAGAAAGTCTTCAGTCAAAGTCTTCAAACAGATATGAACAAGCACACAACAACTGTAATGAGGAAATAGAACCACTAAGCTCGGTGAGGACAATGATTTGGTAGACCAGTTCCAACTGCTGTCTCAGTTGTACATCTGGTTGGAGAGGCTAGGTATTTAAACCTGAGGACACACAGTCCTCACCATATTCTCCTTGAACTAAGATCACACATACCTCGCCCAATCACTCATGGTAAGTGTTCAGGTGACTTCCGAACCTTCACAAACTCAGTCACTCGGTGATCCACAACTCCTCTTGGATGCTCTAGAGCATGACGCCTAACCGTCTGGAAGAAGCACATTCTTCAAAGGTAACAAGCGTCGGATCCACGCAGGATCAATCTCTTCAGTGATGCTTAATCACTTTGGGTTTGTAGGTGTTTGGGTTTTGATTTTCCTCACTTGATGATTTTAGCTCAAAGTCCCCGGAGTATGGGATGCTCTCAAATGACAAGTGTCAGTTTCTCTCGGAGCAGCCAACCAGCTAGTGGTTGTAGGGGGCGGCTATTTATAGCCTAGGGAGCAGCCCAACAGGAATTAGTGATAGCAGAGACAGGTGAAGAATTTGTAGCAGTAGAAGCATTTGAACATTCATGTGAAGAATTAGCAGATTCACGTTCAATGCACTTCAAAGATGGAGGAATGAATTCTTCCTGAGCAGCGTTGATTTGTTGAGCAAGTAATGAATCACGCTCCTTCTGAAGGTCTTCATAACTCTCTCTTATCTTCTTGAGATCAGACAAGAGAGTGGTATGATGACTCTGAAGATTATCAAACTTGGGCTGAAGTCTCTGAAGATTTTCAGTCAAATTTTAGTGCGATCCATTTCTTCACCCAACATATCATCGCTCTCATTAAGCATACTTTGAACCTTTTCTAAATCTCTTTGTTGTTTAGTGGCAAGGGAAGCAAGTTTGGTGTAGCTGGTCCAAATTTGTCACTAGATTCATCATCAATTGACTCAGACAGGTAGCATTCAGTTACCTTGGCACTTTTTGCCAGAAGGCATGTTGCAGAGGATGATGATTCTGGCTCAAAAGTCACAGCCTTGCGCGATACCATTAAATCCTCAAACCAGGGATCATGATCAGACCTATGACCTTCATAGACCTCAGAGAGTCGGTCCCAGATAAGCATCGCATGGCTGAGATGCATAATGTTCCTGAACTGATTTTGAGATAGACAGGAGCAGATGATGTCCTTCGCCGTGAGGTTGAGAAGAGTGTACTTGCGAATGTCATCAGCTTCCGCCATCTTACACAGATCGGTAAGACCAATCTCAATGATGGTCCACAGCTCGCTGTTCATTGCCATGAGTCGCTTCTTCATCATGGCCTTCCACTTAGGACAGTCATGACCGTCAAAGATGGGGCATGACACAGTCTTCATTCCTGCGGTCGACATAACTAAAACTCCAAGCGGTTAAACCAAAATCACACAGAACAAGGGAGTACCTTGCTCTGATACCAATTGAAAGTGTGTTATATCGACTAGAGGGGGGTGAATAGGCGATTTCTATGAATTCTTCACTGAGGAATTTCAGGGTGAGGAAATTTCTAAGAGAAGAACTACTTGCAGCGGAATAAGTACTCAGATGCAGACATAACAAAACATAACCATGGTCATCATAATGAAATGAAAACACGCACAGAGTACAGAAAGCGTAAACACAGGTTAAACAGTATGAAGACAAAAAGACTGAAGAAATTGAACTGAGGAAATTGAGAATTTCTTTAGTCAAAGTCTTCAAACAGATATGAACAAGTACACAACACAGTAATGAGGAAATTAAAGAGTTGAGGAAATAGAACCAGTTGGCTTCCTAAAGACAATGATTTGGTAGACCAGTTCCAACTGCTGTGACAGTTGTATGTCTGGTTGGAGTGGCTAGGTATTTAAACCTGAGGACACACAATCCTCATCGTATTCTCCTTGAGCTAAGGTCACACAGACCTCACCCAATCACTCGTGGTAAGTCTTCAGGTGACTTCCAAACCTTCACAAATTCGGTCACTCGGCGATCCACAATTTCCTCTTGGATGCTCAGACCATGACGCCTAACCGTCTGGAAGATGCACAATCTTCAAAGGTAACAAGCTTCAGATCCACGCAGGATCAATCTCTTCAGTGATGCTCAATCACTTTGGGTTTTGTAGGTGTTTGGGTTTGGGTTTTCCTAACTTGATGATTTTTCCTCAAAGTCCTTGGAGGATGGGATGCTTTCAAATGACAAGTGCCAATTTCTCTCGGAGCATCCAACCAGCTAGTGGTTGTAGGGGGCGGCTATTTATAGCCTAGGGAGCAGCCCGACATGATAAGACATAAATGCCCTTCAATGATATGACCGTTAGGTGGGTAGATATTTTGGGACAGCCAAGCAAGAAGACAAGAACGGTCGGAAATTTGACTATCAAATTCTCGTGGCTATCATGTTCCTCACTTGTAGGCAATCCGAATCAAGCTAATTCCTAACTCCTCGGTAACAAATTCTCGGAGGCTAGAAGAACTTCATCTCATCATCAAGAAATTGATGAGCTACATGAGATTTGCAATGGCTTCACTCGAAGGGATTGGTAGGTGTAGGATTTTGAGATGAGCATCACTTGGAAATTTTTCCTTAGTATTTCCTCGACCCCCTTTAACAGTACAGTGTTTCCTACGATTCAATAAAGAAAAAACAAAACTACGAAAACAAAGTCTTCACGCTTCATATTCCTCGCATGAATATAGAGTCTTCACGGTCACACCAATTTCTTCACTTTCAAAGTTTTCAGAAAGTCTTCAGAAATACAAAGTCTTCAGTCGAAGACATTCATTTTTAGGGGTCGACTTTCTATGTAAATATCAAACTCCTCATAGACTTATAGACCTGTGTACACTCACAAAAACATTAGTTCCTTAACCTATAAGTCTTCAATACACCAAAATCACTAAGGGGCACTAGATGCACTTACATATGTCCCAAAAAAAACTGCGCGCACTGCTGGCTCCCTACTGTCATCCTCACCATGTACAGTCATCTCCTTATTCCTCTCGGTTGTTGACCATGTTGACAACACCGGAGGGCGGCGCCGCGGCGAGCGAACCAAGGCGGAGGACGATGGTGAGGCCTTGGACGGGAACAAATAGGATCTTGGTAAGATGTGCAGAGTTTTAGGGTGCGATGTGGCCATGATGCGTGCGCGGCAGCTGCACCAGCCGTGGGAGGCAGGAGCAGGCGGTCCCGCCAGCGCTGGTTTGGCTTTGGCAGCTAGAGGAAGAAGAGATTGAAGAAACACGACAGACGTTGAATGTCAATCCAACGGTCAAGGTTGGCACAATTGTTTGTTGACTAAGCCGACAACAAGTAGCATACTTTTTTATATATAGGAAGAAAAGAAAAACTGAGCTCGTTCGCCTGATAACATTCCTGAAACTGTGACCGTCCGATCTTGCATCGCAACTAAAACTGTGAGGAAAATGCGTTTGTCTGCCGTCCTCCTCCCAGGGAACGTTCGCCACATAAGTGACTAGCACCCTTGGTTTTCAATCGAGAGCTCTTGGGTTCGAGTCCCATGAACTCTCAATTTTGTCCTCCTTTTTTCCTCGCAAAAAAAGAAAGAAAATCAAAGACTTGAGAACATTACAAAAAATTACACTTCCGTGATGACACGTGTTTGTCACAGTAGGTCGCCTTTTTTGTCATGCATGTACATCCATGACGATTTTGTGACAGAATCAAGATAGTCATACCTGTGCTGTCGTAGAAGTGTTCCATGACATTACCAAAATTATCATCACGGAAGTGTCCACTTCCATGACGATAAATCCGCATCACGTAAGTGCTTTCGCCAAGGGTGACCGACACATGGCATCCACCGTAACGGAACGCCGTTAAGCTATCGGCTCGGGTTTTGGATCCGATAACCGTTAACAGCCCCGACCAATGGGGATTTTCCACGGTAAAATCATCATTGGCTGGAGGAAACACGTGTCGCTCATCGCTGGGACAGATGTCATCCACTCATTGGATAGAAGGCGCCTATGATACGCCGACAGTGGCACGCCCAACAGAGGCCCATTCTCGTGAAAATGCCGCCCGCTTGACTTGGTCAAAGGTGGCGGCCGCCCATGGAAAGCTCGTTAACGGCCTGCTCGCATATAGCCCATTTACGTACCGCTAACCCAAGGCCCATTACGCCTATCCGAATTAGGCCCAATAGCGCCATCCGGCCACCCAATATGATTCCAAATGTTTTCACTTATGGCCCATGTATGGCCCATGACGCCTTTCGCCCATATGAGGCCCTATGTAACTCTTGGCCTATTAATGGCCCGTGGTGAAATCGCCCGTAATGAACAAAGGTATCACTTTACACCCATTAATGGCCCGTGGTGAAATCGGCCCGTAATGAACAAAGGTATCACTTTATACCCATTAACGGCCCGTTATTCCGCTAATGCTTCCAGCCCATGTTATCTTTCGCCTTCTCGAGCCCATTTATTCTTGGGCTCATTTCAAAGATTCGCTTACTTACGGCACATCGCTATTTTCGCTAGGGCCAAATTCAGCGCGTGGTTACAGTCGGCCCGTTATTGGTCCGTTAATACATTGGGCCGTTTTCATAGCGTCATGAAATATGGCCTATTATTGATGGCCCGTTATGGTCGGCCCATGAACGGACGATTCCAACTCTAGCCCGTTTACGGCCAAAATGCGGCTTGTTATTGGCCCATGTTATCATACTGCCCGTATAAGGCCCATTGATGATACGGCCCGTAGAAGGCCCATTGTTTCTACGGCCCATAGAAGGCCCATTGTTTCTATGGCCCATAGAAGGTCCATTGTTTCTACGGCCCGTAGGAGGCCCAGTGTCACTACAGTAAATATTAGCCCATGGTTATTGTAGCCTAGTTTTAAAAAATAGGTTATTGCAGCCACTAGCAAACCGCGGAAAAAGAACTGCAATGACTACAAGCAAAGAAATGAACAAGACAACAAGGAAATAAATAAGCAAGCAACTTACGCTAGGCTATCACGGCTATCACATATCACATCCACTGGGCATCAAAGTTCGCCACCAGTGCAAATAAATGCGCCGACAAAAGAATATACAAAACCGAGAGCACTTCGAAGGCACTAGGCCCGGCAAGCTCGAGCCCCGCAAGCACCAAGAAGCTAAGTAGACCTCGCCAGTGTCAACAGAGATGCATCAACACTAGATTTAAGGCATGATGGTGCGACGGCAGTCCTCGACATCTTCATTGCATCTTTGACTTCAAGTCGGAGCTGAGTGAAGCAAGCCTTTCTGCTTTAAGTTGAGACTGAAGAAGTTGAACTGATTGAGGCAGCGACTGCACAGAGGTTGTCTCACACCTGCTGGTGAGTAGCTTCAACTTACTGTCTTCATCAAGGCAGGACCTTGGAGTCATCTCGCTGTCCTCAAGATGGTTTGGCTCACTATCTTCCCTAAAGTTCTGCCTAGAGTAAGAGATACGACTCTGAAAGAGAAACAAGGGGACACATAACAGGTTTCACAATTATATAAGCAAATAAATGGAACTGTTCTGCATAAGGAACATGTTTTTACAACTACAATTTGAAACTGGTAGTTGTTGCAAACATCCAATTAGATGTAAACAGCAAAGCAAACAGCAGTGGAGGAAATGATGCCTATCCAAATCTATACTAGAACAAAGTTTGAAGGCTTGAGAAGGATGAACTTACATTACATGTTAACACGGGCTGGACAAATCTCTTCTCCATGTTGATGGAAGGATAATTCAATAAATTCCCCAAAGAAAATTCTTTATAAGCGTTTCCATTATTCTACATTTTGCAAAGAGTAAATATAGATCAAATAATATTGGAAGAAACAGAGGATAATGAAGCTCAGGTGCATACTGATGATACATAATCAAATAGTAATTAATTAAGTACAGCGTTACAAGGCAAAAGGGAGAGAGGTACTGACAAGAGCAATGCAGAGCCCATTATTGTTTTGACATCGTATGATCCTTTGAGCAAGGAGATTCATCTGAAATTAGTTTTCATAGAAGAGATAAGGTAAGGCACAAGCAGAAATTTAGGAGTTCAAATTTTGAATTGATATCATAGACAAGACTGACACTGGGCTCCCAGCAGTTCTAATAGGGTTTGGCCAACGGAGTAGGGATAAAGTGTGGTACAGTTGGGCCTATGTTTTCTGTGGCTGCTGATCTATCTGATTTAACAGGTATCACTATCTTTTCCAAATACCTAGTTTGTACTCCTTGAGGATCTGCACTCACCCTCTTCCTTTTGGACATCTATTACGAAAGAACAACATTTGACTGGAAAAACATAGTGTGACGACACATGGAATAGGTACAGAAAATGGATAGGTATGGCATATAATCATATATGATGCTTAAACTAAGCAGATGGTGTAACAAAGTAGAAGTAATGCAAGAGGTCAGATGCAAAATATGTGCGACCAATACAACTTTGCAATGTTAGAGCAAGCACCTTGATGGGTGAATAAGATAGGCCATCCTCTACCATGCCAAGTTTGTTAGCCAGTGGATCGTTCCGCAATATTCCTCTTGTGCGCCCATTCTCATATTCATTTTGATAATGTTCAATATCTGACATGCATGAAAACATAAAAACAAGTGAGATTTTCTTTGTAATGCATAAGTGATTCTAATCCAATATCGCCTCCTCAGAACCCCTTTGTGCTATCTCTGCAATTCTTTTAAAAGATGCCATGCATGGTGTAATTTGTTGTGTGCATTAATATAATGTGGCCTACTACTCAAAATATGAGATCCCGAAGTGATGACACTTCGCAGATGATAGCTTCAACATATAGTAAAGAAGAACAAGTCGACTGACCGATGATTCAAAATATACTAAGGAGAACAACTCGACCGACCATCGATCGCAAGAGAAGAGTATCATCTTAAAGAAGAGCACAAGAGCAAGCAGATTGAAGATATTACAAGTCTTTCAATACAATGTCGGTTGGCCACCCATGATGAACCAGAGCACACAGAGAAATACTATTCTTTCCGGTCTCTCCATATGTGGCTCACATGCATTTGGAAACTAAAGTAGGAACATTTAGCTCACCAATTAAACATCTCTCAGTTTTACTAATATCAGCAATAATATCAGATATGAATTTGTACAATTAAGCTTGTTTAGCTCGATGGGTGGAGCAAGTGCTATTACGACCACCTAACCACGAGCTGATTGTGGTCATCATAAAATGGGGAAAACATAAGCATGATGAGTACAAGGTTGACTGTGGTAGTTAGATGGCAGATCTGAAGTTGCAAACCGCAAAAGGGTAGTTAGCAACCAATGTTTGCTTTGAAATAACAACTAAGGTTTGGTATGGACAAGAAAGTACGGTCAACAAGTGACAAAGAAATGCAATTATGTTGTCTCTCTATATGTCGCGACATGCATTTGGAAACTCAAGGGACCTTTAGCTAACCAATTAAATGTGTCGGTTAACTAATATCAAGATTATATCACAATCATATTTGAAAAACTAAGCTTTGAATTCGAGTGTTGTGTTGTTTAGCTTGAAGGGTGGAGTAATGCTAGTACGATAGAAAGCACCTACGCAGATCATAGTAGAGTAGATAAAAGGGAAAACCCTAAGCATCAAGAGAAAAATCAGGAAAGTGGAACTAGCTGACCAAAGGGTGGCGCATATGCTTTTCAAACGAATATAGGAACATTAGGTGACCAATTAAACGTTCTCTGTTTTAGTGATATGAGCATCATATCAGATTCATATTTCAACACGTAAGCTTTGGGTTGAGGTCTTGAGGAGCAGTGCTAGCACAACACGAAGGACCTACGATGATGGTAGTGAATATAAAGGGGGGAAACCAGAAGCTTTACGAGTATAGTGCCTGTGCCATGGCGGATCTGAAGGTGCAAACCGGACAAAGCTACTTCGCAACCAATGTTTGCTTTCAACTAGCCACTACGATTTGGTACAGTCAAGAAAAGTACAGTAAACAAATTACGATCTGTTTTCCGGGTGAGATCAATAACTTAAGCACATATGGAAGAGTACCACCTCTCTTGCGACACCGTGTAGGCCTATGCTGATACGTTGAAGGTGCTGCGGGTGCGATGGCTGTCGGCGGCGGGGAAGAAGTCTTTAGACGGCAGACGGCCGGGTCGGGGGATATATCTTGTTGCCGTGGACGAGGCGGTCGTAGGAGCGGCAACAGCAAGGTGGACGAAGGCGTCGATGAAGCGAGAGGAGGCGATGAAAGGATCCTGGTCCAGCGCCGTGGATGAGAGATGTCCATCTCTTGCAGTGGACGACGGGGTAGGGGTAGCGGCTCCTGCAAGGTGGAGGATGGGGTGGCGGACGGAGGAGGCTGGCCGCAGTGCGGAGGTTGTCGTGCCGCCGACGGTGTATGAATGGGGAAATGGAGGGAGGGGATCTGAAACTTTGGGACGCTTCTCAAATGGGGAAAGTTACTAACTTATCCCCGCTTAAAATTTCGGACATCGCGTTGGTTGGGGATAGGACGGTAATCTCGATCTCCCAAATATTTGCCGGTAACTATTTCAAGCGAGAGAGGGTGTGTTTTGCGCCCACGGTGTATGAACGGGTCTGACAGATAGGGCGGTTGTGTCACGTCTGATGGAAGTTACACATCTGCCCCTATTTAAAATATTAGCCTACATCGATTTCGGATGAGGAGAGTTTGTTTTGCCGCCCACCGTGTAGGGGAAATGGAGGAAGAGACACATGTCTTTCGGACGAGCTTGAATCAAATGTGTTTTGCCACCCACGTTTGGCACCCACCGTGTCTGAATGGGCTCAGAGGCCGTCGTGTCACGTCTAATTGAAGTTACTAGTCTACCCCTATCGACAGCAGTGTAAATCCGGTCGATAAGGATGTCAAGTGTCAGGGGTAGACAGTAATTTCCATCTCGCAAACGCTTGCTTCGGGCAGCCCACAAATTATAGTGGGTGTTTAGCCGCTTTTTTCAAAACTTGAGAGAATTAGCATTCATGTTTGCCCTGGGACCTGGCATACTAAATTCAAATCCAATTTGTATTCGATTCCGAATATCCATAGTTAATTATACGTTTTGTTATTTATTTCTTCCAAACCACAACAAAGATTTATTCCACCTTTATATATGATTACGATTTAGAAATGCCGTGATCTTCGAATTCAGTAGGTTGGATACATTCTGATTCAAACAGTTATTTCATCCAATACAATATGCTCACACGAAAAACAGTTCACCTTATGTCAATCATACAAGTACTGAGGATTACCTCGCCTAAAAATTCGGATCATTACAACACATGGACAACATAGGGGTCTTGCAACATAATCCATTCGAGACATGACACAACATGCAAGTACAATAATCTAATGAAAATTTCAACTGGTATCTAAAGAAGAACTGGATTACCTTCGCTTCAGATAGCGTAAACAGCAGGACCTCCTCCGCCTTCAAATGCAACATTCTTACTTCCTCCAATTCTTGGGTTGCTTGCATAATGCGTGCGCTAATTCCGTAATTTCCAGCCTCAAGATAAAGATTACCTCATTCATGGCAGCCACACCATCTCTTTCTCGCCTCTAATAGAGCCTCAAGCACTATAATATATGTGCTCAGACGCTCTCCGCGATGTTGCCTCCGAACTACTACCATCCGGTAACATGGATGGCGACCGCTTCCACAAATAGATTCTGGGTTGTACATTGTGTCCTAGTGTGAACGGCATCCTGAAAGGTTTCACGGACATAAGTAAGAGATAGTTATCATATGATCCAGGTAGTAAGCTTACATGGTAAACGATTTAACTAATTATTTCCGACCATGGCAAACTATATTTAAATGGTTCAAGCAGCATCACCAAAAGAAATTAAAATGGTAAGATGAAACTAGGGATGTAAGTGGCAAATAAACGACATCCGCCATCCCCATCTAGTTAGTTTTTGCTACCTCCCTAGTTCATTTTCCTCAAAAACAAAAACTCTTTTGAACTATCATACCACTAGTGGAATTTAATCGATTAAACGGGACCCAGCTTGACATCCCTAGTTGAAAGGGAGGTACAACCGCTATATTTAAGTTGCCAAGGCATCTAAGCAGTTGAAATAATCTGAGAAAGAACTTAACAAAGGTGCCTCATATAAACTACGAAGACAGTCTTGTGATGAAGTTGAGAGGAAAAGTTAAGGACTCAAATGAAATAGGTATGCATTTCTTTACATTAGTACAGCAGTAATCGCTGACATATTGGCCAACTCGTATAGCGAACAACAAACAAGCATTTGAATCAAGCAATACAGCAAAGCGCATAACCGAACTATTTGTAATTCGGTAGGATTACACGTTGACGGCACAAGCCAAGAAAGAAGCCCACTCACATTACATTTCACATGTACTAAAACACACTGGCTTACCATATGTTGCCGTGAAGCCTAGCTGCTGTTGCAATGTTCTTTGAAGATATCACAAGATCCGTGCTTGCAAATCTAGTTGTTGTAGTTTATTCCGCACCATCTATTTAGGTAAAATTAATTTTAATAGCATGCACTGGTCCGAATTGATCATCAATGGTTCAACTAAACTAATGAAAGAAGGGTGTGTGCACACGACAATATATCTGCTTCCTCTATTTTTATGCTTGTTCGAGGTGCCAGCCCCAAAAGAACAAATATTTTGCTTGATGGGGTTGGCAGCTCCATAATTAATAGAAGCATCAAATTAGTCATGCAACTTGGGAAGATCAGGAATACACAAACAAGTAATGAACAGAGGCTCGGAGCAGTGATGTAATAGCTAGCATCGAAAATGTAGGGTAAAACGAACAAAAAGCAGCGGAACCACATGCTAGTTTGCTGATGTGTAATTACATAGAGAACATTAAGCGATCGATGGAACCAACAGTGGCATCGTAACAAAACTAAAGCATATTAACTATATGTGCACGGTATGTAATTTAGCACTTGTAACATGTTCACTGCTAGAAGTATGGCCCTCACAAAGCGTAATAACCCATCTCATGAAAAACTGAATGATGCCCTCAAGAAATTCAAAGGTGCGGTGCTTATGCTAGGAAAGTGAACGAGGCGCCGCCGCTGGATAATAGTACCGATTCTCGGCGGCGATGGGTATCGTTGTCATACTTGATAGCTAAGGATCGCCGATGGTGCTCGTGTTGTGGTTGAGTTTGGCTGGTCATCGCTGTCATTGAAGCGGCTCGGTTACTACTGATTGCTATGGCCTCGACATACAAGAAAGCTCATCGTGGTAAGTGAACAGTTGCACGACAAAGAGAAAACTCAAGGAGTACAAATCGAAATAACTGATGAGGCTGCGGCATCGGTAAAGCAGGCGGGTGGAGTTGAATATGGCACCCATGGAGCGGGCCGGTGCAAAGGACGAAGGCTTCAAGGCTGCGTTACAGGCTGCTTTCGGTGAGGCGGATCTGCTGTCATGACGAGGGCTTGTATGAAGGGCTAGCGAAGGCGCACGAGGAGTCGATGAAGGGCCTACGCCAGTGGACGAGGCGCCGTTAAGCAGATCCGGTGCGGTGGACCATGATGGCGGTCAAGGAGATCTCGAGCGGTGGACAAGCCAGCCGCTGAAGTGGCTCCGTGAAGTGGTGAGTTGGCGCTTGGGGGTTCCAAGGTGCGGAAGGTAGATCCGCGGGTGTGAGGTCCACCGCTGCGGCGAGGACTAGATTCGCGCTTGCCGTGGTTGGGGGTCGGGAGGGAAGGAGGGGCTCTGGGAAGAATGTTGGGGAAAAGAGGGAAAACAATGGAGTTACCAAAGCATCCTTTTCCATTCATGTGGCAGGGTAAAACAGGAATATCGCAGGCTAAACTTTCGGTAGCGTGATATTTCGATGTGAGCGGAAGTTGAAAGCTTTTACGCCTAAAATTATAAGTATTCTGATCTCGTACGGCCGACTATGATATCATGGACGACAATTTGTTTGTTTTGCACGCAAAAAAATGTGCAAGTTTTGAAAATCAATGTCTGCAACATGAAACTTAGATTGTCCATTCAATTCAAATATGGATCATTGAGCTACTACAAGCAAATACCATCATACAGTCCAATTCAAATGAAATTCCAAATGTGTTTATCCTAAATATGATGACAAAAGCAAAAATGTGTATGTGTATGAATAAAGTGAACGATTTTAAAGTTTGAACATACCCGTATGTGTATATCTCTAGGTTTGATATATGAATTTGAAATCACGAAATCCCGGCTTAAAAAATGTACTTCCGTTTAAATGAATTACAAAAGCTAATGATGGATTCGAATTCCAAAATTCCAATCTTAGGTTTGTAATTCTGGTACATCAAGGTATATCACGCATGTTCAAAAGTATCGTTATCTCATAGTACAAACTGTGAAACAAATTGATCAACCATGAGTGCACAATATCTCAATTACGCTAAAGTCCCTCAAATATATACACCTCACTGTTTATCTGAAGTCAAGCACCCCCCCCCCACCACCACCACCACCACACACACACACACACACATAGAGAAGTCGTCCTCTCCCCCAAACACCAACACACGAGCACATTATGTAACACCCGGATGATTAATGAACAGTAAACACACCGGTTACTGTGCCAAACCTCACGTTGATTCGAACCCGGCCTAAAGCAATTTCAAAACAAGAGCAAACGATAAAAGGTTTCAAAACCAAAACTAAAAATGTTCGGGGGTTGTTTAAAATAGCAAACCTAATTATGGTGGGGTGCACAAAATTTTGTAAAATGTTTTGGCATTTTATTTAAACTAAAACAGAAAGCAGAAAAAGAAAAATAATAAAAGAAAGGAAAAGAGAAGAAGAAAAGAGGATGGGAACCCCCTGGCCCATCAGGGGCCAGCCCTTCCCCCCCGGCCAGCCCCCTCCCCACTGCCCTCTCCACCGCCCAGCCTCCTCTGGCCGCCCAACCACCCGGCCACTTAACCCCACCCCGCGTCAAACCCTAGCGCCCCACTCTCCCCCACGCCCCCACCCGATCCCTTCTCCCCGCCTCCTCCCCGATCCGATCGAGGAGACCCCGACCGAGCCGCCTCGCCCACTCGCCGGCCCCCCCCGCCCGGACCCCTCCTCCTCCTCTACACCACCGCCTGGCCCTCCTTCCACCTGTCGCCACGCGCTGGCGCCACACAAGGATCGCCTCGCCCTCGACGCCGGCAGCCGCCTCGCCTCGCCTCGCGGACTTCGCAAGCTCCACCGAGCCCGCCTCCCTAGTCCCCACGTTTCCCCTGTGAGCTCGCCTCCCCTGGTTCCTCCTCTCAATCAAGGCCACCGCCGAGTTCGGCTCGATTTCTCCGCCGTCTGCTGCACCCCGGACGCCACTGCTGCCGGGCGCCTTCCCCACCGCCAACCCCTTGGCCTTCCCCTGCTCGGGCACTGCCCACTCCGGCCACAAGCCTGGCGTCCCACCCGGGCGCGCCTCGACCCACCGCCTCGATAGCCTCACCGCTGGCAGCGCCTGCCCCGGCCCCTCGGGGTGGCCGCTTCGCGTGGCTGCGTTTCGCCTCGCCTGCTGCCACCTCTCGCTCAAGGCCGCCCCCATCGCCTCAATGGCCTCGCCAGGCGCCGGGCACCATCTCAAGCGCTGCTCGGCTGGTGCCTGTTGCCCCGGGCGGTGCACGGGCGCCTGTCCCCTTGCCTGCTAGACTCCGCACTCCGCTATGGCCCTTAGGGCAATGACATGGGGCCCCACCCCCACGTAACGCTTTTTTTATTAAAACAGGAATAAAAATTAAATAAAACTAATTAATTAATTAATTAATTAATTAATTAAGTAATTAATTAATCTAATTAATTTCGATTAATTAACCCTAATCACTAATTAACCTAATTAACTAATGTTAATTAACTTTGATTAGGTTAATTAGATAATGAGAATGACATGCGGGCCCACTGTCAGGGTTGACTCACCAACCTCTGTTGATCGCTGATGTCAAGATGACATCATGCCGATGTCATAAATGCATTTTCAAATTAATTAAATAATTAATTAAATTCCGAAATTAATAAAATCTTTTAAAATCATATCTTTTAATCCGTAATCCGGATTAAAATATTTTCAACATGAAAGTTGCTCGTAACGACGAGACGAATCCGGATACGCAATCCGCTCGTCCACCACACGCCTAACCTATCGAACCTGCAGACTTTCCTCTCCGGTTCATCCGTCTCGACAGACGTTCGAACCGGAAAACTTCCCTGATGTTTTCCCCCTAACCAAGACTTCTCATACCACGTTAGGGCACGCCTAGCATCGCTTGGCATGTCATGCATCGATATGCATCTGTTACTTTGTATTCATTGTTTCTTCCCCTCTCTCCTCCGTAGACTACGAGACCGACGCTGCACTGGCCGCTCGACTACGGTGTTGACGACCTCTCTCTTTGCCGGAGCAACCAGCAAGCCCCTTGATCACCAGATATCGCTTACTCTTATCTACACTACTTGCATTAGAGTAGTATAGCATGTTATCGCTTTGATACTCCTATACCGCTGCATAGCCTGTCTTTGTAACTTCGTTGTTACCTTACCTACAATCCTATATGCTTAGTATAGGATGCTAGTATTTTCATCTGTGGCCCTACTTTCTTGTCCGTCTCCGTGCGTATATTATCGGGCCGTGATCACTCGGGAGTTGATCACGGTATATACTATATACTTATACATGATACATGTGAGACTAAAGTCGGTCGGCCGATGGAGCACCATGAGTGGTTCTTTGTGGCGAGCGGCAGGCAGGTTGAGACCGCCTAGGAGAGAGGTGGGCTGGCCTGCTTCGTGTTCATGTTACTTAACACGCTTAACGAGGTCTTGGTATTTGATCTGAGTTGGCTACGAGCTTATACGCACTAACCATCTACGCGGAGTAGTTATGGGTATCCCGCCGTGGTATCACCAAGCACTTCAGACGTCAATGGCGGAGCGCGCTACCGGATTGGACTGAACGCTCGCTAGGCTAGGTCTGCTTCCGGCCGCCCTCGCAACGCAGGTGTGCTCAGTATGGCGATGGGCCTGCACTGCGCGCTTAGGTTTAGACCGCGGTTGGCCTCTCTCACAGTGCCTAGGTGGGCTGCGACGTGTTGATCTTACGCTGCGGGCATGACCCCGAAAGTGTGTCCGCCAAATGGGATCAAGCGTGCTTTGGGTAAGATGGTGCACCCCGCAGGAAGTTAATCTATTCGATAGCCGTGATCTTCGGTAACAGGACGACTTGGAGTTGTACCTTGAGCTTATGACAACTAGAACCGGATACTTGATAAAACACACCTTCCAAGTGCCGATATAACCGTGGTCGCCTCGCCAGGGATATGAGCAGGGATTGCCGGTAGGATTATTGCTATATGATGTTACTTGGAGGACTTCCGTTGTCCTCTTCTCGTCTCTGCAAGACCGGTGTCCGTGGTTTAGTCTTCGTAAGACTAGCTATCCCCTCTTATTCTCGCATTCTGCAGCTCACCATCGATATGGCCTTTACACATATATCCATGCATATGTAGTGTAGTTCCTTGCTTGCAGTACTTTGGATGAGTACTCACGGTTGCCTTGTTCCCCTTTTCCCTATCTCTACTCGATTGCTGCAATCGACGATGGAGCCCAGAGCGACGCCGCGCCTATGACGACTACTACTCGGAGGCGCCTACTACTACGCAGCCCGGCGACGACGCACTGTGAGTAGCTTAGGAGGATCCTGTGCAGGAGGCCTGCTCCTCTTCGATCTCAGATCCCGCTTTGTGCTAGCCATCTTATGGCAACTTGTTTAACTTATGTCCAGACTCAGATATTGTTGCTTCCACGACTCGCCTATGATCGAGCACTTGTATTCGAGCCCTCGAGGCCCCTCGCTTGTATTATGATGCTTGTATGACTTATTTTATTTGTAGAGTTGTGTTGTGATATCTTCCGTGAGTCTCGATCTTGATCGCATACATTTGCGTGCATGATTAGTGTACGATTAAATCGGGGCGCCACAAGTTGGTATCGAGCCGATCGCCTCAGAGGAATCCCCTTCCACACTCCTTGGCAAGTCGAGTCTAGACATTGCAAAACTTTTACTAACATGGCTGTGTGTCTTATGGGCACACGCCGCCATCGGGTGGTACTAGGATCTTTACTCCTCGACCTTTACTCGACTCAACTCTCTTCTACTCGGGTTAAACGATTTTACTAACTATCACTAGGATCCCGTGACCGCATTCACCCCAAAGTTGGATATAGCCTTAGTTGTTTTTGGAATTGTATTTGAGCAATTTCCACACCGTCATTTGACTCCTTTGAAACGCCTTTGTTTTCAGATGGAACCCACGAGGCAGGTCGTGCGCCACACGACGGCCATTGGTGCTCGGGATCACTCGCGGTGCTAGCCGAGATGATGACCTATCTCGGGTTATCGCTGCACCCTGAGTACACCGCCTATGAGGAGTACCAGACTACAACCAGAGCAGACTGCGCCATCGCCCACCTCTACTCTCGGAGTATGAGTCCACTCATCGTGCCGCACACCGCACATGGTGTTGGAGTGACCATCGATATGGCAGTCCACGATGTCTGCTTATGCTGCTCGACACGCCTTCGCAGTAGTATCGAGAGTTGGACACCTCCCCTTCGCACATTGCTATCGCGTCGATGTTGGTGAGGAGGGTTACTACACCGCTGCCTACACCATCGTCACCAGAGAGCCCTTCCACCATCGTAACTTTGTTCTGCATGTCGATGGGCTGGATCGAGCTAACCGGGCTCTTCGCCACGAGTTGTACATCACCCGTCAAGACCTCTACTGTGCTCGACGCTGATGCACCCTTTGTCCGATCCGGGAGCTGCTGCTTCGCGATCTACCCAGCCAGACCGTGATGCCCTGTGGTGTCGGTTGGCGACGTGGGAGGCTACTCTCCAAGACTTGGCCCTTTTCGCCACTCGACGCCGGATTCAGCACCGAGTATCCGCGCCCCTGTGTCACCGACGGAGGACTATCCACCGCCGCACTACCAGCTTTCAGCTACAGCTACCTCCGCAGCATCGCGTGGGACTGATGTAGACTTGCTTGTTAGTGTTTGATGTATTCGCCATGAGCTCGTGCCGCCTATGATGTAGTAGTCTATGTAATCGGACTCTATGTATCGAACTCTATGCATGATTCCTTTTGTAAGATATGCCAACTACTATGTAGTTCCCATCATGCTGCTTTCATTATGCATGTTTCATCATGAATGATACCGCCTCTTGCTTAACTTCTCAAATGCTGAACTACCCCTCGTTATATAATAGCAGGATGGTTAGGCCAGCTGGTCGTGGTCGTGGTGGCAACTTCCCACCACCGCCGAGTACATGGCTGGTATGGTCCAACAGCTTGAGATGAATCGCCAGCCATGGAGAACATGATGGCTCAGCCTCGCCCAATATGAACCAAAGACCCAAACGGAACAACTCGCAGGATTTCATACGCTCAACCCCAGCAGGTACCGCAGCTCAACTCAGCCATCGGATGTCGATGATCGCCCGTGACATCACCTATGAGATGGAGTCTGCTGATGTAGCCCCGCCACTATGTCACCTTTGCATCCTTCTTCCTGAAGGGACCCGCAGCTCAATGGTGGGACAGCCACCGCGATTTCGCCAGCTTGGAACACTCATCACCGCCAGACTTCCAGTGTTGCCTTCCGTGCCCGCTTCATCCTCAAGGGTCATGGACCGAAGAAGCGTGAGTTCCGCAACCTCACCCAAGGCAACAAGACTCATTGAGTTTATCAACGAGAGTTCTGGACTTGTCTCGCTATGTCAAGAGGATATTGCAACCGATGCACGCAGACAGAGAAGTTTCGTGACGGCCTTCAAGTCGACATCAAGCTCGCACTACTAGTGCACGACTTTGCTGATTTCGCCACCTTGGTGAACAAAGCTATCAATGTCGAAACTGGTCTGCAGGAATACCAGAGCTCTAACAGCGCAACTGCGACACGGCTCATCTTCGGCCCGCCCTCGCAGGCGCAAGATATGGATTCCCAACAAGATGTACCAAATTAATGCACCGCTCCAAGGCGTAACTATGCTACACCTCGCTGCGCCTACAACTAAGCAGCCAAGCTTCCAGCTCCACCACCCCAAGCTCCTGCTCCCACTCCCAATAATGGCTTATGCTTCAAAGTGACAGCCAGGCACCGTATAGAGAATGCAACCGTAACCGTAATCAGTCGTTCTTCCAAAGAACCGGCCGTGGAAACACCTGTAACCGCAACAACACCGGCAAGTCTTATGGGCAAGCTCAGCCAACCACGTTGATCTGAACGAGGCTCAAGACCAACCTGCTCATCGTGATGGGTACACTTCTCGAAATTCAGTACCAAAGATGCGCCTTATTTGATACAGGCATCGCATTCATTCATGTCTCAAGATTTTGCATTCATGCATGGCATTAAAAGTGAAGACATGAATGCTTCACTATTAGTACACACCCCATGGGCCAATGTCGGACCTCCATGATTTGCAACGACGTCCCTCGTTGAAATCAAGGAATGGAATTCTTGTCTCTCCTATCGTGTCAAGTCTTGTAGCATTGACCTCATTTTGGGAATGAATTGGTTGAAAGCACATACGGCGCCAATCGCTTATGCCACTAAGACCGCCCATTGCTCCACCCTTCGATGAAATAGTCACTTACCAAGCTCATCTGGTGCAAAATGCCGAGGTAAGGCTCTATGCATTGAATGCATTGAACGCCGCACCCTCGAGGGTATTGAAAACATTCCCGCTGCTCGAGACTTCCAAGACGCTCTTCCTCAAGAACTTCCAGGATTCCCCGCTAGAGCTGTCGAATTCGCCATCGACTTGAAACCGTGCACCACTCCTATAGCCAAACGGCCCTACAAGATGCCGCCAGATGAACTCCTTGAGCTAAAGGAGGAAATCGACAAATCTCTTCAAAGTGGCTTCATTCGCCCAAGTTGCTCTCCTTGGGGAGCACCTTCTCTTTGTCAAGAAGAAGGATGGGACAAACCGATTGGTCCAAGACTACCGTCCTATAAATCAAGCTACCATTCGAATAAGTATCCTCTTCCTCGGATCAATGATCTCTATGATCAACTGGCTGGTTCGCGCTGTTCTCAAACTCGACTTGAGGTTGGGTTACCACCAGATCCGTGTTCGTGAGGAGGATATCCCCAAGACCGCATTTGTGACTCGCTATGGTTCATACGAGTACACCGCCATGTCTTTCGCTTAACCAATGCTCCAGCCACTTTCTCTCTTTGATGAACTATATATTCATGGATTACCTCGACAAGTTTGTCGGGTTTATCCGGATGATATCCCGATCTTTTCCAAGAATGAAGAAGAACATGTCAACATCTTCGCCTTGTGCCGAAAAGCTACGAGAGCATCAACTCTATGCCAAGTTCTCCAAATGTGAATTCTGGCTTCCCAAGTAACCTATCTTGGGCATGTCATTTCTAAGGATGGTATTGCCGTCCAACCCCGAACGAGTTCAGCTATTCTCGATTGACTCCTCCAAGAACGTTATAAGTCGGTTTTTCTCGGTCTCGCCACTATTGCCGCCGATTCGCCGAGAACTTCTCCAAGATTGCCGTGCCTCGACTAACCTGCTGCATAAGGGCGCCAAATTCCAATGGATGATAAATGTCGAAAGTTTCAGCACTTAAAGACAAGTTGACGCCTCCCCAAAGGCTAGCTCCTCCCGATACTAAGAAGGACTTCACATTTATCGCGACGCTTCGCCAAGGTTTAGGCGGTGTCCTAATGCAAGAGCGCAAAGTGGTTGCTTATGCCTCTCGACAGCTATGCCTCACGAGGAGAACTACCCAGTTCATGACCTCGAACTTGCTGCCGCCATTCATGCACTAAAGCAAGGGCGACATTACCTTCTCGGTAATCGCTATGTAGATCTTCACCGACCACCAAAGTCTGAAGTATCTGCTTACTCACCAGACCTGAACCTCCGCAAGAGAGATGGATGGAGACTGCTGCAGACTTTGATTTGGGTATTTCCTATACGCCGTGCAAGGCTAATGTAATGGCTGATGCCTTGAGCCGCAAGTCTTATCAACCACCTTCGTGTTCACAAAGTTCAGCCTCACTTGTTGAAGAATTCAGAAAGCTGAACCTCCATATTGTTCCTCGGTGCACTTCGCCCTCCTCCGAGTTCCGCAAGATGAATGTCCGTGTTGTTCCCTGTGGTTCCCTCTATACCCTGGCTGTTGAACCCGATCTCGTGGGCACCATAAAGACAATGCAGGATTTGACTCAAGTCTACAAACTTAAACAAGATGTCAAGAAAGGAAATCCTCATCCTTCACTATTGCCGATGATGGCGCCTTTGTACTTCAAAGGCCGCCTAGTGGTGCCGTAAGAAGGAAAACCTGAATATGACTCGAAGGTTATGCAAGAAGCTCATGATACGCCTCTATGTATCCACCCCGGCAAGTACAAAGATGTATCAAGACATTCGCCGAGATTCTCGTGGTCTAATATGAAGCAAGACATCGCTCACTATGTTTCGAGTGTGACGCTTGCCGTCATATCAAAGCAGAACATCAAAGGCCCGCTGAACTCGCAGCCTATCTCTATTCCTGAATGGAAATGGGACCATGTTGAAATGGACTTCGCCACCGGATTTCCCAAATCGCAGAAAGGTAATGATGCTATTCTTGTCGCCATTGACCGCTTTCTAAAGTTGCACTTTTTCGGCGGTCAAAGAGACGATCATCGCTAGCCAGCTTGCAACGCTCTATATGTCCAGAATTGTTTCACTTCACGGTATTCCACCGTTATCGCCTCGACCGTGGCAGCTTATTCACTTCAAGATTCGGGCAAGTTTTCAAGAAGCTATGGGGACTCATTTATCTTTCAAGATCGCTTTCATCCGCAGCCTCAAGGGCAAGTTGAACGTGTCAACCAAATTCTCAAGACATGCTTCGAGCTTGTGTCGCTTCCTTCGCAAGAAATGGAGGAATCTCTCCCGTATGCTGAGTTCTCTTATAATAATAGCTATCAAGCTAGTCTCAAGATGGCCCCTTCAAGTGTTATATGGACGAAAGTGCCAACCCTCTCGAACTGGTCGAAATCGGGAACGCCCACTCTTCGTCCGGATATTATCCAACATGCCAAGAACAAGTCCGCATTATTCGCGAGAATCTCAAGACTGCTCGCCTCGCGTAAAAGAGTAATTATGACCGCTATCACAAAGACATGGTCTATCAACTCGCGAAAAGGCCTATCTTCGCTACACCAATGAAGGGTGCTCACCGCCGGATCAAGGGCAAGTTAGCTCTCGCTATATTGGCCCATTCACTATTCTCGAAAGGCGGAAAAGTGGCTTATCAACTGAGCTTCCGCCGAACCTTTCTCGTGTTCACGATGTGTTCCACGTGTCCCAACTCCGACGCTGCTTCAAGGACCCAATCCGAGCAAGGACCATGAAGTGCTCGAATTGCAACAGACCTCTCCTATAAAGAGCATCCGTCCGCATTCTCGACTGCTGAACGCCGCACACGCCGGAAGGCGATCAAGTTCCTCAAAGTCCAAGTGGTCGAATCACTCAAGACGGCCACCGGGAACGCGAGGATCGCCTTCGAGATGAATATCCCGCACTCTTTCCTTCTACCTCCTAAATCTCGGACGAGATTTCTTGTAGTGGAGGAGATTTGTAACACCGGATGATTAATGAACAGTAAACACACCGTTATCGTGCCAAACCTCACGCTGATTCAAACCCGCCTAAAGCAATTTCAAAACAAGAGCAAACGATAAAAGGTTTCAAAACCAAAACTAAAATGTTCGGGGTTGTCTAAAATAGCAAACCTAATTATGGTGGGTGCACAAAATTTTGTAAAATGTTTTGGCATTTTATTTAAACTAAAACAGTAAAGCGAAAAAAGAAAAATAATAAAAGAAAGGAAAAGAGAAGAAGAAAGAGGATGGGAACCCCGCCCATCAGGGCCAGCCCTTCCCCCCCGCCCGGCCAGCCCCCTCCCCACTGCCCCTCTCCACCGCCCAGTTCCTCCTCCTGGGCCGCCCAACCACCCGACCACTTAACCCCACCCCCGCACCAAACCCTAGCGCCCCCACTCTCTCCCCCACGCGCCCCCACCCGATCCCTTCTCCTGCCTCCTCCCCGATCTGATCGAGGAGACCCGACCGAGCCGCCCCTCGCCCACTCGCTGGCGGCCCCGCCGCCCCCTAACCGCCGCCTGACCCCTCCTCCTCCTCTACACCACCGCCTGGCCCCTCCTTCCACCTGTCGCTTCCCACGCTACGGGCGCTGGATCGCTGATCGCTTCGCCTCCCCCGACGCCGGCAGCCGCCTCCCGCTTCGCCTCGCGCGGACTTCGCTAAGCTCCACCGAGCCCGCTCCCCTAGTCCCCACGTTCCCCGTGAGCTCGCCTCCCCCGGGTTCCCTCTCCCCTCCCGAACACTGCCGCCGAGTTCGGCTCGACCCTCCGCCGTCCCGCCACGCCGGACGCCACTGCCGCCGCGCTTCTTCCCCACGGCCAAACCCCCTTGCCTCTTCCCCTGCTCGGGCAGCGCGTCCACTCGCCGCCAGCTGGCGTCGCCACTGGCCGCGCCGCCGCCCCGCCTGGCGCCCCCGACTCCATCGCTTCGAGAAGCCTCCGGCGGCAGGCAGCGTGGCCTCTGCCCCGTGGCCGCTGCCCGTGGCTGCCTCGCCTCGCCATGCCACCTCGCTCAAGCCCCCATCGCCTCAATGGCTCACCAGGCGCCGGCGACCATCTCATGCTGCTTCGGCCGGTGCCTGTTGCCCCGGGCAAGCACGGGCGCCACCGCCGCCGCTGCTAGACTCAAGACTCGCTATGGCCCTTAGGGCAATGACATGGGGCCCCACCCCCCACGTAACGCTTTTTATTAAAACAGGAAATAAAATTAAATAAAACTAATTAATTAATTAATTAATTAAGTAATTAATTAATCTAATTAATTCTGATTAATTAACCCTAATCGCTAATTAACCTAATTAACTAATGTTAATTAACTTTGATAAGGTTAATTAGATAACACGTAATGACATGCGGGATCCACACAGTCGTGGTTGACTCACCAACCCTGTTGATCTGTGATGTCAAGATGACATCATGCCGATGTCATAAATGCATTTTCGAAATTAATTAAATAATTAATTAAATTCCGAAATTAATAAAATCTTTTAAAATCATATCTTTTAATCCGTAATCCGGATTAAAATATTTTCAACATGAAAGTTGCTCGTAACGACGAGACGAATCCGGATACGCAGTCCGCTCGTCCCACCACACGCCTCTAACCTATCGAACCTGCAAACTTTCCTCTCCGTTCATCCGTCTCGACAGACGTCTCGAACCGGAAAACTTCCTGATGTTTTCCCCTAACCAAGACTCTCATACCACGTTAGGGCACGCCTAGCATCTTCTTGGCATGTCATGCATCGATATGCATCTGTTACCTTTGTATTCATTGTTTCTTCCCCTCTTCTCTCCGTAGACTACGAGACCGACGCTGCAGTGGCCCGTTCGACCACGGTGTTGACGACCCTCTCTCTTGCCGGAGCAACCAGCAAGCCCCCCCTTGATCACTAGATATCGCCTCGAGGATGCTTTGTAACTTCTTAACGAGGATGCTAGTATGCTTAGTAACGAGATAACTTCTTAACGGGTCGGCTGATGGAGCACCCGCGAGTGGTTCTTTGTGGCGGAGCGGCAGGGCAGGTTGAGACCGCCTAGGAGAGAGGTGGGCCTGGCCCTGTTCGGTGTTTGCGGTTACTTAACACGCTTAACGAGGTCTTGGTATTTGATCTGAGTTGGCTACGAGCTTATACGCACTAACCATCTACGCGGGAGTAGTTATGGGTATCCCGCCGTGGTATCACCAAGCACTTCAGACGTCACGACGCAAGCGGCGCCGCCGGATTGGACTGAACGCCTCGCTAGGCTAGGTCTGCTCGCCCGCCACCGCAACATGCAGGTGTGCTCAGGCGATGGGCCTGCACTGCAAGACTTAGGTTTAGACCGGCGGCTGGCCTCTCTGTTGTGCCTAGGTGGGCTGCGACGTGTTGATCTTACGCGGCGGGCATGACCCCGGAAAGTGTGTCCGCCAAATGGGATCAAGCGTCTTTGGTAAGATGGTGCACCCTGCAGGAAGTTAATCTATTCGGATAGCCGTGATCCTCGGTAACAGGACGACTTGGAGTTGTACCTTGAGCTTATGACAACTAGAACCGGATACTTGATAAAACACACCTTCCAAGTGCCGATATAACCGTGGTCGCTCTCGCCGGGGATATGGAGCAGGGATTGCCGGTAGGTTTATTGCTATATGATGTTACTTGGAGGACTTCCGTTGTCCTCTTCATCATCAGCAAGACCGGTGTCCGTGCGTAGTCTTCGTTAAGACTAGCTATCCCCTCTTATTCGGCATTCTGCAGCTCACCCAATCGATATGGCCCTTTACACATATATCCATGCATATGTAGTGTAGCTCCTTGCTTGCAGTACTTTGGATGAGTACTCACGGTTGCCTTGTTCCCCTTTTCCCTATCTCTACTCGATTGCTGCAATCGACGATGGAGCCCAGAGCCGACGCCGCCGCCTATGACGACTACTACTCGAGGCGCCTACTACTACGCAGCAGCCACCGACGACCACTGTGAGTAGCTTAGGAGGATCCCTGCAGGAGGCCTGCTCTCTTCGATCAGATCCCAGCTTTGTGCTAGCCATCTTATGGCAACTTGATTAACTTTTGTCCAGATCAGATATTGTTGCTTCACGACTCGCCTATGATCGAGCACTTGTATTCGAGCCCTCGAGGCCCCGGCTTGTATTATGATGCTTGTATGACTTATTTTATTTGTAGAGTTGTGTTGTGATATCTTCCCGTGAGTCCCTGATCTTGATCGTACACATTTGCGTGCATGATTAGTGTACGATTAAATCGGGGGCGTCACACATTAACACCCCTCTCTCTTGTAAAGTCCAGACCCCAACATAGGTCTCTATCACTTTGTCTCTCTGGCATGCACACATCTCTTCCCTCACTCTCTAGGTCTCTCGCTATTTCTCTTACCCAAGCACACGCACTATGTAGAGTGTATATTTCCCATACACACAAAAGGTCGCCCCCAAACATCTATCTCCCTAGTTATGTGGTTCTCGCACACTCACCTCACACACCACCCCCACTGCAAACAAGCACACTTTGTCTCCTTGTGTACCACTCTCCTCTTTCTATCTCTCCCACATGCGGACCCGCCCCAGCTCCTTGCCTGTATACATATATGTCGTGACTCTTTGCATAGCTCCCTAATGTATAATCGTTCTCGATTTCGCACATTGTTCTCTACACCATCTATTCTAGATCTCTCATGAAGTCCCTATCACACACACACGATGAATCTCTTCCCTTGCGTCTCCGTTCATAGGCCAATTTCGGACAACATCAACATTGTCTCCCTATCTATACGCCATTTATGGACACAAACGACCCTCTCGCCCCTCTCTTCCTCTCTCTCTCTCTCTCTCTCTCTCTCTCTCTCTCTCTCTCTCTCTCTCGCTAGCTCTCTCTTTCTCTCGCTCACACCCCTCTCCCACACACACGCCGATGTCTCTTCCAAAAGTCTGCTCCCCCCCGCCCTCACCGTGCTATCTCGCTACTACACATGTCACACATAAAACCATTCCCCTTCCCCGTATACTAGGTTTACATCATCAGTGGTCTCTACTCCACATACACTCTCTCCCTCACACACACAAACGCTGCACAAACACACACACATACACGCAAAAACACCCATTTATCTGGATCCTCATCTCTCCCCATGTCCGCATGTGTATCTCACACACTCACTCTCTAATTACGTATATGTGTCTCCACGTTACACAACACAAAGCCCCATGTACATGTCTCTCTATCCTCCACACACGAGACACAAAGAATCTGTTATAATTGCCTCGGTCTCTAACATATCACACACGCACACTGCCTCTCTCTCTCACAAACACGCCAACAAGGGTTTCCCACGTGAATAACTTATCGTCTATTCATCAACAATGTGGCAAGACGGCGAACACGAGACGTGAAAAAAAATCTACACGTGCTTAGACCACCTAGTATGACAACTAGGACTAGTGCAAGCCAAAAGCGCGCGCCATCACCCCCTCCTTGTCGGCGACGGAAAATCTTTGTTTTACACAATGAGAAGTCATTGTGCTTAGGCCCCACATGCCGAGGCGCTGAAAAGAATGTAGATGCTAGTTTACGGAAGCAAGTATCACTAATATGTTTGTATCTCCATACTTATATTTCTTCTCTTATAAAAAACCGAGTTGGTGATGATGGTACGTGTGCCATCTTGCAATATAGACCGTCCGATCTATATCTGACGGATGGAAATTAAACTAAAAGATACTCGCACCCTCTCCACATTTGCAGACAAGGCCTTCCTCGCTCATCCTTATCTCCAACAAACCTCATTGTTGAGCAATTAAGAAAGGAAGCCTCTGAAGAAAGCGGCCAGGTGGCCACTGCCCGCGCGTCAATCCCCATGCCTCCGCTCAATCCACCACCAACCACCACCACACCCCACTCCTCTTCACATTATCTCGTATTTCTCGAGATATCGTTAGTTTTTACACATGGGATTACTCCCGCAAGGGTCAATCACAACAAGTGTTTTATAAAAAAATGCATCTTGATGTTCCATGCAATGCACAGATCTTGCTAGTACTCCTACACAAGACTAAGTTAGTGATGCTGGTGTGTCTGCCATCCGTTGTTTCTAACCATTAGATCTACATCTAACGATTGTGAGGTAAATTGTTGCCTTTTCTCACCAACATCCCACTTGTCTACCAATTTGCAGAAAAACCCATAATTAGTATCTTAAAACCAACCACATCCCTCCCTGACCTCACCAAAACAGCCCATGGAATATATTCTAATTGAAACATAATATATCTCTAGTGACATATGTATATCAAAATTAGGGTGTTTTGCCAAGTTTGTGAATAAGTATTATTCTAATTATGATTCGTTGCAACGGACATGAACATTGCTAGTATTTCCAACCATGCATTTTTTTCCTAGTATTCCATGGTTTCGAGTTTTCCATCAAGATATTAGTCACTCATGGTTGATATTTACTTTCAATCATGTACACATATGCACTATGTAACTAGCCTAGCTTATTGGCTTCCAAAGCTTAACTTTCATTCCTACTTACAATATGTAGAGTACTTAACAAAAAACTACCACTTTCAACCAGCCCTAGGAAGAATCTATTGTACAAAAAATAGCAAAAACATACCCAAAATTTCTTAATCCATGCCAAAAACTACTACCTAGTACTCCTACCGATTCGGTTCGCTTAAACCCATTTATGACTGGGTTGGCCCACACGTCCGCGGCCGACGAGGCAGCTTAAACCAACACATTTTGTTTGACCGCTGACACGAGGGACCCACATCCGACCTTCTATCCTGTTATTCCCTCAAATCATTATTTTTCCTGAACATTACTTCAAACAGTACTGATACGTGTTCGTCGGTGGCGCCGGTGATGAGCGAGTTGGCCGCAGCTCCGCCGGACGGGCCGGGCGCCGTGCTGGCCTCCGCACGGGTTGGCAGGCTGGCCCGAGCGTGACCCACTAGCGAGCAAGCCGCCGCGCTGGCCTTCGCTCGAGCCAGACGGCTGGCCTTAGCGCGGCGCGCACGAGCAAGCCGTCGCGCTTCTGTGCCAATCTAGCTAGCAAACTTTGCAGACAAGCAGCTGGATGGAGCTATCTTGGCTAGCTAGCGCCCACGAGCGCCAGACGGAGCTGGCATCCGGGCTGCCGCAACATGGGCTCCGCATCGCCGGCGGTTTTGACCCCGCCTTCTGCCGGTGGCTGTAGCTGCGTCCCATGGCCGAGGATGACTAGGTGGACGAGCCGGAGGTAGGAGGTCACTCGAGGATTTTTGTTGGTTAGAGCATGTACAATGGTTGATAAGGTAGTCTTATCTTAAGTCTGCCACGTATGCAAGTGGTAGTAGTTTCTTGCCATTTTAGTGGTTTCTTGCATTATTAGGGGTTTCTTGTAAGGAACAATGTACGTACTACTAGCCACAAAAGGCGATTCTAGGTTGTGTTGTACTCCAACGAGTACTACTAGTGGTTGCGGGAGTGTATACCTCGTTTTCTGGGTTTGATCCCGGCCGAACGCACGACGGCCTTTAAAAAAAATAGTGCTACTACACTTCGCTGCGAGCCAATATTTTACACGGGTAGTTTGAGTTTTGAAGTCAAACAGACGTGCGGCCCCACAATCTGGGTGCACTCCACAGCCTAGCCACGTGAATGGGTTTTCCTTCCCAGCATCCCGTGGCTCGCGTGCTCGCCCTAGCCGCACCTCGCTTGCAGCTTCCTCATTAGCTAGTAGCATATTTAAACTAGCGCCTCCCAGTTAAGCCCGAGGAGCCGGAAAAGCCTGGTGGTGCATTGGGAACTATGCACTATGGCTCTGTATGTAAAGTGCTCTACTACTACTCTGTAGCTTGTGGCTTGCACGCATGGACTTCACTCCATTATCGGCTCTACTATAAAAGAAATTCCTCTTGACGTGTTTTTTCTAAAACGGAGGCAAAAGCTTTGCTTCATCTCATTCATAAAGAAGGAACTACTAACAAAGTTCGACGAGATCCATTACACGTCCACAAATGGAAGCGAAAAGCCTAGTCTCGTTGTATCAAATAACTCGAATGTTCTGTCCCCGCAGTAACCGTTGCTGATAAATAGGCTGCTAGTGTGTGCGTAAGAGGAGCGGCTGAGTAGGCCAGCTACGTGAGAGGAGCGGCTGAATAGAGCACCGAGAGTACCCACTAGGCCACTACGCAGGTGTACTTCCCCGCATTGATAGTACAATGATGGTTCTAGAGAACAGAGTACCTCCACTTCCAACCTGTAGCTCCTTGGCCCCGAGATTCAAGAGTTCAAAACTGGTGCACTATACTAGTAGACTAGACTAGAAGTACAGTACATTGCACTACTAGTTGAGAAAAGTAGTACTAGTACTGCTATAGTACGAGTACGTACTCCTCCGTCACATAATGTAAGACGGTTTTTGACACTAGTTGGCGTGTACAAAAAATGGCAAAAACATATCCAAAATTTCTTCATCCACGCCAAAAACTACTACCTAGTGCCAAACATTTCTTACTAGTGCTATTATTTACAGTATAATGCAATCCCATAACGTTCCATAATACTAGTACTTAGTAGTAAATAACAGCCTCACCCCTTCGCTGAGGAACGATCTACATTTTGAAGGGACGAGGCCTCATGGTTACTACGCCTTATCTCCTCCTCTCCCCTCCCAAGAGAAGGCAGTTCGTCGCTGCTCACATGGATTCGCCAGGCGGTTCTCCTCCTCGTTGGGGCTGGGAGACCTTGGACGATGATCCTCTGGGAGAAATCACACGCCGCTATGACGTCCTCACCGCCGCAAGACTCGGTGCTTCCTGCACCAACTTTTTCAAGACGCTGCTTAAACATTCTTGGGAAAAGGCCATGCTTGTTGGTCTTCCATGCGTCCTCGAGGAGAAGGTTCTTCTATGGGACAATCCTTCGAACAGTCCACTGTTCCCTGGCCATGGTTGCACGTTGACTCCGCTAGAGTTGTCGACGTTGAGAGGTAGTCGTATTTTGTCCGATGAGCAGGTCAGTAATGGAGTTTGATCAAGTAGTACTTAGTTATTCCATTTCCATCTCGTAATTTCTCCGCTGCCCACCGTCTTATATATATGTATGGGTCGGTGCCAACGAAGATTGGCTTGCATACCTCCGGCAGGATACCACCATCATTTTGCACAACATCCACAGCAGTGCGGCCGTTCCGGTAGACCCCTTCTCCATCATCGGGATCGGCCTTCCGGACTGGCTGGTCTTGAATACGTATGATGATGCCTACATGATATTGAAGAAGATAGCAATTGCGGACCCGCCGACAAAGCGACGCGGCTACGACGATTACTATCTCATCGTGGTGTCCGACATAAGGAGTGCCGTCAATGCAAGAGGCAGTAACGGCAGAGGCTGGCGCATGTTGGCGGCGGCAGATTTGTACCCCTACACATTCGAAGACGTCGTGTGCCATCTAGGCCACATCTTTGCGGTGACAAGCCAGGGGACTTGTTTCATATGGTTGCCATCCTACGGTACGGGAGATTACAAACGGAATGCACAAACCATCATTTGCATCCCTAACGGTACTCCATTATTTTGCGAGGACCACCATCCCGATCAAAATAAGATCGCCGATCCTGGATGTGCATTTGCATCTGCGATTCGGTCTAACTTGGAACCTTGTAGCTGACTTTGGCATATTGTGATCAACTATCTTAGCAGTCGTTACCCATGGTACCACTAATGTGCAACATGGTCACACAATCTACCACGATCGGACCGTCACCATCTACCTGTATTCCATTTTTAACCTCTCGCCTTCTCTTTCATTGTTGTACTAGTAGTATACTTAGTAGTACTAGTAGGAGTACTTTTTACCTTGAGGACGCAGATAGCTAGCTAGGCCCTTGAAGACTTGAACCCACTAGCTGCCAACATTTTTGTTTTTCCATGTCTTACTATCTCATCCATGTAGCCAAGAGTGGCTATATATAATAAGCCGTTATTTTACTTCCTCTATACCGAGTAGTACTATTTGCTGCACAAGACATCGACCGCCATATTTGAGCACAACATTATTATGCGACCTTGACTATGTACGTCACCATTTGTCCAGATCTGGGATGCCGCGTGTACCAGATGAACGACGCCGAGTTCGACCCCTGTGATGCTACGTGGGTGCCGAGGAACACTCTTGGAGAGTACTCGCTTTTCATCGGGGACAACTACCCCATTGTGAAGCGGATGCCACCTTCCGTGCACGACATGGAAGGCCTGCCGTTCATGAAGCATGGTTGTGTCTTCAGTGCGCACCACCGGATGAAAGACATGCTGGGACACGATATCCCTGATTTATGCCGCTTCAGCTTGGACGAGTCTCCATCATGTGGAACCGGACTAGAAAGCTGCGACAATGATTCCCGTTGCCCACCGCTATGGATCGTGCCATCCATGAAGAACACCTGGGACTGGAACCTGGAGGAGGACATATAGCCCATCTATAACGTGTAAGTGGAGTACGGTAATTGTGAACGATAGCACTGTGAATATATGTAGACTAGTCGTGCGAAGTTGTGTGGCATACTGGCATTTGTCCTTTAGAATTTATCACTAGTAAATGTTTTATGTGTACGTGCAACTTGTGTGGTTGTTGCACGGGCTCCAACACGCTCTTTGAGAAAAAAAAAAGGTGGCACAGCTTTGGATATACGTGACGTGGCGGCATCATACAGTAGCATCGTTCGCTATAGTTGTAGTACACTCCTACTAGGTCGACAACTCCTATAAAACCTTGCGCTTGGCTCTTTGCCTCTTCGGGAGGTTCAACAGTTCATACTCGTGTGAACCTTGCACCTGGCTCTTCGCCTCTTTGGAAGGTCCAACAATGATGATACTACAGTACAATATGCTTCTGGCAATTTGACACCGATTGAACTGCTGCACGTCCACCGCGAGGGTGAGGGCGAGGGCGAGGAGGGAGAGGGAGAGGGAGAGGGCGATGTAGTTAAAACCCTCTCCTCGTCCTGCGAACCACCGCGTGCGTGGGCGAGGGAGAGGCATAGTAAGCAAGCTTCTCCTCGTTCGGCGAGTTGATGGGACACATCAAAGCAGTACTAGTACTAGTAGTAGTCCATACTGCATCCTTTCCGATTAATATGGCTTAATTTGAAACGAGAAAAATACACTGGCGGTCAACGATGTAACAATACTCTCTTTACGGTCACTATATATAGTTTTATGCCTATTATATGATCACTAGCTCATCGAGAGCACCAGACAGCACCCTACCGACCGCCACATAGTCGACGTGGCACTTTGTTGATCTGGTTAAATTGTCACCTGGTTTCGGGTCCCACCTGCCGCTTGGAAGAGCAAAGAAATCAGTTAAACAAAACTTTACGCAGCGCGACATGAGTCCAACCCTTGCGCCCGAACCGCCCTGGCTGTGTATGTGAGTGCATGCACGTGTCCTCCCTCGGTCTTCCAACAAAGAGTGTACATTGGCTATAAAACAAAGAGTGTAGTAGTATATGATGTACATCTACACTTCCAATGCATTTAGCCTTTAATCTAAATCGATATTGATTGACTAATGCACCAACTTGTGCTGTAGGTATAGGCTACATGTCTATCCTTAATTACAGCATGCAACGGCCTTCATTTAATCTTCTTATCTCAATGGTCGCATGCACACATAAGTCTACTACTTTTGGGCGTTAATTATACCCTGGTCAATGTGTAAATCTCTAAATGTACAGTCTTTCACGGACGTAGGGAGTAGGTTGAGCACTTGAGCGTGAGCGTGTGTGTTGCGTCATGTGTCAGTGTGCCGCATGGGTGTGTGAGTGTTATGTGCGCCCATGTGGAGTACGTGTGAGTGTTGCATGTTGCATGCATGCATGCATGGGGCTTACTCCTCCCATTGACATGTTCATATTTCAAGCTTCCTCTATTCCTCCATATGGTGATATTCCTCTGCTCCCAAATAGTACGGAGTAAAAGCCTCCCTCTGTTCCCAAATACGGAGTATTTGTCTTTCTACAGATTTCAAGAAGTGACTAGGTACGGAGCAAAATGAGTGAAGTGAGCGTAGAGGCATAGGGATACTGTAGAAAGGAAGTCCTCGTGATCCATTATTCCCCATCTCGGTCAGAGAGAACTATTCAACTAGTCTTCGCAGTGAAGTGACAATACACGCTGCAGCAGATGGGACACGTAATTAATAAGCTGAACCAGCGTGTTGGTGTTACTAAATCAGCCTTACCCAGTACTGTCATCATGTTTGCTAGTAGAGCACGCTTCCGCAAATACGCCTACGCACCTCTGTCCTCCATTAACTGACATATGGGCCCTCTTGTCGTAGTCCCACATGTCATCGGTGTAAATATTTACACTCCAAAGGATGGTGCCTATATCCTGGTAGTAGTACTAGTAGAATTGAGATTTAATGCACTTTCTTCCCCGTCTTCCACTCTTCTTCCTCCTCTCTTCTTTTTCCTCCTCTCTTCTTCTTCCTCCTCTCTTCCCCATCGTCGGCCGCACACCATTTACCCCCGCTCACTGCTCACCCGCCAGCGCCATCTTCCTTGGTAGCTCAAGTACACTATATCCCCCGCCACCGCCCGCCACACAAGGAGAAGCTTCTTCGCTCGGGCGCCCGAATCCACTTCCCCGCTGGCTCGCAGGCACCAAAAACCCCAACGGCAGAACCGATTGACACGCAGAGCCACGATTGGAATTCCCTCCCCGATGTTCTCTTGGAGCAGATATGTAGTCGTATGGACCTACTCAGCACCGTCAAGCTTTTGGCTCGACCTCTGTTTGCATAAAGTTGTAATCTGCGAAGTGCCCACACCATCAGAAGACTACATGGATTACAAGCTCATTGCCTTGTTCAACATGGGATTAGTCTATCTGGAATCCGGTCGCCATACATGGTTATGGCTCATCATCAATCCTGTTGAGGCAACATTTCTGTCTGATGCTATAGTGCACGATGGCATCATTTACGCGGTCGACGCACAGATTGGCTGCCTATACTGGTGGAATCTATCGTCGTGTAATTGTTCTATCTCATCTCATCTTTACCTTATGAATATGACTACCTGTTCATTTGTTACAAATTTAGAATGCATAGCATGTCTATAACCACATCATTGCTATATGTTCCTCTCATTTCCTAGATTTTTATGACCACACATGTTATTGTTAGAGTTTTTTTTTTGAAAAGGGGGGTCTCCCCGGCCTCTACATCAGAGCGATGCATACGGCCAATTGTTAGAGTTGATATGAGAAAAATTGGCATCTAATGATTGTTAGAATACATATTATGAGCATAACATCATGATTGCTATATGTTACTCTCGTTTACAAGATTTTTATAACAACGCATGTTATTGCTTAGAGTTGATATGAGAATAGTAGTAGTAAGTGCTATGGTAGAATATGAGTAGGCGCTGTCATAGCTGTTTTCCTCTCATTGTTACATGATGTTTGAACCATGACATGTTGATAGAATATGAAAGCCATTGGCTTATTTTTTTAACTTGGGGTATGATTATGACCACGGCATTGCAATTCTCTGTCTTTGATATGTTTCACTGTTATAATAATCTTAATTCCACACATACTCTGAACATGATTGTTTATTTTTGTCCTTTTGGTCTCCAATTTGAATTGTTGCTGCAGACGCAAATGCGCTGGCCTTCATGATTCCAGGACCTAGAATAATACCAGCCGATGGGTGCTGGTTTATCGCTCGTTCAGCTGACGGCAGTCATTTGATGCTCATTCGCACGTACCAAATTGACCAAACCATTACATCAAACCACATGCAGTACAATGCGTGGGTTGTTCATGACATTGATGGCTATGGCTGCTTCGTGTTCGAGAAAGATCCCGCCCCGCTGGGCCAGGCGATTCAATCGAGGCGGGTTTACAACCTCGCACCACTCCTTGTTCCTCGGCTCAATTATCCGATCATCCAACCAATCATCGATCATATCACCGACGATTATTACTGTGCTATGCAACTTCCATTCGCGAGGGGGGGTTATGTTTACACATCATACCATGGGTTTCATGAATCACCATATCCAGAGATTCGTCGACACAGCTTGTTGCCGATAATCTTCAAGTGTGAAAGGCATCATGCTTCCATGCGATGGATGGCTTTTGCAAACCCGACATGCGGCGATGTGGTTCATGCCAACAGCAAATATGCACAACTTGATTCGTATGATATCTAGACCGAGCCATGTATTCTGCTGCTGTAGCACGACCCTCTTTTGTTGGATATTATGTATTGTTGTTAGTTTGAAGCACTCTCTCGGTTTGAAGGATAGATACCTTCCGGGATCAAGTGCATCCTAACTCCCTGCTTAGGATGTACCGATAATGATGATGGAGATGTTGTGCGAAGCCATATATATATATATATATATATATATATATATATATATATATATATATATATATATATATATATATATATATATATATATATATATATATATATATATATATATCAGTTAGGCTTCAAGTGCGTACTTGTTAGTTAAACCTATGTATAAATTGTGACACTAAATACGACTAGTAAGTAGTACAGTAGCAGTACTAGTATACGTCGGTCAAATAATTCATCATGTCCACACATTGAATTGACGTGATAACACGTTGCGCGTGAGGTGACACAAGAATCCCTGCGGCGTGTTTGGGTATTCTGGACTTCAGATTTGGAGTACCACTTATCTGTCAAAATCTTTCATCATTCACTTAAAACAGTCGATTGATCATACAATGATTACCATATAACTGGAATTACCGATGCAAGTCGAAGAAGGATTGGCCGGTGCTGCCGGCTGGCATCAAGTTCGATCCCACGGATCAGGAGCTGATCGAGCACCTTGAGGCCAAAGTGAGTGCTGACAGCGCGATATTTCAGTCTCTCATCGATTTGTTCATACCAACCATAGACAGCGAGCATGGAATATGCTACACCCAACCTGAGAAACTTCCAGGTAAGACACCGATCGGCCGTCTACTTACACAAACATATTCCTTTCTTTATAGCTCTATTTTTCTTTTTAGACGCAGAGCTGGTGAAGCAATTATAATTTGACAGTTAATAAAAAGTGAAACAAGTGACTGCAACATGCCAAAGATGTTATGAAAATGCCAACTAGGTACACTAAAACCTGTATTCCATAATACCGCAGTATCACATCGAGTGGCCTAAGGAAGCATTTCTTCCAAATAGAATTCCTGTATGCTCAAAGGGGAACGGACGCCGCAAGATACAGCTTGGAGTGTGGCATGCACGCGATGTGGCACAAGACCGCAATACCTTGCCGGTGATGGTCAACGGCCGCAGACGGCAGCAAAAGGTTCGTGCTGCACACCAACAAGAACTTCGACCAGCAGAGGACCAATCGGGTGATGCACCAGCACCACCTCGGGACCGGAGCAAGAGAAGGAGCGGAGCTGGTCCTCTGCAAGATTTTCTACCGCATTTAACACTAGGGCCAGGAGTAAAAAGATTATAAGTTAGTTTGGTATTGGTAGTTGTACTATGTTGTCGTCCCCAAGTTGGTATTGTTGTTAACGGTCTTTTGGTATGAACTTGCATTTGATTCCAACCATCATGCCGAGGGTCGGCGTGGATATAAAGCTGAATCATTTGTTTCGAAACGAATTCTCAGGCACCTGATTTTTATTTGATGGGTAGCATAAGCACCCGCCGTTCGAATTCCCAGTTCTGCAGTTTTTTCGAAACAAGTGCATGCACTTATTATCACGATAAAAAAACAATATCCGTGTTGCATCCTAGTTATCAGTCTGTGCTTGCAGAATTCTCTCATTTATTGAGCACGTATATTGTTTTTTCAGGTCGAGCAAGTTTCAACTGGGCTGTAGACTACCCAGGGTTGGTTTTGTTTTTAACAGCCCAGCTAATGATTTACAACAGGGCACAAAGATCCAGCAGGTATCTACTGGCCTCTGGCCCTCCAACGTTAGTTATATTTTGTCTTACAACATCCGCATGCAGTTTTTTTTACTGAATCAAACACACAACCCAGTTCTATTTTCCTCTTGAAACGCGTGTCCTACATCCGTTTTCTAATCTCTACCTATAGTTTTACTAGTTCATATACACGTATCATTATATTGAAAACACATAAAATTCCTTTTCATATTTACATCCTTATTTTTGTTGTTTTTCCCACCCAGCTGATTTTTTTACCACCGGTTTTCCTTAAACCAACTCAATTGTCCCACGCCTTATTTGCTTACAAAACAAAACGATTTTTTGGCAAATCAATAAGTTCTTAAAAAAATGATAATCATTTCGGGATTACAACAGTTTGGACTCCACCGAAATATGCAAAATAAGGTTGAACTTTTTGACCGTGGTCCTGGGCCGAAAATGGGCTGTAATAAATTACTTAAGAATTAGCAAATGGGCTGCAAATTATAAAAAATAGAAAATGGGCTGCAAATTATAAAAAATAGAAAATGGGCTTTATGTTGTCTGCCATAGTTTTGGAGGCTGACTTGTGGGCCTACACAAGGTTTCTTAAAAAAGAAACTTAGTCAACAATCGACTCTACCATCGTCAGAACGTTAGATGTCAATCTAACGGCAATCATGCTTCTTCAGTCTCTGATCTTCCTGCCCCAGCCGCCCAAACCAGCGTCGTCGGAACCGCCTGCTCCCGCCTCCCATGGCCGGCAGTGCTGCCGGGCAGGCCTCACGGCCCCATCATACTCGCATCCCTGGCCTATCTATCCCTCTACTCACCCACACCTCCTGTTATTTATTGGCGACGGCAGCCAAAATAGTCAACCTCAGACTTCCATCACAGGCAGCCATCGCCGTGTCTTCGCCGGCTCCATGTCGCTCCTTCAGAGGCCTCACCGTCGCCCACCGCCTCGGTGCTCTCGGCGCGCGTGGTCAACGATGTCCATCCAATGGCCGTAGTGCTTCTTAAACCTCTGGTCTTCTTGCCCCAGCCGCCCAAAGCAGCGCCGGTCGTGTCGCATGCTCCTACCTCCCGTGGCCGGCTGTGCTGCTGCGGAGGCCTCACCGTCCCCATACTACTCCAACCGCTGGCCAGGCCATCCCTCCACTCACCCACTCCCCCTGTTATTCTGCGGCGACGCCAGCCTCACACCGCAGCCGAACCAGTGAACCCTCGTACTCCTCTCCGCGTGGGCATCCACTGCCGCGTCTTCCCCGGCTCCACGTCGTCCCCTTCCTAGGCCTCACCGTCGTCCACCGCCTTGGTGCTCTCAGCGCGGCGTGGTCAATGTGGTCAATGATACGTCTACAACGTATCTATAATTTTTTATTGTTCCATGCTATTATATTACCCCTTTTGGATGTTTATGGGCTTTGTTTTACACATTTATATCATTTTTGGGACTAACCTACTAACCGAAGGCCCAACCCATATTGCTGTTTTTTTGCCTATTTCAGATTTCAAGAAAAGGAATATCAAACGGAGTCCAAACGGAATGAAACCTTCGGAGCGTGATTTTTGGAACGAACGTGACCCGAGAACTTGGAGTGCAAGTCAAGAAGCTTCGAGGAAGCCACGAGATAGGAGGCCGCCCCCCAGTAGGGCGCGCCTGTCTCGTGGGACCCTCAAGCGCCACCGACGCATTTCTTCCTTCTATATATACCCACGCACTCGAAAACATCCAGGGCACCACGAAACACAATTTCCACCGCAGAACCTTCTCAGATCCGCGAGATCCCATCTTGAGCCTTCACGGCACTCACGAGGGGGGAATCAACCACGGAGGGCCTCTACATCAACATCCTTGCCCCTCCAATGAGTTGTGAGTAGTTTACCACAAACCTACGGGTCCATAGTTATTAGCTAGATGGCTTCTTCTCTCTTTTTGGATCTCAATACAATGTTCTCCCCCTCTCTTGTGGAGATCTATTCGATGTAAACTCTTTTTGCGGTGTGTTTGTCTAGATCCGATGAATTGAGGGTTTATGATCAAGTTTATCCATGAATAATATTTGAATCTTTTCTGAATTCTTTTATGTATGATTGAGTTATCTTAGCAAGTCTCTTCGAATTATCAGTTTGGTTTGGCCTACTAGATTGGTCTTTCTTGTCATGGGAGAAGTGCTTAGCTTTGGGTTCAATCTTGCGTGTCCTTACCAAAGGATGTAAAGGGTTGCAAGGCACGTATTGTATTGTTGCCATCGAGGATAACAAGATGGGGTTTATATCATATTGCATGAGTTTATCCCTCTACATCATGTCATCTTGCTTAATGCGTTACTCTGTTCTTATGAACTTAATACTCTAGATGCAGGCAGGAGTCGATCGATGTGTGGAGTAATAGTGGTAGATGCAGGCAGGAGTCGGTCTACTTGTTATGGACGTGATGCCTATATATATGATCATGCCTATATAATCTCATAACTATGAGCTTTTCTATCAATTGCTCGACAGTAATTTGTTCACCCACCGTAATACTTATGCTATCTTGAGAGAAGCCACTAGTGAAACTTATGGCCCCCGGGTCTATCTCTTATCATATTTGCTTCCAATCTACTTTTATTTGCATCTTTACTTTTTGCATCTATATTATAAAATACCAAAAATATATTTATCTTATCATACTATCTTTATTAGATCTCACTTTCATGAAGTGGCCGTGAAGGGATTGACAACCCCTTTATTGCGCTGGTTGCGAGTTCTCGCTTTGTTTGTGTAGGTGCGTGATTTTGAGGAGCCTCCTCTTTGGATTGACACCTTGGTTCTCAAAACCGAGGGAAGTACTTACGCTACACTTGCTGCATCACCCTCTCCTCTTCGAGGAAAACCAACGCAAGCTCAAGACGTAGCAAGAAGGATTTATGGCGCCGTTGCCGGGGAGGTCTTCGCTCAAGTCAAGACGTACCAAGTATCCATCACAAACCCATCTCCCTCGCATTTACATTTTTTGCCATTTGCCTCTCGCTCTCCGACTTCACCCTTGCCGCTTTATTCGCCTCTCTTTCCCAATCTCCTCCTCTCTTTTGCTTGCCCTTTCGTTTGCTCGTTTGGTTGGAATAGATGCTTATTTATTGCTAAACAGAGAACCTAAGATCTATGGATCCTCATCTGCTTGCTAATCTTTCTAAGAGATCCAATTGTGTTGAACCAATTGCTAGTGAGTTTTGTGCACTAGATTATCTTTATGAAGCTTTGCTCAAAATTTGTGAATCTAAAAATTATGATAAAGAAATTTATGAAGAGATTCATGATAACTCCTTGAATAAAAATCATGATTGCAATGATTTTCCTATAAATTCTCTTGATGTCAATTGTGCTAATAATATGCAAAACCCTAAGCTTGGGGATGCTAGTTTTGCTATGTCTACTACTTGTTTCAATGAGCATGATTGGGGTGATTCTTCTTATAATCTTGAAAATTTATTTAAGCCCCATGATGAATATGAGATTGATAATAATGTTTGCAATAATATTGAAAGTGGGTTTGGAAGAGTGTCAACTTTAGATCCCACATTTTTGGAGTATGTTCAATCTTATGATATTTTTGATAAAAGCGGGTTCGGAAAGGTCATGACTCTAGCTAATGTTAATCCCACTATCTTGGAAGAGTGTAAACTTTGCATGCATGTGGATCGTGTTGAGAATATGTTGTGTGATAGCTATTTTGTTGAATTTTCTTATGATCCTACATGTAATTATTATGAGAGAGGAAAATATGGTTGTAGAAATTTTCACGTTACTAAATTACCTCTCGTCATGTTGAGATTGCTATCGTCTTTTTCTTATTCCTTGCATATGCTAGTTTTTGTTTGCCTTGAAACTTTGTTTGCTTATAATATGCCTATGCATAGGAAGTATGTTAGACTTAGATGTGTTTGTCATGTGTTTCATGATGCTCTCTTTGCGCTTCTATTCTTGTCTTTCTTGTGAGCATCATTAAAATTATCAATTCCTAGCTAAAAGGCTTTAAAGAAAAGCGCTTGTTGGGAGACAACCCAATATTTTTCCTTTCTGTTATTTAATAAATAATCCATCTACCTTCTGTTTATATGTTTTTTTATCTTTTAATTAGTGTTTGTGCCAAGTTAAACCTATAGGATCTTTTTGGATGATAGTTATTTGATCTTGCTGTAAATTCCAGAAACTTTCGGTTCACGAAAAAAATTGTTACAAATCACCAGGACGTGATAAAATAGTGATTCCAATTGCTGCTGATCAATAAACAAATTATCTAGGTCTTCCTATTTTGTATGAATTTTTTGAGTTCCAGAAGTTTGCGTTAGTTACAGATTACTACAGACTGTTCTGTTTTTGACAGATTCTGTTTTTCGTGTGTTGTTTGCTTATTTTGATGAATCTATGGCCAATAAAATAGTTTATAATCCATAGGGAAGTTGGAATAAAGTAGGTTTAACACCAAAATAAATAAATAATGAGTTCATTGCAGTACCTTATGTGGTGGTTTTGTTTTCTTTCACCAACGGAGCTTATAAGATTTCCTGTTGAGTTTTGTGTTGTGAAGTTTTCAAGTTTTGGGTAAAGGTTTTATGGACTATGAAATAAAGGGTGGCAAGAGCCTAAGCTTGGGGATGCCCAAGGCACCCCAAGATATTCAATAATAGCCAAAGTTTAAGCTTGGGGATGCCCCGGAAGGCATCCCTCTTTCGCCTTCGCTCATTGGTAACTTTACTTGAGCTATATTTTTATTCGCCACATGATATGTGTTTTGCTTGGAGCGTCGTGTATTATATTAGACTTTGCTTTTTAGTTTACCACAATCACCTTGCTGTACACACCTTTTGGGAGAAGCCTATTTGATTAGAATTTGCTAGAATACTCTATGTGCTTCACTTATATCTTTTGAGCTTGATAGTTTTTCCTCTAGTGCTTCACTTATATCTTTTAGAGCACGGTGGTGTCTTAATTTTGAAGAAATTGCTAGCCTCTCATGCTTCACTTATATTATTTTGAGAGTATTTTAGAACAGCATGGTATTTGCTATGGTTATAAACTTGGTCCTAGAATGGTAGGCATCCAAGTTGGGTATAATAAAAACTATCATAGGAAGTGAATTGGATGCTATGATCAACTTGATACTTGATAATTGTTTTGAGATATGGAGGTAGTGATATTAAAGTCATGCTAGTTGGGTGATTATGAATTTAAAGAATGCTTGTGTTGAAGTTAGCAAGTCCCGTAGCATGCACGTATGGTTAAAGTTGTGTAACAAATTTGAAACGTGAAGTGTACCTGGCTTGTGCATCCTTATGAGTGGCGGTCGGGGACGAGCGATGGTCTTTTCCTACCAATCTATCCCCCTAGGAGCATGCGCGTAGTACTTGATTTTTGATGACTTCTAAATTTTGCAATAAGTATATGAGTTCTTTTGACTAATGTTGAGTCCACGGATTATACGCACTTTTACCTTTCCGCCTTTGCTAGCCTCTTCGGTACCATGCATTGCCCTTTCTCACCTTGAGAGTTGGTGCAAACTTCGCCGGTGCATCCAAACCCCGTGATACGATACGCTCTATCACACATAAACCTCCCTATATCTTCCTCAAAACAGCCACCATACCTACCTATTATGGCATTTCCATAGCCATTCCGAGATATATTGCCATGTAACTTTCCACCGTTCCGTTCATCATCATGACATACTTTACTTTTGTCATATTGCCATTGCATGATCATGTAGTTGACATCGTATTTGTGGCAAAGCCACCATGCATTATTTTTCATACATGTCACTCTTGATTCATTGCACCATCCCGGTACACCGCTGGAGGCATTCATATAGAGTCATACCTTGTTCCAGTTTCGAGTTGTAATTCGTATGTTGTAACCAATAGAAGTGTGATGATCATCATTATTAGAGCATTGCCCAAAAAAAAGATAAAGGCCAAAAATAAAAAAAGGAAGGCCCAAAAAAATAAAAAAAAATAAAAAGGGCAATGTTACTATCTCTTTTTCCATACTTGTGCTTCAAAGTAGCACCTTGTTCTTCATGTAGAGAGTCTCATATATTGTGCTTCAAAGTAGCACCATGTTTTTCATATAGTGAGTCTCATAAGTTGTCTTTTTCATACTAGTGGGAATTTTTCATTATAGAACTTGGCTTGTATATTCCTACGAGGGCTTCCTCAAATGCCCTAGGTATTCGTGAGCAAGCAAGTTGGATGCACACCCACTAGTTTTATTTTATTGAGCATTCATTTATAGCTCTAGTGCATACGTTGCATGGCAATCCCTACTCCTCATGTTGACATCAATTGATGGGCATCTCCATAGCCCGTTGATTATCCTCGTCAATGTGAGACTTTCCCTTTTTTGTCTTCTCCACACAATCCCCATCATCATATTCTATTCCACCCATAGTGTTATATCCATGGCTCACGCTCATGTATTGCGTGAAGGTTGAAAAAGTTTGAGATTATTTAAGTATGAAACAATTGCTTGGCTTGTCATCAGGGGTATAGAAGTTGGGAATATCTTTGTGTGACGAAAATGAAGCATAACCTAACTATATCATTTTGTAGGGATGAACTTTCTTTTGCCATGTTATTTTGAGAAGACATGATTACTTTGATCAGTATGCTTGAAGTGTTACTATTTCTTATGTCAATATGAACTTTTATTTTGTATTCATTTGGATCTGAACATTCATGCCACAATAAAGAAAATTACATTATGAATTTTGCTAGGTAGCATTCCACATCAAAAATTCTCTTTTTATCATTTACCTACTCGAGGACGAGCAGGAATTAAGCTTGGGGATGCATGATACGTCTCCAACGTATCTATAATTTTTTATTGTTCCATGCTATTATATTACCCCTTTTGGATGTTGATGGGCTTTATTTTACACATTTATATCATTTTTGGGACTAACCTACTAACCGGAGGCCCAACCCATATTGCTGTTTTTTTTGCCTTTTTCAGTATTTTGAAGAAAAGGAATACCAAATGGAGTCCAAACGGAATGAAACCTTCGGGAGCGTGATTTTTGGAATGCACGTGATCCGGAGAACTTGGAGTGCAAGTCAAGAAGCTTCCGAGGAAGCCACGAGATAGGAGGCCGCGACCCCCCCTATAGGGCGTGCCCCCTATCTCGTGGGCCCCTCATGCCACCACGCACGCATTTATTCCTCCTATATATACCCACGCACTCGAAAACATCCAGGGCACCACGAAGACAATTTCCACCGCCAGAACCTTCAGATCCGCGAGATCCCATCTTGAGCCTTCACCGCACTCACGGAGGGGGAATCAACCACGAGGGCCTCTACATCAACATCCTTGCCCTCCGATGAGTTGTGAGTAGTTTACCACAGACCTACGGGTCCATAGTTATTAGCTAGATGGCTTCTTCTCTCTTTATGGATCTCAATACAATGTTCTCCCCCTCTCTTGTGGAGATCTATTCGATGTAACCTCTTTTTGCAGTGGGTTTGTCGAGATCCGATGAATTGTGGGTTTATGATCAAGTTTATCCATGAATAATATTTGAATTCTCTGAATTCTTTTATATATGATTGAGTTATCTTAGCAAGTCTGTTCGAATTATTAGTTTGGTTTGGCCTACTAGATTGGTCTTTCTTGCCATGGGAGAAGTGTTTAGCTTTGGGTTCAATCTTGCGTGTCCTTACCCAAAGGATGTAAAGGGTTGCAAGGCACGATTGTATTGTTGCCATCAAGGATAACAAGATGGGGTTTATATCATATTGCATGAGTTTATCCTCTACATCATGTCATCTTGCTTAATGCTACTCTGTTCTTATGAACTTAATACTCTAGATGCAGGCAGGAGTCGGTCGATGTGTGGAGTAATAGTAGTAGATGCAGGCAGGAGTCGGTCTACTTGTTATGGACGTGATGCCTATATATATGATCATGCCTAGATAATCTCATAACTATGTGATTTTCTATCAATTGCTCGACAGTAATTTGTTCACCCACCATAATACTTATGCTATCTTGAGAGAAGCCACTAGTGAAACCTATGGCCCCCGGGTCTATCTCTTATCATATTTGCTTCCAATCTACTTTTATTTGCATCTTCACTTTTTACATCTATATTATAAAATACCAAAAATATATTTATCTTATCATACTATCTTTATTAGATCTCACTTTCGCAAGTGCCCGTGAAGGGATTGACAACCCCTTTATTGCGTTGGTTGCGAGTTCTCGCTTGTTTGTGTAGGTGTGTGGGACTTTTGAGGAGCCTCCTCTCGGATTGATACCTTGGTTCTCAAAACTGAGGGAAATACTTCCGCTACACTTGCTGCATCACCCTCTCCTCTTCGAGGAAATCCAACGCAAGCTCAAGACGTAGTAGTCAACGACCGACTTCCATCGGAAGAGTACTATACATGGAGAGGCTGACAGCTGGGTCCACGACAGCCGCAGGGAAGTGCCTCCTTATTACGCGCAAAATAGTTATTCCTCCACCTAACAAATAGGACCCACCGGACGGGCCACCAGATTTCACGGAAAAACGTTTCGACCGCTGTGTGACCCACGGACGGGCCACCGATTTTGCAAAAAATGTTTGCCCTCGATCGCCGGGACCCACAGACGGACCACCGATTTCACTTAAAAAACGCCCCCTCATTGCCCACTCGACCCACCGTGGTGCCTCCTTATTACGCACGTAAAAATGAATACTCCCCGCTAACGGAACCCACCATGGTGGAGGTTGACTTGTGGGCCTACTAAGTTGAAGGAGACCGAGGGCTTTGTCAACTTAGTCAATATGAACGATTCTAGCTCCAAAGGACCGTGACGATGTCCATCCAACGGCCGCCGTGCTTCTTCAATCTCGATCTTCCTGCTCCAAATGCCAAACAAGCGCCGGCGGACTGCTCGCTTCCTCCTCCCTCGGCGGGTCAGGTGCCGCAGCCTCACCGCCCCACAGATTCCCATCGCTGGCCTAGCCATCCTCTACTCACCCACACCTGTTGTTATTCTCCGCGAGGGCATTTAACGAGTAAACCCACGCATCAACAGATTCCTCCGCTGGGAAACAATCGCCGAAGTCTTCCCCGCCTCCGTGTTGGTCCTTCCTAGGCCTCGCCGTCGCCCACCGCCTCGGTGTTCTCGGTGCGGCATGGTGAACATGGTCAAGGAACGGCTTCCATCGGACGTGGATCAGACGTGGAGAGGCCGATACCGGGTCCACGGCCGCAGCAAGGAAGTGCCTCCTTATTACGCCGCAAAATAATTATTCCTCCACCGACATCCGGGACCCACCGGAAGGGCCTCAGATTTTGCGAAAAAATGTGCCCTCCACGACATGTCGGACCCACCAGCTATCTTCGCACGCAAGGAAGTGCCTCCTTATTACGCACAAAAATGAATACTCCGCGTTAGCCGGGACCCAAAGATAGTGGCAGTTGACTTAGGGCCTACTAAGTTGACGGGACAGAGGGCTTTGTCAACTTAGTCAATATGCATGATTCTAGCTCCAAAGGATCAGACTGTGTCCATACAACGGTCGTAGTGCTTCTTCAACCTCTGGTCTTCTTGCTCCACCGCCAAAACCAGCGCGGTCGTGCCTCGTGCTCCTGCCTCCTGCGTGGTCGGGTCATGCGATGCGGAGGCCTCACCGCCTCTACTACTCCCACCGCTGGCCAAAGCCATCCTCTACTCACCCACACCCCCGTTATTCTGCAGTGACGGCAGCCTCACCTCGCATTCTCTTCACGTGGGCATCCACCGCTGCGTTTTCCCCGGCTCCGCCGTCCCCTTCCTAGGCCTCGCCACGCCCACCGCCGTGGTGCTCTCGCCAAGCGTGGTTAATGTGGTCAACGACCGACTTCCATTGAAGAGTATCAGGCGGAGAGGCGATATACCGGTCCACGGCGGCCGCAAGGAAGTGCCTCCTTATTACACGCAAAATAATTATTCCTCCACCGACAGCAGGGACCCACCGGACGGGCCACCGATTTCGCGAAAAAATGTTTCCGACCGCTGGGACCCACTAGCTACATCTTCGCACGCAAGGAAGTGCGTCCGCAAAAGAAACAAACGATTCGCCTCGACTCGGACCCACCAGCTACATCTTCGCAGCAAGGAAGTGCCCGATACCGGGACCCACCTGGTCGGCGCACGTAGCATTGTCATTCTGGTCGCGAACGTACGCATACATATATCCGGGTCGACGAGAGGAGCGATGTGTCTTAGTAGATTCGCACACGTAGTATGTACACGCACGCATAAATGCCGGGTGCAAGAAAGAAAATACGCCACGCATGTGTACATACGGGCGGGGTCTCGAACGCCTACTCGCGCATATGTACATGGCTGGGTCGGAACGGAGAAACAACATCGTCGTGTTCATGGGGAGCAAACCGGCTGGTTCGGAACGGAATGCGTGGTCGTGTTCATCGGGAGGGCTTGGACGGAACATGCGATGGAAACGAGGCCTGGCGTACCGCACAATGGAGGAAACAGACCTCCTACGTTCGGACCAGGGTCCTGTTGATCGGGAGGGGTGTGGCGTACCGCAAAACGGAGGAAACGGACCTCCTATGGTCGAAATGGGGGTGCTGTTGATCGGGGGTGTGGCGCATCGCAAAAGCATTTAAACGGACCTCCTACGGTCAAACGGGGTCCCGTTGATCGGGAGGGTGTGGCGCATCACAACGCATTTAAATGCACCTCCCACGGTTGAAACGGGGTCCTGCTTCATCACGAGGGTGTGGCGCATCGCAAAACGGACTCCACGGATACCGCTCATCTCCACCGCCGACCTCCTCCAGCCTCCACGGGCTACCGCCGACCTCCTCCAGCCTCCGCTGGCTCCTATTCATCCAGCCTCCACCGCGGCGCTTACTCCACCGCCATCGCTCAACCACCCTCCACCGCCTACTATTCATCCAGCCCTCCACACCACAGGTCCTGTTCAACCACCCTCCACGGGCACCCTCCATCGCTCATCGCTCATCCAGCCCTCCACACCACGGGCACTGCTCAACCACCCTCCAGGGCACCCTCCATCGCTCATCGCTCATCCAGCCTCCACCACACCACAGATCCTGTTCATCCAGAGGCAACGCCATCGCCACTCGCTCATCCAAAACCCTTGCAACGCCACCGTTAATCCCAGAGGTAGCATCGATCGGCTTCAGCTTAGCAGCGAGAGCGGCGAATCGCCGATCAGGTTCGCTAACAGCCATCGATCGATCGCCGGGTTAAGTAACGTAGCTCGCAGCAGCAATCGCCGGGTTCGATTAGAACCCAATGCCTCGCCGGGTTCAGCGAGAGCCAATGCTCGCACACACGCTGCAGACGTACGAGAAAGCGCGCGATCGCCGCCCCGACCTCCCACCGTGAACCGGAACTCCCGAAATTTTCCTCCCTCGCTTCTACCACGGTTTTTTCCGCATGGACGGCCCAAAGAATGTCATGCAGCTGCGCCTCCGCCCGCCCAGATGAAAAGCCCATTTTCTGTCATGATTTGTTGTCATAGCAGTAGGAGCCCACCACATCTATGATGATACCGTGTTTTGTCACAATTATCGCCACGTATGTCATATGTATGATGTAAAAAAATTCGCCGCCCAAAATGTCACGGATGTGTCTTTTTTTTGTAGTGGAAGGCGTACAGAACAAGCTAGTGTACCAGTAAAGAGACGTTGCTGAGTTTTAGAAAAAAGAGAGACATGCTCCTGTAGCTGGTTTGAATCCAAACATAGACTATGACTATATATGGTGCTATGCTACTCTTCAAGTAATGAAACTGGCATATCCAACGTTTGCTTCTCTTCTCTACTTACTCTTCCTAGCATCAAAAGCTCTGGCTGCAGCAACCATGTCCGCTGGCTGCTCGTCCACCTGCTCTTCAGCAGGCAACAACCAGATATGCGCCAAGTCTCCACCTATACCATCACCTATGGGTCTCATCACACCCCCGCCGGCACATGCACCGCAGTCGGTTGCTCATCGCAACCCGCTGCCGTTGGTATGGTGCCACTGCTACAAATCATGCAGAGTCATCCGTCATGTCTCAACCACAATCCTCAACCCTGGCCGAGTCTTCTACAAATGCCCGAATCATGGGGTAATATTATGTTTAAGTGTTGTTCTGCTGCTTTCAGTTGATGAATTTTTTTAATAGTTTGGTTGATGATCTTCGAATTTTATTCATGCAGAAAAGGGAAGATTTGTGTGATTTGTGTTTCTGGGAAGTTGCTGATGTGGGGGAATGCAACTACGCTGCTTATTTGGATAGCTGAGGAATCCCAATACCAGTAGGTCGGGGTGTTGGAAAAGTAACTGAAGGAATGGTAGAAGAGAAAGATGCAGAGCAGAAGGTTAAAGATGCAGTTCCTATGATCATGGCCAAGCAATAGCTGTTGAACGACCTTGACAGCAACGAGGAGATGAAAGAGCTTGTGAAGATAATGGGCAAAATCGATGTGCTCTGTAGGATGATTGTCTCTTTATTTGTAGTGTATGTAGCACTCGTGATGTATTCAGTGGCTATGACATGAGCACTTTGCTGAAACTAGTAATGAATGAAACCTGTTTAGCAGGCTGGGTGTAGTGTTGTAAACATCTAATGATTTCTATTAACGGAAATCGGGGGGTATCCCCTTTTTCTCATAAATAAATAAATAAATAGCAGAGGCCCTTTTGCTAATAAATAAATACATTAGCAGAGGCCCTGTCGGGTCAGCTTTGTTCCCATTCGAAGACGTCGAGAAAATTGCAGTCCAACAACAAACTATGTCATCAAATTCAAGATTCACAGCCAAATATGAGTACAACTAAACAACAATGTCATCATGTTTTAGTCGTCATACAATCACCAAACACAAATCAACATACATAATAAGTGATGTTCTCACAGCAAAATACTAAACAACAAGTTCATCAGGTTTCATTCGTCATAGCAAACACAATTTCACATAGTAGATGAAAAATGTCTTCTGACAGGAAAATACGACAACAACAATCTAATCATCATCCGCTGCAACAGCGTCAACATCTTCGCCATGTGTATCAGTATGAATCATAATTCCCCACAGTGTCATCATCTTCTTCATCCTCAATGTCCTCGAACGTTGGCTTCTTCTTGATCAACTCTTGTATGTCCACAGCCCGACATGCAATCTTTTCGCTAGCTTCATTGACGTGATGGTTCTCAAAGATATTAGGAACATCTATGGAATCTTGTACATCAGGAGCAGTGTAAGCATCACCTTGTTGTGCAACTTCATTAAACGAATTGCTCTGCTCAAACCTTTGCAATACTCTCGAGTGATTGCTACGTGCAAATGTGTCTTCCAAGAAAAATGTTTGTGTTACTTGATTTGCCAAAATAATAGGCTCGTTGGTCTGGTACGCCGCCTTGACATTGACGGATTTGAAATAATCAGCTCTGGGTTTTGCGATCCTGGAAAATAGGTTATACCAACGACAGCACAACAGAACCACACACCGATGAACCTCAAAATTGGAGATATACTGCAACCGAACAATGTGTATTATGTTAGCATACATTTCAGTTGTCTCTCTCCCGTACATATCCGTGCTCATGATGGCATTATTTTGTGTCTTCCTGCCTTCGTCGCGTGCAAGGGTGTTGTAGCTCACATCTCCAACAATGCAAGATTCATAATGTCTTCCCCGAGTATCAGGACCATTACTAGTGCGTAAAGGGCATCATGAACTGCATGTCCATCCTCCCGCATCTTCTTAACCTATGGTTAGAAAATAGACAAGCTGGTCATCTTATGTACTCAGTATATTAAAAAAACTGACAGTGCAATTCAAAAGCTTACATGGTTCTTGAACCATTTCGCAAATCCTAGCATAACTAGTTTGTCAATGTTTCCTGGATTTTGCGGCAGTAACTCCTTTTTGTAGATGCTGCCCAACATAGTGATCGCGTCCAACATCTAAATATATAAGAATGTGCTGCAAGTTTAGTAGATTATGATGTATAAGCTGCAATACTTAGCACTTACTTGATATAAGGTAGTATATCAGGACAATTATTCAACACATACCGAACCATTTTGTCCAAATCTTTAGGTTTGTCATCTTGTCGACTCTTCCATGTAACTCGAACAGAACAATCAAAAACATTGAGCCCGGGATTGTCTTCACCCACCTCTTTGCTAAGCTGATCAACTGTTTCAATGTATTTTGAGCAGAATGTCAACGCTTCAGAGCAATGTAGGCCTCTGCAATGGAACCCTCGGTCTAGCTCTGTTCAGAACCTAGCCCTTGAAATTGCCTAGCCGCCTTTCAACAGGTACATCCAGCCATACTGCATCGACCTCTAAGTAGTGCCTCATCAGGTAGATGAACAACCAAATGCACCATCACATCAAAGAAGGCTGGAGGATATATCTTCTCATGGTCACATAGGATAGTTGGTATCTTGTCTCTAAGATGCTCCAAAGCATATATCCCGATATTTCTACTACAGAGTTCCCTGAAGAATTGTCCCAACTCGCAATCGCTCGCATGAGTCGTATGCCCAATCCTCTAAGGATAATAGGTAAAACCCTTTGAAGTAGGACGGGCAGTCATGAGTTTTCAACCCTTGTACCTTGTTTCCATCTCAGACCGACTCTCCTTTTAGGGTTGGAAGCAAATCCATGTGGTAATCTCACACGTGACAGACCTCGCAGAATTCTTTTCTTTTACCTTGTCCAAGACGCATACACCGGTGCCATATCTCGTGGTTTACCTTCATCTTGCACCGCAAACTCTGTCCGATACCTGTGTGTCAAATCAATCCTAGATTTTAAGGTATCTTTCGTCTTGCCTTCAATATTGAGAAGTGTGTCGATAATGATGTCACATATAATTTTCTCGATGTGCATCACATCAATATTGTGCCGCAGATCCAAATCTTTCCAATACTCCAAGTCCCACAAAGTGGTCCTACGGGTAAACAATAATCTCTCTTCCACCCTGCCATGCTTCCTTTTCCCGTGCCATTATCAGGATGGTTTCCTGGTGTAATATGCCTGACCTTCTCTAATTCCACTTGCAACTTATCGGCCATGAGCCTCTTTGGCGCATAACGGTTTTCACGCTTTGCATTGAACACATATCTTCGGTATTTTGTAGGACGCGGCTTGTCCTTGGCAAGGAAATGGCAGTGTCCAATGTAACAGATCTTTCTAAGTATTGCGTATAACAGCGGATTCCAATCACAGTGAACACATGCATTGTAACCATGTGTCGTTCGCCCTGACATAGTGCCCAAAGCAAGATAATCATGGATGCACCAAATTATAACAGCACGTAGAAAGAAATCAGCTGGTGGGCTGCTATATAGGTATCGAGTGAGAACACCCCTCCATAGCTATTGAAGTTCCTGCACAAGAGGCTCCATGAATAAATCAAAATCCTTTCCAGGACTTTTTGGACCAGCGATGAGCAAAGCCATCATGTAGTTCTATTCTTTGGTGCAGACATTTGGAGGCATGTTGTAAGGGATAAAAAGCACTGGCCACATGCTATATGTGGCACTCTAGTGGCCAAATGGGTTAAATCCATCTGAAGCTAAGCGAAGTCTAATGTTTCTCGGGTCAGCAGCAAACATTTTGTGTTTCTGATTAAAGCTTTTCCAGTCACTACCATGAGATGGATGGCTCATTACATTCTGATCTCTGTGTTCCTAGTTCCTAGAATGCCACATTACATCCTCTCTTGTTTTAGCATCATGAAACAACCTCTGCAATCTTAGTATAATTGGAAAATGTCTCAAGACATTATGAGGAATCCTCTTCACATCATCGCCATCTTTCCATCTAGATGATTTGCATTCACTTAAGTTGGCATAATCCTTTCAGAATAGAACACAATTATTCTTACAAACATGGATCATATCATATCCAATTCCAACTGCACGAAGGAAATTCTTCATTTTACTGTAGGTGTGTGGTAGCTCAGACGCATCTAGGAAAGATTTGCAGAAAGCAGCCAACATCGCATCAAACAATTTGTTGGTCATCACCCGCAGCAGCAGCGTCAACATCTTCGCCATGTGTATCAGTATGAATCGTAATTCCCCACAGTGGCATCATCTTCTTCATCCTCAATGTCCTCGAACGTTGGCTTCTTCTTGATCAACTCTTGTATGTCCATAGGCCGACATGCAATCTTTTCGCCAGCTTCATTGACGTGATGGTTCTCAAAGATATTAGGAACATCTATGGAATCTTGTACATCAGGAGCAGTGTAAGCATCACCTTGTTGTGCAACTTCATTAAACGAATTGCTCTGCTCAAACCTTTGCAATACTCTCGAGTGATTGCTACGTGCAAATGTGTCTTCCAAGAAAAATGTTTGTGTTACTCGACGGCCAAAATAATAGGCTCGTTGGTCCGGTACGCCGCCTTGACATTGACGGATTTGAAATAATCAGCTCGGGTTTTATGATCCTCGAAAATAGGTTATACCAACGACAAAGACAATGTAACCACACACCGATGAACCTCAAAATTGAGATATATCGCAACCTAACAATGTCTGTTATGTTAGCATACATTTCAGTTGTCTCTCTCCCGTACATATCCGTGCTCATGATGGCACTATTTTGTGTCTTCCTGCCTTCGTCGCGTGCAAGGGTGTTGTAGCTCACATCTCCAATAATGCAAGATTCATAATGTCTTACCCGAGTATCAACACCATTGCTAGTGCGTAAAGGGCATCATCAACTGCATGTCCATCCTCCCGCATCTTCTTAACCTATGGTTAGAAAACAGACAAGCTGCGTTGATAGCCACGTTGCATTGTTCCAACATGCGGGCCCACCGTTTTACTTTTGCAGGTGAAAGTTCACGAAATGCACAAGCATTTCATAGCATTGTTTCAATGTTGGTCAAACTCACTGGCTCCATCGCCACCACCACCTCCTCCTCCTCTTCCACCTAAACATCAGGCAAATCAAGATGGTGATATACTACTTCCACATAGTCAGTAACATTGACGTTCACAGCTTCACCATGATGAACCCACCTAGTATATGTGACCGGCATCCCATACAAGTGTAGATGATTTTTCACAGTTGACTGGGGTCTTGTAACTGAATTCATACAACTGCTACATGGGCAGAGCACATCTAATTTCGGATCACCGTACTCAGCTCTGATAAAGTTCATGAAGTTTTCAACCCCCTCGACATATGCAGCGAAGAATCTTGGAGCAGAATTTATCCAAGTCCTGTCCATCTATTAGACATACAAGTTTATGTTGTTGTTTTAGGGATCTTTTGCTGTGTAAAAACATATATTTACGCAAGTCGCCTGACTTTCATCATTTGGGTCAGTCGACCATTTCAAGCGGTTGGATGAATATCCTACGTCTCCTAACCCTTCCTCCTCACCTCTTCTTCTTCCCCAATAGACCACCACACGGGCCGTATGGATCTTCCCCAACATGTGTTGGATAAACAAACTGTATGAACGAAAATTATGTGCCAGCGGTAAGATGGCTGAGTTTGGTTTGATCACATGCGGTAGCACGTGTCAGTGAGGGTGCGTTCCCTTGGTTGGGTTTGCGGCGTGCAGGAGCGACTGTAAGAGGGTTCGGTGTGACCGTGGCGTGCAGGAGCGAATGTGTGAGGCTGCGATGCCACTGCGACAGCCGTGCGCAAGTGTACCTCCTTTTCATTTTAAAAACTTTAGGCAATCTTGGAAAAAATGTGTGGCGAAGTATGGCAATGCAAGGCCTAGACCCAAACAGGATACAAGTACGTACGTAGGAGTACTACTTGTGTTAAAAAAGAAAGGCGGGGTTTTCCTTTGAAGGATTGATCGATACAAATCCTCGTTTGACGTGTCAATTAATGCATATTTTTTATCCAACGTCCAAAGAGCTAACCATCTCACTCATCATCGCTTGATTAATGCAGTGCCATGCAAACCAACCTTCTCACTTCCGCATCCATGCAAGGGTATATTAATGCCCTTGCTTGCTAGTACGAGGCAAACCCCATCAATTTTGCCTCGATTAGTGTTAGTGGCCTTCTACAAATTTTAATTTTGATATACTGGCCTTGTGTACAAAAAATGGAGGTAGTAACTATTTGGCTTCCTTCCCCATTGCGGTGACGTCGATGATATCTCTAATGTTGTGGTTTGGCGAAGTGCGTTCAACAGAGAACACCATTGAGGGAGACCACGGTAAGTCGTCCGCAAGTGCCGCCTGCAAGTCGAGACAACCGCCTTATTGCATCCAGGAAGTCCGTTGAACCAAAGGACGTGTAAATGTATTGGTACTACACAATAGCCTCGTTTGTCCAGCTTAGTGCGGTGAGGTGGTTTCTCGAAGAAGACGATGGAGAAGCGGAGTCAGCGAAGAGTGAAATGATGGTTGCTTCATCCGTGCTTTGTGTTTTATCGCCTCACTGCTTTGTGATTTGTGATAGAAGGGACAGGGGAGTAGACTCTATGCTCTATACTATACACGCGTCTAAGCACGGGAGAAAGAGGAGAGACGTTGCATTTTCTATTCCTTCAATCAATCAATTAGGGAGCTTCGGTTCCATATTTTTGGCTTTGGCAGCACCGTCCACAATGGTTCCCATCGATGCTAAAAGCTATTTTCACACTTGGCTACACATTGTGGATGCCCTTAACCGTACCACTTGGTTTTGCTCCTGTGTGCTATCTATAAAAATCTCAATTATGTTGATCTGAAAAATTATAGTATCAAGATTAGTAAAAATGAGGTCATTTTTTCACGCGGATGGCGGGGGAGGTTTCTTATTTTTAGAGGATGTTGGCCTAGCAGTTTGCTAACATGCGGTCCCACGTGTCAGTGCTTTACCAAGCCGATCCGCGTCCCACATGTGGCAGAACAATGACAGAAGCAACATGTGGTTAACTTGAAGAAGATGAGGGAGAAGCGGATTCAGCAACGAGTGTAATGATGGTTGCTTCGTCCCTCCAACTTAACTACGGGAAAGGTGCATGTTTGTGATTTGATGCCTCATTGCTCATTACTACGACGGCACCATGACTGGGGTGCTTCACCCCTGCAGCTCTGCACTGTATTTTGGTATGGCATGTGGACCCGGTTGCTTGATGTTCCACATGTCAGCGAAAGGGACTAGAATATTTATGAAAGCAAGCGCTCCACTCTTACGATGGAGGAGTGCACGACACGGCAGCCCAGTGAACTGTTACTTGTACTGTAGTACTACTATAGTTTGTTTGTTTCACACGATCCATCGATACAAACCCAATTAAATAGGAAAGGGCGGGATTTTTCCCGCGCGGTAGATGATACTTGTCAGCCATTTCAAAGGCAATTTTAATGTATGCAAACTGAATAATTAAGTAACAATATGAGATCTAGTAAAACTAAAAACACATATGATTTATTGTGTTAGAGTGTAGTAGTAGTGCTGTATTGCATAGTTGTTAGATTTAACATGCAAGAACGTGTAGAGATGTAGTTTTGGAGGGCCTACAGAGAGAAAAGCGTAATACGGTCACCGAACTTCAGAATATGCTCATTACGGTCACTATATACGTTTTGAAGTGATTATATGGTCACTTGCTCATCGTTCAACATCGGATTGCACTCTGTTGACCGTCCAAATAGACTGCATGGCACTATGTTGACTAGTTAAATTGACTATGTTCCTTGTGGGTCCCACCTGTCAGTTTGCATAGGAAAAAGGTCAGGTAAACACAAATTTACGTAGGCGCAACAAGACTCCAATCCGTGCGCGGTAACCACCTGGTTGTGTGTGTGTCTGTCAGGGCCTGATGTGTGTGCATGCACGTGTAGGTTGAGCAATTGAGTGTGCAAGTGTGTGTTGGTCGTGTGGTGTGTGCATGTATGCGTGCATGTGTGCATGTGAGTGTTGCGTGCGTGCGTGGCTGTGTGTGTATGTGTGAGTGTTGCATGCGTGTGTGGTTGTGTGTAAGTGTGAGTGTTGCATGCATGCGTGGATGCTTGTGTTCGTGTGAGTGTTGCGTGCAGGCAGTTTATGTGCATGTGTGCGTGTGTGTATAATCACCACACCAGCTCCTGTGTGTTAGAACAGACGGCTCAGCATATCAATACAAGGCCACCTTGTCCGCTGTGCCCGCGGTCTTGACTTCGAACCACCATCCAATATTTTTTATCATTTTTTTCATTCTTACTAGCAAGATGCCCGTGCATTGCACGTAACATCAAGATGCATTTGTATGAGTAATTTATCTTGCGAGATGAAAGGATGAACGAGGGAAGGCCTCATTTGCAAATGTGGAGAGGGGTGTGGGTATCTTTTTGCAAATTTGCCATAGTTTCCTTCCTATCTGTCAGATATAAATCGGGCGGCCTATATTGCAGGATGGCAGGCACACCATCATCACCAACTCTATTTTTGATAAGAATATCATAGTAGAGTAGATACACACCGACAGGTGGGCCCAATGGTAGTGAGATAATGTGATGCAACAATAGAGGTGCCACGTGGAGCGTTTAGTTGGTCAACTAGTCCTGTCTTGAGCAAATACAGAGCTGTACGGTGAGCCCGTGACTGTATAACCACAAAACATAGATGGTGACCGTAATGAGTGGATTCTGAAGTCAAATGTATCTATCGTGCTTTCGCTTCAAATACAATGATCGTCACTATATATATCGCAAGAGATGATGAAACATGCGTGAATGTGCTGGGGCGTACTTCTGGAGGACCTGGAGATAGTTTGTGTGCGTATGTGAAAGGGGCGTAGAGGGGGTGCATGCGATGGAGAGAGAGATGCTCTTCATATCTCTTTATTTTGACTAACTTCATATATAGTATAAAAATATAAAAGTCCACAGTGCGAAATAAATATCATTGTGGGCACCATGCAATGCAAATTAACGTTCATACTCCTCCATATAACTTTGTAATGTTGTATATATGTAGAATTCTGGAATTAATTTTTGGCCACACTTTATTCAAAAAAAAACATTGTATGCGAAATAAATGTGAAGAGAGGGCTTTTTAGATCAATGCGGTACGTGATGTAACATGTGTGAATGCGTAGTTGATGTATTTGGCAGGGCCTAGAGAGGTATGTGTGTGTATTACGTATTCGAGAGAGGCATGGATAGAGGGGCCGGCGGGGGGGCGGGGGGGCGTGGGAGAGTTAGCACGAGAAATGAGAGAGGTCTAGAGAGAGAGAGACGAATATGATGTCACAGCGAGAGATGCCCTTGAGTGTGTATATGCAAGGGGGAGGGGATAGAGGCACGAGGAGAATTTTTTTGTGTGGTGTCTTTGTTGGTATATGTGGGTGTGAGAAGATAACGAGACCTGGGGGCAGAGGGTGTGTCACCTCGTGAGGACCGGTGGGCCGAGGTGAGGCCCTTCGTTCGGTTCCGTCCTACGCCACATTGGTCGGCCCGTGATGCATTTAGGGAGACCCATGGAGGACTAGTCGTACAAGACAAAGATAGCAGAGTCGTGAAGGACTCTATGTCCACTGACAAAGCCGGCTAGGATTCGTAACCCTAGTTCCTCGGACTAAGGTAACCCCTTATCTCTGATATTACTATTCATCCAACCTAACTTTAAGGGGCATCCTACAGAATGCTCTGCTAGAATCATAATCGTCAATTAGGAAGAGAGGTGGAGACAATGCGTGAGAGATGGGCGTAAAGATAACGTGCGTGCGGGAGACACGTAGGCAGGTCTATGTATGTAGAAAGGGTTGATGGAGATTGCGCGTGTGTATGCTCGTGAGAGGAAGAGTGCTTGTGATAAAGGTTAGCGAAAATAGTCGTAAAAGGTTATGAGAGGGAGGGAGGGTTATATTCAGAGCATGTATGCGAGAAAGACACCTCGAGAGAGAGCGTGTGAGCATGTGTGAGAGACCACCGGTAGAGACTGAAACTACACATAGAAGACTGATGTAGACATCGATTAAAAATATAAATTCTATCCAAAATTAGGATGGGATCATGATATTTGCAATTCTCGTAAGGAACGGTTATTAATCCATCAGACATCTATATTCTATCAAATTTGAGAATGTCTATGTTATTATTCGACATAATTGATCCACATTGTTAGTATTTTCAACTCCAGACAATGCATCACTTTAGCAATCGAATATAAACGTGAGTATAGTTCATGTTGTGTGTATAAAGCACATTATACATACAAAAGTTACACAATGAATTTTATAAATAGCTAGCTATGAACTATCATACATTTGAATTCAACTTAAGATGGTTTAAAAAATTCGAGTTCAACATGAAGTCCATTCAATTATTTGAATTCGATATCATGACATTTGTAAATCATACCTAAATTATGGGGGCACCAATCTTTGCTCTGCTTTTGTACATAATAGCATATATAGTCGTGTACAAAATATATTTAAATTTACCTCCTCCATTCCCAAAAAACCATAGTTATAGGATTTTCAGGTGTCAAAATTTCAAAAAGAAGCGCATACTTTAATGAGGTTTTCAAACATAAAAGGTCAAATTTAACGTCGTCTATTTAGGTCAATCCTCAAAGTTCAAGAGTACTCTAAATGTGAATGCTTCTATTTCAAAATTCCGAATGAAGCGCCAAAAGAGCCTCACTCGCCCGAAGCCGCGTGAGACTAATGTTTGGTAGAAGGAAATTACTTTTCTAACTCTGACCTGTGAACTGTACCGGCCCGACGTCCAAAGGTCCAAACCGGGGTAGGTTTGTAGATTCATCTAGACGCCACACAACCGCCTCTAAAAAACATTCATACACAATGACCGCCTAAGCACACATGCGTGTGGCCAAAATCGCTACTGCCCACTATTTGGGACACCTGGGATTACCATCCTACCCCCGATCCGTAGTAGGTCCAAAATTTAAGAGGGGCGCAAAGTTTGTACTTTCCCCAAATTTCAAACAAGCGCGTCCCATCTGTTCAAAAAAACCAAAAACGAGCGCGTCCCATACCGAAACATGGTTCTCCCTTGGCTCCCCGGCCCCCCGTCTGATTCCCCATTCGTACTCTGTGGGTGCCAGAACTACCTCTCCACCAGTCGTGAAACCCCGGCGTCCTCCGTCCGCCACCCCATCCCACCCATCAACCGGCGCCCTCCTCCATCACGCCGGAGCCGATACCCCGACGTCGTCGTCCACCGCAACCGCAGCCACAACTGCAATGCCCTCGACGGCTAGTAGTTGAAGCCGAGGCCGAGCTATCCGTACCCGAGCCAGTTCAACCATGCTGTCCTGCGCCTCACTGCTGCCACTCCAACTTCGCCACCGTCCACCGCACTGGAGCTGTTCCCGCTATGTCGTCCTTCGCCGCCTCAGATCTGCTTCCCCTCCGCCGACAGGCGGCCACCGCAACATAGCCAACAATTTGGCCATGGGTTCGTCCAAAGCTCGACCCTCCTCCAAAACATCGGTTGCCCCAGTAAAAACAAGAAAACCGCCGCGACATCCGAAGGACACAGCACTGGCAACTGGAAATGGTACTCCTCTTCCCTTATTCATGCAAATCTTACATGTCTGCTTGCACGGTATTCATCCCACAGAAGACACTAGTTGAACGCTTCTTCCTAATACTAGATGTTCCTAGTAACTCCCGATGCACAAGGTTTCTCCTCATATACTATTTCACCTTAGCTAGAGGTGTGTCACCCCCCTGGATTTCAATTCCTGGTCAGTTGATTCCCAATTAAAGGAAGCATTCCCCGGCGTAACATGGACTAGTCCGCCTATTACGCTAGGGAAGTAGCTCCTCGGTGTTTATCTTAGGGGTGTGTGGGACCTAGGAGTTGCTGGTGCCCAATCTGGAGGTCGGTCGGTACTAAAGGGATGGCCGGGGGCGCTGCCAGTCACGACGGTGGTGTGAGGTCGAGGGGAGGGCGGGTGGCGGAGGCAGGGGTCTGGGCCGGTGGTCGCTGGCAGTTCGAGAAAGATCGTCAATAGTGACTGCTGGGAGGTAGACAAAGGCCATCTGCCCATTCCTTATTGATCAGACGGTTCATAAAAAAATTGACTGACCTATTTATTTTCAGTCGACTATTATTTTGATAGGACCACATGTGGTGGTGTGCTGGAGGAGTACTTGCATTTCCCAGCCGTCCCTGTGCTCATATATTAAAAAATCATACGGAGTAGAATCTAATTTTGTTTGCCATGCAATGTTTTAGAGCTATCATATGTCTCCTGTCATTTATTTTTTAGCCACCTGCTATCTGCTAATTTTACAATACACTAGTTCTGCACACACTTCATCCATACTCTCACTATTCTGTTTTTATGCAAGGGTATTTCAGACTCTGCCTTGACAGAAGGACAGAAGAAAAGAGAGAAGTCGCTCCTGCTTGCTTCGCAGGCAGGCAAGACACATTTCCGTGCTTTAAAGGTTCGATGTTCAACAGATGGAGATGGTATACGTAGCTCTGGAGTTGATGATCTCGCTCGCCATGAACCACCATCCCAGGTGCTTGCTTTAACTTTGCGATGTCATATTTGGTGGCATGTTGCACTTTTCAAAACTCATTGATGCAGGATGTTGATGAGCACTACTTTAATGTATGGCGACCACATGATAGGATGATTGAATGTGTAAGAAAAAAGGACAACATTGCATATTTACAGCTATGATGTGTAAACTAAGCAGAAGGCATTTCAACAAATTGGAAGCAATGAAAGCTAGACACCATATGAAAGATGCAACAAATATCACTCTACCAAGTTAAAACAATCTCGTCATAAGTGCCATTTCAACAAATTAGAAGTAGTACAAGCTAGAAAAGAATGTGAGATGTAACCTATATCACACTCCCAAGTCAAACATGTCTTATGATAAGTGATTGTTGCAGGTTACACAATAGTAGTACTTTGATGTAAGAACATGGTGTGATAGACATATATTGTATGTTCTGGAAACAGTAACATGTGTCTTATTCACAAGTATAATGTGTAAAGTAAGCATATGGAATTCAACAAAATTAGAAGCAATACAAGCTAGACATCATACATAACATGCAACCAAATATAACAGTGCCAAGTTAGAGGGAGCACCTATGATGGTGCACTAGGGGAGACGTGCTCATCATCAACACAGCTACATTGAGTGTCTATGCATGTGTTGTCTTGCAAATCTTCTTGGTGGGTGGAGGAGTAGAATCTGTAGAGGCCCTCCGTTTGGAAGGAGCACCTTTATCCGCTTCCTTGCTAATTGCCTTCCGCTTTATTGATTTTGAATTGTCAAGTAAAACCGACAAGAAAGAGAAATAAAATTCACTCTTCAGAACTCATTCGTGCATGATACTGACAATCACTACTTTGATGTAAGGCAAACACATTATACCAGGATGGGATATGTATGAAAAATAGGATGGCATGGCATATTCACAAATGTTTGTGTAAACTAAGCAGAAGCCATTTCAACAAATAAGAAGCAACGCAAGCTTGACACCACATGAAAGCTGCAACCAATATGACTCTACCAAGTTAAAATCGTCCCATCATAAATGGCGGTTCAACAAATTAGAAGCAGCGCATACTATAAATCCTATGAAAGATGCAACTAATATCACACTGCATATACTAAAGGTGTCTCATCATATTGATTGATGCGGGATACAAAAAACAATAGTTTTATGTAAGGACATGCTTAATAGACAGATGTACTATGTACTAAAAATAGGAAGGCATGTCACATTAATAGGTATAATGTATAAACTAAGCAGAATAGCACATGCAATTTAACCAGATTGTAAGACTTACAATCTAGACACTATATGCAACATGCAACCACATATCACGCTGCCAAGTTAGAGCAAGCACATGCGATGCTGGTGTAGGGGAAATGCGGTAATCAACTACAGATCTACGTTCAGTATCTTCATCTAGCCTAGCTGTTTCTTGAGAATCATGTGGGAAGGCTGACGCTGCATTCTTTAAATGAGGATCTTTTCTCACAGTAGTCCACAGGCCTGACTGCCTCATCATAAGTGATTGATGAGGGATACACAAGAACATTTGTTTGATGTAAGAACATCGTTAATAGACAGATGTACTAGTATGTACCGAAAACAGGAAGGCATGTCACATTCAAAGGTATAATGTGTAAGCTAAGCTGATGCAATTTAACCAAATTGGAAGCAATACAAGCTAGACATCCGGCTGGAGTGGTGAGCATGATCATCAAGGGCCTGAGAGCCTGGTGGGAGGCGGGCTACTTCACCACCATCGTGGCTTTTTAGTTGGCTTCCGGGTGATGCCTGTCTGTGCTGGGCTTGTCACTGGCTCGACCAGTGCCCTGACTAGCTATTTGTCTTCTAGTACTCCCGGGATGGTGGTTCATGTAAAAAATATCTTTCCTTATCTTAATAAAGACCAACTTCGGCCTTTCGAATACAAGCTAGGCACGAATTTTTATTCATTTTTCTTATGGGTTTGACTTGACAAGGCAATACAACTAAGAAAGATGAAGGAAAAAAAATAAGGCAAGGATCGATGGCGTCTTCCCATGTAAACCGCATCCCAAAGCTTTCGCTTAGCTTGGCAAAGGTGATATTGTCTTGCATGTTGCATACGGTGTCTAGCTTGCATTGCTTCTTATTTGTTGAAATGGCTACTGCTTAGTTTACACAAACAGTTGTGAATATGCCATGCCATCATGTTTTTAGTACATATTCCATCCTGGTATCATGTGTTTGCCTTACATCTCGCATTATTTTCTAGCTTATACTACTTCTAATTTGTTGAAATGGCACTTATGACAAGACAATTTTAACTTGGTAGAGTGATATTCATTGCATCTTTCATATGGTGTCTAGCTTTCATTGCTTCTAATTTGTTGAAATGCCTTCTGCTTAGTTTACACATCATAAGCTGTGAATATGCAATGGCACTAATGATGAGAGACCTTTAACTTGGTAGTGTGATGTTGTTTGCATCTTGCAAATGATTTATTTCTTGTACTACTTCACATTTGTTTAAACGCCAGTTATGATGAGACACTGTAACTTGGCAGAGCGATATTTGTAGCATCTTTCATATGGTGTCTACCTTCCATTGCATTGCTTCTAATTTAGTGAAATGTCTTCTACTTAGTTTACACATCATAGTTCTGATTATCTCGTGCCGTCATGTTTTTCGTACATATTACATCCTCCTATCATGTGGTTGTCTAACATCAAAGCTTAGTTCGTCTGTATCACACATCAATTGTTCTGAAGAACTAAATTGTTATTCATTTTTCTTGTCGGCTTGATTTAAAATGGCACAGAGAAAGAGGAAGGAACACCGAATGACAGGGGATGGTGTTAGTACTAAGGACACACGAAAAGGGAAGCGGAAGAATCCTGCAGATTCTGTTGGTACTGATGGTGCAATAGAAGGTCAAAGTCTAGCATAAAATTGTACAAACAGGGTATCCCGTGCTACACGAGCTGGAGAACAAGCCAAACAGAAACCAATAGCTGCCACCAAACAAGCATAGACAACCCTAGTTGTTGCAACACCTTCCACAGTACCACCACCTGCATGAGTTACTCGTTCGTCAACTCAGCTAGCAGCACGTTCCCAAGCTCCGTTGCCACCTGACACTACTTCCGAAACACCCTTGACACAAGACAAGTTGGCAAGATCAGATGGACTTTGTGAGCTTCAACAACAAGAAGATAGTTGTTGGAGTCAAGTCACAGTTGCATGCTTCTTTATATGTACTCTCACTGTGTGATGTACACTAACACTTCCTATGTTCGTTGTTGGACTAGCACCTAGGCGCAACAGGACACAAACATCAGGGATATTGCTCGATAGGTTAACTAAATCTAGAGGAGGAAGAATGGAGATCTGTTTTGAGGCAGGTTTAAAAAGGCCACATGATGCTACAGAGTCAGCGAAGTTAGTATCAAAGGCAGCGGTTGCCGTTAGGTGTCATGCATGTATCCGTCCAACATGGATTCAGTATAGGAATGACAAAGACAAAACCCAGCTCAACACCTTCCTCGACCATTTATCTGTAAGTATGGTTATGTATGGAAAATAGTAATATCGTCTTGCTCTGTCCCCATACTTTCTAGGTTGCTGATAATGAGACTCCCATAATTTTCAATGCACGAGGTTCAAGTTGGATAGCCAAGATGATGCAACTGCATGCTTGCACCCATGTTTTCAAGTCTGCTCATGACAAGATCAAAGATAACTTGAGGAAAACTCACTTTGAAGGCAAGGCTAACAGTGAACTTGCAAAAACATCTCCAGTGAAAAATATATCGGATAAAGACTGGAGAGGCCTCGTTAAACTGGTCTGATCCAAAGTATCAGGTACGTTATATGTATGCGATCAGACCACATGTTGAACTCCTATTTACGCATGTGCCTCACAAATCTATCTTCTTGTAGGTGAACTGTTCAAAGAACAAGGCCAACCCTACGAAAGTGAAATTCCAACAGACGATAGGATCTCGTAGCTATATTGCACACTGCGAGGCTCTTGTAGTTAGCTGATGTTTCACTCTTTTTGCTGTGCCATATTATCAGATCTATATTGATTGTTCCAAATGTCGAGTAAAACCCGCAAGGACCAAAAAGTACCAGAACCAAATGCTGTGGAAATCTTCAAGGAATGTCACACCAGCAAGACGAAGGGCATGACTACACCAGTCAAAGCCGTTGTTGTAAGTCCTTATCCTCGTGCCTTTTAACTACCACTTACTCTGACTTGTGCACTAAACTGCATGGTTTGCAGCCAATGTCTATTACTCTTTACAATTTTATAAACAATTGTCCTAGCGTAGCATTGCGCCTTACAAGGTTTAAAAGAGGGGGGTGATGTTCCTTTGATCTTGATCTGTAATCTAGTTCCATGCTGGACTTGCCCACACAATTTTACAATTGCATGTTTGTCTATTTTCACTTGTTTTGTGATATGAATGATGTGATATGAACCATATTTGTCGGTGTACTAGAGTAGGGGTACCCTAGTATCCCGAACTCGTCCACGGACAGTTGCAGCACCTCCGCCAGGGGCTGACTTGGTGACCGCCAAGATCCTCAGCAGCCTTTGGAGCCATTCAAGAACAAAGTAATCAAGGCCCCTAAGAGGAGCTTGCTGGGAAGGCCACTCAGGCAATAAAGGAATAAGACCCCGCAAGAGGAGCTTGCCGAAGGCTTGGTGGGCGCCGAGCCCCTGCGACAAGGTTTCTGCCATGCAAGGCGCTTGCCGGGCGGGCAACCTCTTCATCTCCGCCCAGCTCATCCGCCAACGTGTCGCCACGGGCTTCCTGTAAACGCTGCGGTCGACGGGCTGTGCAGCCAGCGGGAGCAGCGATAAGCGGCGCCGACGAGCTACCATCGTGGCAAACGGAGGCGCCTTGACGGTCCCTCATAATCGTTTCAGCGATCGAGACGGGCATTGATGATTCTTGTCCCTTGCCGTCGAGTTAGGTATAGATCACCGTACACCGTGCATAAAGCAGCAAGCAACCAACCTATGTTTTTACCATCTTACCCTTGTCTACTTGCCACATGTGGAGACCCCTTGTTCCTATAAAAGGAGGCCCAAGTGCAACGTAGAAAGGGTTCGGTTCAGCTCCAGCTTAGTTCTTTCTACTCATACGAGACCACACTCAGGCTAGGTCTTGTAGCTCCCATTGCTCCCTAGCAAGAACACAAGATAATCCACAAAGCAGCAGCAGGAGTATTATCTCTCCAGAGAGCCCGGTTGGGTAAATCTTCTCGTGTGCATCGCCTCGATCCGCTTTTGTGCAATCTCCGCCCTCCGAACCACAAGGGACCCAGATCCCAGAGGGTGTTCGTGGGACACGATCAGATCCCCGACATCTTTGGCGCGCCTGTAGGGCGTTGAGGCTGTGTGAACCCGATCCGCGCTCACACGAGCAGTTTCTTCATCAACATCTTCGTTAACATGGCGCCAAGAAGAAGTCTTCGCAGCAGCAGAGCCGTCGCTGTTGAACCCACCACCACCGGAGCCGCCAGTGGTGGGGGAACGCAAGGAGGAACGGCGTCGCCAAGAGAGCCCACAACGCCGCCAGTCCAAAGACAAGCAGCGCAGCGCCGGCGTCCAATCCTCACCGTGTCCTTCTCAAGATGCGCAGGACCGACAGCCGCCATGATGCTCGCGCACCATACGCCGTTGGATCAAGGCTGCTGGAGGATCCCGAGGCCCTCGAGACTCGCATGCACACCAAAGATGCTGGTACGAAAGCAGAGTATTTGTCGACATGGATGCTGCTCCTCCTAACTTGGTTAGGAGTCCGAGCACATCCCGCTTCTTTGCTTCGTGCCGCTGCTACCTACTACACCAGCGGAAGCCTTGGCGAGAGCCCAGCTACTTTAGACTACCTCCAACGGCCGATAAGGTCAACGAATGGAGGGCAACAATCCGAGCCTCATCGGCTTTGCCAACGGCGACGCCCCGCTGCAACTAAGCGCCAGCAGCCGCTGCAAGGCGACAAGGCACGAGCTGATGCCGACGAGACTTACGAGGGAGCAGCCATCGCGGCACTCCTTCCCGAAGGTTAAGATCGCCGACTCGCCGGATCCACCTCGACAGTGACTCCACAGCGTTGCCGGATCCGCGAGCTCGCCGCGACCAGCGCCAAGTTCTTCGAGAATGGCAGAAGAAGACGCCGAACCCGTGATCGAAGCCAAGAGAAGCGCGCCGTCAATCCGACCAGCGCCGGGCCCATCGTCGATATGCATGCGCCAGGGGAACCAGCGATTTGCCAGACGCGTAGGTTGTCCTGCTCACTCGTGAGCTGCGGCAAGTCCGTGGCCCGACAAGAAAAACTTCAAGCCGATGTGCCGGAGAAGTATGATGGCAGGACACACCCATCGGAGTTCCTCAAGATCTACACCATCGCAGTGCAAGCTGCGGGGACGAGACGACAAGATCCTCGCCAACTACTTACCCCTCGGTGCTCAAGCCAAACGCCGTGTCTTGGCTCATGCACTTGCCGGACAGCTCTATTTCTTCTTGGCAGATTTGTGCCACTCAGTTTGTTGGCGCCTTCACAGCGGCCACAAACCTCATGGCCAGAGAGTGACCTTCACCTACCGCCTGTATGGAAGGAGAGTCCTGCACAAATTCATCCAGAGATTCAGCTGTGTGCATTACAACATCCTGCACATCCACCCCGCCGCGGTGATCGCAGCATTTCATCGTAATGTGCGAAACCGCAGGATGAGGGAGGAGATGGCGATGTGTAAGTGAAAGACGCCAGCAGCCTCACGCCTGGCCGACAAGTGTGCACATGTCAAGAAGGAAGAAGACTCTGTGAGAGAATGTGGGAGCAGAGTCTGATAGTGAGGAGATCGCCTGCAAGGAAGAGCCAAGCTAAACAATGAAGGAAGAAAACCAAGAAGTACTAGTTGTCGAGTAGTCCGCAAGGATGGTGCCGCCAACAAAGCTAAGGCTGGTGGCTCCGCAAGGAGGTTGCCGCTGACGCCGACCGCCAAGTCGGGCGGCCGACAAGCCCGACAGCTCCAACAAGCAAGATCAGAAATCCACCGCACTAAGGGCCACGATCTCCAGAGCTGCAAGAAAGTCGAGCAGCTTGTTGAGCTACAGAGACCTGAATACGAGCGAAGTAGACAAGGAGAAAGCCCAAGAAGGTGCAGGTGCAGCAAGTAAGAAGAGACCCGGTCGGGAGGACGCCATGCAAGGCCAAGCAGCAAGGAGACAGACTTCTCGCTGGACGCGACAAGGAAGGAGATGAAGATGAAGATGACGAAGACATGGAAGACGATGAAGCCGACGAAAGGTGAGTTTCAAAAGGCAACAGAGATCCTTTGCGTTGACGCTGGTGCTTCTCGCATACCTCGCACCGCCAACTCAAGCAATGGATGTGTGAGGTTAATGCAGCAGAACCTCCATAGAGTCGCAAGAACCTCTGAAGTGGTCCAAGACGCCCATCATCTTTGACATTGAGGACCACCCTGATCGCATCATCGCGGTCGGGTGCTTGCCGATGTTGGTCTCACCAACCATCCGCAACCTCAAGGTCACAAAGATGTTGGTTGACGGCGGGCCGGCTGAACCTAATCTCCTCTGATGCTCCATAAGCTTCAAATCCTCGACAGCGAAGCTCAAGAAACCGGTGCTTTCCAAGGAATCAACCCAGAAGGAGCAAGCCCAAAGGGAAGATCACGCTGCGGTAACATTTGGCAGCGAGCTCAATTTCAGAACCGAGAGGGTCACGCTTGACGCTGCCGATTTCCCATTGCCCTACAATGGCATACCGGGCCGCCCAAAGACTCGCCAAGTTCATGGCCGCCTCCTTATGCCTACAACTTACTCAAGATGCTCGCCCGTAAGCGCCATCTCTGTCCATGGCGACAAGAAGGATGCGCTTATCTGCGCCGACAAGATTTATCGATGCACCAGCTGCAACAGATAGCAAACCACTTGCCACCGAAGCTCCCGGGGAAGAAGAAGACCACCAAGTCCGCAAGAGCTCGATGCCCACTCCGCAAGCGCACTCTTCGGAGTGCTGCGCCATCACGAGGACGCACCATCGAGCTCCACCGCAAGTGCAAGAAGACGGCGAGGTCTCCGCCAAGACCAAGAAGGTGCCCGCCAGGAGGACGGCACCGTGGTACCTTCACCATCGCTGCCACGCTGACCCTAAATAGGAAGGCGAGCTCGTTGCTTTCTCTCAAGGGCGAATGTCGGCGTGTTTGCATGGCAACCATCCGACATCCCCTGTTCCTGTGAAAGTAATTGAGCACCACCTAGCTATCTGTCCTCACGCACAGCCCGGCAAGCAAAAAGTTAGGAAACAAGCAAGGAGCGCCAAGAGTTCATAGCGAAGAAATCAAGAAGTTGGAAGCAGCAGGACTTGTCAGGAGTACTCCATCCCACGTGGTTGGCCAATCCGTAGTTGTATCAAGAAGCTAATGGGAAATGGAGACTTTGTATTGACTTTATAGATGTTAATAAAGCTTGTCCCAAAGACCCATTTCCCTTGCCACGATCGACTAGATTGTTGACTCCACGGCCGGATGTGATCTGCTTTCATTTCTTGATGCATATTCAGATATCATCGATCTTCATGGCGTAAGAGGATGAAGAGAAACCGCATTCATTACACCATGTGGCACGATCGCTTCATACGGATGCCTTTCGGTTTAAAGAATGCTGGTTCAACCTTTGCAAGAGTAGTCCACGATGCCTTTGAGCCACAAATACACGTAAATGTAGAAGCTTACATGGATGACATAGTGGTCAAGAGCAAGGACAAAGCAACTCGATTCAGGATTTGATGAGACATTTGCAAATCTGCAAGATCAACCTCAAGCTCAACCTCGAGAAGTGCGATTTGGAGTCCCTTCCGCAAGCTTCTCGGTTCTTTGTGTCTCAAGGGGAATCAAGCCAATCCCGACAAGATCAAGGCCATTGAGCAGATTGAAGCACCAAAGCGCCAAGGACGCCGTAAGGCTTGCCGGTTGCATGGCTGTTTTAGCAGGTTTATCTCTAAGTTCATCGAGCGCTCGCCATTTTTCAAGATTTTGAAGAAGGCAGGTCCAATGAAATGGACTCCGGCGGAGGCTGCGCCGCAAGACTTGAAGAGATACCTGTCCTCCACTCCAATACTTGTCGCACCTAGGCCACAAGAAAAGTTGTTGTTGTATATAGCAGCCACCAATCAAGTGGTTAGTGCTGCGTTAGTAGCGGAGAGGGTGGCGGATGATGAGCCAAGCAACCGAGGCAGACGCATCCAAATGACAAGCAAGGGGCTTCGCCACAAGCTCGTCCCGATAAGGACGGATCAGCGCAGGTTGCGACAAGATACGTAAGAAGATGGTGCAGCGCCGTTTACTTTGTTAGTTCCCTTCGCAAGGGGCTAGGTCAAGGTACTGTGTGCAAAGTTGCTTTTCGCCTCCTCATGGCCTCGAGAAAGCTGCGCCATTACTTCCAAGCACATGAGATAACAGTTGTCACCGCTTCCGCTGAAAAGGATATTACAAAATCCGTACAACAGTGCAGGATTGTCGAGTGGGCACTCGAACTGCCAAGCTTTGGTCTCAAGTTTGAAAGCACTTCAACTATCCGCACTGAGCATTGGCAGAATTCATAGCAGAATGGACGCCGACGCAAGATGAAGAAATTCGCAGACAAGCATCCCCGCAAGGAAGCAAATAAAGAGTGGCTGATGTACTTCGATGGTGCCTTCTCGCTGCAAGGCGCCGGTGTCAAGGTCTGCTTATCGCACCCACCGGAGAGCACCTCAAGTACATAGTCCAGATGCACTTTCCCAAGGAACAAGCAACAAACAATACCGCAGAGTATGAAGGTTTGCTTGCCGGTCTCGTGATTGCGTAGACCTTGGGATCAAGAAGCTCATTGTCGGGGACTCGCAACTTGTCGTCCGCCAAGTAAATAAAGATTATCGAGCCCGCTGATGGAAGCTTACGCCGATGAAGTGAGAAAGCTAGAAGAGCACTTTGAAGGCCCGCAAATGGAGCACGCTCCAAGAGCTCGTAATGATATAGCTGATGGCCTCTCCAAATGTGCCGCACTTAAGTTACCTGTGGAACCAGGAATTTTTGTGCTCAAGCTGACTCACCAACCAGAATTCCATCAACAGACATGAGCAAGAAGAGAAATTGGTTTCAAATGACTACTTTCCGGCAGAGCTCCCTCGCCGCCGCCAAGAAGGTCCCTAAAATCAATGCAATATCACCGAGGAGCAGCTCGCCCGACAAACCATGCAGTTTGTATCGCTGAAGCGACGCCCCGACAAGTTTCGCCCGCAAGCTTGCCGGGATCATCAAGCTCCGTGGACCCACGTGTTCTGCCGTGGAAGCTGATGTTCCCGCAGTGATAGATGAGCCTTTAGTCCTTGTTGTCGAGCCACAGTGCTCCAAAGATGGGCACAAAGAATCGTCCATTTCCTTCAGACAGAGAACTTCCCAAGAGCAAGAAGAAGCGGAAAAGTGGCCCGGCAGTCAAGTATGTACCAGTTTGTTGACAACATCCTGCATGTAAGAAGACTCAACGGTGTGAAATTGAAGTGCATTTGCCGAAGATGGATGTAAGCTGTTGGCAGAGATACATGGAGGAATATGTGGTCACCACATTGGCGCAAGAACACTTGCCGCAAAGCTTTCCGCAAGGTTTCTTCCGCCGAAGCCTCCAGATGCAACCGCACAAGTAACAAAGTGTGAAGCGCAAGGCCCATTCCAAACAGATACACCAACCATCTCAAGCTCTCCATACGATCCCTTTATCCCGCCCTTCTCGGTCTGGGGCTCGACATCCTCGCCCCTTCCCCGAAGCCGTCGGGGCTTTGAGTACTTGTACGTCAGAATCGACAAGTTCACAAAGTGGCCGGTGGAACCAGTGAGGAAGGTGACAAGACAACAAGCAATAAGTTCTTCAGTCAATTGTTTGCCGCTTGGGGATTCCTAACAAATCATCACCGACAACGGCACACGCTTCACGAGCCGCACCTTCATGCAAGACGCCCAAGATCTTGGCGCCAAGATCTGCTTTGCTTCGTTGCTCATCCGAGAAGCAACGGTCAAGCAGAGAGCAAACGCTGAAGTGCTGCGAGGACTCAAGACCGAACTTTCGACTGTGCTGCGCAAGTGCGGAAGAAATCGGATCGAGGAGCTGCCGTGGTTCTTGGTCGATCAGACGACGCCAAATCGAGCCACCGCCGACACCTTCGCCTAGTCTACGGAGCGCAGGCAGTTCTCCCACGGAACTTGTGTACGGGTCACCTCGAGTGCTCGCCATGATGAGTTTGAGCAAGAGCAGCTGCGATAAGATGACGCTACTGCTCCTCGAGGAAGATCGCCTCAGTCAGTCAGACGAGCTGCTCATTACCAAAGAAGCTTTGCGCCGCTACCATAGCCGCAGTTAATTCCAAGCTTCGAGGAAGGCGACCTTGTTCTTCGGTGCGCTCAATCCGCCAAGAATTCCAACAAGTTGACGCCGGTGGGAAGGCCCTTATCGGGTGAAACGAAGTCACTAGGCCCGGCGCTGTTCGCTTTGAGATCAAGATGGCGCCCGTGAGCAATTCCTGAATATAGAGCATCTTCGCAAGTTTTTCCCATATAGCGGTTGCGGAACCTGCTCCGCGACCACCCTTTGTACAAGTCTTGCCGCTGTTGCATGTAATCCTTTGTACAAAGCCGCGCAGACTTCTGCATCAAGAAGCCTATGTGTTGCGCACATTTTGTCAATACATGCTCTCATAATCTTATATGCATGTGTTTACTAACATTTTGTGCAGCATCCACACCCGGTAAGCAATAACGAGCCACTAGGCTCCATAACTTTATTTTCTCTTCTTTCTTCTCAAACAAGAAGAAGGTTCATCCACCCACAAGTTAACCGGGGGGGGAAGAAGAAGATAATGATGTGGGCCACCAAGTGTTGCTCGAGGAATTGTCGCCTTGCCAGGGGGAAGAAGAAGATAATGATGTGGGCCACCAAGTGTTGCTCGAGGAATTGTCGCCTTGCCGGGAAATGGACAACAGAGAAGCTAAGTTGCTAAGTTTAAACGACCAGTTTAAAATTTTTAAGTTATCTTCCTCGAACGATAGTACTTTGTATGGAAAACCTGCGCGCGGAGGAACCGATCACGACTAGCTTGCGCCTTACTTTGTTTCGAGTCCGCCAACAACTTAAGTGTGTTGCAACTAGTTGCATAAGGTTGTTTGTCGGAGGCGGCATCGCCAAAGAGCTGCTGAAGTTCCGCGACTCGGCGCCATGCAAAGGTGTTCGTGACCGACAAGTTCCCCGAAAGCATAGGGTATAAACGCATAAGGAAGAAATCGAGTAAAGGAAATAGCATTGCATTCATTGCCTAAGATAGTGTATATTACATAATGACTTGTCGCGATCTAACAGATTTTTCGCCTAAACATGATCTACAAATGACAAGAGAAAGATAAACTTGGCGCCTAGTCCACGCTGGTCGCCATCGAGCCTTCTTGACTCCGCCACCCCGTCCACAATGGGTGCGACAAGGGCCTTGAGCGCTTCAACGCCAAGGATGGAGGCAGGGACTTGAGGACTTTGGTGAAATCGACGCCTGGGTTGCGGAAGGCCACTTTCATCAACACCTTCCGAGAGCCCCGCCGCAGACTTGGCGCGACTCCTCCGCCAGCTGCTTTGGGATCTCTCCCGAGTCACTGAGACCCACAAGACGCTTTTGAAGAATAGGCTGAGCTTGACGCTGGGTTGAGATTCTCGCGGTGGAGTACCTAAGATCCGTCATCCCCAGCTCCATCACCATTATGGATGCCGGCGGTGTCCACAAGACCTTCTCATTCAAAGGCATTATGCTGTCTCGAGATTATTCTGGGCGGTCACAGATTCGACAAAGAACTCCTCAAAGGCCTTGATCTTTTCCAAAGAGGCCCGCTCTCCGCCTCCTTGGCGCCACTCAACGCCTCCGGCAAGGTGGTCAATTTCAGCTCCAGATCCGCCTTTGGAGTCCTTGGCGGCATCGAGCTCTTTGATCTTTTCAGCGAAGCGACCTTTGCAGCTCGCCGAGGGTGTAGGCGCCCTTCCGCGCCGGCTTCAACCCGTGACCTCCTCGGCGCTCTCGAGGGTGGACTCTAGCTGAGCCACCCTCGCCTCCACTCCTTCTTGGCGGCCTCGCAGCCGCAGCAAAGATCCTTTGCCTCCTGAAGTGGCTCCGCCAATCGCTTGCTCAAGACGGCGAGATCCTCCTCATAGCTGCCGAGGTTGATCTTACGCTGCGCCACTCACCTTCTCGCTGGAGAGCTTCTCGCCGGCAAGCCTCTCGCTGCTCCTCGATCTCGCCTTCTCCAAGATGAAGGCCGTGGCGCCTCAGCAAGCTGCCCCGCCTGCTATATCCCGGAGAGTTTCTTTGTTGGCGCGCCGGAGCCTTCCGCGCCTCCAAGTCAGCCTCGCCCTCGCGACAAGCGCCTCCACGACTCCAGCTTGGCTTTGTCGGGCGCGGTAGAGCGATAACAACCTTCTTAGCAGCTGCTCCTCCTCAGCTCACCGCTGCTGCTGCTCGGGCATCAACCAGCGGCAGCCCGACCGAGGCAAGCAGCCCAGATCGAAGGTCTCCCTTCGTCGGCGCAAAGCAGCAGCAGGAGTATTATCTCCCAGAGAGCTCCGGTTGGGTAAATCTGCTCTCGTGCATCGCTCGATCCGCTTTTTGTGCAATCTCCGCCCTCCGAACCACAAGGGACCCAGATCCCAGAGGTGTTCGTGGGACACGATCAGCATCCCGACATCTTGGCGCGCTGTAGGGCGTTGAGGCTGTGAACCCGATCCGCTGCTCACACGAGCAGCTTTTCATCAACATCTCGCTAACATGGCGCCAAGAAGAAGTTCAGAGCAAAGCAGAGCCGCCTGCTGTTGAACCCACCACCACCGGAGCCGCTGTGGTGGGGAAACGCCGGCGAGGAACGGGCATCGCCAGAGAGCCCACAACGCCGCCAGTCCAAAGACAAGGCAGCGCAGCGCCGGGCGTCGAATCCTCACCGTCCTTCCCTCAAGATGCGCAGACCGACACCTGCCATGATGCTCGCGCACCATACGCCGCGGATCAAGGCTGCCGGAGGATCCCGAGGGCCTCGAGACTCGTGATGCACACCAAAGATGCCGGTACGAAAGCAGAGTACGGCTGACATGGATGTCGCCTCCTAACTTGGTTAGGAGTCCGAGCACATCCCGCTTCTTTGCTTCGTGACGTCGCTGCAACCTACTACACCAGCGGAAGCCTTGGCAAGAGCTCAGCTACTTCTAGACTACCTCCAACGGCCGATAAGGTCAATTTAATGGAGGGCAACAATTCGAGCCTCATCGGCTTTGCTAACGGGCGACGCCCCTGCAACCGAAAGCGCTTCGAAGCCGCTGCAAGGCGACAAGGCACGAGCTGATGCCGACGAGACTTACGAGGGAGCAGCCACTGCACTCCCTTCCCGAAGGTTAAGATCGCGACTCGCCGGATCCACCTCGACGTTGACTCCACAGCGCCGCCGGATCCGCGAGCTCGCCGCGACCAGCGCCAAGTTCTTCGAGAATGGCAGAAGAAGACGCCGAACCCGTGATCGAAGCGCAAGAGAAGCGCGCCGCCAATCCGACCAGCGCCGCCGCCCATCGTCGATATGCATGCGCCAGGGGAACCAGCGATTTGTCAGACGCGTAGGTTGTCCCGCTCACTCGTGAGCTGCGGCAAGTCCGTGGCCCGACAAGAAAAACTTCGCCGCCAGATAGCCGGAGAAGTATGATGGCAGGACACACCCATCGGAGTTCCTCAAAGATCTACACCATCGCAGGTGCAGCTGCGGGGACGAGACGACAAGATCCTCGCCAACTACTTACCCCTGGTGCTCAAGCCAAACGCAGTCTTGGCTCATGCACTTGCCGGACAGCTCTATTTCTTCTTGGGCAGATTTGTGCCACCAGTTTGTTGAGCGCCTTCACAAGCGGCCACAAAGCCTCATGGCCGTGAGAGTGACCTTCACCTACTTGCCTGTAAGGAAGGAGAGTCCCCGCACAAATTCATCCAGAGATTCAGCAGTGCAGCATTACAACATCCCGCATATCCACCCCGCCAAGGGTGATCGCTGCATTTCATCGTAATGTGCTAAACCGCAGGATGAGGGAGGAGATGGCGATGTGTAAGTGAAAGACGCCAGCAGCTCACGCCTGGCCGACAAGTGTGCACATGTCAAGAAGGAAGAAGACTCTGTGAGAGAATGTGGGAGCAGAGTCTCGATAGGAGGAGGAGATCGCCTGCAAGGAAGAGCCAAGCGGCGAAACAATGTAAGGAAGAAAACCAAGAAGTACTAGTTGTCGAGTAGTCCGCAAGGATGGTGCCGCCAACAAAGCTCAAGGCTGGTGGCTCCGCAAGGAGGTTGCTGCTGACGCCGACCGCCAAGTCGTGGCGGCCGACAAGCCCCGATGTAGCTCCAACAAGCAAGATCAGAAATCCACCGCACTAAGGGCCACGATCTCCCGAGCTGCAAGAAAGTCGAGCAGCTTGTTGAGCTACAGAGACCTGAATACGAGCGAAGTAGACAAGGAGAAAGCCCAAGAAGGTGCAGGTGCAGCAAGTAAGAAGAGACCCGGTCGGGAGGACGCCAGGCAAGGCCAAGCAAGCAAGGAGAGATCTCTCTCTCATGACGCGATAAGGAAGGAGATGAAGATGAAGATGACGAAGACATGGAAGACGGCGAAGCTGACGAGCAGGAGTTTCAAAAGGCAACAGAGATCCTTTGCGTTGACGCTGCTGCTTCTCTCGCATACCTCGCACCGCCAACTCAAGCAATGGATGTGTGAGGTTAATGCAGCAGAACCCTCCATAGAGTCGCGCGAACCTCGAAGTGGTCCAGACGCCCATCATCTTTGACATTGAGGACCACCGATCGCATCACGCGCGGTCGGGTGCTTGTCGATGTTGGTCTCACCAACCATCCGCAACCTCAAGGTCACAAAGATGTTGGTTGACGGCGGGCCGCCTTGAACCTGAATCTCCTCTACAAGTGCTCCATAAGCTTCAAATCCCTCGACAGCGAGCTCAAGAAACCGGTACTTTCAAGGAATCAACCCAGAAGGAGCAAGCCCAAAGGGAAGATCACGCTGCCGGTAACATTTGGCAGCGAGCTCAATTTCAGAACCGAGAGGGTCACGCTGACGCTGCCGATTTCTATTGCCCCTTACTAATGGCATATCGGCCGCCCAAAGACTCGCCAAGTTCATGGCCGCCTCCTTATGCCTACAACTTACTCAAGATGCCCGCCCGTAAGCGCCATCTCTGTCCATGGCGACAAGAAGGATGCGCTTATATCCGCCGACAAGATTTATCGGGATGCACCAGCTGCAACAGATAGCAAACCACTTGTCACTGAAGCTCCCGGGAAGAAGAAGACCACCAAGTCCGCAAGAGCTCGATGCCCACTCCGCAAGCGCACCTCTTCGGAGTGTCTGCGCCATCGCCGAGGACGCACCATCGAGCTCCACCGCAAGTGCAAGAAGATGATGGTGTCTACCAAGACCAAGAAGGTGCCCGCTAAGGAGGACGGCACCGGTGGTACCTTCACCATCGCCCACGCTTGACCCTAAATAGGAAGGCGAAGCTCGTTGCTTCTCATGGGCGAATGTCGGCGTGTTTGCATGGCAACCATCCGACATCCCCGTGTTCCTGTGAAAGTAATTGAGCACCACCTAGCTATCTGTCTCACGCACAGCCCGGCTCAAGCAAAAAGTTAGGAAACAAGCAAGGAGCGCCAAGAGTTCATAGCGGAAGAAATCAAGAAGTTGGAAGCAGCAGACTTGTCGGGGAGTACTCCATCCCACGTGGTTGGCCAATCCGTAGTTGTACGCAGTTAATGGGAAATGGAGACTTTGTATTGACTTTATAGATGTTAATAAAGCTTGTCCCAAAGACCCATTTCCCTTGCCACGATCGACCAGATTGTTGACTCCACGGCTGGATGTGATCTGCTTTCATTTCTTGATGCATATTCAGATATCATCGATCTTCATGGCGTAAGAGGATGAAGAGAAAACCGCATTCATTACACCATGTGGCACGATCGCTTCATACGGATGCCTTTCGGTTTAAAGAATGCTGGTTCAACCTTTGCAAGAGTAGTCCACGATGCCTTTGAGCCACAAATACACGTAAATGTAGAAGCTACATGGATGACATAGTGGTCAAGAGCAAGGACAAAGCAACTCTGATTCAGGATTTGATGAGACATTTGCAAATCTGCGAAGATCAACCTCAAGCTCAACCTCGAGAAGTGCGATTTGGAGTCCCTTCCGCAAGCTTCTCGGTTCTTTGTGTCTCAAGGGGGAATCGGGCCAATCCCGACAAGATCAAGGCCATTGAGCAGATTGAAGCACCAAAGCGCCAAGGACGCCGAAGGCTTGCCGGTTGCATGGCTGTCTTAGCAGGTTTATCTCTAAGTCTCATCGAGCGCCTCGCCATTTTTCAAGATTTTGAAGAAGGCAGGTCCAATGAAATGGACTCGGCGGAGGCTGCGCCGCAAGACTTGAAGAGATACCGTCCTCCACTCCAATACTTGTCGCACCTAGGCCACAAGAAAAGTTGTTGTTGATATAGCAGCCACCAATCAAGTGGTTAGTGCTGCGTTAGTAGCGGAGAGGGTGGCGGATGATGAGCCGGCAACCGAGGCGACGCATCCAGCTTACAAGCAAGGGGCTTCGCCACAAGCTCGTCCCGATAAGGACGGATCAGCGCAGGGTTGCGACAAGATACGTAAGAAGATGGTGCAGCGCCGCCTTACTTTGTTAGTTCCCTTCGCAAGGGGCTAGGTCAAGGTACTGCGTGCAAAAGTTGCTTTTCGCCTCCTCATGGCCTCGAGAAAGCTGCGCCATTACTTCCAAGCACATGAGATAACAGTTGTCACCGCTTCCGCTGAAAAGGATATTACAAAATCCGTACAACAGCAGTGATTGTCGAGTGGGCACTCGAACTGCCAAGCTTTGGTCTCAAGTTTGAAAGCACTTCAACTATCCGCAGCGCAGCATTGGCAGAATTCATAGCAGAATGGACGCCGACGCAAGATGAAGAAATTCCAGACAAGCATCCCCGCCAAGGAAGCAAATAAAGAGTGGCTGATGTACTTTGATGGTGCCTTCGCACGCAGGCGCCGGTGTCGGGCGTGTTGCTTATCGCACCCACCGGAGAGCACCTCAAGTACATAGTCCAGATGCACTTTCCCAAGGAACAAGCAACAAACAATACCGCAGAGTATGAAGGTTTGCTTGCCGGTCTCGTGGATTGCGGTAGACCTTGGGATCAAGAAGCTCATTGTCGGGGACTCGCAACTTGTCGTCCGCCAAGTAAATAAAGATTATCGAGTCTGCTGATGGAAGCTTACGCCGATGAAGTGAGAAAGCTAGAAGAGCACTTTGAAGGCCTGCAAATGGAGCACGCCCAAGAGCTCGTAATGATATAGCTGATGGCCTCTCCAAATGTGCCGCACTTAAGTTACCTGTGGAACCAGGAATTTTGTGCTCAAGCTGACTCAGCCAACCGTAATTCCATCAACAGTGATGCAGAGCAAGAAGAGAAAATTGGTTTCCGGGCGACTACTTTCCTAAGCAGCTCCCCCCGCCGCCAAGAAGGTCCCTAAAATCAATGCAATATCACCGAGGAGCAGCTCTGCCCGACAAACCATGCAGTTTGTATCGCTGAAGCGACGCCCCGACAAGTTTCGCTCCGCAAGCTTGCCGGGATCATCAAGTCCGTGGACCCACAGTGTTCTTGCCAGGAAGCTGATGTTCCTGCAGTGATAGATGAGCCTTTAGTCTCTGTTGTCGAGCCACAGTGCTCCAAAGATGGGCACAAGAATCGCCCATTTCCTTCAGACAGAGAACTTCCCAAGAGCAAGAAGAAGCGAAAAAGTGGCCCGGCAGTAAGTATGTACCAGCTTGTTGACAACATCCTGCATGTAAGAAGACTCAACGGTGTGAAATTGAAGTGCATTTGCCGAAGATGGACAGAAGTTGCTGGCAGAGATACATGGAGGAATATGTGGTCACCACATTGGCAAGAAGAACACTTGCCGCAAAGCTTCCAAGAAGGTTTCTTCCGCCGAAGCCTCCAGATGCAACCGCACAAGTAACAAAGTGTGAAGCGCAAGGCCCATTCCAAACAGATACACCAACCATCTCAAGCTCTCCATACGATCCTTTATCCTGGCCCTCTTCGGTCTGGGGCTCGACATCTCGCCCCTTCCCCGAAAGCCGTCGGGGCTTTGAGTACTTGTACGTCGTAATCGACAAGTTCACAAAGTGGCCGTAAGCGGAACCGAGGAAGGTGACAACACAACAAGCAATAAGTTCTTCAGTCAATTGTTTGCCGCTTTGGGATTCCTAACAGAATCATCACCGATAACGGCATTACAGTTCACGAGCCGCACCTTCATGCAAGACGCCCAAGATCTTGGCGCCAAGATCTGCTTTGCTTCGCTGCTCATCCGAGAAGCAACGGTCAAGCGTGAGAGAGCAAACGCTGAAGTGCTGCGAGGACTCAAGACCAGAACTTTCGACAAAGCTGCGCGGCGCGGAAGAAATCGGATCGAGGAGCTGCCGGTGGTTCTTGGTCGATCAGACGACGCCAAATCGAGCCAATCGCCGCACACCTTTCGCCTAGTCACGGAGTGCAGGCAGTTCTCCCACGGAACTTGTGTACGGGTCACCGAAAAGCTCGCTTATGATGAGTTTGAGCAAGAGCAGCTGCGACAAGATGACGCGCTGCTCCTCGAGGAAGATCGCCTTCAGTCATTGCACGAGCTGCTCATTATTAAAGCAAGCTTTATGCCGCTACCATAGCCGCAGTTAATTCCGTAAGCTTCGAGGAAGGCGACCTTGTTCTTCGCGTGCTCAATCCGCCAAGAATTCCAAATAAGTTGACGCCAAGCGGGAAGGCCTTTATCGGGTGAAACGAGTCACTAGGCCCGCGCTGTTCGCTTTGAGATCAAGATGGCGCCCGTGAGCAATTCCTGGAATATAGAGCATTCGCAAGTTTTTCCCATATATGCTGTTTGAACCTGCTCCTACGACCACCCTTTTGTACAAGTCTTGCCGCTGTTGCATGTAATCCTTTGTACAAAGCCGGGCGAGACCCTGCATCAAGAAGTTATGTGTTGCGCACATTTTGTCAATACATGCTCTCATAATCTTATATGCATGTGTTTACTAACATTTTGTGCAGCATCCACACCCGTAAGCAATAACGAGCCACTAGGCTCCATAACTTTATTTTCTTCTTTCTTCTCAAACAAGAAGAAGGTTCATCCACCCACAAGTTAACCGGGGGAAGAAGAAGATGATGTGGGCCACCAAGTGTTGCTCGAGGAATTGTCGCCTTGCCGGGGAAGAAGAAGATAATGATGTGGGCCACCAAGTGTTGCTCGAGGAATTGTCGCTTGCCGAAATGGACAACAGAGAAGTTGTTGCTAAGTTTAAACGATCAGTTTAAAATTTTTAAGTTATCTTCCTAACGATAGTATTTTGTATGGAAAACCCAGCGCTGGAGGAACCGATCACGACTAGCTTGCGCCTTACTTTGTTTCGAGTCCGCCAACAACTTAAGTGTGTTGCAACTAGTTGCATAAGGTTGTTTGTCGGAGGCGGCATCGCCAGCAGGTTGCCAAGTTCCGACTCGGCGCCATGCAAAGGTGTTCAGACCGACAAGTTCCCGAAAAGCATAGGGTATAAACGCATAAGGGAAGAAATCGAGTAAAGGAAATAGCATTGCATTCGATTGCCTAAGATAGTGTATATTACATAATGACTTGTCGCGATCTAACAGATTTTTCGCCTAAACATGATCTACAAATACAAGAGAAAGATAAACTTGGCGCCTAGTCCACGCGGTCGCCATCGAGCCTTCTTGACTCCGCCACCCTGTCCACAATGGTGCGATAAGGGCCTTGAGCGCTTCAACGCCGCTGGATGGAGGCAGGGACTTGAGGACTTTGGTGAAATCGACTGGGTTATGGAAGGCCACTTTCATCAACACCTTCCGAGAGCCCCCGCGACTTGGCGCGATTCCTCCGCCAGCTGCTTTGGGATCTCCTCCGGAGTCACTGGAGACCCGCAAGACGCCTTTGAAGAATAGGCTGAGCTTGACGCTGGGTTGAGATTCTCGCGGTGGAGTACCCAAGATCCGCTATCCCCAGCTCCATCACCATTATGGATGCCGCGGCGGTGTCCACAAGACCTTCTGTCCAAAGGCATTATGCTGTCTCGAGATTATTCTGGGCGGTCACAGATTCGACAAAGAACTCCGCTGGCCTTTGATCTTTTCCAAAGAGGCCTGCCTCCCGCCTCCTTGGCGCCACTCAACGCCTCCGCTTAAGGTGGTCAATTTCAGCCCAGATCCGCCTTTGGAGTCCTTGGCGGCATCGAGCTCTTTGATCTTTTTCAGCGGCGACTTTGCAGCTCGCCGAGGGTGTAGGCGCCTCCGCCGCGGCTCAACCCGTGACCTCCTCGGCGCTCTCCGAGGGTGGACTCTAGCTGAGCCACCTCGCCTCCACTCCTTCTTGGCGGCCTCGCAGCCGCAGCAAAGATCCTTTGCCTCCCAAGTGGCTCCGCTAATCGCTTGCTCACAGACGGCGAGATCCTCCTCATAGCTGTCGAGGTTGATCTACGCCGCGCCAGCTCACCTTCGCTGGAGAGCTTCGCTGGCAAGCCTCCGCTGCCTCGATCTCGCCTCTTCTCCAAGATGAAGGCCGGCGCCTCAGCAAGTTGCCCCGCCTCGCTATATCCCGGAGAGTTTTTTGTTGGCGCTACGGAGCCTTCCGCTTCCAAGTCAGCCTCGCCCGCGACAAGCGCCCTCGACTCCAGCCATTTGTCGGGCGCGGTAGAGCGACAATAACCTTCTTAGCAGCTGCTCCTCCTCAGCTCACGCTGTTGCTGCTCGGGCATCAACCAGCGCAGCCCGACCGAGGCAAGCAGTTCCAGATCAAGGTCTCCCTTCGGTCGGCGCCTGGAGCTTGATGCCCATGGGAGCTTAATAAAGACACCTCACCAGCCTGCGGTAGGCGCTGGTGGGGCTCTTCGAGTCTAGTGCGGCATCGGTGGCGGAGGATCGGCGGTCGGTGCGCCTGGGCGCCTCCTCGCGCCTCAGGCCGCCGGGATCGCCAGATTCTCCCCAGCCTCCGCACCAGCAGCCTTTGGCGGCTCACGGCGGGCTTGTCAGCCAGCCTCCTCCTCCATGTTGGCGGCGCCGACATTGTCGCCATGAGCGCCTTCTCGGCCGGGCGGCCTCGGCCCATCGGATCTCCGCAGATGGATCTGATGGTCAAGAAGAAAGCACAAGTCGTTTAATGATCGAAATAGAAGAATGTAAGAAAAGAACCCAAGGGAAATTCTCAAACAAGAAGATTACCTGCAGTAGGGTCTATTGCCAGGGTCTCCACCATCGAGGGTTGTCGGCCACCTCTGCCGGAGAAGATCCCTTGTTTGAGAGGCCTCCTTGCCGGAGAGCGCCCTTGGCGGAGAATTCTCCTTGGTGGCGAGTTGAAGCAAGTAGAATTTCGGGGTGACCGCCGGAGCCTCCCTGATGAGGCTGGACTCGGATTAGCCTCCGTGCTTCCCGATGAGGCTGTTCTGCTCCTACATGATTCAACAAACCAAATATTAGTGATGAGGAGCACCCAAGCACACCTAACCATGAGAAGTGAACCAAACACTTACGCTGGGGCTGTCAGCTGCTCTGCTGAAGGGTTGCCGGATCCGCAAGGGAGTCCCTGATGCCCTCCCTGGCATGGTGGAGTCATCCGAGACGACAACCACCGGAGTCTTGGCCCTCTTCGACACCCTCCGAGCTAACGCCCCAAGAAAAAGGTTTAGAGGAAACCATTCAGATATAAGATAAAACAATAAATTGAAGATTACAAGTAGCAACGATAAGATCTTACTCTTCCTCTTCTTCCTGAGCTGAGGGCGAGAGATCAAACTCGGCCCGGCGCGACGGATTGGGGGAGAAGATTCCTGGACGCTTGGCAGGTGCAGGGGCCGCGACTCTAGAAGACCCTCGCGTCTTGCCGCTGCGGAGGGAATGAGGCGCCCCGCTGCAACAAAGCTTTGCCGCGTGGAGCGCGGCTGGCGGCGAGGCGGCTGTTGACCGTATGCCCCCCGCCACTTCTCTAGTCTTCCGGCGCTCTTTGGCGGGCAGCGGCTCCCCTCGTGGTGCGTTACTTGACGGCGGAGGAGAGGCGCTCGCAGGCCCGCCGCTCGCTGACGGCTCGACCTGCTCTCCTCGGTGATTTAACTCTTCGGTCGGCAGGTTTGCCGCCGCCGCCTCCGCCTCGACAAGAAACCCAACACGCCGCCGCAGCAACCTCTCGCAGCCTCCTCCAACTCAGGCGATGCGCCGCCATCTCCCGATCGGTGGTGTCAGCAGTGAGCCGCCCGCCGTCGGGCGCGGATCGCACTTCAACCGTTGTCGAAGAATTGCTGCACGACGCCGCCGGGCGGGTCTCGCTGTTGGAATGATTCCATGGGAATCGACAACGGCATTATCGCTGGATGTCGCTGTTTAACGAAGTTGTTGCACAAGGGCACAACTCCCCGCAACATGCACCACCCGGGTTATCCGCTTCAGCTTGAACAACTCCCGCAGCATGCCGCCAAGCTCCAAGGTAGTAAAATTCCAATTCAGACCCGGCGCAGCCTCATGATGTCCGCCGCTCTGAATTCCCAAGCAGGCCTCCTCTCTCCCGCAGGGCGGAATGCGCGCGGCAAGCGAAGTCCGCCCCACGGTAAGCCCTGCTTGCCGGAGACGCAAAATCCTAGTCGTGGCAATCTTCAACTTGTCGCCCTCCGCGCCAAGTTGCTTCAATCGCTGCCGCCAACTATGGGGGTCCGCGCAGGCGGTGAAAGGCTGTGGCTCCTCCTCTAAGATCCAACACCAAATCAGCTCTCCACTCTCCCACTTGCCAAGAATCCTCCGTCAAGATACGCTCTTCTTGCCGATCCTAGAGGTCCATGCACCTCCCAAGCGGCTCTCCTCTCTACGCTGGGTGAGAAGTAGTGGCGAAGAGTGCGACATTTGATGGACCTCACGGTTCTCGCAGAGGTGTGCGAAACGGCCATGGTGAGGATGGCGTTGGGGTGAAGTCAAGGAGGCGGAGGCCATATGTGTTCATGACATCGCAGTAGAATTCAGAAAAGGGCGGTAGAGCCCGCAGGGAAGAAAATCGCGAAGAAGGGGTACCCGATGGCTAACTTATCGGACGCGGGCGGAGATCACCTCGGCGCTGGTGCGCGACGCCGCCGCCGACTGTAAGAGATAATACAGCTCCCGCAGCTCCTTCCCCGCCGAGCAGGGATCAAGAGGGCCCGCCTTCCGCAGCGCCGCGAGCCGCTGGGCCGGCCGATTTCACGCTTTTCCCTTGTCGGCCTTCGAGCCATGGGGAGAGGTGGTGGAGGGAGCCGACGGCGCAGGTGGCACCGTGGCAATGGAGGGGGGCAGAGCGCCACTCTCTTTGGGCTCGAGAAGAAAGGGAAAGCGACGGGGTTTCGATGTGACAGCAAGGGCAAGGCGCCCTGCCCTGCTCCTTGCTTATAAAGGAGAGAGGGACGGCGCCTGATTTTTCCCATTAAAGAAAGCCCCACGATCTCCCCCGCGACGCCACGTCCGTGCGCGCAAGCAATGGAGACGGGGGGTCCAGCGAGTAATGGCGCAATCCAGCACGCTGCGTTCGCAGATCGCTTTGGGCCTGGCCCAACAGTAGCTTGGCGCCGTGTGGCCCAGTCCGGGCTCCTGCCGGTGTACTAGAGTAGGGTACCCTAGTATCCCGAACTCGCACGGACAGTTGCAGCACCCCGCTGCAGGGCTGACTTGGTGACCGCTAAGATCCTCAAGAGCTCTTTGGAGCCATTCAAGAACAAAGTATCAAGGCCCCGCAAGAGGAGCTTGCCGGAAGGCCACTCAGGCAATAAAGGAATAAGACCCCGGCAAGAGGAGCTTGCCGGAAGGCTTGTGGGCGCCGAGCCCCTGCCGACAAGGTTTCGCCATGCAAGGCGCTTTGCCGGGCGGGCAACCTCTCTCATCTCCGCCCACCATCCGCCAACGTGTCGCCACGGGCTTCCCCAAAAATGCGGTCGACGGCTATGCAACCAGCGGGAGCAGCGATAAGCGGCGCCGACGAGCTACCATCGTGGCAAACGGAGGCGCGCTTGACGGTCCCTCATACATCGTTTCAGCGATCGAGACGGGCATTGATGATTCTTGTCCCTTGCCGCCGAGTTAGGTATAGATCATCGTGACACTGTATAAAGCGTGTACCAACCTATGTTTTACCATCTTACCCTTGTCTACTTGCCACATGTGGAGACCCCTTGTGCCTATAAAAGGAGGTCCAAGTGCAACGAGAAAGGGTTCGTTCAGCTCCAAATTAGTTCTTTCTACTCATACGAGACCACACTCAAAGCTAGGGTCTTGTAGCTCCCATTGCTCCCTAGCAAGAACACAAGATAATCCACAAAGCAGCAGTAGGAGTATTATCTCTCCGGAGAGTCTGCTGGGTAATCTGCTCGTGCATTGCCTCGATCCGCTTTTCAGGCAATCTCCGCCCCACTCCGAACCACAAGCCACCCAGATCCTGTGAGGTGTTCGTGGGACACGATCAAGATCCCGACAATATTATAAACTTTGTCTCTTTATCCTTAGTTGTCAATACAATGTGAAGAAATAGACTATGCATTAGCCATGGTACATGGTCATATGTTTGGAACCTGTTTTTATTATGTACTTTGCAGTAAAATACAACTAATATTTTACACGGGTTCACCGTAATAAGTTCAGATATAGACCAAAGCTATTTTGTTTGGTTTTGCTGCCTCCTTAATATCTTCTGTTCTAGTACTACTAATGTAAAACTCAACTTTTCAGCAAGCTATGGAAAAATGGTGGAACCGCCACCTTCAAGGTGACGAGGCAACTATAACCGTAATGTCACCTCTTGCTACAAAGGTCCGCACTGTCCACTAACAATGCCAAAAGCACGCTCCCGCGCATACTGGGTTGGTTGTTAAGGCAATCTCGTCCAAACTGCCTCATGATCAAGATATGCAAGCTCAAAACAATGTTATATCTGCGCCCGACACAAGTCCATTCCCTAACAGAGACGCTAGAAACAAGGACAACCATTGTTGGATGTCGCAAGATATGCATGGTTTTGAAACCAGAGTATTAGACATTTGCTATGTTGTTCAGGAGCCTAGGAGAAACGAATGCTGTCGGATTACGGGTCGGCAAACCCTTGAGGTTCGAACACTGGGGTGCGCACAAAAATCTATCTCTCTCCCTCGTTCGCTCTCGCGACGATCTCAAGGCCTAGCCTGATGAACCCAAAGAACAAGAGACACGAGGGTTTATACTGGTTCGGGCCATCGTTGTGGTGTAATACCCTACTCTAGTGTGGTGGTCGTGGATTGCCTTGCAGGCCGAGGATGAACAACCTCCTGAGGAGAGGTGTTCTTGAGCTCGGTGAGCTTGTGTGTGTGTGAGGATGGTCTGAATGATTCGTCCCCTGCTAGGGTAGTGGCTAGTCCTATTTATAGAGGCCCCGGTCCTCTTCCCAAATATTAGGCGGGAAGGGATCCCACAACGGCCGAGTTTGAAGGTGGACAACTAGTACAAGCTATCCTTACAAAAGGCGGTCTTTGCCTGCCAAAGGCTCTGGTGGTGATGCCGTCGTGGTCTCCGTGGTGACCTCCGTCCCGCCGCCCCATCTGGTCTTGGTCTCGCTAACCGATATGGAAACCTTTGCCTCGATGCTCGACCTCGTCAAGGCTTCCCTTTAGCACCAAAGAGGCAACTGGTATCATACCGCTGGTGCCCGCTTCGCCTTGATCGCCACGGCCACGCCATGCGCACTTTGCGAGGTGCCCTTCCATAGATATCTCCGCCTCAAGAGCAGCCTAGCGAGGCTGCCTCAAGAGGTCTTTGCGCCGTCCGCCTGGCGAGGGTATTGAGTGGTTGTTGATGAAGATGGGTCGTACCAGGCCTCTGGGTGAGCCACGCCCTGGGCCGTAGGCAGGCATGTCTGGATACCCCCGTTCCCAGGACGCCGACAGTAGCCCCCGGGCCCAAGGCGCACCCAGACTTGGCTTCAAGGCGAAGCCAAAGGGCAAGTGCAGAGCGCCGCGGGCCCCAATACCATGCGGCCTTGATTGACGCATGGAGACTGACGGGACATGGGCGTCTCCGCTTCCCCACGCTGCCTAGGCAACCGTCCGGCTTGACGAGTCCCTGCTGCATGCAGAAGAAATGCCATCATTACCTGCGATTGTGGAGGCCGGCGGTTGGCCTCCTTCTGGCTATAAATGAGGAGGGGGCGGAGCCCCCGTCACTCATCTCTTGTTCCATTCCGCCCGTTTCTTCTTCCTCCTCCTTGCTGCGATGCTCATGACGCCGATATTGAGATTCTCCGCTGTTCAGAAGGGAAAGACCCCCCGCGAAGAGCTAGGGCCGCTTCTGCCTAAGAAGAGGCTGGCTCGCCCTCGCGACGTCGTCATGAGGCCGGAGGTGATGAGGCCTTGGTACAAACAGCCTCCCCCTGGCTATCTGTTGCCCTTGTACGCCCAGGCAGAGGGCTCCGGAGGAGGAGGCAGCGACCGACGCCGATCGAGGCGTGGCCACGGTGGACGTGCCATGGCGGTGCGTGCCGCTGCCCCGCGAACCCACGCCGAGGGCTCCTCGCATGAACTTGTGGTGTGGGCGACGATGCCACCGCGCTCCTAGATCCGACTCCCGCAATTCTTTTCTGCAGAGATGCCGCCGAGGGGGCCACTCGAGCTGTAGCTGCAGCATGCCGAGTGCAACGCCCCGGCGACGGGAGCGAAGGTTGAGGTCGTGTCCCCGGGCAAGATCTTCATGACCCACGGATGGGTCGAGGTCGCCCGCGCTTGCTGCACGGAGGGCACCCTCGCCATCCACTTCGAGTACGACGGTGCTTCCACGATGTTCTTGAAGGTCTTCGACGAGGAAGGCCGCCGCCTGGAGTGCTGCCGTGGAGGCGGCCGCCGGGACGGTGCAGCGGTAGTCGTTGGGCCCGCCGCTGGCTTCGCCGCCAGTTCCTCCGATAGAAGCGATGGCTCTTGGGAGTCTAGCGACTCTCCCGAGTTCTATAAGACTCCGGAGACGAGCGACGACAGCCACGTTCTGAAGCCCCTCCGCGTTCGGAGCGTGCGCAGGCATCTGCCCGCCGCCGCTGTTGATTTGGATGGGGTTGGCGTTGGCCTCCCGTGGCTCACTGTTGATGATGGCGTCGGTGGCGACGCTTGTAGATACAGCTCCTAGAAACCTTATTGTTTTGTTCCCTGCGAGGAATCAAGATGAATGCACGGGGCGCAAAGGATCTGTAGTGCCTTTTGTGTTAATATCGTCCTTATTATGAAGATGTAAGATCGCGTGTATTGTTTCGGGTTGGTCCCCCTTTCCAACCTTGTGGTAGCTTAGTGCTCTACGCCGATAGGTCCCAGTCCCCAGGCAAGCTGTAGCCGTCGCTGATATGCCAAGTCGGGGTGCCGTGGTCAAGGCCAGGAAGTGAGCGGCCCGAGGTCCGGTGAGAGCTCCTGAGGCGCGATGCTCAAGAGGTCCCCTTTAGCATGCAAGCAACTACCTGAAGGTATGAAAGGAAGGTGGCTTCACTGTAGCAAGGCTGCAAGAGATGGGAATCATGTGTCCCAGTGCTAGGCTGACTTGAGTGCGAGACTTATCTTAGCGGTCCAGAGTCGATCCCTTGTGCAGCGCCAGATTCGCGGCGGCTGCCTGGGTCACGCCACAGTGAGCTTCCTCCTTTCACGCCCTTCTATGTGCTCTACGCCCTCGGTCCTGCCTCGAGCGAGCTCAGCTGCCGCTGGTATGCCAGGTCGCGATGCCATGGTCAAGGCCAGGGGGTGAGAGATGGAGAGCCAGTAAGAGCTCCTGAGTCACGATGCTCAGGAGCCCCCCTTTAACGCGAAGCGGATTGCGTGAAAACAGAAGGAGCCCGCTGTGCCACCTGATGTCAGCCTCCGGAGATTCCTGCAGGTTAGCGCGAGGGAGGAATGCAGATTGCACCCGTGCTTGCCGGTCTACCACTGGTCATTCCGCAAAAAGGTGAAGGCACTGAGGGCCTGGTGAGGTGATGTGTGCGGGGCGTGCCGCAAGCCGGAAGCGTTGCTGGGACAGACCCGAGCACAAGCGCTGTGCCATCATGAGTAGCCGTTGTTGCGGGATGAGCAGGGGGGCGATCGGCAACGCGGGCGGACGCGATGGGTAACAGGCAAGCAGGTGATAATCATGAAAGGACTCAAGCAATGAGGCAAGTTAACTCAGATAGATGCAAGAACGATACACGCCGCCGGGACGGACCCGAGCGGCGTGGGGATGATGCAGCCCGAGGGGCGCTCCCAACAGAGTAAGCTAAAGATGCAAAAGGATACACGTCGCAGGGACAGACCCATGTGACTTGGGGATAATGCTGCTCGAAGGGTGCCCCCAACTGAATTAACTGAAAAGAGTCACCTGATACCGTAGCTGGAGTGGTGTCGGATTAACCAAAGATGCGTGCCAAAGAAGTTGCTCCTCACGAGCCGCTAGGGTCCTGAGCCTCAGGAGGCTCCGTAGGCCTAGGTGGCTCCTGAAGAACTGTCGTGATCTCTGCCAGGACAGCGTGATGCATGGCCTCCTGAGCTGCCAGAATGTTCTGCAAGTGGCGCTGGAAGGTGACAGCCGTGTTTGGCAGGTCAAATGGCATGCAAACATAGCTGTGAGGTGGACCCTCACACCATCCAATGCGCGAAGGCCAGAAACGTCCCTGAGATGCGGCCCTATTGAGCCCTTGAATGTCGATGCAGACGCACAGCCCGCCATCCTCGCCAGGATGGGGAGCTGCGCCGGGTGGTGGGCGGCGGTCGCCGCGTATGGTCCTTGCCTCTTGAAGCTCCTGGATCGTCTTGGTGATGAACTCCTGAGCACTGGGCGCTCCACGCCTTGTGCCCTCTTGAGGGAAGCGTGCGGCGGAGCACGCCTCCACGTGGTTCCCGAGCGCCTCCCTCGTGACGTTGGCTAGGTCAGAGGCCCTCCAGAAGAGAGCCCCTGAGCCCAGCCTGAGGAGGGCGCCGGGCGCGCCTTCCTATGCGAGGGAGGGAGGCGCCCCTGCTACAGGCGCGGATCCTGAGGTGGTGCCGCTGTAAACGCCACTCTCTTGAGGCCCTTGGCGGAGTAGCTGCTTCTCGTTCTTGGGGATGGCCTTAGGAGGGTGCAGGTTCTTCTGCTGGGTCTTCGCCATCGCAGCTTGGTAAGCGCGGCCGAGGGAGCACACCGATCTTTTTCTTCACAGGGGACCGTGATGATGCCACCGCCCCGGCATCTTGAGGACGCGTAGCTGTAGGGTCACTTCCATAAACTTGGCTAAGGTCGACACCCAAGGATGGCATTGTACGGTAGGCGGATGTGGGCGACGCCAAAGTCGGCGAGCTCGGTGCGGTAGTTGTTACGCTGGTCAAGGTGACAGGAGGCGACCTGCCCTATCGGGTGGTGGAGCCGTCGGTCACTCCTGAGAAGGGCTTGGTAGGCTGTAGCTGATCGTATGGCACTTGGAGGCTGTCGAAGAACTCGACGGACAGGACGTTGAGCCCTGCGCCGCCGTCGATGAGGGTCTTGGTGACTTGAAAGTTGTTGATGACGGGTGAGCAGAGCATCGGGAGGGCGCCGCCAGTTGCCGCGCACTTGAGGTGGTCTGACGAGCTGAAGGTGATGGTGCACTTGGACCACCTGAGCGGGCACGTGGCTTTGAGCTTGGGAAGGGGCGCATTAACCTCACGAGCAAACTACTTGAAGATACACTGAGAGGCTGGGGCTTGAGCGCCACCCAAGATGCAGGCGATGGCACGAGGTTCTTGGAAGCCCCCAGCCCCCTCGTCCGGATGATGGTCGTCATTCCTCCTTGGTGGCGGCCGCAGCGGAGGGAGGCCGGCGCTGTCTTTGGGCGGTCCTCATGAGGCTGCTCTCTCCAGTGTTCCTCATGAGGATGGTCCTGCCAAGGGTCCTCAAAGGCCGGTCGCAACCACTCGGCGAGGGCCGTGGTCGCCCCAACATCCCCCACTTCGCCCTCCTCCTCGTCAGAAGTCACGGTCGCCAAGGCCAGGCGCCGATCAAGCGCCTGGCCATGGATGGACCTGATGTATACTATCCAACCTTCTTCTTGTAGACGTTGTTGGGCCTGCAAGTGCACAGGTTTGTAGGACAAGAGCAAATTTCTCAAGTGGATGACCTAAGGTTTATCAATCCGTGGAGGCGAGGATGAAGATGGTCTCTCTCAAACAACCCTGCAACCAAATAACAAAGAGTCTCTTGTGTCCTCAACACACCCAATACAATGGTAAATTGTATAGGTGCACTAGTTCGCGAAGAGATGATGATACAAGTGCAATATGGATGGTAGATAAAGGTATTTGTAATCTGAAATAATAAAACAGCAAGGTAACAAGTGATAAAAGTGAGCGTAAACGGTATTGCAATGATAGGAAACAAGGCCTAGGGTTCATACTTTCACTAGTGCAAGTTCTCTCAACAATAATAACATAGATAGATCATATAACAAGCCCTCAACATGCAACAAAGAGTCACTCCAAAGCCACTAATAGTGGAGAACAATCGAGAGATTATGGTAGGTACAAAACCACCTCAAAGTTATTCTTTCCAATCAATCCATTGGGCTATTCCTATAAGTGTCACAAACAACCCTAGAGTTCGTATTAGAATAACACCTTAAGATACAAATCAACCAAAACCCTAATGTCACCTAGATACTCCAATGTCACCTCAAGTATCCGTGGGCATGATTATACGATATGCATCACACAATCTCAATTCATCTATTCAACCAACAGATAGAACCTCAAAGAGTGCCCCAAAGTTTCTACCGGAGAATCACGACGAAAACATGTGCCAACCCTTATGCATAGGTTCATGGGCGGAACCCGCAAGTTGGTCACCAAAACATACATCAAGTGGCACGTGATATCCCATTGTCACCACAGATACGCACGGCAAGACATACATCAAGTGTTCTCAAATCTTTAAAGACTCAATCCGATAAGATTACTTCAAGGGGAAAACTCAATCCATTACAAGAGAGTAGAGGGGGAGAAGAAACATAAGATCCACCTACAATAGCAAAGCTCGGGATACATCAAGATCGTGCCATAGAGGGAACACGAGAGAGAACACGAGAGAGAGAGAGAGAGAGAGAGAGAGAGAGAGAGAGAGAGAGAGAGAGAGAGAGAGAGAGAGAGAGAGAGAGAGAGATCAAACACATAGCTACTGGTACATACCGTCAGCCCCGAGGGTGAACTACTCCTCCTCGTCATGGATAGCACCGGATGATGAAGATGGCCACGGTGAGGGATTCCTCCGCAGGTGCCGGAACGGGCTCCCGAGAGGTTTTTGGTGGCTACAGAGGCTTGCGGGCGCGGAACTCCCGATCTATCTTCTGCTCGGAAGTTTTAGGGCACGAGGTATATATGGGTGAAAGGAGTACGCCAGGATCGAGGTGGCCACGAGGCAGGGGGGCGCGCCCCACCTCGTGAGCACCTCCTTCTTCCCCGACGCACTCCAAGTCCATCGGTGGCTTTCCTTCCAAAAATAACTTCTCCAGCTTGATTTCGCTCCGCTTTGACTCCGCCTGTATTCCTTTTCTCAAACACCAAATAGGCATAAAACAAAGAACTGGGTTGGGCCTCCGTTAATATATTAGTCCCAAAAATAATATAAAAGTGGATAATAAAGCCCAATATCGCTTAAAACAGTAGATAATATAGCATGGAGCAATCAAAATTATAGATACGTTGAGACGATCAAGCATCCCCAAGCTTAATTTCCTCGTCATTCCTCGAGTTGGTAAATGATAAAAGATAATTTTGATGTGGAATGCTAGTTATCATAACTTCAATGTAATTCTTCTTACTTGTGATACGAATATTCAGATCCGAAAGATTCAAGACAAAAGTTCATATTGACATAACAATAATAATACTTCAAGCATACTAACAAAGCAGTTATGTCTTCTCAAAATAACATGGCCAAAGAAAGTTATCCCTACAAAATCATATAGTCTGGCTATGCTCTATCTTCACCACACAAAGTATTTAAATCATGCACAACCCCGATGACAAGCCAAGCAATTGTTTCATACTTTAACATTTTCAAAACTTTTTCGATCTTCACGCAATACATGAGCATGAGCCATGGACATAGCACTATATGTGGAATAGAATGGTGGTTGTGGAGAAGACAAAAGGAGAAGATAGTCTCACATCAACTAAGCGTATCAACGGGCTATGGAGATGCCCATCAATAGATATCAATGTGAGTGAGTAGGGATTGCCATGCAACGGATGCACTAGAGCTATAAGTATATGAAAGCTCAACAAAAGAAACTAAGTGGGTGTGCATCCAACTCGCTTGCTCACGAAGACCTAGGGCATTTGAGGAAGCCCATCATTGGAATATACAAGCCAAGTTCTACAATGTAAAATTCCCACTAGTATATGAAAGTGAAAATAGGAGACTCTCTATCATGAAGATCTTGGTGCTACTTTGAAGCACAAGTGTGGTAAAAGGATAGTAGCATTGTCCCTTCTCTCTTTTTCTCTCATTTTTTATTTTATTTTTTTATTTGGGCCTTTTCTCTTTTTTTATGGCCTGATTTTTTTTCTTTTTTTTCGTCCGGAGTCTCATCGCGACTTGTGGGGGAATCATAGTCTCCATCACCTTTCCTCACTGGGACAATGCTCTAATAATGATGATCATCACACTTTTATTTTCTTACAACTCAACATTTACAACTCGATACTTAGAACAAAGTATGACTCTATATGAATGCCTCCGGCGGTGTACCGGGATGTGCAATGACTCATGAGAGACATGTATGAAAGAATTATGAACGGTGGATTTGCCACAAATACGATGTCAACTACATGATCATGCAAAGCAATATGACAATGATGAAGCGTGTCATAAGAACGGAACGGTGGAAAGTTGCATGGCAATATATCTCGGAGTGGCTATGGAAATGCCATGATAGGTAGGTACGGTGGCTGTTTTGAGGAAGGTATATGGTGGGTGTATGATACCGGCGAAATGTGAGCGGTATTAGAGAGGCTAGCAATGGTGGAAGGAAGAAAAGTGCGTATAATGCATGAACTCAACATTAGTCATAAAGAACTCATATACTTATTGCAAAAATCTAGAAGTTATCAAAGCAAAGTATTACGCGATGCTCCTAGGGAGATAGATTGGTAGGAAAAGACCATCGTCATCCCCGACCGCCACTCATAAGGAAGACAATCAATAAATAAATCATGTCCAATTCATCACATAACGGTTCACCATACGCATGCTACGGGAATCACAAACTTTAACACATGTATTTCTCAAATTCACAACTACTCAACTAGCATGACTCTAATATCACCATCTTCATATCTCAAAACAATTATCAAGCATCAATCTTTTCTTAGTATTCAACACACTCATAAGAATTCTTATAAATCTTGTATGCTTAGCATATTATGATTATTTAAGCAAATTACCATGCTATTTAAGACTCTCAAAATAATATAAGTGAAGCATGAGAGTTCATCTATTTCTTAAAAATAAAACCACCACCGTGCTCTAAAAGATATAAGTGAAGTACTAGAGCAAATGACAAACTACTCCGAAAGATATAAGTGAAAATGAGTAGTCGAATAATTATGCAACTATATGAAGACTCTCCCATTTAATAATTTCAGATCTTGGTACTTTATTCAAACAGCAAGCAAAGCTAAATAAAATTACATTGCAAGGATAGCACAACTCATGTGAAGAAGCAAAAACTTAGGCTCAACCGATACTAACCGATAGTTGTTGAAGAAGAAAGGTGGATGCCTACTGGGCATCCCCAAGCTTAGATGCTTGAGACTTCTTGAAATATTATCTTTGGGTGCCTTGGGCATCCCCAAGATTGAACTTTTGTGTCTCCTTAATTCCTCTCATATCATGGTTTCTCTTTTTTATCAAAAGCTTCATACACACCAAATTCAACACGAACTCGTGTTTAAACCAATGCAGAACCTTATCATTTTCTACTGTAAAAAACCACTAAAATTATTATTCAACATTGCATACTAAATGCCTCTGCATATTTAATAATCCTATCCTCAAATAGAATCATTAAACAGGCAAACATATGCAAACAATGCAACCATAACAGCAATCTGCCAAAACAGTATAGTCTGTAAAGAAAGCAAGATTCATCATACTTCCCTAACTCCAAAAATTATGAACTAAAATTCCCACTGTAATAAATTTATCAGGTCTCATTATGAAAAAATATTCAACATTATACCACTCTCTGACTTTTCTAGGGAATTTTTGCAACAGCGGTAAACTTTCTGTTTTCAAACAGCAACAAGTATAGTAGCAAAATAAGCATGGCAAAGGCTATCCTTGACTTTTTTTATTGAAACTAAAGATGCAAAACATTAATCTAAATAACAGCAAGAAAAAACTAACAAGAGGAAATGATGCTCCAAGCAAAACACATATCATGTGGTGAATAAAAATATAGCTCCAAGTAAAGTTACCGATGAACGAAGACGAAAGAGGGGATGCCTTCCGGGGCATCCCCAAGCTTAGGCTCTTGGTTGTCCTTCAATATTACCTTGGGGTGCCTTGGGCATCCCCAAGCTTAGGCTCTTGCCACTCCTTATTCCGTAGTCCATCGAATCTTTACCCAAAACTTGAAAATTTCACAACACAAAACTTAATGAAAACTCGTAAGTCTGCTAGCTTAAAGAAAACAAAACACCACTTCAAGGTACTGTAATGAACTCATTCTTTATTTATATTGGTGTTAAACCTACTTTATTCCAACTTCTATGGTTTATAAACTATTTTACTAGCCATAGAGTCATCAAAATAAGCAAACAACACAATGAAAACAGAATCTGTCAAAAACAGAACATTCCGTAGTAATCTGTAACCAACACAAACTTCTGAACTCCAAAATTCTAAAATAAATTGGTGGACCTGAGGAATTTGTAGTAATCATCTTCAAAAAGAGTCAACTAAATAGCACTCTCCAGTAAAAAGTTCTAGCTAATTTCGTGAGCGCTAAAGTTTCTATTTTTACAGCATGATCATAAGACTTCACCCAAGTCTTCCCAAAGGTTCTACTTGGCTCTAACACTAATTAAAACATGAAACCACATCTAAACAGAGGCTAAATTATTTATTCCTAAACAGAACAAAAAATAAAGAAACTAAAATAAAATTGGTTGCCTCCCAACAAGCGCTAACGCTAATGCCCCTAGCTAGGCATGATGATTTCAATGATGCTCACATAAAAGATAAGAATTGAAACATAAAGAGAGCATCATGAATAATATGACTAGCACATTTAAGTTTAACTCACTTCCTATGCATAGGGATTTTGTGAGCAAACAACTTATGGTAACAATAATCAACTAGCATAGGAAGGCAAAACAAGCATAACTTCAAGATTTTAAGCACATAGAGAGGAAACTTGACACTATTGCAATTCCTACAAGCATATATTACTCCCTCATAATAATTTTCAGTAGCATCATGAATGAATTCAACAATATAACCAGCACCTAAAGCACTCTTTTCATGATCTACAAGCATAGAATTTTTATTACTCCACATAAGCAAATTTCTTCTCATGAATAATAGTGGAGCAAACTCAACAAAATAACTATCATATGATTGAAAATTAAGATCAAGATGACAAGTTTCATGGTTATCATTATTCTTTAAAGTATATGTGTCATCACAATAATCATCATACATAGGAGGCATGCTTTCATCATAGTAAATTTGCTCATCAAAGCTTGGGGGACAAAAAATATCATCTTCATCAAACATTGCTTCCCCAAGCTTGTGGCTTTGCATATCATTAGCATCATGGGTATTCAAGGAATTCATACTAATAAAATTGCAATCATGCTCATCATTCAAAGATTTAGTTCCAAACATTTTAATGCATTCTTCTTCTAACACTTTGGCACAATTTTCCTTCCCATCAAACTCACGAAAGATATTAAAAGATGAAGCGATGAGACACTCTCAATTCCCTTTTTTTGTAGTTTTCTTTTATAAACTAAACTAGTGCTAAAACAAGAAACAAAAATATTTGAATGCAAGATCTAAAGATATAACTTCACTTACCTAGCCTGCCCAGCAATGGCGCCAGAAAAGAGCTTGATGTCTACTACGCAACCTTCTTCTTGTAGACGTTGTTGGGCCTGCAAGTGTATAGGTTTTTAGGACAGTAGCAACTTTCCTCAAGTGGATGACCTAAGGTTTATCAATCCGTGGAGGCGAGGATGAAGATGGTCTCTCAAGCAACCCTGCAACCAAATAACAAAGAGTCTCTTGTGTCCCCAACACACCCAATACAATGGTAAATTGTATAGGTGCACTAGTTCGCGAAGAGATGGTGATACAAGTGCAATATGGATAGTAGATAAAGGTATTTGTAATCTGAAATAATAAAACAGCAAGGTAACAAGTTATAAACGTGAGCGTAAATGGTATTGCAATGATAGGAAACAAGGCCTAGGGTTCATACTTTCATTAGTGCAAGTTCTCTCAACAATAATAACATAGATAGATCATATAACAAGCCCTCAACATGCAACAAAGAGTCACTCTAAAGCCACTAATAGCGGAGAACAATCGTAGAGATTATGGTAGGGTACGAAACCACCTAAAAGTTATTCTTTCCAATCAACCGCTAATATTCCTATAAGTATCACAAACAGCCCTAGAGTTCGTACTAGAATAACACCTTAAGATACAAATCAACCAAAACCCTAATGTCACCAAGATACTCCAATGTCACCTCAAGTATCCATGGGCATGATTATACGATATGCATCACACAATCTCAATTCATCTATTCAACCAACACATAGAACCTCAAAGAGTGCCCCAAAGTTTCTACCGGAGAATCACGATGAAAACGTGTGCCAACCCCTATGCATAGGTTCATGGGCAGAACCCGCAAGTTGGTCACCAAAACATACATCAAGTGGCACGTGATATCCCATTGTCACCACAGATACGCACGGCAAGACATACATCAAGTGTTCTCGAATCTTTAAAGACTCAATCCGATAAGATTACTTCAAGGGGAAAACTCAATCCATTACAAGAGAGTAGAGGGGGAGAAGAAACATAAGATCCAACTACAATATAAAAGCTTGGGATACATCAAGATAGTGCCATAGAGGGAACACGGGAGAGAACACGAGAGAGAGAGAGAGATCAAACACATAGCTACTGGTACATACCCTCAGCCCCGAGGGTGAACTACTCCCTCCTCGTCATGGATAGCGCCGGGATGATGAAGATGGCCACGGGTGAGGGATTCCCCCTCCGGCAGGGTGCCGGAACAGGATCGTGGGAGGTTTTTGGTGGCTACAGAGGCTTGCGGCGGCGGAACTCCCGATCTATCTTCTGTTCTGGAAGTTTTAGGGTACGTAGGTATATATGGGTGAAAGGAGTATGTCGGTGGACCGAATGGGGGGCCTGGAGGCAGGGGCGCGCCCCAGGGGGGTGGGCGCGCCCCCACCCTCGTGAGCACCTCCCTTCTTCCCTAACATGCACTCCAAGTCCATCGGGTGGCTTTCCTTCCAAAAATAACATCTCCAGTTGATTTCGCCCGCTTTGACTCCTCCGTATTCCTTTTCCTCAAACACCGAAATAGGCATAAAATAGCAAATCTGGGCTGGGCCTCCGTTAATATGTTAGTCCCAAAAATAATATAAAAGTGGATAATAAAGCCCAATATTTCCTAAAACAGTAGATAATATAGCATGGAGCAATCAAACATTATAGATACGTTGGAGATGTATCAGACCCTGAGCTCTTGACAGTCGTTGATGTTGTGGCTATGTACGTTGTGTAAGGCGCAGAACGGGCGATTGGCCTTGGATGACTCAGGGTGGTTGAGGGAGTCCTGGACTAAGGGTTCCTCGGGCTTCCGGCCTGTTATCCATGGGCCGGACTGATGGGCTGTGAAGACATGAAGGTCAAGATCGTGCTCGTGTCCTAATTGACTCTCCTTGGCGTGGAAGGCTAGCTTGCACCAACGATGAAGATTCCTTCTTATGTAACCGACTCTATGTAACCCTAGATCCCCCCGATGTCTATATAAACCGGAGGGGTTAGTCCGAAAAGGATATATTCATTACCATAGTCATACAGGCTAGACTTCTAGGGTTTAGCCATTATGATCTCGTGGTAGATCAACTCTTGTAATACTCATATTCCTCAAGATCAATCAAGCAGGAAGTAGGGTATTACCTCCATAGAGAGGGCCCAACTCGGTAAACATCGTGTCCCCTGTCTCCTGTAACCATTGATCGTAGACGACAGTTCGGGACCCCCTTCCCGAGATCCGCCGGTTTTGACACCGACATGGTGCTTTCATTGAGAGTTCCACAATGCTATCGATGAAAGGTTCGATGGCCCCTTCAATCATCGATAGTGACGCTGTCCAAGGAGAAACCTTCCTTCCCTGACAGATCTTCGTGTTCAAGGGTTTACATCAGGGCCAACTCGCATGGCCATCTGGAGCAGATCAATAGCTACGCCCTTGGCCATCAGGTCAGATTCGGAAGCTTGAACTACATCGTGGACGTCCGCGGAGATCTGATCTTCGACGGATTCGAGACCGCGACGATCACTCCCCCTCGCCCCGATGAAAATGACTTAAATCTGTCATCAGATCACATCCAGGAGATGGTTCCTATTGCTGCAACGGCCTTAGAACCGGAGCAGATCGTGCCATCCGAGGCCACAGAGTCCGCGTCGGTGGAGCCGCACACGGACTCGACACCCTGCAATATTTGCGTCAACGGAACTCCGGACTCGTCTCCGGCTATAAGTTCCGGACCATGTACGCCTGCGGACACCGAGCTGGATTGGTTATCGATTTTTGAAAATTCAGCGCCAAGAACATCTTCCAAAGACTCATCTTTGGGTGATGTGCTAAACTCTTTAAAGAATTTGTCCTGGAGAAGGATCCACCGCCGAACTATGTTCGTCTCAAGCTAGAGGTTGATGATGGGGAATTTTGCTTCCCACCCGCCACCCACTTCATAGCCACCGCCGATGACTTAATCGACGTGTTTGATTATGGTTCAAGACGCCGACAAGATGGACGATTTATGCCGACAAGGAGCAAGGCCAAGTCCCGCCATTCACTGGACATTGGACGACCACCTCTTCGTATGATGTGTACATGGTTGACACACCTAAAAATGCCGGCGACGATGACAAAGAAGATCCAGTCGCGAATAAACCTCCTGAGACACAGTCCAAGCGCCGGCACCCTAAACGCCGCTCTAAGCCATGCCGCTCAAAAGATGGCAACACTGGCACCAGAGAAAATAGTACTCCGGACGACACCGAAAACAATGAAGACCATGTTGGAGTAGCATCCAAACAGGAGGAACTAGACAACGGGCAAGTTAACCCTGATAAACAGGCCATGCCCAGTGACCCGGATGACGACAGTTATCGTCCACTCTCCGAGGATGAGGAGAGCCTCGGCAGCAGGGATTTCATCGTGCCCGAGGCACCCCTCGAGCAGGAGCACTTCAAGCGCCAGCTAATAGCTACTGCAAAAAGCCTGAAGAAAAAGCAACATCAGCTTCAAACCGATCAAGACCTACTCATTGACAGATGGACCGATGTCCTGGCAGCCGAAGAATACGGCCTCAAGTGCCCAGCCAAGAGTTACCCGAAGCACAGACTGCTACCTCAGTTTGATGAGGAGGCACCAGAGCCCATACCTCCCTCGCGCAATGCGGAACGACCACCACGTGGTCAGGATAGTGCGGCGGACCGACCACCACGCGGTCGGGATAAAATGGCAATTCAGGTCGAACAATAGCCCGCCCCACCGCCTCGTAAAATAGAGACAAAATAGCTCGGGACCATACATATGACCTTCGGCAGGATCTGGACAGTAGAGCAGGACACACCAGATCAATCTACGGATCACGAGGATGCTTCCCGACTCGGGATGACGGCTACCTATTCGGACGTGACAAACCTAGTCACCCCCGGGCCGATAACCACAGACGGACTTCATTGGAGGGGCGCCGTGACGCGACCCTCTCTGCTTCACAGAGGATGTACTGGATTACGAATTCCCCGAGGGGTTCAAGCCCGTCAATATTGAATCATACGACGAAACAACCGATCGCGCAGTGTGGATCGAAGATTTTATTTTCCACATCCATATGGCCCGAGGAGATGACCTCCACGCCATCAAATACCTCCCACTAAAAGTAAAAGGGCCAGCTAGACACTAGCTAAATAGCCTGCCTGAAAATTCTATCGGCAACTGGGAGGACTTGGAAGAAGCTTTTCTTGACAACTTCCAAGGTACCTATGTCTGGCCACCAAATGCCGATGACTTAAGTCATATAGTCCAACAACAAGGAGAATCAGCCAGAAAATTATGGACTAGGGTCCTAACAAAAAGAACCAGATCATTGACTATCCCGATGTCAAGCCCTAGCAGCCTTCAAACACAAGATCCGTGATTTAATGGCTCGCCTACCACCTCGCCAAGAAAAGCCGAATCCATGTCAGCCCTCACAACACTCATGACCCGCTATGCTAGTGGAGGACAGCTATTGGCTCAGAGCAAAAACACAGCCAGCGAGGCAAGCACCTCTGAGGTAATAGACACAAACGCCGAAGTAAAGGCGATAACACCAATGACACTGCAGTTCACGCCGGATTCAGTGGCTCCAAGCCTGTCCAGTGAAAGAAACTCTATAAAAGGAACAGCGAGGGACCAAACAGCTTGGACCGTGATAGTCGATCGTCTGCAAGCGATACATGGCACCCTGTGCAAACAAGCCACCATACCAACAGAGATTGATGGGTTTTCAAGCAAGCCGCCAAATCAAATACCAAGAGCAAGGAAACGGGATCGCAAAGCGAGGACGACGACAAAGAGCCCCGCAATTTAACACCGGGCGGCGTAAGAAATTTTCCTCAAGTCAAAATGGTGAACATGATATATGCTACACACGCATTCAAAAGGGAGCGCAAGCACGCACTCAGTGGACGCCTCACGCGCGCAGCCAGCCGCCCAAAATCCAATCCGTGGTCGTCATTTCCGATCACCTTTGATTGACGAGACCACCCAACTAGTATCCGTCATGGCGGATCGGCTGCACTGGTCCTTGACCCAACAATCGACGGATTTCACCTAACACGAGTCCTAATGGACGGTAGTAGCAGCCTCAACCTGCTCTATCAGGATACAGTGCGGAAGATGGGCATTAATCCCTCACGAATCAAACCCACAAGGACTACCTTTAAAGGAGTCATACCAGGCGTAGAGGTCCGTTGTATGTGCTCAGTCACGCTGGAGGTGGGCTTCGGTTATCCGGACAACTTCCGAAGCGAGGAGTTAATCTTCGATATCGTCCTCTTCCGCAGCGGCTACCATGCACTGCTCGGACGAACCATTTTACTAACTTATGCCAATTTTTGTAGGGGCTAGTGGTATTATTCCAGAGCTCCTCATCAACTAGCATAATTTTTGGACATATAATATATATATATAACATTTATATATCCAATGCAAATAATTATGCATTAATTCCAAATGCCCAAAATAAATACTTATGAGCTCCCAGAAATATTGGTTTGATTTTTATCTCTGTCCAATATTTTCAGAGGGCAACATGAGCATTTTCTTTGACCTTTTTGGAGCAATTTTTACTTGGGTCAATTTCCAAAAATGATTCTGAGGGTTTCACAAATCCTCATTTCAATTTAAATGAAATTTAAACATGATGCACAAATGACTAGCTAGTCTAGGTCATACCAGAACTAGGATGTGAAAACTCGCCTCATTTTGAAAGAATCTCGTCCCAGATTCGTGGGTCGACGGAAAAAGGTGGGGTACTCCAATGAAGACGATCTTCTCGCCCCAAGTAGCTTCTCTCTGAATGATGAGACCACTGAACCTTGAGAAACTTGATGTTCGACGCCGAGTGACTCGCTCTTCTTGATCAAGAATGCGAACAGGGTACTCTCGATATGTGAGGTTATCTTGGAGATCAAGCGTTTCGTGGTCCACTCCACGGATAGGATCCGAGAAGCAACGCCTGAGTTGAGAGACGTGGAAGACATCATGCACCCGGGAAAGATGTGGGGGTAGTTCCAATTGGTAGGCAACCTCTCCTCGTTTAGCGAGAATGCGAAAGAGACCAATGTAACGAGGAGCCAACTTGCCCTTGATATCGAAACAATGGGTACCCTTCAAAGGGGTAACCCGAAGGTAAGCTTTGTCGCCAATTTCATAAGTCATATCCGTATGATGACGATCATACTGGCTCTTTTGACGAGATTGGGCTGTTTTCAAATTCTCACGAATGATGCGAACTTGCTCTTCTGCCTCCTGGATCATGTCCGGTCCAAAGAATTTTCTTTCACCGGTTTCTGACCAGTTCAAAGGTGTTCGACATCTTCGTCCATGGAGAATCTCAAAAGGAGCTTTCTTGAGACTGGATTGATAGCTATTGTTATAAGCAAACTCGGCAAAAGGAAGACATTTCTCCCAATCCATACCGAATGAGATAACGCAAGCTCTAAGCATGTCTTCGAGAATTTGATTGACCTTTCCACCGACCACTTGACCGAGGGTGGAAAGCGGCATCAAGGAAAGATGGGTGCCCATGGCAGTTTGGAAACTCTCCTTAAATGAGAAGTGAAAAGACTGCCACGGTCTGAATTGATCTCTAGTGGAACACCATGAAGTGACACTATTCGAGAAATGTATAAGTCGCTGAGCTGACTAGCGTGATACTCTCTAACAGAAGGAAGTGAGCCACTTTGGAGAGACGATCAATGACTACGAAGATAGCATTATTCCTCTCTTGGTCTTGGGAAAGCCGTGATGAAGTCCATACCAACTTTATCCCATTTCCATTCAGGAATAGCTAAAGGCTGAAGGGTGCCAAGAGGCCTTTGATGCTTCGCTTAACGCGACGACAAACGCCACAGCTTAGCAATAAACCGAGCAATTTCTCTTCATCCTAGTCCACCGTAACCTCCGCGAGGTCCTAATACATCTTAGTACTACCGATGAATCGTGAGAGGAGATTCATGCGCCCTTAAGAATCAGTTGTCGAAGATGTTGACTTGGGAACCACCAAGCGATTCTCAAAGAAGACAACACTCGATCATCCATAGAGAAACATCCACCAACTCCCTTCTTAATGTTTCTCTTAATGCGGATAACACCCCTATCAAACTTCCGTCGAGATGATATGATCCTCAAGGGTAGGTTTCGCCACCAAGGTAGAAAGGAACCGTGAGGAGCAATGTGAAGGTTGCTTACGAATTCCTCATGGAGAAGTGGTTGACCCTGCTGCAACATGAGATTGTTGCAATAGGATTTACGGCTTAGCGCATCAGCCATGACATTGGCTTTGCCTGGGGTGTAGGTAATCCCTAGATCATAATCTGAGATCAACTCCAACCAACGTCTTTGCCTAAGGTTCAAATCTGGTTGGGTGAAGATATACTTGAGACTCTGGTGATCCGTGTAAATCTCGCAACGTTTACCAAGAAGGTAATGTCACCATGTCTTAAGTGCATAGACTACGGCTGCAAGCTCTAGATCATGTGTAGGATAATTCTCCTCATGTGGATGCTACTGACGAGATGCATAGGCAATCACATGACGATCTTGCATAAGAATGCAACCTAGTCCCTCGTCGTGAGGCGTCAGCAGAGATAACAAAGTCTTCGTGAAACCGTGGCACAAGTATGGGAGCAGAAGTCGTGTCTTTTAGTTCCTAAAACTGTACTCACACCGTGGGGACCACTCAAACTTTTTATCTTTCTTGAGAAGTTCCGTGAGGGTTTGGCTACTTTGGAGAAATTTTCAACAAAGCGGCGATAATAGCTGGCTAGACCAAGGAAACTCCTAACTTGTTTAACGGTTTCGTGGAGTCCAATTGAGAACGGCCTGAACTCTCTCGGATTGACAGAATGCCCTTACCAGAGATTACGTGGCCTAGGTAGGTCACTTCGCAACCAAAATTCACACTTGGAGAACTTGGCATAAAGTCGGTGCTCTCGAGTTTTTCTAGCACAAGTCTAAGATGTTCGCATGCTCTTCCTCGCTCTTCGAGTAAATAAGAATATCATTGAGGTAAACCACTACTTAATTTGTCTAAGTACTCCATGAAGATCGAGTTCATCAAGCGGAGAATGTGGTCATGCTGGTTAGACCAAAGGACATGACGGTGTACTGCAGATCGCCATAACGAGTGACAAAGGCTGTCTTGGGATGTCCCTGCTTCGATCTTGATTTGGTGGTAGCCTAACCTCAAATCCATCTCTTGAAAAGATCGAGGATCCAGCGAGCTGATCATACAGTGTCGTTGATCCCGGAAGCGGATATTTGTTCTTTATCGTGACCAAATTAACGGACGATAATCTACAACCATCCGTCCGCATTCATCCTTCTTCTTGACGAAGAGGACGGGCAAGCCCAAGGAGAAGAACTAGGACGGATGAAACCCTTTGCAAGGACTCATCAAGTTGTTTCTAAGCTCGCTAGTTCTAAGGGTGCCATCTTGTAAGGTCTCCTAGAGATTGGAGCGGTTCCTCGAATAAGATCTATGATTTAACTCTACCTCTCTCGCTGTGGAACACCGGCAGTTCCTCCGAAAAACATCCAAAAGTCACGGACTACCGGGATATCTTCAAGGTCCGGAAGAGGGCTGGCATTAAGAGAATAGAGTTGTCGCTGCAACTCTAGTGGAGATAAAGGACTATCTTGCCGATGGGTGTGTAAGCTGAACAGACCTAGTGAAACAATCAATCTTGGCATAATGAGCTTTCATCCACCCCATGCCCAAGATGATGTTAATATCTCGTGGAATTGAGGGCTATAAGTGAGGCAAGGAATACAAGTCTGTCAACAAGGATTTCATTACCATGGCTTACACTAGAAGTTTGCCATTTGGATCCAGGGGTTTGAATGACTAGTGGAGAGGGCATATCACAAAATGATATGTTGTGCAAGTTAGCATAGCTTTCAAATGAAGGAATGAGATGCTCCAAGATCGAATAGAACCAAGCTGGATGATGCTTGACAAGGAGTGTACCAAGAACGACGCCCGATCATCATGAGCATCTTTAGCTGAGACATGATGCACACGCCCACGCTCAAGGGGAGCTGACTTGACATCGATCGCCTTGCGGATGGCTGAACACAGCCAACAATGCTTCTCGGCTGGGGTGGAGTATAATCGGCCCGAGAGCAACACGCGCATAGTGTACTCGCTTCCCGCAGTGAAGCAAGTCCATGAGGTTGGACGGGACCCGCATTGAAGGCAGTCTACCAACAGGCTTGGGTGGAGCATATCGCTGAATCGGGTGAGGCGCCACATAGGATGGCCTCAGTATATCAAGGAGGAAGAGCGGAGTTCGAATCCAACCGCGCTTCGCGAACTAGAACCGAGGAAGAAACCAAATCACGGCCAGCTTACGAGACTCGTAAGTGAGCTGAGCTGTCTCCGCATTAATGGCCTTGTTCACAAGAGCCTGGAATGTTTTGCAATGGTGCAAGTGGAGATCACGACGCAACTTGGGGTTGAGACCTTCCGAACCTAGCTCGCTTCTTGGCGTCCGTGGACACCTCTTCAAGCATAGCGGCAAGGTTCTCAAACTCTCTACCGAAGCATCAATAGCCATCTTACTCGGGTGAAACTACGTAACTCTTCTCTTGCGATCGATGAGGGCTTCAGAATGTGATGCTCGCAAAAGCCTCAAAGAAATCTCTCCGTAGGAATCACCAGCTGGAAGCATAGCCTCATAGTTCTGCCACCAAAGACTAGCAGACCTTCCGTGGTAAGCAAGATAGGTGACCTTGTCACTTTCAGCTACATTCGCAGAACGGAGCTTGCGGTGATACTACGGAGTTACCATCCGCATCGAGTGGCTCATGGAATGATGAAAGGTAGGTGGATGCAAGCTAATGAAGTCATGAATGGTGGCGCACTTTGAACTGCTGTGGCGGTGTTCTCTCGATACGCGCTAACAAGCGGTTAGACTCACGCTTGTTTCTTCCATCTCTAACATAAACTCGCCAATGAAGGCTGGTCGGAGGATCCTCATCCCTACCATCTTCGTGGTTCTCGCCACGAGCAATGTAACTTCGCTTAACCGATGACATCCCGAGAAACGAAACCAAGGACGGAATCAACATCAACTACAGATCGTAAAATGTAGGACAAAGAAATTAGTAACTCTCAACTCCGGGCAATTCCGCAGCATAACGGCAGAAATGCTCGTAATGAGACATCCTGCTAAAATGGGGTAGTACAACAACTCAACATCACCACTCAAAGGTTCCGGGATAATACTAAACAGACTACACCGAAGTACTCAAAGTTGGGGTATGACTCTGATCATCCAATCCTATGGGACTACGGAGTAGTAACACGTGATCCTCGTTAGATGTAAAAGGAAACCTAGTTCCTTAACCCCGTGAGGAAAAGTAAGATGACTCAGATCGAGGGCCATGAGGTAAAGGAGTAAAAGAGCCTTACGCTCCTTCCACAATCAATTCCCTTACATAACTAAAGAATTTCTAGACTCAACTTCACCAGTTGGCTTGAAATCCTACAGCAACAAAGCTCGATACCAAAGCTGTCGGGACCCCGATCCTAAGTAACACCGATCTAGCATGTAACACATCATATCACTTTGCGGCCTCACGCACGTATTCCCACGTGTCGCCTTACCTTGGCCCGGACCGCTTATGCCTTTTGGCTCACGAGATGATAGTGCCGCTAGCATCCATATGACAGAGAACCAGGGCCGACATGACTAGTCGTGGAACCCAAAGTGGCACTAACCTATGGGGACATGCATACATGAATCAACATCGAGCATGTCGGTTAGCAGCGCATGAATCCGGCTGTAGCACTGGCTAACAGACTCGGAACCCGGCTGTAGCAGGCTAGGCAGACTGATGTCACCGCGGACATTCCCTCAAGGGATGTATACAGAACGGCGAATCACATGTCGCCAATCAAGTGTTCCGAGCAAGAGTGCCGGGCTAGGTGACTCCGTAAAACCGGCTGTAGCAGACTACCATGGCTCAAGGAAGCACTAGACTACATTTCCCATAAGAGAGGCTACCAAGGATAAACAACTAGGTTGTTTGATCCCACACATAGCAATACAAGTTACACGTGACGATAACATGCAAGTATGTGCTGTACAACATGGCATCACAACATAACGCAAACTCATATAGGTAAAGGCTCGTAAGAGCCACATAGCATTTAATACAAACAGGGTCACATGACCCATCATTCGAGCATACAAGCAACAAATGGAAGCATTACATGTCCGAGTACGCATAACTACAAAAGAAAAAGGCCGAGAAGCCTGACTATCTACAAGACCCTCCAAAGGATACAAGATCATAGCTGAGGTAACAAGCTACTCGTCAAGTCCAAGCGAACTACTAGTAAGACCGAAATCTCCGTGCAAAACATAATAAAGCAACGTGAGTACAAAGGTACTCAAAGAAGACTTACATCGATCATATTATATATGCATTTGTATCTACAAGGTAATGTGGGTTTAGTTGCAGCAAGCCAGCTTTGACTCGTGGCTATCTTGTTCTACGACTACAAGAACTTCTTTGAGGTGATATGGCGCACACGAGTCCACTATCCACCACACAATACACTACTATGGATTCATCCCCGTATCCCCACGAGAAGGCCATCCATAGCACTCACACTTGTCTTGAGCATTTTAGAGTATCCACTTCAAGTTGTCTATGTACCACGAAGCATCCAAGAGGTCCATAACCGAGGACACGGCTATTCAATAGATCATGATAACCTCGCAGGGTGTACTTCTTCACACACGCCTCGCCACTTACCACCATGTACACGCCATGTATCTCGCAACCTTCAAGTGGAAGCTCGGCGAGGAGTCGGCCACGACCGACTAACCACACAAGACTCTAGTCCAGGTTTATCGCCTATTCGGGTTCCATCCGCAAGGAGATCCGCCGGGTGTCGCCACGGCCCCAAACGATGTGAGCAGGGTTCCCAAGCCCACCATCCGGTGCCACTTGGTACACCGTACACCAGGTTTAGTCTGTCCTAAGCCCACCTCGCCGGGTGCCACTCGGTAGAAAAATAGCACTACCTACAAACACCGTAAACTAGTTGCACTCCTCGGACAGAGATCAAGTTGGTTAATAAGTCGAGAGGGGCACTTAAGCATTCCAATGTGGTAGTAGCTAGTCATTGGACAACATACATGTAACTCGGTGCTTAAGGACGGTTCCAAGAGACAACCCACCATGTACTCCTACATGGCCTCTCACCGCTACCTTTACCAAATCGTGTTCACACACTTCACTCTCAAAGATCGTAACATATCGTAACACTCCAATTCATTCCCAATGAATCAGACTCGACACAACTCTAAGCAATAGCAGGTATAGCATGATAGGAACACAACATGGCTCAATCAACTCCTACACATGCTAGTGGGTTTCAACTATTTATCGTGGCAATGACAGTCATGCAGAGGAATGGGTTCAACTACCGCAGCACAAAGTAGCGTATGAATTGTTGTTGTCCTAATGCAATAACCGAGAGCAGGAGCGAGAGAGTAGGATTGTATCGAATGAACAAGGGGTTTGCTTGCCCGGTAAATCAACAAGGGGGCACCGCTTCACGCATGTGTACTGAACGCCTCCGAGCAGGACCTATCGAGAAGGAACGGTGCCGCAATCAATACACAATCATATGCAACAATATGATGCATGAACATGGCATGTAGATGTGATGCTGTTGAGCTAATGCAGCTAGAGTTCATTTGGTTGAAGTCCATTTGAACCAAGAATTCAAATGCAACTCCAAATTAAGCTCTTTATAAATGCCATTTTAGTGTTTCACTTATACAGCAGGTATAAGTTGATTTGTCATGCATGAAACTAGTACAGATGGAAAGATTGCATTTTTCTGATAATTTTTCATATATAAATTTTTTCAACATGAGTTACGTTTGAATTTCTATGATTTTTTGAAGTTTTGCTAATTTTCTGGAATTCCTGATTTAATTTAAATCCAGAAAATAAATAATTATGCTAGCATCATGCACATGCTTGCGCCAAGAAGTCAACAGCGCTGATCGAATCAAACCTGACGTGGGGTCCACACGCCGCTGACACGGGTTAAACAGGGGTTAGTTTTAACTTAATTAAAGGATTAGTGGCACCGGCCCACCGGTCGTTGTCAAGTTAAATAAGCGTGATTAGTCAGAACGCCTCGATGCAACTTTCCATATTCGTAATCTCAACTTTTGCCTTTTCCGGAGATGCAATATGTTATTTTCTCCGTGGTTGGATTTTTTTTGTCTTTTGTTTTGCATTTTGTTCTTGTCATGCATTTCATCATTGCATCATTTGCATTGCATCGCACTCGCTGCCATCTTTGTTTTTTTAACTTGCATCCGTCAGAAGTTGCCGCTGGCCCCCTTGCTTTTGTTGACCGCCCGAGACCAACCGCTTTCATTTCGCTTTTGTCCCACCACCTAACCCTCTTTGCACAACCACCGACCCCGCTAAGTGCGTGTCCGAACTTACCCGAACCCGACCGCCAATGACCATTGATCCGGATCATCCCCAACATCTATAAACATCACCGCTTTCTTATTTGGGCTACCTAACCTATTTATTCTCGACCGCCCGATTTCGATCGGACGGACCGGATTAAGCATGCCCTCATCCACTCACTATATAATCAGTTCTACTCAAACCCTAGAAACTAGGGATCCTGTCCCATCCATCCACCCATTCCCCGAGCCGCCACCTACCTACCTTTCTTCCTCAGATCTCCTCATTCCCAGCAGGCCCTCCCGATCCACCAACCAGCCTCCACCTTCCCTTGTCCAGAGCATCCGCCTCCGCCGAGCCCCCGCTTTGGCCCCAGGTCGCCTCCGCGACTAACGCCATGCCGGGCGACCACCACTGTGAACAGCGCCCGCCTCCCTTCCATTCTTCTCTTTTTCCTCCATCTCTCATCTCGCTTCTCGACCTCGCAGAGACCTCCTGTGGAGCCCGCCATGGCGCCCAGGGGCTTCAAGCACCAGAGCACTGCTCGATCCGCTGCCCTCGACCCCTCGACCTCCTCCGCCCCCCATCATCATCTCCGCGCCAAGCCGCCTCCAAGCTCGCCTGGAGTTCCCGTGATCGCCACCGCCGCCCCTCCTTCATGAATGAGGTGCACGCCGAGCCACCCAAAGCCGCCCGCCGCTGCACTGCATCCTCGCGCCTCTCTTTCTATTTCCTTCTTTCCCCAGTTCTTCAAGGCTTCCTTACCTCGCTGCCTCTCTGCTTTCTTCAGACGAACAGAGCTCCAGGAGTCCATGGACGCCTCAACCACCTAGGCCTCAAGCTCCAAAGACCGTGATCTCGTCACAGGGCTGCCCATGCTCAAGGCCACCAGATCCAGAGGGCCGCCTCGCTGCTCCCGCCTGCCTCGCTGGCCGATGCCTCTGCTTCCCCGCCTCAGACGCTCAGACGAAAGGTGAGAGGCTCCGCTTGTCCCTGGCCTGCGGGCCGCTGACCTGTCGCCTCCTGGGGCTGCCTCATCCCAGCCCCAAGGCCCAACACCCCTCCCACAGCCTCTCCTCCAATCGCCCTTGGCCTGTGGTGAGCAGACTCTCCCCTCTCCTGTGCACTTTGGGCCACACAGATTCGGTCCAGTGTTGTTTTTTTTCCAGATCTGCGAATTTGTCTATTATCCAGTAAATTACTGTTTTGCAAAAAAACCCCTGTTCATCATGCATATAATAACTTTTTAACAGTGCATCATATGTAAAAACTTTATATATGTAAAATGCTTAAAAAATTGTGTAGATTAATAATTTGCCACTTTCATCTATGTTAAAAATGTTTAACATGCTGTTTGTGTTTATTTTGCATAATGCCATGCTAAAATGATTTATTTCATAACTAAATAACCGTAGCTCCATTTTTACTAAACTTTATATGTAAATGGGGTGGAAAATGCCTAGTTTAACATGGTATACTTTATTTGCATGTTTCACAACTCTAAAATTGTGTTCAGGGCAGATCAGTTCCAAATCTAAAATATGCATATGGAGTTTTACCGGAATTGTTGTTTGTTGTTCCGGCCTCATTTAAACTTGCCTAAATAGTTAGTTTCATATGCCTCACCCCCTTGCCATGTTTAATAACATTTAATATTGGTGGGTAGCCTAAACAAGAGTGAACTAAATAAATGTTGTGAAGTTTCATCAATATGCAATTCGTTGCATATTGAGCTCCACTTAACTTGTAGTGTTGTTTGTGCATATTGCCATGCCATGCCTCATTAAACCGGACATGCATCATACTTGTTGGTGCATCATGACATGTTTATGTGATGGTTGTTTACCATGTTGTTTGTTTCTTTCCGGTTGCTTCTCTTGTTAGCTTCGCTTTCGCTCCGAGTTGTGAGGATTCGCTCGACTACATCCGCTTGTCTTCTTCATGGACTCGTTCTTCTTCCTTATGGATTTCAGGCAAGATGACCATACCTCAAATCACTTCTATCTTTGCTTGCTAGATGCTCGCTTCCTTTGCTATGCCTATGCTACGATGCCTATCACTTGCTTATCATGCCTCCCATATTGCCATGTCAAGCCCCTAACCATCCTTTCCTAGCAAACCGTTGTTTGGCTATGTTACCGCTTTGCTCAGCCCTCTTATAGCGTTGTTAGTTGCGTGAAGATGAAGTTTGTTCCTTGTTGAACATGGAGATGTTGTTCCTTGTTGGAACATGTTTACTTGTTGGGATATCACAATATATCTTATTAATTAATGCATCTATATACTTGGTAAAGGGTGGAAGGCTCGGCCTTATGCCCGGTGTTTTGTTCCACTCTTGCCGCCTCTAGTTTCCGCCATATCGGTATTATGTTCCCGGATTTTGCGCCCTAACGCGGTTGGGTGATTTATGGGACCCCTTGACAGTTCGCTGAATAAGACTCTCCAAAGAAGGCCCAACATTGGTTTTAACATTTGCCACCTAAGCCTTTTTCCCTTGGGTTCTGCAGACTCAAGGGTCATCTTTATTTTAACCCCCGACCAGTGCTCCTTCGAAAGCTGGCCCAAACGAGTAGATCATGGGGCCACCACGGGAAACTCGAGGCTTGGTTTTACTCAGAGGATGTCTCATCCGGATGTGCCCCGAGAACGAGATATGTGCAGCTCCTATCGGGATTTGTCGGCACAATCGGGCGGCTTTGCTGGTCTTGTTTTATTGTCTGTCGAAATGTCTTGTAGTCCGGGATTCCAAGATTGATCGGGTCTTCCCAGAGAAGGAATATCCTTCGCTGACCGTGAGAGCTTATAATGGGCTGTTGGGACACCCCGCAGGTATTATCTTTCAAAGCCGTGTCTCGGTTATGAGGCAGATGGAATTTGTTAATGTCCGTTGTAGAAAACCCGGTTGATCTTAATTAAAATACACCAACCGCTGTGTAACCATGATGGTCTCTTCTCGCGGAGTCCGGAAGTGAACACGGTGTTGGAGTTATGCTTGACGTAAGTAGTTCTAGGATCACTTCTTGATCATAGTTGTTCACCATACTTTGCCTTCTCTTCGCTTCTTTGCGTATGGTAGCCACTATATATGCTAGTCGCTTGCTGCAGCTCCACCTCACTACCCTGTCCTACCTTTTAAGCTTAAATAGTCTTGATCTCATGGTGTGAGATTGCTGAGTCCCCGTGACTCATGATACTTCCAAAACCAGTTTGCAGTGTGCCGATGAAACCGCAGGTGACACACCCGAGCTCAAGGAGGAGCTCAATGAAGATCTTGTTCATTGTGTTGTTTCGCTTCAGCTTGATCAAGAGGGAGCCCAGCTTGGGATGATCGGGATCTGTAGCTTTTGGGGTAGTCTTCTTTTATTTTGGTTCCGTAGTCGGACCTTGATTGTATCTCAGATGATGTAATGTTTTACTCATGTATTGTGTGAAGTGGCGATTGTAAGCCAACTATGTATCTCTTTCCCTTATGTATTACATGGGTTGTGTGAAGATTACCTCACTTATGACATTGCTTTCAATGCGTTATGCTCTAAGTCGTGCTTCGACACGGGAGATATAGCCGCATCGAGGGTGTTATGTTGGTAATCGAGCCTTCCCGACTTAGGAGCCCCTACTTGATTGTTTGTCATGGCGTTGTTGAGTCTAGAACAAAAATGTTCTGAGTCTTAGGATTATATATATCGGAGAGTAGGATTTTTTACTCCTCACCCTTCGTCGCCTCGGTGAGGTCTCCCGACGAGAAGTTTTGACTTTCTCTCTCTCAAATTTCACTAAAAATTTTTAGGATCACGCTGGTATCTTGGAATCGTTCGATGGTTTTGTGACGAGAACATTGTTCTTGGTGCCTCCCGACATTTAGGGTTGTGGCAGTGTCCCGGGAGTTGAGCTCCGAGGTGTTGTCGCCACAATTTTATCGCTGCGCTCTCGAATACCTGAGTTTTGCCGACATCGAAAATCTCTTTTGTGCAGTTGTTGGTGAGATAACCTCGATAACCCAAAGATTGGGGCGAGCTCGAGAGTATTGCCATGACTCGTATAATGGATGCTTTTCAAGGTTGAGGTACACGATTTCAAGGTTTCTTGGTTATGTGTTGAAGGATGGATACAATTGGATCTAGGTATTGTTAGTTTGGGTGATATATTTTGTGTCCTCCTGATCCCCAACACCTGATTGCATAACCGTAAAGTTTCGGAGTTTATAGGTGGGAATTCAAGTATCTCCTAGAATATCTTTTCTCGATGTATGCATGATATGGATTGGGTAAATCTCTATCATATGTTTGTTTCCGCTTATTCTGCAAGCCAAACTTTGTTTTTGTTCCGCTTTGTGGTATTCAAGTTGCTTCAATGCCAAGTGTTGATTCCATACCTTTCCTAAATGGTGTTCTCATATTTCTATGTGAATACTAATCCTTCTTGATCATCGAGGTCGCTATGTTAATTCTTTTCCAGCCATGCGGCTTTCTTCAAGTGGATCCACCATTTCAACGCTTGCAAGATCAATTTAAGTTTTCTCAACGGTGTTTGTTTCATCCGTCCCAAGTTGTTTTGTTTTCCGCCTCCCACCCTTTTTCTTCAAGGACTCAGATTTCTTAATCAAGTATCCATTTTATTGAGTGAAGTTTCTTCATTCTTTTCCTTTAATGTTCTTATCCGGGATTTCTCATGAAGACGCTTAAGGAAGTTTCAACCTTATCATTGTCCCATTCTAATTTTCTTCTCCGTGGACTTAAATCAAGTTTTCAGTGTTGATCGATTATTTTCATCGCTTCAAATGCTTTCTCATGTCGGTGCATCTCTTAATCATCCACTTCGCTATTCATTTGTTCTCGAGTGTTGAAGATATCTCGTAAGATTCACATTTCCATCCCCAATCCTTTCAAGCTATCTCGAGATAATTATCTCATTCAAGCCATTTAATTCAACCGCGCAATCTCTTTAAATCGTTAAACGGTGTTTCTTTTGAGGGCCCTAACCCACGATCTTTTCCTGTGGTCTTACCTCGACTCTTCTAATTTCCCGCGCTTATTCCCAAATTCTTTGCAAAGTTTGACGTAAGAATGATTTATCATCACCAAATGCTTTTCTCCAAGATCTTTCAAATTATTTTCATCGTTGGTTCAACCTTTCTAATTTTCATCCCGAGTATCTCAACAATTCATGGTGGTGTTTCGTCAGTCATTCTCGAATTTTGAAGACCAAGAAGAGTTTTCTTTAATCTTGCTCCATTCTCTTCAAGATTCATGGTTCTAGTTTGATGCCATCCTCTCATAACTGTTTTAGATTGTGAGAATTCTTTTCACCCATCCGAGCATTTCAGAGTCTTTTCAGTTTGATTCTTCTCGAGCCCATCATCTCGTAATTATTCATTCCAGCTTTCAGCTCTTGTTTCCCAAATCTTACCGTGCATCATTCAAGTATTCACTAATCAGTTCATGATCTCTCCGCTTCATGTATCTAAATTCTCTCAAGTATCTTCGCTCATTTCTAATTCTTACGGCGATTCGCTCTTTTCTTCGCTCATTTTCAATTTTACGGTGGTTCGCTCAAGAGTTCTCTTCCTTCGTTATCATATAGATTCATTCGCTCTTTCCAATCCTACCAAATGATTATTGAAGACCTTCCCAAGTTGAGCAATATCTCTTCAATCCTTTTTCAACGAGAATAAGTAGTATGCCTAATCCGCTGCTTGTCATCAATCTAAATTGGTGAAGGATACGATAACATAATTCTTGTTCTTGTTTCATCCAAGTGATTGATTCATTCTTCCGAGTTCGTAATGGTATCTATTTCTCAGTTCTAAGTTGTTCATCTCTTCTTCCGGAGTTTGTTCATCATATCAAATTCTCGGTTTCAATTGTTTCATCTTTTCTTTCCGGAGTTCAAAGTTTTCTCATTATATCATCGCTGCTTCTTCTTATCACTGCAAGGCTTCACCGTGTGTTTTCAACTTCTCTTTCTTTATCATCCTTTTCTTACCGGAGTTCTTATGGAGTTTCTTCATGGTGGTTCATCAAGGATTTAATTCATTCTCAAGCTGCTCTCAAGATTCTTGTTGAAGAGCTCAAATATTCTTCTTCCCGCATTCAAGTGCAATTCTTTCTACCTTATCTCTTGAGATGGTGTTATGTCATTCTTGACAATTTCCTTCGTGTTTCTTGATTCACAAGTTGTCGTGAATGAGATATTTAAATCCATCATTTCTCTCGCTCATTTAGATCTTTTCAACCCAACAATTTATTCGTTGGTGTTATCTTGGTATAGATTTCACTTAAAGCCTTCCCTAAGGAATGTTGCTATTGTGGTGCTTATCAATGATCCAAGTTATCTCTCTATCCTCTCGGCGAAAGAAGTTTTTTTTCATCTCTTCTTTGATCTCAAACAAGCAATTGTTTTTCGTTAGTGGCAGAATTTCACCTCAAGTGTTGAGATGTTTCCATAAGCCCACTACAAGCTTATTCTTTTCGTTGTTGGTTTTCCAACAACTCCATTCTAGCATTTCTTGTAAGCGTGCTCTTTCAAGATCTTGTTTCTCTTCATTCATTCCATTCCATTCTTTCATTTCTTCCGAGGCATTGTGATGTTGCTCTCTTCACCCATCATCTTGTTTTGTCAAGACCATGTCCTTTTCCTTGCTTATCGATTTAACCGGAGTGTTGTGTCTATCGTTCCTCTTTTAACCGGAGTCTCATCCAGGTGATTTCATTTTGCCAAGATCATGTTCAATTCCTTCCATTTTCAGTCGGAGTGCTGTCCAAATTATATCAATCTTATTCCTTCTCTATCTAGTTTTAACCGAGTGGTTTCAATATCTATGTTATCACTAAACCTCTTGGTTCTCGTCAGATCCCATGTTCCTCTTTTCTAACAGTAGTGTTTTCAACCTTGTTCATCTTTGTTGTTTTCTTTCTTTCATTTTGTTCAACCTCTCAAGGTTCTTTGGTTTCACTGCTTGTCAAAGAAGCAACTTAGTTTTACCTCCTCTCTTCCTCTTCCGCTTTCTCCCGCGCCATCCTAGATCTCGGACGAGATCCTCTCGTAGTGGTGGAGTGTTGTAACGCCCCGGATGCAACTTTCCATATTCGTAACTCCAACTCTTGCCTTTTCCGGAGATGCAATATGTTATTTTTTCCGTGGTTGGATTTTTTTTGTCTTTTGTTTTGCATTTTGTTCTTGTCATGCATTTCATATTCGTAACTCCAACTCTTGCCTTTTCCGGAGATGCAATATGTTATTTTTTCCGTGGTTGGATTTTTTTTGTCTTTTGTTTTGCATTTTGTTCTTGTCATGCATTTCATCATTGCATCATTTGCATTGCATCGGCACTCGCTGCCATCTTTGTTTTTTTTAACTTGCATCCGTCAGAAGTTGCCACGCCCCCTTGCTTTTGTTGACCGCCCGAGACCAACCGCTTTCATTTCCCTTTGTCCGACCACCTAACTCCTCTTTGCACAACCACCGACCCTCGCATGTTGTCCGAACTTACCCGAACCCGACCGCCAATGCGACCATTGATCCGGATCATCCCCTAACGCCTATAAACATCACCGCTTTTTATTTGGGCTACCTAACCTATTTATTCTCGATCCCGATTTCGATCGGACGGACCGGATTAAGCATGCCCTCATCCACTCACTATATAATCAGTTCTACTTGAACCCTAGAAACTAGGGATCCCGTCCCATCCATCCACCCATTCCCGAGCCGCCACCTACCTACCTTTCTTCCTCGGATCTCCTCATTCCCGCAGCGCCCTCCCGATCCACCAACCAGCCTCCACCTTCCTCGCCCAGAGCATCTGCCTCTCCGCCTCGAGCCCCTGGCTCGGCCCCCTGTGTCACGCCCTCCGGCGACCAACGCCATGCCGGGCGACCACCACTGTGAACAGCGCCGCCGCCCCCTTCCATTCTTCTCTTTTCCTCCGCCTCTCATCTCGCTTCCACCTCGCAGAGACCTCCTGTGGAGCCCGCCATGGCGCCCAGGGGCTTCAAGCACCAGAGCCGCTGCTCGATCCGGCTGCCCCCGACCCTTGACCTCCTCCGCCCTCCCCATCATCATCTTCGGCGCCAAGCCGCCTAAGCTCGCCGCGGAGTTCCCGTGATCGCCACCGCCCCCCCTCCTTCACGATGAGATGTCACGCCGAGCCACCCAAAGGCCGCCTGGGCCGGACCAGATCCTCGCGCCTCTTTCTATTTCCTTCTTTCCCAGCCAAGGCTTCCTTACCTCATGGCCTCTCTCGCTTCTTCAGACGAAAAGGAGCTCCAGGAGTCCATGGACGCTCAACCACCTAGGCTCAAGCTCCAAGACCAGATCTCGTCACAGGGCTGCCCATGCTCAAGGCCACCAGATCCGGAGGGCCCGCCTCGCTGCCTGCCTGCCTCTCGCCGATGCCTCTCGCTTCCCTGCCTCAGACGCTCAGATCAGAGCAGAGAGGCTCCGCTGTCCCCGCCGCCTGCGGGTCTGCTGACCTGCCGCCTCCTCAAGTCTGCCTCATCCCAGCCGCCCCAAGGCCCAAATACCCCTCCCGCAGCCTCCCTCCAATCGGCCTTGGCCTGTGGTGAGCAGACCCTCCCTCTCTCCTGTGCACTTTGGGCCACACAGATTCGCCCAAGGTTGTTTTTTTTTCCAGATCTGTGAATTTGTCTATTATCCAGTAAATTACTGTTTTGCAAAAAACCCCCTGTTCATCATGCAAATAATACCTTTTTAACAGTGCATCATATGTAAAAACTTTATATATGTAAAATGCTTAGAAAACTGTGTAGATTAATAATTTGCCACTTTCATCTATGTTAAAAATGTTTAACATGCTGTTTGTGTTTATTTTGCATAATGCCATGCTAAAATGATTTATTTCATAACTAAATAACCATAGCTCCATTTTTAATAAACTTTATATGTAAATGGGTGGAAAATGCCTAGTTTAACATGGTATACTTTATTTGCATGTTTAACAAATCTAAAATTGTGTTCAGGGCAGATCAGTTCCAAATGTAAAATATGCATATGGAGTTTTACCGGAATTGTTGTTTGTTGTTCCGGCCTCATTTAAACTTGCCTAAATAGTTAGTTTCATATGCCTCACCCCTTGCCACGCTTAATAACATTTAATATTGTTGGGTAGCCTAAACAAGAGTGAACTAAATAATGTTGTGAAGTTTCATCAATATGCAATTGCTGCATATTGAGCTCCACTTAACTTGTAGTGTTGTTTGTGCATATTGCCATGCCATGCCTCATTAAACCGGACATGCATCATACTTGTTGGTGCATCATGACATGTTTATGTGATGGTTGTTTACCATGTTGTTTGTTTCTTTCCGGTTGCTTCTCTTGTTAGCTTCTGCTTCGCCCGAGTTGTGAGGATTCGCTCGACTACATCCGCTTGTCTTCTTCATGGACTCGTTTCTTCTTCCTTATGGATTTCGTGCAAGATGACCATACCTCGAAATCACTTCTATCTTTGCTTGCTAGATGCTCGCCTCCTTTGCTATGCCTATGCTACGATGCCTATCACTTGCTTATCATGCCTCCCATATTGCCATGTCAAGCCCCTAACCATCCTTTCCTAGCAAACCGTTGTTTGGCTATGTTACCGCTTTGCTCAGCCCTCTTATAGCGTTGTTAGTTGCAGTGAAGATGAAGTTTGTTCCTTGTTGAACATGGAGATGTTGTTCCTTGTTGGAACATGTTTACTTGTTGGGATATCACAATATATCTTATTAATTAATGCATCTATATACTTGGTAAAGGGTGGAAGGCTCCTGCCTTATGCCCGTGTTTTGTTCCACTCTTGCCGCACTAGTTTCCGCCATATCGGTATTATGTTCCTGATTTTGCGCCCCTAACGCGGTTGGGTGATTTATGGGACCCCTTGACAGTTCGCTTTGAATAAGACTCTCCAAAGAAGGCCCAACATTGGTTTTAACATTTGCCACCTAAGCCTTTTTCCCTTGGGTTCTGCAGACTCAAGGGTCATCTTTATTTTAACCCCCCGACCAAAGCTCTTCGAGTGCTGGCCCAAACGAGTAGATCATGGGCCACCACGGGAAACTCGAGGCTTGGTTTTACTCAGAGGATGTCTCATCCGGATGTGCCCCGAGAACGAGATATGTGCAGCTCCTATCGGGATTTGTCGGCACAATCGGGCGGCTTTTGCTGGTCTTGTTTTATTGTCATCGAAATGTCTTGTAGTCCGGGATTCCGAGATTGATCGGGTCTTCCCGTAGAAGGAATATCCTTCGCTGACCGTGAGAGCTTATAATGGGCTGTTGGGACACCCCGCAGGTATTATCTTTCAAAGCCGTGCCCGCGGTTATGAGGCGATGGGAATTTGTTAATGTCCGCCAGAAAACCCGGTTGATCTTAACTAAAATACACCAATCAAGGCAGTAACCGTGATGGTCTCTTCTCGGAGTCCGGAAGTGAACACGGTGTTGGAGTTATGCTTGACGAAGTAGTTCTAGGATCACTTCTTGATCATAGTTGTTCGACCATACTTTGCCTTCTCTTCTCGCTTCTTTTGCGTATGGTAGCCACCATATATGCTAGTCGCTTGCTGCAGCTCCACCTCACTACCCTGTCCTACCTTTAAGCTTAAATAGTCTTGATCCCGCTGGTGTGAGATTGCTGAGTCCCCGTGACTCACAGATACTTCCAAAACCAGTTTGGTGTGCCGATGAAACCGCAGGTGACGCACCCGAGCTCAAGGAGGAGCTCAATGAAGATCTTGTTCATTGTGTTGTTTCGCTTCAGCTTGATCAAGAGGGAGCCCAGCTTGGGACGATCGGGATCTGTAGCTTTGGGGTAGTCTTTTATTTTGGTTCCGTAGTCGGACCTTGATTGTATCTCGTATGTTGTAATGTTTTACTCATGTATTGTGTGAAGTGGCGATTGTAAGCCAACTATGTATATCTTTCCTTATGTATTACATGGGTTGTGTGAAGATTACCTCACTTGCGACATTGCTTTCAATGCGGTTATGCCTCTAAGTCGTGCTTCGACGCGTGGGAGATATAGCCGCATCGAGGGCGTTACATTAGCACTACGCTAATCACCTGACGGACCGGGCCCACGTGGCAGGGCTCAGCGACGGGTTTCGCCACGGGCGACTCTCGACGCCAAGCGGAGTCCGCGCCACAGTGCCACGGGCGGCGGCTCGAGAGCACCGGGCGTAGCCTGGCTCTCGCGATCCGTGGGGCAGGTGGGAGGAGCTGGGGGGCCCGGGATCGCCGGAGCGGAGCTCGCGGCGGCGGCCGGAGCTCGGGCTCGAGCGGGCATGTGGCTACAGAGCGCGGGGAGGCAGGGGAGAAGGGGGAATGGATGCATGGGCTCACGGCGGACTTGATGGCCTCGACGGCGAGCTCAGGGACGGCCGGACGGCGACGTGCGGGCGGTGGAGATCTGCGGCGGCCGGCGATCAAGAAGACGACGGTGGCGACGATGGAGGCCGTCCGGAGGTGCGCGGCTCGACGAAGAGGGAGAGGGGATCGCGGAGGAGCTGTGGAGCGCTGGGGGCGAGGTCAGGCTGTGGGCGCTGGCAACAAGGCTGCGGGCGGTGGCGTTCGGGCACGATGGCGCGGGAGAGAACCAGGGGAGGAGGGAGAGCGAGGGAGAGGGAGAGAGGTACGGGGCGATGCGTGGCGTCGTCCGAGCAATCCAGGCGACGGGAGGGAGAAGCAGGAGGTGGTGGGCGACGTGGTCATGGCGAAGGCACACACGACACGCACAAAGGCCGAGGCGAGAGGAAGAAGACAGAGGAGGAGGCGGTCAGCCACCGGGCCGCATAGTCGGGCCTCCGGGCTGCACAGGAGGTAAGGCTGTAAGCTCCTTTTTTGTTTTCTTTTCTATTTTTCTGACATTTTTTGGTTTAATAAAATACTAAACCATTTTACTAACTTATGCCAATTTTTGTAGGGCTAGTGGTATTATTCCGAGCTCCTCATCAACTAGCATAATTTTTGGACATATATATATATATATATATATATATATATATATATATATATATATAACATTTATATATCCAATGCAAATAATTATGCATTAATTCCAAATGCCCAAAATAAATACTTATGAGCTCCCAGAAATATTGGTTTGATTTTTATCTCCGTCCAATATTTTCAGAGGGCAACATGAGCATTTTCTTGGACCTTTTTGAAGCAATTTTTACTTGGATCAATTTCCAAAAATGATTCTGAGGGTTTCACAAATCCTCATTTCAATTTAAATGAAATTTAAACATCATGCACAAATGACTAGCTAGTCTAGGTCATACCAGAACTAGGGATGTGACATTCGGGCCCTCTCGATGGAGGTAAAACCCTACTTCCTGCTTGATTAATATTGATGATACGAGTAGTAGAAGAGTAGATCTACCACGAGATCGTAGAGGCTAAACCCTAGAAGCTAGCCTATGATGATTATGATTGTGATCGTGATCGGCCTTCTAAGGACCAACCTCTCCGGTTTATATAGACATCGGAGAGGGCTAGGGTTTTCATGGAGTTGGTTACAAGGAAGGAAACATAATATCTGGATCGCCAAGCTTGTCTTCCATGCAAAGGAGAGTCCCACCCGGACACGGGACGGAGTCTTGAGTCTTGTATCTTCACGCTCCAATAGTCCGGACGAGGTATATAGTCCGGCTGTCCGGATACCCCCAATCCAGACTCCTCAAGAGTCTCGAACCAGGCTTCAATGACGATGAGTGCGGCGCGCAGTCTTGTCTTCGGCATTGCAAGGCGGGTTCCTTTCTCCGAATACTCCAAAGTAATTATCGAACACTTAAATCGTGTCCGGATCTGCCAAAATGATCTTCACATACCATCGTAGAGAGAATGATTTTCACAAATGCAATCTGCTGGCAACTTTTTAGACAACGTGACATGTCATTACGGTCGGGTCATTATTCAACTGCTTTCCCATTAACCAGCCACATCGTGATATTGCGAGGCGGTTTCCTTGACACGTCTTGTCAAAGCAGAGATCATGTCCCCTTATCACGGGATTCTCATCAATAAGGGTATGGGTAATCCCACCGCGCCATCAATCATGGCGCTTGGGAAGTAAGCGATTCTCATCGGGCAAGTGGTGAGGCGCACCGCTTTCGTCGCCTCTATAAAGGGACAAGGGCTCCCCATTTTTACCCATGCCTTCTTCCTCCTTTGCTCACCCTTGCCCCCTCGAGCTCCAGCGCCCTAGCCCAAGTCTTCTCCGCACAGCTAAACATGTCTGGAGCAGGAGGCAAGTGGGTGGCCTCCACCGTGAAGGAGAAGCATATCGCGAATCTTCAGGCGGCCGGATACTTGGCCGCAGACATTGCGCACCGGCTTTCGGACGCCGAGCAGGTCATTCCAACTCCGGAACCTCATGAGAGGGTTGTGTTTGTCGCCCACTTCGTCCGTGGACTGGGATTTCCACTTCATCCCTTCGTCCGCGGGCTCATGTTCTACTATGGGCTAGATTTCCATGATGTAGCCCCAAATTTCGTTCTCAACATCTCGGCTTTTATCTTCGTGTGCGAGGCCTTCCTCCACATCTGTTGGAAATAAGCCCTAGAGGAAATAATAAATTAGTTATTATTATTACATTTCCTTGTTCATGATAATCGTTTATTATCCATGCTATAATTGTATTGATGGGAAACTCGGATACATGTGTGGATACATAGACAACACCATGTCCCTAGTAAGCCTCTAGTTTACTAGCTCGTTGATCAATAGATGGTTACGGTTTCCTGACCATGGACATTGGATGTCGTTGATAACATGATCACATCATTAGGAGAATGATGTGATGGACAAGACCCAATCCTAAGCCTAGCACAAAGATCGCAGAGTTCAGATGCTAAAGCTTTTCTAATGTCAAGTATCATCTCCTTAGACCATGAGATTGTGCAACTCCGGATACCGTGAGGAATGCTTTGGTGTACCAAACGTCACAACGTAATCGGGTGGCTATAAAGGTACACTACGGTATCTCCGAAAGTGTCTGCGGTTGGCACTAATCGAGATCGGATTTGTCACTGTGACGGAGAGGTATCTCTAGGCCCACTCGGTAGGACATCATCATATGCTAATGTGACCAAGGAGTTGATCACGGATGATGTGTTACGGAAAGAGTAAAGAGACTTGCCGGTAACGAGATTGAATAAGGTATCGAGATACCGGCGATCAATCTCGGCAAGTACTATACCGTAGACAAAGGTAATTGTATACGGATTGATTGAATCCTTGACATCGTGGTTCATCCGATGAGATCATCGTGGAACATGTGGGAGCCAACATGGTTATCCAGATCCCGCTGTTGGTTATTGGCCGGAGAGTTGTCTCGGTCATGTCTGCATGGTTCCCGAACCCGTAGGGTCTACACACTTAAGGTTCATGATGCTAGGGTTATAGGAATAGATGTACGCAGCTATCAATGTTGTTCGAGTCCCAGATGAGATCCCGGACATCACGAGGAGTTCCGGAATGGTCCGAAGGTAAATATTTATATATGGGCAAGTCCCGTTTTGGTGACCGGAAAAGTTTCGGGTGCTATCGGTAATGTACCGGGACCGCCGGGAGGGTCCCGGGGGTCCACCAGGTGGGGCCACCAGCCCCAGAAGGCTGCGTGGGCCAAGTGTGGGAGGGGACCAGCTCCAGGTGGGCTGGTGCGCCCCCCCCCACCAAGGCCCAAGGCACAGGGAGAGTGGGAGGGGGCAAACCCTAGGTCCTGATGGGCCTTAAGGCCCACCCTAGGTGCGCCCCCCTCTCTTCCCCCCTTGGCCGCACCTTAGATGGGTTTTGGGGGCTGCCGCCACCCCTAGGGAGATAACCCTAGACGGGGGCGCAGCCCTTCCCCTTCCCCTATATATACTTGAGGTATTGGGGCTGCAAACACACGAGATGAACTCTCTTGGCGCAGCCCTACCTCTCTCCCTCCTCGCCTCTCGTAGTGCTTGGCAAAGCCCCGCTGAGTACCAGCCCTCCACCACCACCACGCCGTCAGGTTGCTGCTGGATGGAGTCTTCCCAACCTGTCCCTCTCCCTTGCTAGATCAAGGCACGGAGACGCCATCCGCTGCACGCAGTGTTGAACGCGAAGCACCGTTGTTCGGCGCTTAGATCGGAATCAACCGTGATTTGAATCGCTACGAGTACGACTCCTTCATCCGCGTTCTTTTAACGCTTCCGCATCACGATCTTCAAGGGTATGAAGATGCACTCCCTTCTCTCTCATTGCTAGTATCTCCGTAGATTGATCTTGTTGATGCGTAGAAAATTTTGAATTTCTGCTACGTTCCCCAATAGTGGTATCAGAGGTAGGTCTATTGCGTAGATTCTTTGCACGAGTAGAACACAAGTAGTTGTGGGCGATGTTTTGTACAACTTGCGTACTGTTACTAGTCCTATCTTGATTCGGCGGCATTGTGGGATGAAGCGGCCCGGACCGACCTTACACGTATGCTTACGTGAGACGGGTTCCACCGACTGACATGCACTTGTTGCATAAGGTGGCTAGCGGGTGCCAGTCTCTCCCACTTTAGTCGGATCGGATTCGATGAGAAGGGTCCTTGTGAAGGGTAAATAGCAATTGTCATATCACCGTTGTGGCTTTATGAGGTAAGAAACGTTTGCTAGAAACCCATAGCAGCCACGTGAAACATGCAACAACAATTAGAGGACGTCTAACTTGTTTTTGTAGGGTATGCTATGTGATGTGATATGGCCAAAAGAATGTGATGAATGATATATGTGATGTATGAGATTGATCATGTTCTGGTAATAGGAATCACGACTTTCATGTCGATGAGTATGACAACCGGCAGGAGCCATAGGAGTTGTCTTATTTATTGTATGACCTGCGTGTCAATGATAACGCCATGTAATTACTTTACTTTATTGCTAACCGTTAGCCATAGTAGTAGAAGTAATAGCTGGCGAGACAACTTCATGAAGACACGATGATGGAGATCATGATGATGGAGATCATGGTGTCATGCCGGTGACGATGATGATCATGGAGCCCCGAAGATGGAGATCAAAAGGAGCAAAATGATATTTGCCATATCATGTCACTATTTGATTGCATGTGATGTTTATCATGTTTATGCATCTTATTTGCTTAGAATGACGGTAGTAAATAAGATGATCCCTCATAATAATTTCAAGAAAGTGTTCCCCCTAACTGTGCACCATTGCGAAAGTTCATTATTTCGAAGTACCACGTGATGATCGGGTGTGATAGATTCTAACGTTCACATAGAACGGGTGTAAGCCAGATTTACACACGCGAACACTTAGGTTGACTTGACGAGCCTAGCATGTACAGCATATGGCCTCGAACACAAGAGACCGAAAGGTCGAACATGAGTCGATAGTGGATACGATCAACATGAAGATGTTCATCGATGATGACTAGTCCGTCTCACGTGATGATCGGACACGCCTAGTTGACTCAGATCATGTATCACTTAGATGACTAGAGGGATGTCTATCTGAGTGGGAGTTCATAAGATGAACTTAATTATCCTGAACATAGTCAAAAGGTTTTTGCAATTATGTCGTAGCTCGCGCTTTAGTTCTACTGTTTTAGATATGTTCCTAGAGAAAATTCAGTTGAAAGTTGATAGTAGCAATTATGCGGACTAGGTCCGTAAACCGAGGATTGTCCTCGTTGCTTCGTAGAAGTCTTATGTCCTTAATGCACCGCCGGTGTGCTGAACCTCGAACGCCGTTCGTGGATGTTATGTAACATCCGACATACACGCTTTAATAACTACGTGATAGTTCAGGATGTTAAACGGTTTAGAGTTGAGGCAGCAAGACGATTTCAAACGTATGGAACATATGAGATGTTTCGAGGGCTGAATTGGGATTTCAGGCTCGTGCTCACGCCAAGAGGTATAAGACCTCCGACGAGTTTCTCAGCCTGCAAACTAAGGGAGAAAAGCTCAATCGTTGAGCTTGTACTCAGATTTTCCGGTACAACAATCACTTGAATCGAGGGAGTTAATCTTCCGATGAGATAGTGATGTTTCTCCAAAGTCATTGCCACCAAGCTACTAGAGCTTCGTGATGAACTATAACATATCGTGGATAGATATGATGATCCTTGAAATATTCACATTTTTGACACCGTGAAAGTAGAAATCAAGAAGGAGCATCAATCATTGATGGTTAGTGAAACCACTAGTTTCAAGAAGGGCAAGGGCAAGAAGGATACTTCATGAAACGGCAAATCAATTGCTGCTCTAGTGAAGAAACCCAAAGTTTGAACCCACCCGAGACTAAGTGCTTCGTAATGAGGGGAATAATATTGAAGCGTAACTACCCTAGATACTTGGTAGATGAGAAGGCTGGCAAGGTCGATAGAAGTATATTGGATATACATTATATTAATGTGTACTTTACTAGTACTCCCAGTAGCACCAGGTGTCGGGGAGGCTGATCCTAACCCACGAACACCTATGGGACCGGCGGACCGAGTCCCTTTTGGTTCGGTGGGGGGCGGAGATTGCACGAAGAGCGGATCGAGGCGAAGCAAACGAGCAGTTTACCCAGCTTCGGAGCTCTCCGGAGAGATAACACTCCTACTGCTGCTTGTCTGATTGTATTGTGTTCTTGCTAGGGAGCAATGAGAGCTATCAAACCTAGCTTGAATGTGTGTAGTCTCGAATGAGTCGAACCGAACCCTCAAGGGGTCACCACAGGTAGCAACGTAGACAAGGGTAAAAACGGAAAAATGGGTTGCGGTTGGTACAGCTACCTTGTACAGTGTATTCTACCTAACTCTGACGGCAAGGGACAAAAGCAATAAATGCCCGTCCATGTCGCCTAAACAAAGGTAGAAGGGACCGTCTGGGACGCCACCGCCGCCACGATGGCACCTCGCCAGCGCCGCATCGCTGCTCTCCGCCGGCTGCACAGCCTTCTTGAAACGCACCGAATGGCCCCATGGCGCTATCGCTGGTGGATGAGCTGGAGCGGAGATGAAGAGAGGTTGCTCGCCGCAAGTATCTTGTCGCGCTGAATCTTGTCGCGCCGAAGCTTGTCGCCACTCAGCCTTCCCGCAAGCTCCTCTTGCCGGGTCTTGTCTTCGCGTGCCTTGAGTGAGGCCTTCCGGCAAGCTCCTCTTGCCGGGTCTTGTCTTCTTGGCTTAAATACTTTGTTCTTGAATGGCTCCAAAGGAACCACGGAGGACCTTGGCGTCACTAGGCAGCCCTCTGCCACTGGTGTCTGAATCTGCCTGCACTAGTTCGGGATACTAGGGTACCCTACCTAGTACAATCGACAGAGCCCTTTCGCTCGGGCCACACGCGGTGCCGAAGCGCTGTTGGCCAGGCCCAAAACAGTGCACGGGCACATGCGCGCCCAGATTACGCTGCATTTGCTCCGGACCCACCACGCCCCCACGACAAAGACGCTACTTAACGTGGCGCCGTGGGAGAGATCGGGGGTTTCTTTAATTGAAAAGCGGAACATCCACCCTCTCCCTCCTTATAAACAGGGAAACAGGGCAGGTCGCTCACCTCGCCATTGCCGCCACATCTCAAAACCACCGCCGCTTCCTCCTTCTTCTCTCGTCCGAAGAGAGCAATGCTCGCTTCCCCCATCGCCACTCAGCGCTTATCAACGCCGCCGGACTCCTCCACCGCCTCCGCCATGGCTCAAAGTCGACAAGGGAAAGGCGTGAAGTCGCCGAGCGAGCGGCCGCTGGCGCTGCGCATGAGCGGGCCCTCTTCCCCCACCGACGCAAAGGAGCCGAGGGAGGGCTACTACCTCTTCTCGTCAACGGAGACGCTGGCACATCCGCACGGCGGTACTTCTCCGCCACATCGTAGTTAGCCTCGAGCGGGTACCCTTTCTTCGCTTTCTTCATCGCGGGCTCGCCCGCCTTCTCTCGGGTTCTTCTCATGACATCATGAACACCTACGGGTTTTGCCTCCTGATTTCACCCCAACGCCGCCCCGACTCATGGCGGCTTTCGCACACCTTCCGCGAGAACTTTGTCGGAGTCCACCCAAATGTAGCCCTTTTCCGCCACTTCTTCATGCCCCGCCGAGAGGAGAGCCACTTGCCGGAGGGATTGCTTGGATCTCCGTGGATCGGCAAGAAAGAATCCTATCCGGAAGGGGAGCTCCAGAAAGTGGGAGGAGTGGAGAGCCGATTGGTGTTGGATCGCTGAGGAGAACCCGCAGCCTTTCATCGCCCAGCGCCAAACTCCAATAGTGCGCTGCAACGATTGGAGCAACTTGGCGCCTAAGATGCTAGGTTGAAGATTGCCGTGATTCGGATCCTGCGCCTCGTGTTTGCCGGACTCACCCTAGGCGCAGCTGGCGCAGATTTCCTCGCGCCAAGACGCTTCCCTTGCAGGAGAGGAGGAGACCTGCTTGGGAGTTCCAAACCCGCGGATATCATGAGGCTGCGCCTGGCCTCAACTGGAATTTCACCGCCTTGGAGTTGGACGCAATGCTTCGGAGTTGTTCAAGCATGACCCCGATCACCCCGAGTGGTTTATGTTGCCAAGGGAGTCGCCTTTGTGCAACAACTTCGCCGACCGCATCCGCTACGCATGATGCCCCTGCAAGCGATTCACATGGATCGCTCCAACCTGGCAAGAGCCTACGGACGACGCCGTGCAGCAGCTTCTTCGACAGCTTGGAAGAAGTGCCGATCCGCCCGACGAAAGCGTAGTGGCTCACTCACGACACCACCGACGCTGCGGATGCAGCGATTGCCACCAGGCTGGAGGAGGCGGTGGCAACCGCAGATACCGGGCGAATTTGGATTTACTGGGAAGAGGCGGAGGCAGCAGAGGCGGCAAGCCTTGCCGACCAGAGGAGCTTGCCGGGCGAGGAGGAGCAGGCCGAGCCCGGGTTGAGCTAAGCTGTCCGCGAGGGCGCCCCTCCATACCTTCAAGTAGCTTGTCGCGAAGCGAGCCCGCAGCCCCGCCAAGAAGGCGCTCCGCAAGGCCGGGAAGTGACGGGCGACAGGCGGGCTAACAGCCGCGAGCGCTGCGGCGAAGGCTTCCACCGCTGCAAGCACAAGCAGCGCTGGAGCACCCCACGCTGCCGCCACAACCGAGGCGGGATCCTCTCGTGCCACCGCTGCCACCTCGCCAAGCGGCCAAGGGAACCTACTCTCCACCTCTTCGCACCGGAGGCGTAACCAGAATTTGATCTCTCGCCAGCTCCGATGAGGAAGAAGAAGAAGTGTAAGCTTCTATGCTGTGCTTGTATTTCTTCAATTTGGTTGCTTTGTCTTGTATCTGATTTGCTTCATTCTGAACTCTTTCCTTTTCAGACGCTGGCTCACAGAGCGTCAAGAGAGCTAAGACTCCCGTGGTCGCTATCAAAGACGATCCCCTGTGGCATGTGGAGCCGCTGCTCGAGACTCCCTTGCCGACCCGCAACCCTTCTCAGAGCAGCCCCAAAGACAGCCCCCAACGTAATTATATGGTTTATTTCACGGTTAGGTGTGCATGGGTGCTCCTTCTTGCTAGTATCTCGACTTGTTGATTTGTGTAGGAGCAGAGCAGCCTCATCAGAGGGCCCGGAAGTCGCTCCCGAGATTCCGTCTGCTTCAATTACGCCGCCAAGGGAGAATTCTCCGGCAAGGGAGCGCCTCCGCAAGGGAGGCTTCCCGACAAGGGAAGTTTCTCCGACAAGGTGCAGCGCCGACGATCCTCCGGTGGTGGAGACCGCGCCACAGATCCCATCGCAGTAATCTTCTTGCTTGAAAATTTCCCTTGTTCTTTTTTCTTCTGTTTTCTTTTCAACATTTGCTTGACTGTTCTTTCTTTTTTCTCGATTGTCGATCCATCTCGCCGCAGATCCGATGGAGACCGAGGTCGCTGGCGAGGAGGCGCTGCAACACCGACGACGCCGCCACCATGGAGGAAGAGGTTGGCCGATGGTCCGCCGGCCGAGGAGGCCAAGGCTGCCGCAGAAAGGCCGGGCGAGGGTCTGGCGATCGATCGACGACCCTAAGGCCGCAGGAGTGCCAGCGCCACGCCGACCGCCGATCCTCCGCCACCGATGCAGATCAGTTCAAGAGCCCCAGCCCCGCCCATCTCAAGGCCGGGCAACGGCGTTTTCATCAAGCTCCCCGGGCGCCGAGCCTGTGGCGCCGGTCGAAGGGGAGACCTTTGACGAAGAGCTGCTCGCTTCACTGGGTTGTCGCTAGTTGACGCGCAAGCAAAGAAGAAGCGGCGAAGTTCGAGGAGGAGCAGCCGCAGAAGAAGCTGCTGCCGCCTACCGCCCTCGACAAGCCAAGCCGGAGTCCCGGAAGCACTTGTCGCGAGGGCGGGAGCAGACATGGAGAAGCGCCGCAGAAGAGCTCCGGCGCCAACCAAGAAGCTCTCCGGACGGTCAAGAGCGGGGCGACTCGCTGAAGACCGCACAACCTTCATCCTTGAGAAGGCTGAGGTCGAGGAGCAGCAACGGCTTGCCGGGCGAAGCTATTCAAGAAGAAGGCGAAGCTAGCGCAGCGGAAGATCAACCTTGACAGCTATGAAGAAGAGCTTACGCTACGCGAAAGCAATCACTTGGCGGAGCTCTCAAGGAAGCAAAGGACGCTGCCGCAGTGGGCGAGGCCGCCAAGAAGGAGTTGGAAACAAAAGTGACGCAGCCGGAGGCCGGGCTCTGGCAAGAGCGGCGAAGAGCTCGCCGTGTTGAAGCACGAAGCGCCGAGAAGGACGCCACACTCTTGGCGAAGTTGTAGGGCCGCTCGCTGAAAGGATCAAAGAGCTCGATGCCGCTAAGGACTCTAAGGCGGATCTTGAGCTGAAGCCACCATCCTCGATGGAGACGCTGGACGGCGCCAAGGAGCGAGAGGTGGGTCTGCTGGAGAAGATCAAGGCCAACGAGGAGCTGCTGGCAGTGCTAGCACGCCGCCAGAGCACCTTCTGGGATAATGTGGAGCTCGGATCAAGGTCTTGTGAACATCGCCGCCATTGACAAGGAGCTGATGGAGCTAGGGATGGTGGATCTCGGTACCGACGAAGCTCCTCCAGCCAGCAGCCAAGCTCAGCCTGCTCTCAAGGGCGTGCAGACGGCTCTCCAATGCTCCGGAGGAGATCCCAAGCAGCTGGCCGAGGAATCGCGCCAGATCATGTGAGGAGCCTCCGTAAGGTGTTGATGAAGGTGGCCTTCCGAATCCAGGCCTCAACCTCGACGGCGGCCCTCAGATCCTTGTCACGGATGCCGATGTGGAGGCGCCAAAGCCCTTGTCGCACCCATTGTGGACAGTGGTGGGCAAGATCAAGGGTTGATGGCGCACTGTAGACTAGGCCGCCAATTTTATCTTTCCTTTGTCGCCGCCGATCATGTTTAGGAGAACATTTCATTAGATCTCATGACAAGCTATTTTTGTAATATACTCTATCTTAGGCAACGATTGCAATGTTATTTCCTTTACTTGATTCCTTCCTTTGTATATTTGTGCCTTATGCTTTTAGGGAACTTGTCGGTGCGGCACCTTGTCATGAAAGTGCTGAGTGCGGAACGTCAAGAGCCTGTCTGGCGGTGCCGCCCGACAAGCAACCTTGTCGCAAACCAGCTTGCAGCTCACTTAAGTTGTTGAGCGGACTCAAACAAAGTAAGGGCGCCCAGCCTACAAGTTGGTTCCTCCGCCAAGATGTGTTTTCCATACAAAGTACTATCGCTCGAGGAAGATAACTTAAAAATTTAAAACTGATTGCTTGAACTTTAGCAACTTAGCTTTTCTCGTTGCTTGCTTCCCGGTAAGGCTAAAACTTCCTCGAAGCGACGCCATGGCCCACACCATTATCTTCTCCTCCCCCAGCTAACTTGTGGGCTTAAGGAACCTTCCTTTCTTTGAGAAGAAAGAAGAGAAAATAGTTATGGAGCCTTGTGGCTCGTTATTGCTTACTGGTGTGGATGCTGCACAAAATGTCGATAACACATGCAAAATGATGATGAAAGCATGAAATTGACAAGTTGTGCACAACACATGAGCTTTATCGATGCACGGGTCCGCGCTCGCTTTGTACAAAGGATTACATGCAACGCCGGCAAGATTGTATTAAAGGTGGTTGCCGAACGGGTTCCGCAAATCGCGCTTCTATGGGTAAACTTACTAAGATGCTCTATGTTCCGTGAGTTGCTCACCGAATGCCATCTTCGGTCTCAAGGCGACAACGCCAGCCTAGTGACTCGCTTTTACCCGATAAGGGCCTGCCCACTTCAAGGCCAACTTGTTGGAATTCTTGGCGTTGAACGCTACCAAGAACAAGGTCGCCTCGAAACTTCCGCACTAACTTTGCGGTTATGGTAGCGCAAGAAGCTTGCCGGTAACGAGCAGCTCAGACAAAGAGCTCAAGACGATCCTCCTCAAGGAGAAGCGCCATCTTGTCGCAGCTGCTCTTGCTCAAGCTCATCATAAGCGAGCACTCGAGGTAACCCGTGATACGAAGTTCCGGGGGAGAACTGCCTCGCCCATAGACTAGAGCGAAGGTGTCCGCCAAGGGCTCAATTTGGCGCCGCCCCGATCGATCAAAGAACCACCGCAGCTCCTCAATCCAGCTTTCTTCCGCACTTGTGCAGCCCGTCGAAAATTTGGTCTTGAGCCCTCGCAAAGACTTCAAAGATTTGCCCTCTCCGCTGACCGCTGTTTCTGATGAGCAATGTAAGCGGCAGACCTTGGCGCCAAGATCTTGGACGACAGCATGAAGGTGCGTCAGGAACTGTGTGCCGCTTGTCGGTGATGATCCGTTAGGAATCCCAAAACGGCAAACAATTGACTCAAGAACTTGATCACGACCGTGTTGTCACCTTCCTCATCGCTTCCACTTCCGCCACTTTGTGAACTTGTCGATTGCAACGCATAAGTACTCAAAGCCCCGACAGCTCGGGAAAGGGGCCGAGATGTCGAGCCCTGCACCAAAAATGGCCAGGATAAAGGGATCGTCCGAGAGCTTGAGCTGGCTGGTGTATCCGCTGGAATGGAACCGCACGCTTCACACTTGGTTACTTGTGCGCTTGCATCCTCGAGGGCTGTCGGCCGTAAGAAACCTTGCCGAAAGCTTTGCCGGCAAGTGCTCTTGCGCCAATGTGGTGACCATATATGCCTCCGTATCTCGCCAACAGCTTCGCCCATCTTCCCGTGAATACACTTCAATTTCACTCCGCTCAATCTTCTTGTACAGCGTGGTTGTCGGCTAAACCGGTACATACTTGACTGCCGGGCTACTTCTTTCCGCTTTTCTTGCTCTTCGGGAAGTTCTCCGCTCAAGGAAATGGATAATCTGCTGCGCCCATGTTGGAGCTATGCTCGACAACAAGGACTAAAGGCACATACATGCCGCGGGAACATCCGCTTACGGCGAACCCGGTTCGGCCGGAGTTGATGTTCCCCGCAAGCTTGCCGAGCGGCTTGTCGGGAGCGCCTCGCTTCAATGAAACAAAACCTAGGGCTTGTCTGAGCAGATCGCTTCCTCAAAGACTTCTAGGCGCTGATCCTGGGACCTTTTTGGTGGCGGCTCGGAAGCTCTGCTGAAAATAGTCGCCAGAGATCAACTTCCTCTTCTTGTTCTGTCTCGTTGATGGCGTTACGGTTGGTTGAGTCAGCCAAGACGTAAGATTCCTGGTTCCATTGTGTAACTTGAGTGCGGTGCACTTTGACAAAGCCATCGCAATATCATTCGAGCTCTTGGAACATGTTCCTTCAGAGGTCCAAAGTGTTCTTCTAGCTTTCTCACTTCATCAACGAGGATAATCTTTTGTTTACTTGGCGGACGACAAGTCGCGAAGTCACCCCCGATAATGAGCTTCCTTATCCCAAGGTCTACTGCATCGAGACCGCAAGCAAACCTTCATACTGCAAAGATTGTTTGTTGCTTGCTCCTTGGGAAAGTGCATTTGGACTATGTACTTGAGGTGCTCTCCTGGCATGCGATAAGCAAGACGCTCAAGACCGGGCGCTTTGCAGCGAAAAGGCACCGCCAAAGTACATCAGCCACTTTTTACTTGCCTCCTTGACGGGATGCTCTCTCGAGTTTCTTCATCTTATGCTACGCCCATTCTGCTATGAACTCTGCTAGTGCTCGCTTTGATAGTTGAAGTGCTTTCAAACTTGAGGCCAAAGCTTGACAGTTCCAAAGGCTCCACCGACAATCCTGCCTGCTGCTTTTGGATTTTGCAATATTCTCTTCAGCGGAAAGCGAGTGACAACTGTTATCTCATGTGCTTGGAAGTAATGGCGCAGCTTTCTTGAGGCCATGAGGAGGCCGAAAAGCAATTTCTGACACCGTAGTACCTTTGACCTAGCCCTCGCAGAAGGGAACCGACAAAGTAGACTAGGCGCTGCACCATCCTTTTCTGATCTTTTCGCAACTCAAGCAGATCCGTCCTTGTCGGGACCAGAGCTCGCCGGTGAAGCCCCCGCTTGTCGCTGGATGCATCCGCTTGGTTGTCGGCCATCATCTGCCTCCCTTTCCACTACTAACGAAGCACTAACCACTTGATTGGTTGCCGCTATATATAGCAGCAACTTGTCTTGTGGCCTAGGTGCGATAAGTATTGGAGTGGAGGACATGTACCTCTTTAAGTCCTCGCAGCGCAGCCTCCGCTTCGAGTCCATTTCATTGACCCGCTTTTTCAAAATCTTGAAAATGGCGGTGGCCCAAAGCAGACCTAGAGATAAACCCGCCGAGAGCAGCCACGCAACCGCAAGTCTTCGACATCCTTGACGCGCTTTGGTGCTTCAATCTGCTCAATGGCCTTGATCTTGTCGGGATTGGCTTCAATTCCTCACCGAGATGACGAAGAACCCGAGAAGCTTGCCGGAAGGGACCCAAACACGCACTTCTCGGGTTGATCTTGCGCAAATTTGCAAAGGTCTCATCTAAATCTTGCACCGTAGTTGCTTTGTCCTCGTTTTCGACCACTATGTCATCCATGTAGGCTTTACATTTCGCATTTGCGGCTCAAAAGCCGCCATGGACTACTCTTGCAAACGTTGAACCAGCATTCTTAGCCCAAAAGGCATACCGAGTCCCTTTTGGTTCGGTGGAAGCGAGATTGCACGAAGAGCGGATCGAGGCGGCTAATACGCAGCGCTTTACTCCAGCTTCGAGCTCTCCTAGAGATAACACCCTACCGCTGCTTCCAACTTCTTGATCTCTTCTCGCAATGAACTCTTGACGCTCAACTCGCTTTTTTGACTTTTTGCTTGACGGGCCAAGATGAGGACAGATAGCTAGGTGATGCTCAATTACTTTCCTCGAACACTGGATGTCGACGCTTGCTATGCAAACACGCCGACATTCGCCCGCAAGAAAGCAACGAGCGCGCTTCCTATTTAGGGTCGAGAGTGGCACCGATGGTGAAGGTCCCACCAGTGCCGCCCTCCTTGGCGGGCACCTTCTTGGTCTTTGGCGGAGCTGCCATCATCTTCTTGCACTTGCCGTGGAGCTCGATGGTGCGCCCTCGACGGTAGCGCAGCACCAAGAGGTGCGCTTGTCGGAGGGGCATCCGAGCTCTTGCCGGGCTTGGTCTTCTTCCCCGGAGCTTCAGCCGCAAGTGATTTGCTATCCAGTAGTAGCTGCTGCCTCCCGGTAGATCTTGTCGGCGCAGATAAGAGCATCCTTCTTGTCGCCATGGATAGAAATGACACTTATCGGGCCGGGCATCTTGAGCAAGTTGTATGCATAATGAGAGGCTGCCATGAACTTGGCGAAAAGCTGGACGGCCAAGTATTCCATTGTAAGGTAATGGAAAATTAGCGATGTCAAACGTGACCTCTCAGCCCCGGGTTAAGTTCATCGCCAAATGTTACCGCAACGTGATCTTCCCTTTGGCTTGCTCCTTCCTCGGTTGATTCTTGAATGTGCCGCCTCTTCGAGCTCGGCCGTCAGGATCCTCGCTTCTAGAGCACCGCGATGAGATCAGGTTTGCCGCCCCGCCATCAACTAGCATCTTGGTGACCTTGAGGTTGCGGATAGTTGGTGAGACCAACATCGCAAGCACCGACCGCTGGTTATGCGATCGTGGTGGTCCTCAATATCAAAGATGATAGGCGGCTGGACCATTTTAAAGGCTTGCGTGACTTACGGATGGTTCTCACAGCATTAACCTCCCGTGATCCATTGCTTGAGCTGGCGGTGTGAGGTATGCAGAGAAGCACCGCCACAACGCAGAGGACCTCCGTGGCTTTCTCAAACTCCCGCTCATCAGCCTCATCGCCTTCCATATCTTCATCGCCATCGCCGTTTTCATCCTTGTCGCGCCGCTGGAGGTCTGTCTCTTGTCGCTGCTTGGCCTTGCCGCGGCCCTCCCCGCCGGTCGCTTGCTAGCTCCCCAAAGACCTTCCCCGGTCTTCTCCTTGTCGCCCATTGATCTCAACTTCGCTGTTCAACAAGCTGCTCGACCTTCTTGCAGCTCGAGGTCGTGGGCCCTTGGTGCGTGAATCTTGCAGATCGCTTGTTGAGCTGTCCCGCTTGTCGGCGTCGCCACAGCTTGCAAATGGGCGCCAAAGCAACCTCCTTGCCGAGCCACCAACTTTGGCTTTCTTGGCGGCACCATCGCTGCCGGACTGCTCGATAACTAGTACCTCTTGCTCTTCTTCCTTCGGTTGTTCCGCCACGACTCTTCCTTGCCGGGCGGTTCTCACTATCGATCCTGCTTCAGATTCTCTCCCGAGTCTCTCCTTCCTCAAAGACATGCACACTTGTCGGCCGTGGCATATAGCTCATCGACGCCCTTGACTTTGCACATCGCCATCTCTTCTCATCCCGCGGTTCCGCACGCTTTGATGAAACACGCCGATCACCAAGGGGTGGACATCCGGGATGTTGTAGTGCACACGGTCAATCTTCCAATGAACTTGCGCAGGACTCTCCTTCCTTCCGGCGTAGCAGGTGAAGGTCACTCTTTGGCCATGAGGCTTGTGGTCACCGTGAAGGTGCCGATAAACCGATGGCACAAATCTGCCCAAGAGGATATGGAGCTGTCCGGCAAGTGCATGAGCCAAGATCTCACATTGGGCTTGAGTACCAGGGAAGTAGTTGGCAGGATCTTGTCGTCTCATCCCCGCAGCTTGCACCGCGATGGTGTAGATGCCGAGGAACTCCGATGGATGCGCCTTGCCATCATACTTCTCCGCACGCCCTGCTTGAAAATTTTCTTGTTTCAACATCGACTTGCTGCAGCTCACGGGTGAACGCGAAGGCAACCTATCGCAGACGGCAAGTCACCTAGTTCTTCCGGCGCATGCATCGCCATCGTAAGGCTCCAGCGCTGGTCGGATTGACGCCGCTTTCTTCGGGCGCCGGCGCGAAGTTTGAGCGTTTTCTTGTTGCCGCTTTGAAGAACTTGGTGTCGATCACGGCGAGCTCGGGATCCGGCGACGCGGTGGAGTCGCTGTCGAGGTGGATCCGACGAGTCGGCGATCTTGGCCTTCGGGTGAGAGTGCATTGTGGTTGCACCCCCACATGTCTCTGCCGCCACCGCTCGCGTTTTGTCGCCTCGCCGCTGCGCGTGCTTGATTGCCACGGAACGCCGCCGCTGGCAAAGCCGATGAGACTTTGAATGGTGGCCTCCATTCGCCGACCTTGTTCCGCCGCCGGAGGGTAATCCAGAGCAGTTCAGCTCGTGCCAAAGCTTCGCTGAGTGGTGGGCGGCAATGGCGAACGGTGCGAGGAGCGGATATGCTCGACTTCTAAATATGTTAGAAGGAGCAGATCCCGCCCAGCGATCGTGCCCACTCGCACCAGCCTGCTGGCGCCGTAAATCGTTCTTGAGCATCCTCGATCCACCAGCTCGATCTTGGCCCAACGAACGATGGCGCTGCGAGCACCATGACGTTGTCGGTCTCAAGGCCCCGAGATGGACGTGGCACGTGAACGGACGCCGAGGTTTGCGCCGCTTTGTCCTTGGACTTAGCAGCGACATCGGCTCCTCGCCGACGCCTCGCGCCTCCGCCGGCGCTTTCTCCACCACTCGCCGCCCGTGGTGGTGGGTTTCACGCGACGGCTTCGCTGCCGCCAAGCCTTCTTCTTCGTGGCATGTTGATGAAGATGATGAAGATGTCGCCGTGAACGCCGGATCGGGTTCACAGCCTCGACGCTTCTACCGGGCGCGCCAAAGATGTCGGAGGTTGATCAGAACTCACTAACACCTATGTGAACGGCGGACCGAGTCCCTTTGGTTCGTGGGGGCGGAGATTGCACGAAGAGCTGGATCGAGGCGGCACACGAGCAGTTTACCCAGCTTCGGAGCTCTCCGAGAGATAACACTTACCGCTGCTTGTCTCGATTGTATTGTGTTCTTGCTAGGGAGCAATGAGAGCTACCAAACCTAGCTTGAATGTGTGTAGTCTCAATGAGTCGAACCAACCTCTCTACGCTGCACATGGGCCTCCTTTTATATGCTCAAGGGGTCACCACAGTGGCAACGTGAGACAAGGGTAAAACGGAAAATGGGTTGCGTTGGTACAGCTACCTTGTACAGTGTATTCTACCTAACTCTAACGGCAAGGGACAAAAGCAATAAATGCCCGCCCATGTCGCCTAAACAAAGGCAGTAAAGGGACCGCTGTGGACGCCACCGCCGCCATGATGGCACCGCCATTGCCATCATCTGCTTTCTCCGCCGGCTGCACAAATTTCTTAACACGCACGCCGAATGGCCCCATGGCGACACGCTGGTGGATGAGCTGGAGCGAGATGAAGAGAGTGTTCGCCGCGGCAAGTATCTTGTCCGCTGCTGAATCCTTGTCGCGCCTTGAAGCTTGTCGCCATCAGCCTTCCCGCAAGCTCCTCTTGCCGGGTCTTGTCTTCGCGCCTTTGAGTATTCTTCCGGCAAGCTCCTCTTGCCGGGTCTTGTCTTCTTGGCTTAAATACTTTGTTCTTGAATGGCTCCAAAGGAACCACTTGAGGACCTTGGCGGTCACTAGGCAGCCCTGCCGCTGGGTGTCAGAATCGCCTGCGGCACGAAGTTCGATACTAGGTACCCCTTACTTCAGTACAATCGACACCAGGTATTAGATACCGGTTCGGTTGCTAAGTGTTAGTAACTCAAAATAAAAGCTACGGAACAAATGGAGACTAGCTAAAGGTGAGATGACGATATGTGTTGGAAGTGTTTCCAAGATTGATGTGATCAAGCATCGCATACTCCCTCTACCATCGAGATTGGTGTTAGACCTAAATAATTGTTATTTGGTGTTTTCGTTGAGCATAGACATGATTGGGTTATTCTATCGCAATACGGTCATTCATTTAAGGAGAATAATAGTTAATCTATTTATTTGACTAATACCTTCAATGGTCTTACACCTAAAATGAATGGTTTATTGGATCTCGATCGTAGTGATACACTTGTTCATGCCAAAAGATATAAGATAGTGATGATAGTACCACATACTTGTGGCACTACCATTTGAGTCATATTGGTATAAAACGCATGAAGAAGCTCCATGTAGATGGATTTTTGGACTCACTCGTTTTTGAAAAGATTGAGACATGTGAACGATGTCTATTGGTATATACGCATGAAGAAACTCCATGCAGATGGACCGTTTGGACTCACTTGATTTTGAATCACTTGAGACATGCAAATCATACCACATGGGCAAGATGATCGAAAGCCTGCTTCAAAGAAATGGAACAAGAAAGCAACTTGTTGGAAGTAATACATTTTGATGTGTGCAGCCCAATGAGTGCTGAGGCACGCAGTGGATATCGTTATGTTCTTACTTCACAAATGATTTGAGTAGATACTGAGTATATTTACTTGATGAAACACAAGTCTGAACTATTGAATGTTCAAGTAATTTCAGAGTGAAGTTGAAGATCGTCGTGGCAAGAGGATAAAATGTCTATGATATGATCATAGAGATGAATATCTGAGTTGCGAGTTTGGTACACTATTGAGACATTGTGGAAACTGTTTCACAACTAACACCGCATGGAACACCATAGTGTGATGGTGTGTCCGAACATCATAGCTGCACCCCATTGGATATGGGGAATACCATGATGTCTCTTATCGAATTACCACTATCGTTCATGGGTTAGGCATTAGAGACAACCACATTCACTTTAAATAGGGCACCACGTAATTCCGTTGAGATGACACCGTATGAACTATGGTTTAGAGAAACCTAAGCTGTCGTTTCTTAAAAGTTTGGGGTTGCAACACTTATGTGAAAAGTTTTAGCCTGATAAGCTCGAACCCAAAGCGGATAAATGCATCTTCATAGGACACCCAAAACAGTTGGGTATACCTCATGTCTCAGTTCCGAAAGCAAAAGGGATTGTTTCTAGAATCGGGTCTTTTGTCGAGGAAAAGTTTCTCCTGAAAGAATTGAGTGGGAGGATGGTGGAGACTTGATGAGGTTATTGAACCATCACTTCAACTAGTGTGTAGCAGGCACGTGAAGTTGTTCCTATGGCGCCTACACCAATTGAAGTGGAAGCTAATGATAGTGACCATGAAACTTCAGATCAAGTCACTACCAAACCTCAGAGGGTCGACAAGGATGCGCATTTACTTCAGAGTGGTACTTAATCCTATCTTGGAGGTCATGTTGATAGTCAACAATGAACCCACGAGCTATGGAGAAGCTGGTGGGCCCGGATTCATGAATGGCTCGAGGCCATAAAAATCCGAGAGAGGATCCATGTATGAGAACAAAGTATAGACTTTGGAAGAACTACTCGATGGTCGTAAGGCTGTTGAGTATGATGGATTTTAATAGGAAGATGCATAATGATGGTAAGTGTCACCATTAAGAAAGCTCGACTTGTCGCTAAGTTTTTTCCGACAAGTTCAAGGAGTTGACTACGATGAGACTTTTCACCAGAAGCGATGCTAAGAGTCTGTTGAATTATATTAGCAGCATCGCATTATTTATGAAATCTGCGATAGGATGTCAAAACATTGTTTCTCGATTTATTTTCTTGAGGAAAGTTTGTATGTGATACAACCAGAAGTTTTTGTCAATCCTAAAAGATGCTAACAAGTATGCAAAGCTCTAGCAATCCTTCTAAGGACTGGAGTAAGCATCTAGGAGTTGGAATATACACTTTGATGAGATGATCAAAGATTTTGGGTTTATACAAAGTTTATGAGAAACTTGTATTTCCAAAGAAGTGAGTGGGAGCACTATATCATTTCTTATGAGTATATGTTGTTGACATATTGTTGATCGAAAATGATGTAGAATTTCTGGAAAGCATATACGGTTATTTGAAAAGTGTTTTTCAATGGAAAACCTGGATTAAGCTGCTTGAACATTAAGCATCAAGATCTATGAGGATAGATCAAAATCGCTGATAGTACTTTCAAATGAGTACAAGACTTTGACATGATTTTGAAGGAGTTCAAAATAGATCACCAAAGAAGGAGTTCTTACCGAGTTACAAGGTGTGAAGTTGAGTAAGACTCATAGCTTGACCACGGCAGAAGAAAGAGGAAGGACAAGGTCGCCCCTATGCTTTTGTCATAGGCTCTATACGGTATGCCATGCTGAGTATCGCACCTGATGTGTGCCTTGCCACATGTCCGCAAGAGGGTACAAAGGTGATCAAGGAGTGGATCACTAGATAGCGGTCAAGATTATCCTTGGAGGAATAAGGATATGTTTCTCGGTAATGGAGGTGATAAGGGGTTCGACGAAAGAGTTACGCCGATGCAAGTTAACACTATCCGGATAGCTCGAGTAGAGATACCGGATACGATAATGGAGCAACAATTTGTAATAGCTCCAAGTGGAACGTGGTAGCAGCATCTATGATATGACATAAAGTTTTATGTAAATACATAGGATCTGAATATTGCAGACCTGCTGACTACAACCTCTCTCACAAGCATAACATGATCAAACCCGTAACTCATTGAGTGTTAATCACATAGTGATGTGAACTAGATTATTGATTCTAGTAAACTTTTGGATGTTGGTCACATGGCGATGTGACCTGTGAGTGTTAATCACATGGCGATGTGAACTAGATTATTGACTCTAGTGCAAGTGGAGACTGTTGAAATATGCCCTAGAGGCAATAATAAATTAGTTATCATTATTATATTTCCTTGTTCATGATAATCATTTATTATCCATGCTATAATTGTATTGATGGGAAACTCGATACATGTGTGGATACATAGACAACACCATGTCCCTAGTAAGCCTCTAGTTGACTCGCCGTTGATCAATAGATGGTTACGGTTTCCTAACCATGGACATTGGATGTTGTTGATAACGGATCACATCATTAGGAGAATGATGTGATGGACAAGACCCAATCCTAAGCCTAGCACAAAGATCGTGTAGTTCAGATGCTAAAGCTTTTCTAATGTGAAGTATCATCTCCTTAGACCATGAGATTGTGCAACTCCCGGATACCGTGAGGAATGCTTTGGGTGTACCAAACGAACAACGAATCGGTGGCTATAAAGGTACACTACGGGTATCTCCGAAAGTGTCTGTTGGGTTGGCACAAATCGAGATCGGATTTGTCACCCGCAGACGGAGAGGTATCTCCGCCCACTCGGTAGGACATCATCATATGCACAATGTGACCAAGGAGTTGATCACAAGATGATGTGTTACGGAACGAGTAAAGAGACTTGCCGGTAACAAGATTGAACAAGGTATCGAGATACCGACGATCGAATCTCGGGCAAGTACTATACCGGTAGACAAAGGGAATTGTATACTGGATTGATTGAATCCTTGACATCGTGGTTCATCTGATGAGATCATCGTGGAACATGTGGGAGCCAACATGGGTATCCAGATCCCGCTGTTGGTTATTGGCCGGAGAGTTGTCTCGATCATGTCTGCATGGTTTCCGAACCCGTAGGGTCTACACACTTAAGGTTTGATGATGCTAGGGTTATAGGGAATAGATGTACGCGGTTACCGAATGTTGTTTGAATTCCCGGATGAAATCCCGGATGTCACGAGGAGTTCCGTAATGGTCCGGAGGTAAATATTTATATATGGGAAGTCCCGTTTTGGTGATCGGAAAAGTTTCGGTGCTATTTGCACGCATCAGACCACTGGAGGGTCCTGGGTCCACCAGTGGGGCCACCAGCCCTGTAAGGCTGTGGGCTAAGTGTGAGGGGACCAGCCCAGTGGGCTGGTGCGCCCCCACCAAGGCCCAAGGCGCAAGGAGAGTGGGAGGGGGCAAACCCTAGGTCCAGATGGGCCTTAAGGCCCACCCTAGGTGCGCCCCCCTCTCTTCCCCCTTGGCCGCACCCTAGATGGGTTTTGGGGCTGCCGCCACCCCTAGGGAGGGAACCCTAGATGGGGCTCAGCCCTCCCTTCCCTATATATACTTGAGGTATTGGGGCTGCAAACACACGAGATGAACTCTCTTGGCGCAGCCCTACCTCTCTCCCTCCTCGCCTCTCGTGAGTGCTTGGCGGCCTCGCTGAGTACGCGCTCCTCCACCACCACCACGCCGTCGGCTGCTGCTGGACGGAGTCTTCCCAACCTCTCCTCTACCCTTGCTGGATCAAGGCACAGGAGACGCCACCTGGCTGCACGGTGTTGAACGTGGAGGCGCCTGCTGTTTGGCGATTAGATCGAATCAATCATGACCTGAATCGCTACAAGCACGACTCTTCATCCGCAGATTTGTAACGCTTCCGCATCGCGATCTTCAAGGGTATGAAGATGCACCCTCTCTCTCGCTGCTAGTATCTCCGAGATTGATCTTGGTGTTGCATAGAAAATTTTGAATTTCGCTACGCCCCTAACAACATCAAGCTCACTTTGGCTTGTGGCTACAAATCTTCCGCGAAGTCAAGATCGTGAGCGCCAGCAAGCGGAGTGTGGAGGGGTTATGGTGGGCAAGATGCCGAACGCCATTTGCTTGACGGTCCTTTGCGGAGACCGTGAAAGGGTGGCAATCGGGTGGTTCTACATCACCGAGCTGCACGACGCTAATCGGGCAGCGGCCCCGAATTCAGATCCGAACCCCTGCTGCTCACCTCCCGGAAAGGAAGGGCCTAGCTCGGGCGAACTGCAGAGCTGACCGACTCTTAATCTGCATCAAGAATATGAAGGACAAGAACATCGCTTGTCAACGGATCCAGGTCATGCTTGTCCGCCGGTTCTTCCGTACAAAGACGGGTATTTAATCTGGGAGTTCGTCCCGGCCGAACACCAGACGCTTCGAAAGCTCTACGGCATAACGCTCAAAGACACATGGAAGGCGCTGTTCAAGGTCTCCGAAGTACCTCCTCCCACATCCGAGGACCGTGGACTTCATGCCACACGCCCGGCCCGTGAGTTTTCCACTACCTTCGGATTCAGTTTTTCCCAATATATTCGTGGGGAATTCTTAAGTCATCGTGTGTATTTGACCAGGATTATGTGGAGACAGCGGAGCGGATTTATTGTCCGGCTCCGCTGCCGGAAGGTCCAGCTGATGCTCTCCTGACAGAGATGCTAGTCCCGGCAGCCTACAAGGCACCGGAGAAGCGGGCCAAAAAGAAGGCCCCGGGGACCAGGAAGGGTCTCCGGCGGAAGGTCGTACTGAATGCCTTGTCCGAAGACGACGAGGCACACTCCTCCCACGAAGGGGAGGAAGAAGAGGAAGGGGCCGCCCCATCCGGAGAGGATGGGGGCCTGAGAAGGCGGACCAGGGGGCTGAGAAAGGCCCCCGGCGCAAGGCCGTCATACCCTTGTCATCCGACGACGATGAGGCAGATTCCTCCCGCGGAGGCGGGGGGAAACAAGAAGAAACTCGCCCCCTGCATTTGGGGGAGAAGAGGAAAGCCTCCCCGGAGGGGGAGGCTGGGACGTCCAAGAAGGGAAAGGCGTCCCTTCCAGACTACTCCACCACGGCCGCCGATAGCGAGGAGGGGTGGCTGCCCAGGCGGAAGCCCTTAGCACGGTCGTAAGTATCCGCACTCTATCGTGATTTTGCTTCATAGGCTTGTTATAATGCCGAACATATATACAGTCCGGCCAGGGTCCATCCCGAGGTATCGTCTTCGGATGGGTCCTTGAGTGTTTCAGCGATGAACTCGCTCCCGACGGCCACTACTCCCTAGCCTACAGATGACACGGAGGTGTTGTCCCAAAGGTTCCCAGAGCAGGGGGAGGTGACTCTGGAGGCGCCCCAAGGCGGAATCCCAGACGTCGGACACGCGGGGTTCAAGATCCCCGCGGATCGTGTTGATGAGAGCCGCAGTAAGTCGGGCTCTCAGTGGAGTATTGTTCCGGGACCTCCAATGGTTCCGCATTTAGGCGTGCAGCCCTCGTTAGGGAGGGCGAGTCGTCTGCGTTTAGGACTTCCGTTACACCCGAGGCGCCGGATTGTTCGCTGGGCGGCCATGGCGCCCATGGATGAAGAGCACTGCATTTTATGAGTGCGGTGATTCGTAAGGTTTTGTCCGCCAAGAGAGGACTAACTGCTTGCACCAGCCTCCTCGACAGGCTTTGAGGTAAGTAATAAAAATGTGTGAAATTATCACCCGATAGGTAGTAGCCCCTGATACTTTGTTTGGTGTTCGGAAAGAAAAACCAAATGGAGGGTCAATTATAATCCCCAGGAGTCTAATAATAGTGTGCATGTGAATAAGCAGGCTGTGCTGCTTGCCGCTGCTGTCCGCACAGCCGAGGTCGCCAGACTAAAACGGGACTTGGAGCAAGCGCAGGGAGAGCTCGACCTCACGAAGAGGCAGCTCAAAGAGAACAAAGGTGAGCAATTCCCCGCTCTCATATAATGAAGAATAGGCAAAATTGGTTATTCTAACGACAAAGCATCGTGACTTTGTAACAGGGGCCACCATCGAAGTGGCGTCTCTGAAGAAAGCGCTATCCGAGGCCGAGGACAAGGCGGCTCTGGAGCGCAAAGAGCGCGAGAAGCAAGATGCTAGAGTGGGCGAGGTACGGCAAGAGCTACAGGAGCTCGGTAAAAAGTTCATGTCCTTGGAGCATGATCTTAAGGTGAAAGAGGCCGACCTTGCGAAGGCCCTTGCGAGTATGAAAGACGCCAAGGCCGAAACCGAGAAGGCACAGTGTCAGGACCCCGATTCCAAGTCACATCGATCTAGCTGGTAACACCTCATATCACTTTGCGGCCTCACGCACGGTATTCCCACGGGTGTCGACCGTTTGCGCCTTTTGGCTCACGTATATGATTGTGTCGCTAGCATCCATATGACAGAGAACCCGGGCCGACATGGCTAGTCATGAACCCAAAGCGGCACTAACCCATGGGAACAGGCATACATGAATCACATCGAGCATGTCGGTCAGCAGCGTGTGAATCCGGGCTGTAGCGGACTACTATCGCTCAGGAAGCACTAGACTACATTTCCCCATATGAGAGGCTGCCAAGGATAAGCAACTAAATTGTCGGATCCCACACATACCAAGCATTTCAAACATACACACAATATGCTCGATATGTGTAAATAATACATGGCATCACAACATAACTCTACGACTCAAATATTTATTCATTAGGCTCCGAGGAGTGAGATATTACAAACATGGGTCTCATGATCCAACAATCAAAGCATACAAGTCAAACACATGCGGAAGCTTAACATGTCTGAGTACAGAAAACTATAAATGAAAAAGACTTAGAAGCCTGACTATCTACCAGATCCTGCCGAGGGTACAAGATCGTAGCTGAGGTTACAAGCTAAACGTCGAAGTCCACGCGGAACTACTAGCGAGACTGACGTCTCTCTGCAAAATATAAAATAAGCAAACATGAGTACAAATGTACTCAGCAAGACTTACATCAGAACTAACTACATATGCATCATTCTCAACAAAGGGGGTGGTGGAGTTTGACTACAGCAAGCCAGCTTTGACTCGGTGGCTATCCTAAACTACGACTGCAAGTAACTCTTTTGAGGTGGCGCACACGAGTCCACATATTCACCATATCAATACACCACTATGGATCCGCCCCGCCTCCCTCACGAGAACGCCATCCATAGCACTCACGCTATCTTGCGTATTTTAGAGTATCCACTTTCACTTGTCTATGAACTGTTATAGGCAACCCGTAAGTCCTTTATCATGACACGACTATTCAATAGATGATGTTAACCCCTGCAGGGTGTACTTCTTCACACACACTCTCGCCACTTACCACCATGTACACGCTGTATCTCAAAGACCCTTCAAGCGGAAGCTCTGGCGAGGGAGTCGGCCACGACCTGACTAACCACAGAAGTCTCTAGTCCAGGATTATCGCCTATTCGGGTTCCATCCGCAAGGAGATCCGGCCGGGCTGTCGCTCACAGCCCCAAACGATGTGTGCAGGGTTCCCTAGACACCAAACGGGCGCTCGCTACACCGGGCCACGGTGTATCTACGGCAACATAGCCCAGCCCTAGGGTCAGCGCTACGCACGGCCCCCAACACATATCCTACAAACACCAGAAACTAGTTGCAACTCCTGGACAGAGATCGAGGCGATTAATAAGCCGAGAGGGGTCGAGTTACTGGAACCCTATGTGTGGTAGTAACTGTTTCATGGATCACAAACATAGAACTCAGTTCCTGAGGACGGCTGCAATGAGACAACCCACCATGTACTCCTACATGGCCTCTCACCGCTACCTTTACCAAATCGTGTTCACACACTTAGCTCTCAATAGTAGGACATGTTTACACACTTCCGATTCATTCCCGATGAATCAGACCTGACCCAACTCTAAGCAGTAGCAGGCATGGACAAACAAGCATGAATGAGTAGGCACAACGGGCTCAAACAACTCCTACTCATGCTAGTGGGTTTCATCTATTTACTGTGGAATGACAGGTCATGCAGAGGATAAAGGGGTTCAGCTACCGCAGCAAGTAACAAATGAATCGTTGTTGTCCTAACGCAGTAAAAGAGAGCAGGAGTGAGAGAGTGGGATTATATCAGAATGAACAAGGGGGTTTTGCTTGCCTGACACTCCTGAAGATATTATAGCTCTTCATCGGTGTCAACGAACTCATCGTCGGAACCACCTCTATCGATAGGGGACAACCACCGGCAACTGAGAAAGAACACAATCAATGCAATGCCACAATATGATGCATGATCATGACATGGCAATATGCTGTGATTTGAGCTAATGCATCTAGCTATGATTTAAATGAAGTTGGTTTGAATACATGATTCAAATTCCAACTCCATATATGATTGTTTAAATGCCCTTTATTTGTTTTGTCCAAAACAGAGGACAAACATTGTTCAAACATGCATGAAAATGGTACAGATGATAGATTGGATTTTTCTGATCATTTTTCATATATAATTTATTTCATTTGGAGTTACGGTTGAATTTATATGAATTTTAGAAGTTTTGGCTATTTTCTGGAAATTCCTGTAAAAGAATAAATCCAGAAAATAATTAACTGCGTCAGCATGACGTTGGTGTGACGTCAGCAGGTCAACAGGCTGGTCCGGTCAAACTCACCAAAGGGGTCCATCTGGCGAGACACAATGCTGGTTTGTGTGGCTGACGGGTGGGACCAGGTCAACGGCCACGTCAGCAGGTCAATGCTGACGCGTGGGTCCATAGATTTTATGAGCTAATCTAACTATTTTGGTTAGCTAGTAACCTAACTAAGTGTCAGTGGGGCCGGGGCCACATGTCAATGACCCAGGGGAGGTCAAATCCCCTGGTCAACCGGGGCTAAACCACCGGTGGTCAAAGAGCTCAACCCGCCGGCGTTTAGCCGCCGGCGAGGCCAGATGCGGCGGCGGCTTCGGTTTGGTCCTCCGTCGACCAAATCGACGGTGGAGACGCGCTACAGACTGCTGGTGAACTCACGAATCGAGTGGTGGTGGCAGTTGGGCCTGGGGTGGCCGGAGTTGTCGCCGGCGTCGACCTTGGCGGTCGCCGGAGCTCGGGCGAGCTCGGGGTCGACGCTACGGTGGCCGGGGAGGCTCGTGCGGGGCACCTATGTGCTCTACGTGGCGCGGGAAGGGAGTTGAGCACGAGGGCCGGACCGCTAGGTGGCCGGAGGCTCGTCGGCGGTGGTCACAGGCGGCGGCGCGTGCGGGCGAGCAAGGTGCGGCGGCTACGGCGCACGAAAGCGAGAACGGAGAGGGGGAAAAGGTTCGGTGGCTCACGGCGGTTGCAGCAGACGTCGAAGCGGCTCGGGGAAGGCCGGACGGCGACGAGTCGACGATGGGGATCCGCGGCGGCCGACGATGAAGAAGAGGTCAGTGACGGTGTTTTGAGGCGTCTGGCGTCGAGTGAGTCGATGGGGAGGACGAGGGCGTCGAAGTGGAGGCCATGGACACGTCGGCGAGGCGAGGGAGGGCCTGTGGCCACAGTGGTTCTAGTCGGCAGCGACGGCTGCGCTCGGGTGAGCTCAGGGAAGAGAGCCAGGGGAGGAGAGAGAGAGAGCAGCGAGTGAGGGAGAGGGTCCAGGGGGTCGCGGGCGTCTCCAGGCGTGGATAGACTCAAGGGGGCCGCCGCCAAGACGGGCAGAGGTGGAAACCTCAGGCGCGTGCGCGTCGACACGCCGGCGTCCTTCTGGCACAAGGAGGAGGGTGACTGGCACGGGCCAAGTGGGCCGGCCCAACCAGGTAAGTGGCCTCCTGGCCTTTCTCTCTCTCTCTCTTTTCTTCATTTAGTTTGCTTTTCTAATTTTCTGTATATGTTGGGCTTTATTAAAAATACTAAAACTTTTCCAAAAATCCTGCAAATAATTGTGGGCTCTGTTGGGATTATTCCTAATAGCCCACACTTAAGTTCAGAATTAATTGAGCACTTAAAATAATATATAGCATTTAAATGCCCAATTGCAAATACTAAATGATTTAATTCAGTGACCAAATATGTCATGGAAAAATGTGCAACACCTCTGGTTATCGCTTCTAGCATTTTCCAGAAAAGATGAACATTTTTGAAAGCCATTTGGATTCACTGAGAATATTTTGGTTGAACCTAGTGAATTCCTTTAGTGCTAGGGTTTAGGCAATCCCCATTTCAAGTTTCTTAGGAATTTAAACATGATGACATGAATGCAATGCCACTAGTTGCAAACAATTCTAGGGCTGTGACAACTCACCCCCACTAAACAAGAATCTCGTCCCGAGATTCAAGACGTGAGGTAAGAAGACAGAGGGGGCACAAACTATCATGGTCTTCACGATCCAGGTTGCACTTCATAAGAACGTTGACATGATCACCATCTTTGTCTCGACGCCTTGCCTTGGGAACTACATCCCACATGACAACGAGAAGAAAGGGGGGATTTTAGAAGAATCGATCTTCTTGGGGTTCGAACAATTTAGGATCATCTTAATGATCACAAGATCAACTCACGGGATGAGACATAGAAACATCTCTGGAGCTGAGAAGTAAAGCATGCATCAGGAGTGACAGAAGAAGCAATTCAACGAGGGTTTCAAAGTAGCGAGGGAAATTGCCATGATTCCAAAATGGGGCACCTCAGGGAAGGTGACTCGAAGAACTATTCCCTTAAGTGGCAAAAAGAATTACTTTTGATCCATAGATCATTGAGACTCTTCATACCAGCTTAAGGCAATTTACAATTGATCGTTTGAAAGAGCTCGAAGGAATGACATACTCGGACTAGGATGGATGATGTGGACTACCTTGTTGAAGACAACGCAATGGATGATTTTTGCTTATCATCGAAAATGAATGGGACCTATGGCAGACTGACACAATGACGGGTGCGAGCTGGGAACAAAGTGCAAATACTGGGCATGACCCAACCATCATATCTACCTGAGATTCAGATCTGGTTGGTGTCAGGACATTCCAGACTCATCAAGTCTAGAAAGAGAAATGAAAGTTTGCAACACAAATCGACGAGATGACGTTGCGAGATTCTCGGGGAATGAACCACGATAGCAAGCTCCAAAACATGAGCTGGTTCTGCTACAAACCCATGGACATGTTGTCCAAGACAAGCATGACCATGTAGTAGTCTTATAATAAAACACTACCGAGTTCAGGTGGGGAACCATCATCGAGATAACGAAGTCTTGTGCATATCCATCCGGGCCCTTCAGGATTAGCGCATGAACTTCTTTTCTTTGAACAATTCAATCAGTGGCTTGGTGTGCTAGGGACACATATGGACTGGAGGTAGCGAGCCTGTCAAATCATAGCGTACTTCGCACATGCATGACTGACTTGGGATGGTACCAGGGAAACAAAAACAAACTTTTCTCAAATTCAAGGCGACAACTTACACCAAATGCACGTGAATTAGAGGAAGTCACTTCTTTCATCCAAACATAGGCTTCATGAACAAAACACGAAGGCATTGCTTACAAAGTTTCCAACACTAGGTTGATGTTCAACATGACTCATGGGGAGACAAAATGCTGCTAATGGGCTCAACAACAACTCATCGGAATTTCCATATCACTGGACTTCCACCATCATGTGAACATGGTGATAGCATTGGTCAGACCAAAAGATGTAATGGTATATGCTCGAGGGATCAACCATGAGTAAGACAACATTACGAGCATGGTTGTTGCTGGTTTGATTTGACGATAGCCCACACTCAAATCAAAGGATTGATAAGACAATAGGTCCAGCAACTGATCACAGGGACCAATCGATGAAGATATCATCTTTCTTCAACACACACACACACACACACACACACACAGAGAGAGAGAAGATATCCCTTAGAGACGAACTAAGTTAAGCAAAGCTTTATCTTCCAACTCTCCAAGTTATTGTTTAGCTTAACCAACTAGCTCAGGGGTATCCAACACAGGTTCTTGGAGAAGGGGTGGTTTATAAGAAAACCAACTTGATCACGAGCTCAACATAACAGTCAGGGGACAGCCTGGTAATACTTCTGAGAAGATATTCGGAAAATCACGAACCACCGATATGTTACCAAGCTCGAGAACAACCTTGCTTTTTAGGGCAAGATGATATGATCCAAAGAGTGAGGGATTAACACAATCCTAACTCATTGATCTAAGAGTGCACCAGAAGTAAGGACTAGGTAGCATGATCAATCTTAGGATGATGATTTAATAACCAACACGCTAAGAATGAGAATATTGTCCATTAACTACCAAGCAGCGAGTTGCTAGGAGTATTGATTTCACACATCACAATTCATTTGTCGGTATTCCGGTTGCAACAACAAGGGACTGAGGAATGAACGATGATGGCGAGAGTATCACTGCATCAAGAATTCATAAGAGAAGGTGCAATTCTCATGACGTTCCTGACATAAAGTGGGTAATACTTCAGGATAGAACATAATCAAGAGCTTGATTGCATTTGATCTACGGAATACAACTACTTTGACCCAATCCTGGATATGGATGAGGTACTGAAGTTTGTTTCTCCCAGTCATTCCAGAATAGAATGGCTTGACGGACCATAGGAATAATAGGCATCGATGACGAATGCACAACTATTCCTGACTATCACTTGATAGACTAGGGTCGGAATACAACTGAGGAGGGTCAACTCAAGGAACATATAACTTTCTGAGTTGTGGATGCATAGGTTAGTATGTCGAATCAAGTTCAACAGGTTTCTTCCGGATAACCCATGCAGGAAAGGTAGAACTGGCAGGTTGACAATCATGAATGGAGAACTCCTCAAGAGTACTCTGATTGTGATCCTTTGGTTCAGCGAGGAACTTCTGCCAATAGCGGTTCATAGTATTTGGAAGAAGGAAATACCACAGACCTCGAGGACTATCACAAAGTTACTAATATCCTAAAGGAACTAACAAACACTATCAACAAGAGGTAAGTAGGGTAAATCTCGGGTTCAAGAACCCAGGAATAGAATACCTACTATTAAATGGCATCACGGGATGCTTTCGAGAATGACGGACAGAATCATCATACTGGGAACACAAAGCATGGCTAAATTACTAGGTGATACTCTAGACACCTAGGGTCATAATAATAACTCCAACATATATGTCGAGGCAGCGGAGTACCTCAACATACTAATTTGTGTGATTAATCTGGCCCAAATGAACATTAAAAATGGAGAGAAGGGATTTGCAAATGCATCATACTATTTAGAAACCTGGGATGACTCGGATAGCATAACGACTGTAAATGCTCAAAATGAGTTGAGACATACTGCAAAATAGTGGCATGACCACTCAACATCACAATATCAAGGTGCCGAGACCAGCTATGAACATACGGAAGTAGTAAAAACTGAACTAAGATTTGAAACTATCAATTCTATAAGTCTAAGGATTAGTAATACGTCATCCTAATAGGTAGATGACAAACCTAGTTCTTAACCCTGTAGAAGAGAAGAGGATGACTCAAATCAGAAGGGCATAAGGTAAAGGAGTAAAAAGAGCCTTACATTCCCTTCCACAATCAATTCCCTTACATAACTAAAGCATTTCTAGACACAACTTCAACCAGTTTGGCTTGGTAATCCTACAGGCAGTCAGGCTCTGATACCAAAGCTGTCAGGACCCCGATTCCAAGTCACATCGATCTAACCGTAACACCTCATATCACTTTGCGGCCTCACGCACGGTATTCTACACGGTGTCGCCTTACCATGGCCGGGACCGTATGCGCTTTTGGCTCACGATATGATTGTGTCGCTAGCATCCATATGACAGAGAACCCGGCCGACATGGCTAGTCGTGAACCCAAAGCGGCACTAACCCATGGGAACATGCATACATGAATCACATCGAGCATGTCGGTCGCCAGCTGCAGAATTGGGCTGTAGCACTGGCTAACAGACTCGGGAACCCGGCTGTACCAAAGCTAGGCAGACTCGGATGTCACCGCATGACATTTCAAGGGACAGACACAGAACAAAGTGAAACACATGCCGCCACCAAGTGTTCCGAGCAAAGAGTGCTGGGCTAGCAGGACTCCGTGAACCGGGTCAGAAGTGGACTACTATCGCTCAGAAGCACTAGACTACATTTCCTCATATGAGAGGCTGCCAAGGATAAGCAACTAGATTGTCGGATCCCACACATACCAAGCATTTCAAACATACACACAATATGCTCGATATGTGTAAATACAACATGGCATCACAACATAACTCTACGACTCAAATATTTATTCATTAGGCTTCGAGGAGCGAGATATTACAAACATGGGTCTCATGACCCAACAATCAAAGCATACAAGTCAAACACATGCGGAAGCTTAACATGTCTGAGTACAGACAACTATAAATGAAAAAGACTTAGAAGCCTCGACTATCTACTGATCTGCCGAGGGCACAAGATAGTAGCTGAGGTAACAAGCTAAACGTCAAGTCCACGCTGAACTACTAGCGAGACCGACGCCTCTCGCAAAACATAAAATAAGCAAACGTGAGTACAAATGTACTCAGCAAGACTTACATCGTAACTAACTACATATGCATCATTATCAACAAAGGGGTGGTTGAGTTTGACTGCAAAGCAAGCCAGCTTTGACTCGGTGGCTATCCTGAACTACGATCGCAAGTAACTCTTTTGAGGTGGCGCACACGAGTCCACATATTCACCATATCAATACACCACTAAGGATCCGCCCCGCCTCCCTACAAGAACGCCATCCATAGCACTCACGCTTATCTTGCGATTTTAGAGTATCCACTTTCACTTGTCTATGAACTGATATAGGCAATCCGTAAGTCCTTTACCATGGACACGACTATTCAATAGGTGATGTTAGCCCCGCAGGGTGTACTTCTTCACACACACTCTCGCCACTTACCACCATGTACACGCTCGTGTATCTCGCAACCTTCAAGCGAAGCTCGGCGAGGGAGTCGGCCACGACCGACTAACCACGTAAGTCTCTAGTCCAGGTTTATCGCCTATTCGGTTCCATCTACAAGGAGATCCGGCCGGTGTCGCCACGCCCCAAACGATGTGTGCGGGTTCCCGAGACACCAAACGGGCGCCGTACACACGGGCCACGGTGTATCTATTGCAACATTGCCCACCCCTAGGGTCAGCGCCACGCACGCCCCCAACACATATCCTACAAACACCGTAAACTAGTTGCAACTCCTGGACAGAGATCGAGGCGATTAATAAGCCGAGAGGGGTCGAGTTACCAGAACCCAATGTGTGGTAGTAACTGTTTCATGGATCACAAACACAGAACTCAGTTCCTAAGGACGGCTACAATGAGACAACCCACCATGTACTCCTACATGGCCTCTCACCACTACCTTTACCAAATCGTGTTCACACACTTAGCTCTCAACAGTAGGACATGTTTACACACTTCTGATTCATTCCCGATGAATCAGACCTGACCCAACTCTAAGCAGTAGCAGGCATGACAAACAAGCATGAATGAGTAGGAACAACAGGGCTCAAACAACTCCTACTCATGCTAGTGGGTTCATCTATTTACTGTGGAATGATAGGTCATGCAGAGGATAAAGGGGTTCAGCTACCGCAACAAGTAACAGATGAATCGTTGTTGGCCTAATGCAGTAAAAGAGAGTAGGAGCGAGAGAGTGGGATTATATCGGAATGAACAAGGGGGTTTTGCCTGCCTGGCACTCCTGAAGATATTATAGCTCTTCATCGGTGTCAACGAACTCATCGTCGGAACCACGTCTATTGGGAGGGGACAACCACCGGCAACTGAGAAAGAACAAAATCAATGCAATGCCACAATATGATGCACGATCATGACATAGCAATATGCTGTGATTTGAGCTAATGCATCTAGCTATGATTTAAATGAAGTTGGTTTGAATACATGATTCAAATTCCAACTCCATATATGATTATTTAAATGCCCTTTATTTGTTTTGTCCAAAACAGAGGACAAACATTGTTCAAACATGCATGGAAATGGTACAGATGGATATATTGGATTTTTCTGACCATTTTTCATATATAATTTATTTCATTTGGAGTTACGGTTGAATTTATATGAATTTTAGAAGTTTTGGCTATTTTCTGAAATTTCCTGTAAAAGTATAAATCCAGAAAATAATTAACTGCGTCAGCATGACGTTGGTGTGACGTTAGAAGGTCAACAGGGCTGGTCCGGTCAAACCTCGACCAGGGGTCCATCGGCGCGACACGATGGTCGTTTGTGTGGTCGACGGGTGGGACCAGGTCAACGGCCACGCCAAGCAGTCAATGCCGACGCTGGGTCCATAGATTTTATTAGTTAATCTAACTATTTTGGTTAGCCGGTAACCTAACTAAGTGTCAATGGGGCCAGGACCCACATGTCAATGACCCGTGGAGGTCAAATCCACGGTCAACCGGGCTAAACCACCGTGGTCAAAGAGGTCAACCCGCCGGCGTTTAGCCGCCGGCGAGGCCAGATGCGGTGGCGGCTTCGGCTTTGGTCCTCCGTCGACCAAATCGACGGTGGAGACGCGCTACGGACTGCTGGTGAACTCGCGCATCGAGTGGTGGTGGCGGTTGGGCCTAGGGTGGCCGGAGTTGTCGCCGGCGTCGACCTTGGCGGTCGCCGGAGCTCGGGTGAGCTCGGGGTCGACGCTACGGTGGCCGGGGAGGCTCGTGCGGGGAACCTATGTACTCTACGTGGCGTGGGAAGGGAGTTGAGCACGACGGCCAGACCGCTAGGTGGCCGGAGGCTCGTCGGCGGCGGTCAAAGGCGGCGGCGCGTGCGGGCGAGCAAGGTGCGGCGGCTACGGCGCACGAAAGTGAGAACGGAGAGGGGGAAAAGGTTCGGTGGCTCATGGCGGTTGCAGCAGACGTCGAAGCGGCTTGGGGAAGGCCGGACGGCGACGAGTCGACGATGGGGATCCGCGGCGGCCGACGATGAAGAAGAGGTCGGTGACGTTGTTTTGAGGCGTCCGGCGTCGAGTGAGTCGACGGGGAGGACGAGGGCGTCGAAGCGGAGGCCATGGACACGTCGGCGAGGCGAGGGAGGGCCTGTGGCCGCGGTGGTTATAGTCGGTGGCGACGGCTGCGCTCGGGTGAGCTCAGGGAAGAGAGCCAGGGGAGGAGAGAGAGCAGCGAGTGAGGGAGAGGGTCCAGGGGGTCGCGGGCGTCTCCAGGCGCGGATAGACTCGAAGGGGAGGCCCCCAACACGAAGCAAGAGGTGGAAACCTCAGGCGCGCGCGCGCGTCGACATGCCAGCGTCCTTCTGGCATAAGGAGGAGGGTGACTGGCACGGGCCAAGTGGGCCGGCCCAACCAGGTAAGTGGCCTCCTGGCCTTGCTCTCTATCTCTTTTCTTCATTTAGTTTGCTTTTCTAATTTTCTGTATATGTTGGGCTTTATTAAAAATACTAAAATGTTTCCAAAAATCCTGCAAATAATTGTGGGCTCTGTTGGGATTATTCCTAATAGCCCACACTTAAGTTCAGAATTAATTGAGCACTTCAAATAATATATAGCATTTAAATGCCCAATTGCAAATACTAAATGATTTAATTCAGTGACCAAATATGTCATGGAAAATTGTGCAACACCTCTGGTTATCGCTTCTTGCATTTCCCAGAAAAGATGAACATTTTTTAAAGCCATTTGGATTCACCGAGAATATTTTGGTTGAACCTAGTGAATTCCTTTAGTGCTAGGGTTTAGGCAATCCCCATTTCAAGTTCCTTAGGAATTTAAACAAGATGACATGAATGCAATGCCACTAGTTGCAAACAATTCTAGGGCTATGACACACAGAAGGAAATCCAGGCGGCCAAGAAGATAGCGGCGAGTAAGAAATTCTTTATGCAAAGCAAGCATGTGGAGGAGGCGTTTCTTTTACTTACCTGAATTTGGAGCTCTGCAGGGGCATTCGCAGATCTGTCACGCAGCGTATCAGATGCCATGGAGTTCTACCGTGCCGAGGAGGGGAGCGCAACGGAGAAGCTGTTCTGGTCCCAGTATGCTGGGACCAAACATCCAACGCCTCTGAGTGATCAACTGAAGAAGTTGGTTGAACTCTGCAGGGCGGCCGAAGTGGCTATGAAAGATTTCATAGTCCGGATGTGGCCTGGTGAGCCCCTGCCCACTAGCTACTTCGGCCTGATCAAGCGGATGGTGAACGCCTGTCCACGGCTTGAAGTTATCAAGCGATCCGTTCACATTGAGGGTGCCCGCCGGGCCTTTGCCCGCGCGAAGGTACATTGGGGCAAGCTAGATGTGGAGAAGCTGGTGAAGGACGGGCCACCGGAGGGCAAGGCGCATCGTTGTCCCGAGAAATATTACGTTGGCGTTATGAAGGGCGCTCGTCTCGTGGCCGATGAATTTACCAAGGACACAATCCTTGAGTAAATGTACCTCTGTCGTTGTTGTATATACAGCCGAAGTTACTTGCGCTATGTAGCGCTGTTTGATTTAAAATATTACCTTCTGTGCGGCTGTTTATAAAATTCTGGAAGTAGGCTACCGTCGGCTTCGCCCCCATGTAACTAGTAACCGGTGTTCTGGAAAAACCGGATACTTTTCCAATTTTTTGGTCCCTTAAGGAGGTATCCGGTGCAGCGAACAAGGCAATGGGACTATGCGGCTTTATAACTTTCACTTAGCCATAGAAGTCTACAATTTTAAATTTCGGCGAAGCCCCTAGAATTGGAAGGTCAATTGGGGCGCTTATGTATGCCTAAATCGGACGAAGCGATTCTCACCTAAAGCGAGAAAAATCTTTAAGGATTTTAAGACCTCTCGAACAATGACCAGGTCTCGCAAAGATCATGCCGGTCGGTTTTCGACTTTCTCTCTTGAGGTGCTCGTCCGAAGAACCGACACAATCGCGATAGTTCTCCTGCGCTACCTTAGTCGACATAACGGAACATAAGGTACCAAAACAAGGGAGCCGGGCAAACCCAACTATTGACCCAAGACGTGATTCGGAGCTGATGCATATAGTGCTATAAGTTCGGGGTGCCGCACTGTTGAAAGTGTTCGGGCTTGTTTGGCCGTATTATGGGGCATCATAAGAATCCCCTGGCAAACTGATCGTAACAAGGTGTACAGATGCAATATTAAATAAACATTTGTAGGAAAAATGCGCATATAGGAATAATAAGCTGACGCTATATATTATCTCCCATTGATGAATAATACGTTTAAGCATATGTTTACAATGGGTGCATTTAAGCAGAGGTAAATAGGACTATTTGACATGTCCTATCCGAAGGCACGCTGCATGTAGGTATATAAAACAGGTATAACGATCGTGAAGAGATTCCACCTGGGTAATTCCTTCTGTGCTCAAAGCCTGTTGCCTCCTTGGTTTTCTCTCCTGCGTAAGTCCGACCATCCGGCTCTTCTGAAGAGGCTGCCCAAAAGCAGTGTCCTGAAAGATACAAAGGGAGGGTTATGAAGGTATGTTGCGGTTATACCGCACTGTAGACTGAGTCCCTGCTGCCCTCCGCCTATGCCCATGGTATTTTGAGTGCGTAATTGTGTATGCGTGGCACAAATGCTACTTTGATGGGGCTTGAGCGGAGGCCAGACTGCTAGTCGCGCTCTTTGCGTGCGTGATGATCCTGTCGCGGTGTGCTCCGGATTCGCTTGACGGTGCTCGAGGTTGTCGTCGCCAGATTGGTGGTTTGTCGGAAGAGGCCGCATTGTACTTCCACCGTGAGGGCTGCAGCATGCTCTTCTATTCGGAGAGAGCGGTCCATGTTTCCCTTGACTGTTATGACCCCGCGCGGTCCTGGCATCTTGAGCTTGAGGTATGCCTAGTGTGGTACCGCATTGAATCTAGCGAATGCGGTTCGTCCAAGCAGTGCGTGGTAACCACTACGGAAAGGGACGATATCGAAGATTAACTCTTCGCTTCGGAAGTTATCCGGAGATCCGAAGACCACTTCCAATGTTATAGAGCCCGTGCAACGGGCCTCTACTCCGTGAATTACACCATTAAAGGTGGTTTTGGTAGGCTTGATCCTTGAAGGGTCGATGCCCATTTTGGCGACCGTGGTCCCGACAAAGCGTGTTCAGGCTGCTGCCGCCATCCATGAGGACTTCATGCGAGGTGGAATCCGTCGACGATTAGGTCTAGGACCAATGCGGCTGAGCCGCCGTGACGGATGCTGGTAGGGTAATCCCTACGATAAAAGGTGATCGGACAAGCTGACCATGGGTTGAATTTGGGGGCGACTGGCTCCATCGCATAGACGTCTCGTAGTTCTCGCTTCCATTCCTGCTTGGGAATGTGGGTGGCGTAGATCATGTTGATCGTTTTCACCCGGGGAGGAAATTTCTTCTGTCCCCCCGTGTTTGGACGCCTAGGCTCTTCGTCAATCCGCCATTGTGCAGCCCCTTATCCTTGTTTCCGGCGTTTATTTTACCGGCTTGTTTGAATACCCAGCAGTGTCTATTAGTGTGGTTGGCTGGCTTGTCCGGGGTGCCATGAATTTGGCACGAAGCGTTCGAAAGATGCGGTCCGATCGACGGTCCTGATTGTTTCTTTGCGGCTTCTTCCACGACGGACTTGGAACCACTGAATCTGGCGTTGACTGCCGTGTCTTCAGTGTTGTCGCCATTGTTCCATCGCTTATGTCTGTTGCGCCGTGGCTTGCTGTTATTGTCACGAACATCCGATGTGCCAGAATGTGGCGTAGTGCTGCTGCGAGCCAACCAGCTGTCCTCGCCCGCGCAAAAGCGGGTCATTAGTGTCGTGAGGGCTGCCATGGACTTGGGTTTTTCCTGGCCGAGGTGTCGGGCGAGCCACTCGTCACGGATATTATGCTTAAAGGCCACCAGTGTTTCGGCATCCGGACAGTCGACTATTTGGTTCTTTTTAGTTAGGAACCGAGTCCAGAATTTCCTGGCTGACTCTCCGGGCTGTTGAGTAATGTGGCTCAAGTCATCGGCGTCCGGTGGTCGCATATATGTGCCCTGGAAGTTGTCGAGGAACGCGTCTTCCAGGTTTTCCCAACTTCCCATGGAATTTGTGGGCAGGCTGTTTAGCCAGTGCTGGGCGGGTCCTTTGAGCTTAAGGGGAAGATATTTGATGGCGTGTAGATCGTCTCCGCGGGCAATGTGAATGTGGAGAAGGAAATCTTCGATCCATACTGCGGGGTCTGTTGTGCCATCGTACGATTCGATGTTTACGAGTTTGAACCCTTCTGGGAATTCATGATCCATCACTTCATCAGTGAAGCAGAGGGGGTGTGCGGCGCCTCTGTGCAGGGCTATGTGGCTACGCAGTTCAAATTGCTCTGGGTGGCTGTATTCACCTCGGCCGGACTAGTTGATAGTGTATCCGGTGTTACGGTCATCGTCGCGTGTTGGGGCACGCCCCCGCGATCCGTAGATCGATCTTGGTTGTCCTGCTTTGTTTTCCAGTATATCATGCAGGTCTTGCCTATTGCCCCGGGCCGTAGTGTATTGGCGTGGGGGTGCGGGCTGGCGTTCGGGCTGATACGCCATTTTATCCCGGCCACGAGGTGGCCGGTCAGCCGTGTGGCTCTTGAGTCCATATTCCTCGGCTGCCAGGACTTCAGTCCATCTATCTGTGAGCAGGTCTTGATGAGTTTGGAGTTTCTGCTGCTTCTTTTTCAGGCTCCTCGCAGTGGCCATAAGCCGACGCTTGAAGTGCTCCTGCTCGACGGGATCCTCGAGCACGCCGAACTCGTCGTCGCCGAGGCTGATCTCATCTTCAGAGGGGGGGGGGCATTTAGCTGTCCTCCTCCGGATATCCATCTGTTGCCTGTTCGTCTGGGCTGAACTGCATGTCTTCCTACTCGGCCTGTTCGAAGGCAGGCTGATCAGGGTTGTATTCCTCTTCGACACCATCTGGATTTTTTTCGTCTCCTGGGCCGGTATCGTTGTGGCGGGGCTTGGAGTGGCGCCGACAACGCCCATGCTTTGCTTTTCTCCCTGAGGGTTTTCCTCCGTTGCCTCTTCGCCGTTGGTTTCTTTCGGAGTGTCCACCATATATATATCGTATGAGGAGGTAGCTGTCCACCGCCCTGTGAGCAGTGGTTCCTGTTCTTCTCCTGCATCGTCGTCCGTACCGTCGATGTCTTCGGAGTCGAAATCAAGCACGTCGGTTAGGTCATCAACCGTGGCAATGAAGTGGGTGGTGGGTGGGCCACGAATTCCTTCGTCGCCTGCTTCCCACTCGAGCCAGACATAGTTCGGCCGAGAGTCTCCTGACAAAGAGAGAGACTTTAATGAGTTCAGCACGTCGCCAAAGGGCGAGTGCTCGAAGATATCCGCGTCGGTGAACTCCATTACAGGGGCCCAACCAGGTTCGGCGGGCTCAGGAGAGCACGGAGTGGAACCTACAGTCGGATACGAGTCCGGGGGTCCGGTGTCACAGGTTTCTTTGGGGGCGAGGCCTGTGTTCGGCTCTACCACCAATAAGTGTGCGGCCTGCGGGGCGGGTCCATCCCTCCGTCCTTAGGCAACGCGGTCTGCTCTGGGTTTAGGTCCGGGCCTGCCACAGGGATGACATCTCGAGCATTGTCCGACAGAAGGTCTAAGCCGCGCTCATCGTGACCGTCCAGCGCTCTGCACAGTGCCCGAATCCGTTGAAGATCAAGTCTCCGCGGACATCAGCCCGTGTAGTTCAGGTTTCAAACCTGATCCGGTGGCTGGGCGAGGTGTCGATCTGCTCGGATGGCCAGCGAATTGGCTCATGATGGCGGCCGCCAACACGAAGATCTCACCCTGGACCGTGTTGTCGACGATGATTGAAGGAGCCATCGAGCTTTGCAGCGACGACACAGAGGAACTCTCAATGAAAGCACCAATGTCGGTGTCAAAACCGGCAGATCTCGGGTAGGGGGTCCCAATCTATGCGTCTTAGGCTGATGGTAACAGAAAGCAAGGGACAGAATGTTTACCCAGGTTTGGGCCCTCCCGATGGAGGTAAAACCCTACTTCCTGCTTGATTAATATTGATGATACGAGTAGTACAAGAGTAGATCTACCATGAGATCGTAGAGGCTAAACCCTAGAAGCTAGCCTATGATGATTATGATTGTGATCGTGATCGGCCTTCTAAGGACCAACCTCTCCGGTTTATATAGAAACCGGAGAGGGCTAGAGTTTTTATGGAGTCGGTTACAAGGAAGGGCACATAATATCCGGATCGCCAAGCTTGTATTCCACACAAAGGAGAGTCCCACCCGGACATGGGACAGAGTCTTGAGTCTTGTATCTTCAGGCTCCAATAGTCCGGACGAAGTATATAGTCCGGCTGTCCGGATACCCCCCAATCCAGGACTCAGCGGTGACATGCTGGCCCCCTCCTTGGGGTCCAGCGAACCTTTTGATGAAGATCGCGGGGTACTGTCCCGAGCCGGACTATAATAAGGCGAAAAGGACGGACGTTCGTGAATAAGCATTTTTGATAATTACGATGTGGCTCGAGGCTTGGCCCGGGAAGACCACTCCGGACTGCTATCAACATCCCACGCGGAGTTGTCCGCGGGGAAGCCTTTCCCCCTCTTGGGTGCCTTCGCCTCTAGATGCGTGGAGGCCGTTCTCTTTTTCCTCCCCACCTCGGGTGGGGAGTCATCTTCCTCTTCCTCCTCCTCGTCACCGTCCTCAGCGGACGAAGAGTGAGTTTCGCCTTCGGACATCACGTCCGAGGCGCCTTTTTCGGCGAGGGCCCCTCCCGGCCCCTTTAGTTGCTTTCTTGGTCGTCTTCTCCGGCACCTCATAAGGTGCTGGAAATAGCATTTTTGTCAATAATGGAAATTCGGGGTCTTCGGGCAGTAGAGCTGGGCAGTTAATCCCCCCCGCTACCTCGATCCAGGCCTGAAAACATGGATAGGAAGGCTTAGGCTTTTTCCTCAAAATATGCTAGTAAAGGGTATGCCCTGAAGACATGAAACAACTTACCGAATTAGCTTAACGTTTTAAGATGAGCCCGCGATCCTCGGCCGCGGGCGGTGGTGTCTCACCGACCTTGAAGAGCACTTTTCTGATGTCTTCGTGCGTCGTCCCGAAGAGCTCTAGTAGCGTCTGGTGCTTGGCCGGATCATACTCCCACAGATAGCAAGTCCGGCGTTGGCACGGAAGAACCCGACGAATGAGCATGACCTGGATCACATTGACGAGCTTGATTTTTCTATCTATCATGTTCTGGTCGCATGTCTGGAGCCTAGTCAGCTCGTCCGAGGGACCCCTGGTTAGGCCCTTCTCTTGCTAGGAGGTGAGCTGCATCGGGGTTCCAAATCGAATTCGGGGGCCGCCGCCCAGTCAGCATCACGCGGCTCGGTGATGTAGAACCACCTCGATTGCCACCCCTTCACCGTCTCCGCAAAGGAGCCTTCGGGCCAGGTAACATTGGGCATCTTGCCCACCATGGCGCCTCTGCACTCTACTTATTGACCGCTCACCACCTTCGCCTTCACATTGAAGGTCTTCAGCCATAGGCCGAAATGAGGTGGGATGCGGAGAAAGGCCTCGCACACGATAATGAATGCCGTGATGTTGAGAATAAAGTTAGGGGCTAGGTCATGGAAGTCTAGCCCGTAGTAAAACATCAGTCCGCGGACGAACGGGTGGAGAGGGAATCCCAGCCCGCGGACAAAATGTGTGAGAAACACAACCCTCTCATGGGGCTCGGGAGTGGGGACGATTTGCCCTTTTGCCGGGAGTCAATGAGCAATCCTTGGCCAAATATCCGGTTTCTTGGAGCTCCGTGATGTCCTTCTTCTTAATGGAGGAGGCCATCCACTTGCCTCCAGCTACGAATCCGGACATGTTTGGAGTGCTTTCTCGAACGAGGAAAAGCTAAAGCCTGGGCGCTAGAGCTCAAGGGCGGAAGGACTGAAGGAGAGAAAGGGTGTGGGTGAAGAAAGGGAATCCTTATCCCCTTATAAAGGCCGCGGATATCAAGCGCCTCCACACTCGCCCTAAAAACTTGCCTATTCCCAAGGGCTGTATAAACGGCACGGTTGGGTTACCCATGCCCGCATTGATGAGAATCCCACGATAAGGGGACACGATCTCGGCTTTGACATTACGTGCCGATGGCAACCGCGTCTCGGGACGTGGGGCGTCAAACACAAAAACGGTTTGGAATTATGACAGGTCGGACGTAATGTCGTGCTACAAAAATTTGTCAGCGGATTGGATTCGTGTAAAACTATATTCTCTCTTTGGTTGCGTATGGTGTGTGTGACAGGTCCAGATACTATCACTATGTTCGAAGACTATCTTGGAGTTCGGAAAGAAGGGAACCTGCCTTGCAATGCCGAAGACAATCTGCGCGCCGGACTCCACGTCATTGAAGCCAGGTTCAGGGGCTACTGAGGGAGTCCTGGACAAAGGGGTTCTCGGGCGTCCGACCTGTTATCCATGGGCCGGACTGATGGGCTGTGAAGACATGAAGGCCGAAGACAGTACCCGTGTCTGGATTGGACTCTCCTTGGCGTGGAAGGCAAGCTTGGCGACCAACGATGAAGATTCCTTCTTATGTAACCGACTCTATGTAACCCTAGATCCCCCCGGTGTCTATATAAACCGGAGGGGTTAGTCCGGAAAGGATATATTCATTACCATAGTCGTAAAGGCTAGACTTCTAGGGTTTCGCCATTACGATCTCGTGTGAGATCAACTCTTGTAATACTCATATTCATCAAGATCAATCAAGCATGAAGTAGGGTATTACCTCCATAGAGAGGGCCCGAACCAAGGTAAACATTGTGTCCCCTGTCTCCTGTAACCATCGATCCTAGACGCACAGTTCGGGACCCCCTACCCGAGATCCGCCGGTTTTGACACCAACAGTGGTCACGGACACGCTCCGTCTCCGGCTCTGCCGCGAGCACGACATCCCCCTTGTGCTTCACGTCCTTGATCTTGGCCTTCTTGTCATCCTGGTCGGTAGCTGGGACTTTGAGGAGGGAAAGGCGCCCTTCCTCAGCCCTTGCGCACTTAGTTGTCATGTTGAACATCTCCAGGGCCGTGCATAGTTCCTCGTGTATGGCGAGCTCCTCCTTCATCTTGACATCACGGACGCCAGCTGACAACATGGAGATGATGGCCTCGTCCGTCACCTTGGGGATTTTGAGGCGAACATTGTTGAAGCGCTGGATGTACTTCTGCAGGGTTTCCCCTAGCTGCTGCTTGATGCGCCGCAGGTCGCCTGCGGCCGCCGGGCGGTCGCGAGTGCCCTAGAAGTTGGCAACGAAATGCTCCCGCATCTCGCCCCAGGAGGAGATCCATCCCACAGGTAGGTTCACGAGCCACGAGCACGCACCATCCTTGAGGGCCATGGGAAACCAATTCGCCATGACCTTCTCGTCACCGTTGGCTACCTCAATGCTTAGCTCATAGAGCTGCAGGAACTCCGCGGGGTCGGGGGTGCTGTTTTAGCGCGGAGGCAGGTCTGGCTTGAAATTGCCGGGCCAGACGACGGTACGCAGCTCGGGAGTGAAGGCTCGGCAGCCTACTGTGGCCACCGGAGCCTGTCGCGGAGGCGGAGCCTGATCTTGATACACACGCCCCGCCACCGCCGGCAGCACACGGTCTTGACGCAGTGGTGCCGGGAGTGCAGGAGCATTTTCTTGTGGTCGAGGGACTTCTTGGCAGCTTCCTTCTTCGTGAGCGGGCACTCTGCGTGGCGGGTCGCGCCACGGGGCCGCGCGTCTTGGTGCGAGGGCGGCGTCTTGATACAGAGGTGGTGGAGGCGCTCCGTGGGCTACGTCACCCATAGCTGGAGGGGGGCGAGGTAGCGAGAGGGACGGTGCAAGAGAGCCCCCAGCGGCGCCGACGAGCTCCGTGATGCGGTCCAGCTAGTCCTCGTAGAGGTCGTCGTCAGGGCGGTAACGTAGGAGCTTGAGTGCCATGAGCAGTGCGGCCTGCGCGTCCGTGGGCGCGTGATGAGCGTGGGATGATGAGCCGGCCGGAATCAGCGACGGGGTGGCGGTGCGTCCATCTCGCCGCACGAATGGGTGCAGTGATGAAGCTTGCTGCTCGTTTCCTACCGGGCCGGTGGCGGCGTTGGCAGCGGGTGATGGAGAACGGCGGGGAGGTCCGCCAATGGGCGCCGTCTCAGCGACACAGGCGGCGAGGGTGGCCTGGTGCTCAGCAAGGGCTCGGCGAGCGTCGGCCATGGTTGTGGTGAAGCAGCAGAGCACGGATCAACGAAAGAAAGGCTTCAGCGCACCCCTACCTGGCGCGCCAAATGTCGGGTTACGGGTTCCATCAAACCCTTGAGGTTCGAACAATGGGGTGCGCACGAAGATCTCTCTCTCCCTCATTCGCTCTCGCGACGATCTCAATGCCTAGCCCGACGAACCAAAAGAACAAGAGACACGAGGGTTTATACAGGTTCGCTCCATCGTTGTGGTGTAATACCCTACTCCAGTGTGGTGGTGGTGGATTGCCTTGCAGGCCGAGGATGAACACGTACAAGGGATGAACAACCTCCTGAGGAGAGGTGTTCTTGAGCTTAGTGAGCTTGTGTTTGTGTGAGGATGGTCTGAATGATCTGTCCCCTTCTAGGGTGGTGGCTAGTCCTATTTACAGAGGCCCCGGTCCTCTTTCCAAATATTAGGCGGGAAGGGATCCCACAATGGCCGAGTTTGAAGGGGGACAACTAGTACAAGCTATCCTGACAAAAGGTGGTCTTCGCCTACCAAAGGCTCTGGTGGTGACGCCGTCGTGGGCTCCGCGATGACCTCCGTCCTATCGTCCTGGTGGTCTTGGTCTCATTGCACTGATATGGAAACCTTTGCCTCATGCCTCGGGACTCCTCGCCTGCTCTCGCCCCTTTAGCACCAAAGAGGCAACTGGTACTCTGCGCCCGCTGGCGCCCGCCTGGCCTTGATCGTCACAGCTCACATCACGCGCACCTCGCGAGGTTCCTCTTGCATAGATATCTCCACTCCTCAGGAGCCAGCCTAGCGAGGCTGCCCCTGAAGAGGTCTTGGCGTCGTCCGCCTCGCGAGGCTTGGCCCCTCGCGAGGGTCTTGAGTGGTTGTTGATGAAGATGGGCCGTACCAGGCCGCTGGGTGAGCCACGTCCTGGGCCGCAGTCAGGCAAGTCTGGGTACCCCCGTTCCCAGGAAGCCGACAAAGGCGAAGGTTATGGTGCTCCATCAGACAATACAACATGAATACGTAACAGTCAAGTCAAATGAACTAAGCTTCTGAACTTCTGGTGGTGCACTTATCTGCCAGACTGTTAACTTTTATGCCAACCTTCCTTTTTGTTTTATGGTTGTAATTTGGTTTGTTGCGATACAAAATTTGTTCTTAACATGCAGCCACTGGCTGAAGTAAACAACAAGCCATTTTTGTATAGTGTAGGGTGTTCCCTATATTTGCACTGGTGGCGAACTTTGATGCCTATTGGATGTAATCTGTGCAATCGCCTTAATAGCCTAGCATTAGTTTCGGGCTTATTTATTTCCTAGTCTTATTTTTCCCTGGTTTGCTAGTGGCCGCAACAACCATGGGCCATATAAGGACCGTGGTAACCTTGACCCTGCTACAGGCCGTAGGATATACGGGCCTCCTATGGGTCCTCGGATAAATGGGCCTCCAACGGGTCATAGAATCGGTGGGCCTCAGGCCGTTGGATAAATGGGTCCACATGGGATGTAAACGGGCGTAATTGGTATCGGGCCAGCACGGTAATGGGCCGTTAACAGGCCGGAAGACAGAAAAGGCTTAATTCTGTCACAAGCATAACGGGTCATTAATGGGCCAGAATATAGGACAGGCTGGAAACGCCGCAACGGGTTAACATGCCACAAATGGGCCGATTCTAGCCACGGGTCAAATTTGGCCCATTTGGGAAATAGGCCAGTAACGGCCAGAAGTAATCAAGGGTTGGAAAGGAGCCCAAGAGCATATGGGCCGTCAGTAGGCGAAAAGCTAACACGGGTTGGTAACGGCCCATGTGAATCATTGGTCGTTAATGGTACAAATAAATTTAATGTACATTATGGGCTAGAGTCACCGTGGGCCACTAAAGAGCCTAAAGATACGAAATGCCTCATATGGGCAGAAAGACGTCGTGGGCCATACATGGGCCAAAAGTGAAACGGTCTGGTGTTATATTCGATGGCCCACATGACGCTGTCGGGCCGATTTTGGGAAGGCCCTAACGGGCCATGAGTTACCGGGCCAAAAATGGCTATTTGTGAACAGACCGTTAACAGGCTTTTCATGGGCCGGTCCGCTAACTATTAACCAAGTCAAACGGGCCGACCTTTGTAAGATAAATGGGCCAGTGGTGGATCGTCGCACGTGTCGACATATCATGGGTGCCTATCTGACCGAATGATGAGCTGACACGTGTTTCCTTCGGCCGATGCGAATTTTACACGTGGAAAATCGCCATTGGTCTGGGCTATTAACGGGTTATTGGATCCAAAACCGGACCCGATAGCTTAACCGCGAACCCTTACGGTGGATGCCATGTGTCGGTTACCCTTGACGAAAGCACTTCCATGACGCGTCATTTATCGTCATGGAAGTGAACACTTCCATGATGATAATTTTGGTATTGTCATGGAACACTTCTACGAGAGCACATGTATGACTATCTTGATTCTATCATAAAATCGTCATGGATGTACATGCATGACAGAAAACGTGACCTACTGTGTCAAACACGTATCATCACGGAAGTGTATTTTTTTGTAGTGTCCTCGGCGGTAGCGAGGGTCTTCTGCCTGGCTTCCAGCTAGGCCATCACCTTGGAGACAAGCTGGGCATGGGACGCCTGGGCCTTGTCCACCTCCTCCTTCAGCTTGCCCAGGTGGTCCCGCTCTGCGGCTTGGTCCTTGGTTTCCTAGGCTAGCTTGGCGTCACGGTCGGCAAGCGGTGCTTCACGGGCCTTGAGCTCCTCCTCTTGCTGCTGGAGTCGTTAGCTATGGGCGGCCTGCCCATCGCAGAGAGTCTTCAGCTCCGCCTCCACCCTCCTGGAGCGCTCCTTGGCAGATGCCGCGCCAGCCAACGCCGCATCTCGAGCCGCCGTGGCCTCTCCGGCCTCCTTCCTGTTCTCCGCGGCGGCAGCCTCGGCCTGGCCCAAGGCCGTCCTAACAGACGCGTCGGCCTGGAGCCACACCGAGATCAGCCCCATGCGTCCCATCAGCATGCCCCTGTTGGCGTCCTAGAGATCGGTCTGGAGCTGATCCAGCGTGGTGTAGGCTTCCTCCAGAGCCCCGGGCCTGACAAGGGGGCCGCAGTCCGCCAGCACAAGGGCTTGTGGAGGAGGCAGCAGCGGCGCATGAGCTGGCATCACCGCAGCACCAGGGGCAGCCGGGGGCTCCGGAGCCTCCGAACCCCCCGCGAGTGCGACGGGGACGGGCGGCTCTGGAGCCTGCTGGCCAACAGAGGCGACCGCCTCCTAAGGATCCACCACCGTGCTTTGAGGGTCCCGCTCCGTCACGGGGGAGTGCCAGGCGATCTCCTTCGTCTGCGCCAGGGTCGCCGCGACCGCGATGGGCAGTGGTGCCTCCGGGGTCCCGGCTCTATCCTTCCTCTTCCTCACCATGTTCCCCACCCTGGTCACCATGAGGGGAGTATTGTGGGAACGACATCAAGGCTGGCACACAAAGATAAAGTAAGATTCTTACCCGTCAGCAGCGATGTACGCCCTCTTCCTAGCCGAGGTCAGGGCGCCCCCAATCTTCCTGAGCACGGGCTTCGCTGTGTCATGAGGATTGGCGGGGTGCACGACGGCTAGCCTCGGTGCGGCGTCAACCATTGGCACGGCAGAGGCGTTGCCTCGGAGAAGGAGCATCACACTACTTTTCTTCGGAGTCGTCCAACCTGGCCTCCGCTGGGCTAGGGAAGCAGCTCCGGAACTCGTCACCACCCCGGTGGAGCATGGGGGTCGTCATCGTCGTAGAGGCCACGAAGAAGCTCGCCCTGAGACAAGGGAGAGATCTCTGCCAAGTCGTCCAAGGTCGCCTCCGAGTCGTCCTCGTCCTCTTCCCTGGAGTCATCGCCGGAAGACACCAGCACATGAGGATTGGGGAGCTTAGGCGGCACGAGTCCCAGCTTGTTGAAGGCAGGCATGGCAGCGACCTGCGCCGCCCCATCGGTACGATGGTACAGCGGGATGTAGGCCGCCGGGAGGCTGCCCGGATCCTTCTCAAGCTGGATGTGCATGGCCTTGTCCATTTCCTCGCCTGTCAAGCTCCCTGAACGCAGTCGAATGTCGTCCTAGGCGCCCTTGAGCTCCCACATGGGACGTGTGTGCGCCTGGAGCGGGGCCAATCGTTGCATCAGGAACTCCTTGACGAGCATGGCCCCCGTCAGTGCCCTGGTCTCCATGTCCACCCTCATCTTCCTCAGGAATGGCGCCGCCCGGGGGTCCGTGAGCTTCTCATGACCCCACCGATCAAGCTTCTCCAGCAACCCGGTCGGCAATTCTAGCCGCACATGGAGGCCCCTGGCATCCATGAAGATCCACTTGCGCCGGAAGTTCTCCACCTTCTTACAGGCCCTCATGAGCGTGTTGCCACTATGGACCGTGGCGAAGGAGACGTTGCCGGAGCGCTGGTTTAGGTCGTGCATCCGGAGGTAGAAGAAGAGGTGGAGAAGCGTGACGGAGGGCATCACGCCCACGAATGCCTCGCAGTAGAAGGCGAAGATGGACAAGAGAAGGATGGAGTTAGGATGGAGGTGCGGAGCCTAAACCTGGTAGTGGTCGAGGACGGCGGTGAAGAACCCGGAGAAAGGCGAGACGAGCCCCGCAAAGACGTTGTGGAGGAAGAAGGGATAGAACGTCTCCGCCAAGGTCCTTGGTTCGGTGGAGTCGTCCAGGAGCACCATCTCACTCTGCTCATTGTGGTTGCTCGCTGTCAGCGGGAGCGCGTGGCGAGGTTGCTCTCCTCGGTGATGGAGGACACACCAAGGGCCGGCGCTGGAGAAGAGGAGGATCCCACGGCCTGTGCGGCCGGCTTCGCCTTTCTGGAAGCCATCCGCAAAACCGCAGAAAGATAGATGCAGAAGGGAGGATAAATTCGGCCAGATCTGGAGGTGCTCTCGGCAGGGAGAAAGGGGATCTAGAGCAAGGGGAAGAGAAGGCAATGAAGACTCGGCAGCGGGCACCAGTCCTTTGTCAACCTAGGCAGTTGCCGAGGCAGTGTGGGGAAGTGGAGACGCCCACGTCCCATCAAGCGCTACACGTTGACTCTGTCCACAAGCGATTGGGGCCCACAGCGCTTTGCCCTTGCCCTTTGGCTTCACCCCGAAGCCAAGTCCGAGCGCGCCTTGGGCCCAAGGGCTACTGTTGGCGTTCTGGGAACCAGGGTACCCAGACTTGCCTTCCTGGGGCCCATGGCATGGCTCCATCGACAGCCTGGTACGTCCCATCTTCAGCACCTCCAAGACAAGACCCTCGCGAGGGGCCAAGCCTCGTGAGGCGGGCGACATCAAGACCTCCGGGGGGAGCGGGCTCCCCAGGCTGGCTCCTGAGGAGGGGAGATTTCTATGCTGGTGCCCACCTTATGAGGTTGAGATGACGCCAGCCATGAAGACCAAGGCCAGGAGGGCGCCAGTGGGCGCAGAGGAACGGGTTTCCTCTTTGGTTCTAAGGAGGCAAGTGCAGGCATGGGGTCCGGAGGAATCAGCCAAAGGTTTCCATTCCCGTGCAACTAGACCAAGATCGCCAGGACGGTAGGACGGATGTCATCACCAAGCCCACCGTAGCTTCACGACCAGAAGCTTTGCAGGCCTACTTGTCCCCCATCAAAATTGGCCACTGTGGAATCCCTTCCCGCCTACGCTTTGGGGGAAGAGGACTGAGGCCACTATAAATATAGCTTAGCCACCACCGTAGGGAGGGAGAGCTCTCGTTGGATCAAAATCCACACCTCCCTAGCTCACACCCACACCAAAGCAGACCTCGTGAGGTTGTTATTCCCTTGTACTAGTTCATCCCCAGCCTCTCGTGAAGCTAATCCACCACAAAACAGGAGTAGGGTCTTACACCGCAATGTGGCCCGAACCTGGGTAAACTGTCGTGTCCCTCTTCTTTCTTGTTCATCGATCTAGGCCGTGGGGGTGACGAACTGGTTGGTTGGAGAGGTTGAGTTCTTCACACACGCCCAAGAGTTTAAACCTTTCTTGTATCTGCGGAGCCCTAAATCCGGCACTTTCTAATAGAAGTGGGCGTACTGGGAATATTTAGTTAAAACAGGGCAATAGAAAAGTGTATTGGTAACTAGAAGTTAGTAGGTAGGAACAGAGTAAGAGAATGGAACAACAATTTGTTGCTTAAATACTACACCATTCCTTTGATATTGTTGGGTAAGTCAACATGCAGATACTTGAAAAGAATACTTACTTCGAACAAAGTCTCGACGGATGATATCATCTGCGAAGTTAGCATATATCTCATGACCAGGCTCTTTTATGTGCATTTTAATTTTAGTGCCATCTTTCAGTACATAAAACTTACAAATATCTGTCCAAAGGCCCGTGGAAAAATAGGAGTGACCACATTCATCAAGTCTTACAGAAGCAACAATTGTAAATTGATGGTTTGTGTTCAGTATGACATCCCTGTAGTCTAGATTTATGTAAAGGGAAAGATTGTGTACTACAGATGTTGTTGCATAGCAAGGGACGCGCTGTGGAAAATGGTAGGATTGTTGAAGAATATGGTAACATGCAAATATGGGTGAAATTGAAAGAACTGTACATCACTTGAAATCAAAGGACAAAAATATGTAATTAAACAGATATGGTAACCATGATGTCATGGAAATATGGGAGTAATCGAAAGAACAATACATCATTAATTTGTCAAAAATAGAAAGAAGAGGAAAAAATTCCCCTTTGACGTATATGTTGCATGTGGCACCTTTTATCCAAATGTAGAAATATATAGTATATGTTTACGAAAGTAGGCCATGCCAACCGATTTAGGGTGAGATTGAACATACTGCGCGCATCCTCAAGTCATCTGTTATGGTGAGATGGAACGCCGTGGATGTATGGACGAGGCCGCAAAGTCCTGATGCGTACTCGCACTATACACTCTATGAATGAAAGAAACCCCTCAAATCAGCTCGAAAAAATGAAGTCACGACAATTTTGGTTGGTGATTAAAGAGGCAGATGAACTGGGATAAGAGATGAGATAATATCTCATTAAATTAGTTACCTTGTTGTCCATGAGAAAAACCCTCAATACGGTCCCCAATCGGGCGGAGCTGGGTCGACCGCGAGCAGCATCGAGAAAGTCGATAGTGATAGGTGGTGGCAAGCGGAAGTGGCAAAATGCGGTGGGGTTTGCCAGCAGCCTGGTGGCAGCAACAAGCATCGAGCTAGGTGGTTGTAGCGGCGATAGGCGGTGCCATGCAGAGTTGCGGATGAGCTTGTGCAGATGTGAATGGGGACTAGAGGGGGTGGCGGGCGGGGTGAGGCTTTTTGTGACATGGGGATGGTGAGGGTTTTCTTTTTTCTTTTTTGAATTGGCTGGTGAGGGTTTTCTGTCCCACAGAGAGTTTCGGAGGCAACAGTTTGCTAGAGCCAACCGTGTGTGATTGAAGTAACATGGAAAATGATAGTCATTGCACATGGTTCCAATTTCGGGTACCGTGTGTGATTGACGTACTACCTCCGTCCGAATTTATTGGTCCCCTTTGTAATTTGTGCCAAATTTTGACCAAAGATTTAACTAACAAATGTTTATGCATGTCACCAAAAATTATATCATTGAACACTATGTTCAAATACTCATCCAACGATATTAATTTTTGCTGACCTGCACTAACATTTTGTTAGTTAAATCTTTGGACAAAATTTAACACAAATTACAAAGGGGACCAATAAACCAGGACGGAGGTAGATTCCATCAACCGAACTGATTGCATCCATATCCCACATTTAAACATAAGTAAGCATAGATTAAACATACTCAGACATAGATAATATGCGTACACAAGCATAGTTCAACCATAAGTATATAGTTCAACTATCATTAAGCATGCTCAAGCGCAATTATAATTAAGACTCTACATAGCCATACATGGTTCAATCACACATCTCATCCCATCTGTTGGCACGATCTTGAAGCTTCTCCAGGTACTCAGTGTACGCGACGCGCGCCACCCTACGAGAATACTTCTGCTTGAAGGAGACAACAACTCGTCCTCTTGCATCCGCCAAAACACTTTGATACGCGTCATGAAGCTTTTGGTTGCAAAATGGGCATCGATAACCCCAGTTCCAGGTCCTAATACGTCTTTTATGCATTCCCACAAAAAGCTCCCTCAGGATTTGCCTCTTGTACCTCCTCTGTCCATCTTCATCCTCATTGTCGACATTGTCAGATAGCACCTATACATATAGTAAAAAATGTGGCATCAAATTTGGAATACAAACTAATCTCTAGCGAACATTTGGCAGTTGCCAAAATTTGGCATCAAATCAATGTTTACATGCGATAAAGTAGGATTAGGAATTTATGGCTATTGTTTAGACATATCTAGAGATTATGGTTCGATTATTAAGCACAATCGTCTATGTACATACCAATCTTGAAGAAAATAATGGCACGAACATATATGTAGGTCATTAAAAAACAATTGCCAAGACCTGGCTAGGAATTATTAGCATGAACACTAACCCAAGTCGGATTATTAGCAGAAATCATTTGCACAGATGAAACAACTTATCACTTATCACTTGTACCATTCAAAGAATCAATACACTACACGGATCTAATGAAACTTACTCAGATTTCATGGATTGGGAGAACATAACCATAGGATTCCTATTCCAAAAGGGGGGAGGCAGGAGTAACCAGAGAAACCCTAGGATGTATTTGACACATAAATAGGTATAGATGACTAACTAGTTCTCCATCATCGTCGGAGTCATCGCCCGGGTCGTCACCAGAGTCGGTGTGTACCCCCGGCTCCGGTTGTAGAAGCACGACGCCGTCGACGACGTTAGGGTGCGGCGATATCTCGCCACCGGTGACGGCAACCTCTGTCTCCATCTTCATGCAGTGCTTCGGTGCTTCAGCAGCCCCGACGTCACCACTCCCTCAGATGGGGCGCTTCGGCGGCATCCTCATACCCAAACGGCTTTGAGGACTGAGAGCAACGTCGAGGATGCAGGAAGAGAGAGAGGACTGTGTGTGTGCCAAGGATGGGGGCTGCGGCCACTCGGGCGCGCCATTAATATGGAGTAGTGGGAGAGTGGCGGGCGGCAGTCAAACCGCTGGCTCGCCTCCCGGTGAGCCTGCGCATCAAACTGCTGGCATGCCTACCGTCATTTCACACAGATGCTCGCACGCCTCCTGATGACACTGTGCAGCAAGCGCGCCTCCCGTCAATTCACACACCTGCACGCACGCCTCCCGGTCTGCTTGCTCGGCCGACTGCTTGCATGTGTCCCATTATCCCAGCCTACTCGCACGGCACACGGGTCGCGTGGCGGCACGTATATTGTTTTTCTATTTTGATGATTAATGATGTCGCTTTATTGCTTAACCAAAGCATGGCACGTATCCATTGTTGGTCTAACGCCCACGATTCAAATAAATAATCCGTTTGCAATATTTGTTCCCAATTATTAATAATCTCCCGTTTCTAAGAAGATAAAGATTACATCAAAACTTGTCTCAAATTTGACAAAAGAAGTACAATGCCATTGTGTATTGGTGTCCATATGACAACACGAAAAGTTTCATGAATTTCAAATAAGTTTTCGATGTACTAGATTTTAAAAATAAAGATTCTCAATGTTTGAATTTTTTTGCACGGGGAGTAAACATGCACCCAGTGAGACACATGTGTTTCTTTCAATCCATTTAGGTGCACTTTCATGTGTGCATGTAGCTCAAATTTGATTTTTGCACATTATAACCCTAGAAAATCAATCAATGTACTAAAAACGTCTTAATGATCTCTTTTTTTTTCAAAATTAAAACGTCCCTTGCTACCTCATGAGCTTGCGTTGGTTTTTCCCATGAAGAGGAAAGGGTGATGTAGCAAAGTAGCGTAAGTATTTCCCTCAATTTTGAGAACAAAGGTATCAATCCAGTAGGAGATAAGGAAACAAGCCACCGAATACATGCACAAACAAACACCGACTTGCAACCAAAACGGCAAAGGCAAGGTTATTCACAAAGTGAGATCCGATAGAGATGGATAAACGGTAAAGTAATATTTTTGGTATTTTTGGTTTAGGGAACGGAAAGTAAAAGATTGCAAAAGAAAGTAAATAGGAAACTAGAATTGTAGATCAGAAACTTATATGATGGAAAATAGACCCGGGGGCCACAGGTTTCACTAGAGGCTTCTCTTGAGATAGAAAATATTACGGTGGGTGAACAAATTACTGCCGAGCAATTGATAGAAAAGCGCAAAGTTATGACGATATCTAAGGCAATGATCATGAATATAGGCATCATGTTTGTGTCAAGTAGACCGAAATGATTCTGCATCTACTACTATTACTCCACACATCGACCGCTATCCAGCATGCATCTAGAGTATTATGTTCATAAAGAACGGAGTAATGCCTTAAGCAAGATGACATGATGTAGAGGAATTAACTCAAGCAATATGATGAAAACCCCATATTTTTATCCTCGATGGCAATAATACAATACGTGTCAGTTCCCCTTCTGTCACTAGGATCGAGCACCGCAAGATTGAACCCAAAGCTAAGCACTTCTCCCATTGCAAGAAAAACCAATCTAGTTGGCCAAACCATATCGATAGTTCGTAGAGACTTGCAAAGATATCAAATCATGCATAAAACAATTCAGAGGAGATTCAAATAATATTCATAGATAAGCTGATCATAAATCCACAATTCATCGGATCTCGGCAAACACACCGCAAAAGACTATTACATCGAATAGATCTCCAAGAACATCAAGGAGAACTTTGTATTGAGAATCAAAGAGAGAGAAGAAGCCATCTAGCTACTAGCTATGGACCCATATGTCTGAGGTAAACTACTCACGCTTCATCAGAGAGGCAATGGTGTTGATGTAGAAGCCCTCCATGATCGAATCCCCCTCCGGCAGGATGCCGGAAAAGGCCCCGAGATGGGATCTCATGGGTAGTGAAGTTTGCGGCGGTGGAAAAGTGGTTTCGTGGCTCCCCTGGAAGTTTTTGGGGTATATGTGTATATATAGGAGGAAGATCTAGGTCAGGGGGTCACCGAAGGGCCCACAAGGTTGGGGGCGCACCCTACCCCCCTGGGCGCGCCCTCCACCCTTGTGCCCGCCTCATGGCTCTTGTGGCTTGCACTCCAAGTCCCCTGGGTGTCTTCTGGTCCAAGAAAAATCATCGCGAAAATTTTATTCCGTTTGGACTCTGTTTGTTATTCCTTTTCCGCGAATCTCTAAAACAAGGAAAACACAGAAACTGGCACTGGGCTCTAGGTTAATAGGTTGGTCCCCAAAATCATATAAAATAGCATATTAATGCATATAAAATATCCAAAACAGGTAATATAATAGCATAGAACAATCAAAAATTATAGATACGTTGGAGACGTATCAAGCATCCCCAAGCTTAATTCCTGTTCGTCCTCGAGTAGGTAAATGACAAAAACAGAATTTTTGATGTGGAATGCTACCTAACATATTTATCCATGTAATTATATTTATTGTGGCATGAATGTTCAGATCCGTAAGATTCAAAACAAAAGCTTAATATTGACATAAAACAATAATACTTCAAGCATACTAACAAAATAATTATGTCTTCTCAAAATAACATGGCCAAAGAAAGCTTAACCCTACAAAATCGTATAGTCTGGCTATGCTCCATCTTCATCACACAAAATATTCAAATCATGCACAACCCCGATGACAAGCCAAGCAATTGCTTCATGCTTTTGACGTTCTCAAACCTTTTCAACTTTCACGCAATACATGAGCGTGAGCCATGCATGGACATAGCACTATAGGTGGAATAGAAGGTGGTTGTGGAGAAGACAAAAAAGAAGGAGATAGTATCACATCAACTAGGCATATCAATGGGCTATTGAGATGCCCATTAATAGATATCAATGTGAGTGAGTAGGGATTGCCATGCAACGGATGCACTAGAGCTATAAGTTTATGAAAGCTCAAAAAGAAAACTAAGTGGGTGTGCATCCAACATGCTTGCTCATGAAGACCTAGGGCGTTTGAGGAAGCCCATCGTTGGAATATACAAGCCAAGTTCTATAATGAAAAATTCCCACTAGTATATAAAAGTGATAACATTGGAGACTCTCCATAATGAAGATCACGGTGCTACTTTGAAGCACAAGTGTGGCAAAAAGGATAGTAACATTGTCCCTTCTCTCTTTTTCTCTCATTTTTTTTCTTTTTTTCTCTTTTTTTCTTTTTTAGGCCTTCTCTTTTTTTTATTTGGCCTTTCTCTCTTTTTTATTTCCTCACATGGGACAATGCCCTAATAATGAAAATCATCACACTTATATTTACTTACAACTCAAGAATTACAACTCGATACTAGAACAAAAATATAGCTCTATGTGAATGCCTCCGGCGGTGTACGTGGATGTGCAATGAATCAAGAGCGACATGTATAAAAAATGATGAACGGTGGCTTTACGACAAATACGATGTCAACTACATGATCATACAAAGCAATATGAAAATGATGATGTATGTCATAATAAACGGAACGGTGGAAAGTTGCATGGCAATATATCTCGGAATGGCTATGGAAATGCCATGATAGGTAGGTATGGTGGCTGTTTTGAGGAAGTATGTGTGGTGGGTTTATGGTACCGGCGAAAGTTGCGCGGTACTAGAGAGACTAGCAAAGGCGGAAAGGAGAGAGTGTGTATAATCCATGGACTCAACATTAGTCATAAAGAACTCACATACTTATTTGAAAAATCTATTAGTCATCAAAAAAAAGTACTACGCGCATGCTCCTAGGGGGATAGATTGGTAGGAAAAGACCATCGCTCGTCCCCAACCGCCACTTGTAAGGAAGACAATCAAAAAACATCTCATGCTCCAACTTCGTTACATAACGGTTCACCATACGTGCATGCTACATGACTCACAAACCTTAACACAAGTATTTCTCAAATTCACAACTACTTACTAGCATGACTCTAATATCACCATCTTCATATCTCAAAACAATCATAAGGAATCAAACTTCTCATAGTATTCAATGCACTTTCTATGGAAGTTTTTATTATATCCCTCTTGGATGCCTATCACATTAGGACTAATTTTATAACCAAAGGGTATTACCATGCTGTTCTAAAGACTCTCAAAATAATATAAGTGAAGTAATAGAGTTCATCAATTTCTATAAAGTAAAACCACCGCCGTGCTCTAAAAAGATATAAGTGAAGCACTAGAGCAAAATTGCCTAGCTCAAAAGATATAAGTGAAGCACATAGAGTATTCTAATAAATCACGATTCATGCGTGTGTCTCCCAAAAGGTGTGTACAGCAAGGATGATTGTGCAAACTAAAAAGCAAAGAATCAAATCATACAAGACGCTCCAAGCAAAACACATATCATGTGGTGAATAAAAATATAGCCTCAAGTAAAGTTACCGATAGACGAAGACGAAAGAGGGGATGGCTTCCCGGGGCACCCCCAAGCTTAGGCTTTTTGACATCATTGAATATTACCTTGGGGTTCCTTGGGCATCCCCAAGCTTAGGCTCTTGCCACTCCTTATTCAATAGTCCATCAAATCTTTACCCAAAACTGGAAAACTTCACAACACAAAACTCCAACAAAAAATCTCGTAAGCTCCGTTAGTATAAGAAAATAAATCACCACTTTTGGTACTGTTGTGAACTCATTATTTATTTATATTGATGTAATATCTACTGTATTCCATAGTTCATACACCCCGGTACTAGCCATAGATGCATCAGAATAAGCAAACAACACACGAAAACAGAATCTATCAAAAACAGAATAGTCCGTAGCAATCTGGAAGTTTTGAATACTTATGTAACTCTAAATACTTAGAAAATAGGAAGTCCTATATAATTTGTCTATTTATCTTCTGCAAAAATAATCAACTAAAAAGCACTCTCCAGCTAAAAATGAGAATTGTTTTCATGAGTGCAAAAGTTTCTAATTTTCAGCAAGATCAAATCAACTATCACCGTAGGCTATCCCATAGGTCTTACTTGGCACAAAAACTAACTAAAACACAAAACCACATCTAACCAAAGGCTAGATGAAATATTTATTGCAAAATAGGACCTAAAAAGCAAGAACAAAAATAAAATTGGGTTGCCTCCCAACAAGCGCTATTGTTTAACGCCCCTAGCTAGGCATAAAACACGAATAGATCAAAGTGTTATCATCTTTGGCATGCAATCCTGTAACATCCCAAAATCTAAATTTTGGAATGTTATAAACAAATAGATAGATTTGATTTGATTGTTTGATTAACTGACTGAAAGTGAGTGAATTCGAAACTTTTGAAAGTTAAATGAGAGGGAATAAAAGGACTTTCCCAAACTTTCATTTTGCATTTTATGATCTTCGGGAATTCAAATTCTTTTCATCACAAAACCCTGGAGAGAAGATGACATGACTTCTTCCATTTATTTAAATGACAAGGGGTGTTGAAAATATTTGAATTTCATTTGAGAATATTTCCAATTCTGAAACTTTATGCAACTCAATGATTTTCACGAGCGAAGATAAAAGGACTTCTTCAAAACATATGAAATATGAGTTGGGAGTTTCAAAGAATTAAAATTCAAAGTTCTTTTGAATTTATTTTCAATTTGGAGTTATTTGAGTTTTATTCAAATTATTTTTCTCCAAAAATAAAATATATGGAAAATAGGGTAACATGATTCCCTACCTCAGAAAAATGGAGAGAAATAAATTTGAATTCATTTTGATATTTTTAAAATGATTTTTGTTGGATTTTATTGGACCAGAAGCACTCTTTGCTTTATTTAAATTTGTGTGTATTTTATTTAATGCTAGAATAATGTTCATCTTGTAGGAAATCTTTTTCTGAAAATTTTGATATATTATATGCCTATATAATATTTCTATTTATTTTGTTTTTTTATTTTTGTTTGTCTGTTTTATTTTTAAAAAAACAGACTTCCCTCCGCCGAATCGGGCTGCCCACCAACCGCCAGCCAAGGCCCAGCCAGTGGCCGCTATCTGACTCTCAAGGCGGAGTCTCGCTTGCAGCCGCTGGCCGCCGCCGCCATGGACCGACCCGCCACCCCCGCCTTGCCCCCTCCTCCACGCCACCACTCGCCTGACGCCTTAAAAGGACGCCGCCTGCCTCCCCCCTCTCCCTCGCCCGCGCGCCGCCAAGTCGCCGCCATGGCGAGATCCACCTCAAGCCGCCACCTCGCCGCCATGGCCACCGCCACCGCCACCACCACCGCACTCCGCCGCCTAGCCCGCCCTCTCGTCGCCTCGCCGTTTCGCCGACGATCGAGCCGCTGCGAGCCCAGCGCCGCCTCGGGACTTCGCTGAGTCAATCACCACCGCCGCGGTTTCCCTCTCGAATCGGTATAACCTCAAAACCGATCCGGTTTTTTTTAATCTCGGTTTATTTTAAAAGCCGGTTTTCTATTTTAATCTAGTTATTCAGAGAGCGTCATGGTTAGAGTTAGAAAGCGTTAACGCTCGCCGGTAGAGTTTTCTTTTATAAATAGATTTCTGCCAGGGACCCGTATGTAATTATTTTCTTCACAATTTAGTCCCTAATTTTCAAACGACTATAACTTTTTACTCGTTATTCCAAATCAAACGAAACCAACGCCCACTTATTCGTTACGATCCCCTCTATCCAGTAATCCAACTCAAACATGTTTTTGAAAGTTTTAAAATTTGAATTCAAACAGATTTGTATTTGAACTTCGTTTGATCATAACTTGAGTTTTAAAACTCCGTTTGAGTTGATTCTTTTTGCAAATCGAAGCTCTTGACCTAAACTTTCTGATAAGGCCAAATTCACATAATTTTGGTACTGTTAGAATTTTTTTTATTTTGCAAGAGTTATTTGCTTGATTTTGATGTTTTCCGAATAGTTTTCTTCGTTCTTTCCGATCTTTTGAGTGATTGCTTATGTGTGGTTACTATTGCTTGCTTACGATAGATTGACCGGAGTGTGACGAGTAGACATATCAAGAGTTTTTGAGTGCGAATCATCTTCATCAACTTTGCAGGCAAGTAACACTTGATCATACCTTTTCATACCCAGTTTTATGCATTAGCTCAATCCTCAAACATTGCATGATTAGGATGTCATTAATTTGTGGGTTGGGAAGTAGATGATGAGGTAGGAACCTATTGCCCTGTTACTATCAAACCCTTGGGAGTTACTTCTACGTGTCGCTTGTATTGCTATGCTATGCTCGTAGACGTGGTTTGGGTTTGAGAGATATTCATGACAGATGTGAGATTGTTAATTAATGGTTTACTTTAAGGTGGCAACTTAAATACACATCTGGGTGGATTGAGGCACCTGGGGAACCCAGTGTTGTCTGTTTTATTTTTGGAAATCCCGGGGTATCCGTGTGATCTTCCTAAGGACCGCCACCAGTGCTCAAAGGGAACTGAGATTATTCATGCTAGAAACTTCCGTGTGCAGCCACAAGCTATTATGGGCTCTAGCATAGTTGAGTAAGTTACGTGAAGCTCTCAAGAGGTAGATCAACAGGTAGTGGGTTTTATAGGTTTGGTATGATCTATCCGAGTAGAGAGTTAATGTTTCGAAAGATCGTGTCTCGGTCATCCGCTTCTCAAACACCTTGTAGTCGCGAGAAACCAAACGGAGGCGATCGAGTCTTGTGGGGAAAAGTGCGCAAACCTCTGCGGAGTGTACAATCTAATCATGGTTAGTCGTGTCCCCGGTTATGGACAATTCTGAGTATCTAGTACTTGAGTATTCACATGTATCTCATCACCCTAAGTTAATATTGTTGGGTTGTTAATCACTTTAATTGGGATTGAGTTGGGGTTATACCTTCTCAATGATGTTTCAACCACCATGATAGTTAAATTAAAATTTATTCCTTTGATGTAGGGAAAATTGGCTTTTTCGCAAAAAATCTGAACCATAGAGCTTTCCACCAGCCATATATGCATGTAGTATAGCTTATTCTTTCATTACTCTCTATGTGTTACATTGCCAGCATATTCCATGTGCTGACCCGTTTCCGGGCTGCAACGTTTCATGTTGCAGACTTTTCAGATGATGAGTAAGTGATACGTTAGGGTTACGATGACCTATACTCAACTTTGCCGTTGGTGTTGATGGGAATCCACAACCTTGTTGCTTCCGCTATCTTTGGAGTGAGGTAATAGTATTTACGTTACTTTATACATGTGATTTACCTCTGTTATAAATCCTTCGAGTACTGTGTGTGTCAGCATACCGATCCAGGGATGACACCTAAGCATAGAGACTTGATCCATTCGGGTCGGGTCGCTACAAGATGGTATCAGAGCACATGTTGACTGTAGGACGTGACCCTAGAAACTGACAAGCCCATAGGAAAGATTTTTCTCTACTACTTCATTTTCAAAAAGATTTTTTACCTATCTTCTCTTCTGAGCTTATTCAAATATTCCCTTTTTAGTGAGACCATACCCCTTTTCCCTTTTGACCACTCGAAGATTCGACCGATGATACCACTCCAAGGAGACAAGATATCAGACAACTAAGATCATTTGGAATAAAGAGGATTTTACCGTGTAAATGGAAACTACAATGGTTGAAGACTCCGAAGACTAGGAGAATTTGAAGGCTCTAAAAAATTCCTAGATCAAGGTGTATCGAAGAAAGACCGGAACATGGAGAGTTAGAACTCAAAGTTTTTGGCAAGAAAACCCTAAGGCAGGAGATATCAACTATGGAATGCTAGCTCATGGAAATGGCAAGAGCAGAAACACGCTATCCATGATGTTATCGCCCGCTTATGCTATTGTCACCGTGCGGAGTTAAGTATGCAGATACATGGAAGGATGGATGGTAGAAGGCTGATGGAGCACCTATCAGCAATAGATGCAGTTTTAACATAGCTGGTGTATCACCATGATCTGGAGTATTACATCAAGGAGTTTAAGATGGATTTGCATGAAGTCAGATTTGGCAAGGAGGCAATTCATGAAGAATTCAGAACCTGAAACTGAAAGTAGACAAGCTGAGGAGCAAAACCTTGAGACATCAAAGATTTGTCAGGAATTGAAGCACAATAGGATCATCGTTCATATCAAGGTTGATGAAACCAGAAGTTTGGAATGCAACTCCGGAAATATTAAAGGACGCCGCGAGAGACTTCACGTCAACAGAGATGATCCGCAAAAGAACTTGAGCAAGACAAGCACGATCGGAAGAAGCCATTGGAGACATGATAAGACCGGAAGAGTTTGATGACTTGGAAGATTTATTGACCTTTAGAAGACCAAACCCTATTACATACCTGCGTTAGATGCGATTTATTGTGAGCTGTCATTTGTTTGATGTTTTCCGACAGCCACAATAAAATCTGCCTTTTCAAAACTATTGTTTGTATTGTGTGCATCCTCTCGATCTCTCTTATCCCACCCCAAAACCCATGGACCCAATAGAGGACGAATGGAGATGAGCTTGTATTCTCGGACCGATGAGACAATTGGAGACAGACCGATGGATTTAGAACATGGAGGATCACATGAAGAACAACCCTATAGTCGAAAGGATATGGCCCAAAGATGCTCTTAAGTGTTTTGAAAGAGGTGTTGCTACTTGGTGGAAGGTGTACCAAACCATCCATGGATGGCAAGGAGTAACCACTTGGGGAGAATTTAAGTTGACTTTGCTAATGTCCCGGTTTGTGTCCCAGAAATTGAAGCCTTCAGGAAAGGATATGAAGAAACCTTGTCATGCAAGCTCTGTGGAGAAATAGGACACACCCATAAGGAACACAAGGATGAATGCCCTAATTGTGAAGGAAGTCACCCAACTGAAGAATGCCCAACTAGGCAGATTACTTGTTTCTTGTGTGAAGGAACTACCCACTACCCCGCCAAGGTCACATTTACACTATGGTACAGAGAACCATCCAGCAGAAGAAAGAAGAAATGAAAGGAGCCCTCATGGAGATGTTAGAAGAACCTGTGACGAAGGAAGATGTTGAGGACACACACAAAGGAAACAAAATTAAAGCCCGCACCAAGTCATGCTATTCATGTGGAGAAGAAGGACACATCTCCCAAGATTGTCTGAATGGAGATCTAGTAGAATTCCATATAGAGGAAGTAGAGTATGACCCACAGGAAATAGAAGCCCTGATTGGAGCAGAAATGTCCAGGAAGAGGAATAGATTGGATTCCAGGAAGGACCTGAGTCTTGTCACCTGTTACAAATGCAAGGAGTCAGGGCACTACATCAACACTTATCCAAAATGGAAGCCGAGGACCCAAGGAGGCTATGTGATCATGAGGAAACCTCGAAACCTGTCAGAAGTAATATGTTTCCATTGTAATCTAGCAGGGCACTTTGCCAGAGATTGTCCGAAGGAGAAGGAGACTGGTGATATATAGTTGAATTCGTAACAGAATAAATGGAGTAGTAGAAGTGAGAGCTTTTTCTTTTATATTGAGGTGTTAAGTTGAGACATGTAATGGAAAAGCGAGATGATTGTAATAATTTAAGAATCAATAAAGTTAGCAGTGTTGGTACTGTTTTGGATTTTATTAGTTACCCTATGAGGAAAGATGTTGACCAATTTCGAGGATATGAGAAATATGGTCTATGGAATATTGGAACATTTTAAGGGTGGTAGTACCCTGTAAGAACCGTTGACCCCTGGAAAAGATAAGGATACCCACTGAATGGATTTCAGACAAAATGAATATGAGTTTTGTCTCGATATGTTTGATACCCCAAGAGAGTGTGGGATGAAGTTGGAGACCGTCAGTTGTTTGGACCAAATGTGATCAAGGAGTCAGAAAAGAATGTTAAGTTGATTCGAGTTAGACTGAAGGTAGCTCACCAGCGTAAGAGTTATGCAGACTCAAAAATGCAAGAAGGTAGTCGATAAAATCAGAAACAGAGAATATCTTCGTGTGCCACCTCTGCAAGGAGTTAAACGATTTGGAGTTAAGGGAAAGCTAGCCCCGAGATTGTAGGACCATACCGAGTTTTGGAGCGTATGGGAGAAGTGGCTAACAAGTTGGAGTCACCCGAAGGACTGTCAGGAGTTTATGATGTGTTTCACGTTTCCCAAATTGAAGAAGTGCCATGCAGAGATGGCCAATATTCTCCTGTAAGCACGCTTGAACCTGGAAAGGATAATGATGTTCCACGAAGTGGAGTATGGACTTCATAAGTATAAGTTTTTATCTCGGTAGGTGGGATATCCCACGAGGATAAAGAGGTGAATTACTATTGGATATAAAGGAGGTATGATGTTGGAAATGTGGATCAAGGTAAATTCCATGATGAGTCTGATTAATCATGTCCTAGTTTGGTACCAATAGAAGGAAGGAAGACAAGACAATTGGATGAATTTAAGTATGTCGTAGTTGGATGTTGGGATAATGATCATTGCCCGATGATGTGTTCAAGGATTTTAAGTGATGAGATGGGCCATAACCCACGTGCCCCATGACCTACCAAGAAGCAAGCACACTCTTCTCAAGGAAAACCCCGCAGAAGTTACGATTTTATCGATAGGCGATTCTATAGGAGTTTACGCAAAACCTGAGAGTTGTTAAGGAAACGATAGATGTTTTGTTTAGCTTGCAGAATCAATGGATTTTCCGAACGTAGTTTGTGACAAGAGAAATTCTGCAATGCTTGTAAGGATGACCGAGTGTTAGAATGCGAGATTCGCTAAACCATGTACAAGGTAATGATTTAAAAGCGGATGGATTGATCACCATACCGACTTACTCTTATTATTCGCCTTGCTATACGGGATGGTAAATCTGAGTGACTTACCTATAGCAGAGAGACGACGTTATTAAACCTTGTTTAAACCTTAGAATTGTATAGGTATTTCTTTTCCCCCTGTACAAGGCAGTTGTTGCCAACCGTAGGTTATACGGTGAGGTTCAACCCAGACCCATTTCCTGCAGGACAAACCATGAATTGTTGACCACCATGAGATATCGATAGTTGTTTAGTATTGGCGCCAGACCCGTCAGCTAAGAAGACCCAGCCTCAGAATAACCTTACCAAGAGGAAAGGACAAAAGAATTGAGGAAAAGGTTATGCCACTACCAGAAGAGCCCGAAGAAGGAATTATCCTAACGATTTGAGAAGACCAACACTGTCAACGATAAGGATGGAGTATATGAGTTTTGATGGAACCGTAACCATGCTTCTAAGGGTGGTAGCACCCTGCACCCTTTGTGATGATCGATGGATTTTGAAGACCCCAAACCCTAACCTATTTCTTTCTAGTTTCTCCAATCTCGAGGACGAGATTCATTTTAAGGGTGGTAGTTTGTAACATCCCAAAATCTAATTTTGGAATGTTATAAACAAATATATAGATTTGATTTGATTGTTTGATTGATAGATGAAAGTAAGTGAATTCAAACTTTTGAAAGTTAAATGAGAGGGAATAAAAGGACTTTCCCAAACTTTCATTTTGCATTTTATGATCTTCGGGAATTCAAATTCTTTTCATCACAAAACCCTGGAGAGAAGATGACATGACTTCTTCCATTTATTTAAATGACAAGGGGTGTTGAAAATATTTGAATTTCATTTGAGAATATTTCCAATTCTGAAACTTTATGCAACTCAATGATTTTCACAAGCGAAGATAAAAGGACTTCTTCAAAACATATGAAATATGAGTTGGGAGTTTCAAAGAATTAAAATTCAAAGTTCTTTTGAATTTATTTTCAATTTGGAGTTATTTGAGTTTTATTCAAATTATTTTCTCCAAAAATAAAATATATGGAAAATAGGGTAACATGATTCCCTACCTCGTAAAAAATGGAGAGAAATAAATTTGAATTCATTTTGATATTTTTAAAATGATTTTTGTTGGATTTTATTGGACCGAAGCACTCTTTGCTTTATTTAAATTTGTGTGTATTTTATTTAATGCTAGAATAATGTTCATCTTGTAGGAAATCTTTTTCTGAAAATTTTGATATATTATATGCCTATATAATATTTCTATTTATTTTGTTTTTTATTTTTGTTTGTCTGCTTTATTTTTAAAAAACAGACTTCCCTCCCTTGAATCGGGCTGCCCAACAACCGCTGTGCCAAGGCTCAGCCAAGCGCCCTACCAACCCACCCTCAAGCGAGTCCGCCCGCAGCCGCTGCCGCCGCCGCCGCTGGGACCGACCCGCCACCCGCCGCCTTGCCCCTCCTCCACGCCACCACTCGCCCGACGCCTTTAAAAGGACGCCGCCCTGCCTCCCCTCTCTCTCCTCGCTCGCCCGCCCGCCCAAGTCGCCACCGGCGAGATCCACCTCAGCCGCCACCCCGCCGCCCATGGCCACCGCTGCCGCCACCACCGCACCGCCGCCCAGCGCCGCCCTCTCCGTCGCCTCGCCGTTGCTTGCCGACGATCGAGCCGCTCGCCGAGCCTCAGCGCCGCCTCGCCGGACTCGGCTGAGTCAATCGCCACCGCCGCCGCGGTTTCTCTCCGAATCAGATAACCTCAAAACCGATCCGGTTTTTTTTAATCTCGGTTTATTTTAAAAGCCCGGTTTTCTATTTTAATCTAGTTATTCAGAGAGCGTTAGCTGGTTAGAGTTAAGCGAGCGTTAACGCTCGCCGTAGAGTTTTCTTTTATAAATAGATTTCGCCAGGACCCGTATGTAATTATTTTCTTCACAATTTAGTCCCTAATTTTCAAACGACTATAACTTTTTACTCGTTATTCCAAATCAAACGAAACCAACGCCCACTTATTCGTTACGATCCCCTCTATCCAGTAATCCAACTCAAACATGTTTTTGAAAGTTTTAAAATTTGAATTCAAACAGATTTGTATTTGAACTTCGCTTGATCATAACTTGAGTTTTAAAACTCCGTTTGAGTTGATTCTTTTTGCAAATCGAAGCTCTTGACCTAAACTTTCTGATAAGGCCAAATTCACATAATTTTGGTACTGTTAGAATTTTTTTTATGTTGCAAGAGTTATTTGCTTGATTTTGATGTTTTCCGAATAGTTTTCTTCGTTCTTTCCGATCTTTTGAGTGATTGCTTATGTGTGGTTACTATTGCTTGCTTACGATAGATTGACCGGAGTGTGACGAGTAGACATATCAAGAGTTTTTGAGTGCGAATCATCTTCATCAACTTTGCAGGCAAGTAACACTTGATCATACCTTTTCATACCCAGCTTTATGCATTAGCTCAATCCTCAAACATTGCATGATTAGGATGTCATTAATTTGTGGGTTGGGAAGTAGATGATGAGGTAGGAACCTATTGCCTGTTACTATCAAACCCTTGGAAGTTACTTCTACGTGTCGCTTGTATTGCTATGCTATGCTCGTGACGTGGTTTGGGTTTGAGAGATATTCATGATGATGTGAGATTGTTAATTAATGGTTTACTTTAAGGTGGCAACTTAAATACACATCTGGTGGATTGAGGCACCTGGGAACCCAGTGTTGTCTGCTTTTATTTTGGAAATCCTGGGTATCCGTGTGATCTTCCTAAGGACCGCCACCCGTGCTCAAAGGAACTGAGATTATTCATGCTAGAAACTTCCGTGTGCAGCCACAAGCTATTATGGGCTCTAGCATAGTTGAGTAAGTTACGTGAAGCTCTCGAAGAGGTAGATCAGCAGGTAGTGGGTTTTATAGGTTTGGTATGATCTATCCGGAGTAGAGAGTTAATGTTTCTGAAAGACTGTGTCTCAGTCATCCGTTTCTCAAACACCTTCTATGTGTTACATTGCCATCATATTCCATGTGCTGACCCGTTTCCGGGCTGCAATGTTTCATGTTGCAGACTTTTCAGACGACGAGTAAGTGATACGTTAGGGTTACGATGACCTATACTCAACTTTGCCGTTGGTGTTGATGGGAATCCACAACCTTGTTGCTTCCGCTATCTTTGGAGTGAGGTAATAGTATTTACGTTACTTTATACATGTGATTTACCTCTGTTATAAATCCTTCGAGTACTGTGTGTGTCAGCATACCGATCCAGGGATGACACCTAAGCACAGAGACTTGATCCATTCGGGTCGGGTCGCTACAAATCCATAAGTGTCTCTCATAATAGATTCATAAGGCAATTTAATTTTATTTCTAGGGAAGTGTCCCATGCCTTTTCCTTAACGGAAATTGTAATATAATGATTCCTTCTTTCATATCAATAATTGCACCAATCGTTCTGAGGAAAGGTCTACCAAGAATAATAGGACATGTAGGATTGCAATCTGTATCAAGAACAATGAAATCTACGGGCACATAATTCCTATTTCCAACAATAAGAACATCATTAATCCTTCCCATAGGTTTCTTTATAGTGTAATCCATAAGATGCAAATTTAAGGAACAATCATCAAATTCACGGAAACCTAACACATAACATAAAGTTTCCGGAATCGTGGAAACACTAGCACCCAAATCACACAAAGATATCATAAATAATATTTATTTTTATTATTAATAGTAGGTTCCAACTCATCATAAAGTTTTCTAGGAATAGAAACTTCCAATTCAAGCTTTTCTTCAAAAGATTGCATCATAGCATCAACGATGTGTTTAGTAAAATAGATGTTTTGATTATAAGCATGAGGAGAATTCAACATGGATTGCAACAAGGAAATACAATCAATTAAAGAACAATTATCATAATTAAATTCCTTGAAATCCAATCCCACCTTTATCAATTTTTGCATCAAAATCTAAAAACTCCGAATCATTGGGACGCCTTCTAACTAAAGTTGACTCATCGTCAGTCCCATCTTTATCAAGGTTTACATTGGAATATAGAGATTCAATAGGAGTTGTCGGATTACGGGTTCCGGCAAACCCTTGTGAGGTTCCAACTCTGGGTGCGCACGAAGAACTATCTCTTCCTAGCTCGCTCGCTCAACGATCCCGCGGCCTAGCTCGATGAACACAAAGAACAAGAGACACATAGGTTTATACTGGTTCGGGCCACCGCTGGTGTAATACCCTACTCCAGCGTGTGGTGGTGCATTGCCTAGAGGGGTTGAGGATGAACCAGTACAATGGACGTTCAGCCTCAGGAGGTGAGATGTTCTTGGGCTCGATGAGCTAGTGAGTGTGAGGAAGATCTGAATGATCTGTCTCATTTTCGTCCCCACTTTCTATGGTGGTGGCAAGTCCTACCTATAGAGGCCCTGGTCCTCTTCCCAAATGTTAGGCGGGAAGGGATCCCACAATGCCAAGTTTGAAGGGGACAACTAGTACAAGCTATCCTAACAAAATGTGGTCTTCGCCTACCAAAGGCTCTGGTAGTGACGCTGATGTGGGCTCCGTGGTGACCTCCGCCCTGCCGTCCTACTGGTCTTGGTCTTGTTGCACCGATATGGAAACCTTTCCCTGAAGCCTCGGGACTCCTCGCCTGTACTTGCCTCTTTAGCACCAAAGAGGAAACTGGTGCACTGCGCCTGCTAGCGCCCGCCTTGCTTGTCATGGCTCACGTCATGTGAACCTCGCGAGGTGCCCCCTGCATAGATATCTCCGCTCCTCGGGAGCCAGCCTAGTGAGGCCACCCCCAGGGAGGTCTTGGTGTCGTCCGCCTCGCGATGCTTGGCCCCTCGCGAGGGTCTTGAGTTATTGCTGCCGAAGCTGGGCCGTACCAGGCCGCTAGTGGAGCCACGCCGTGTGCCGCAGGCAGGCAAGTATGGGCACCCCTGTTCCCAGGACGCCGACAGTAGCCCCCGGGCCCAAGGCGCGCTCGAACTTGGCTTCGAGGCGAAGCCAAAGGGAAAGTGCGGAGCACTGCAGGCCCCAACCGCCTGCGGCCTTGATTGACGCGTGGTGATCGATGGGAGATGGGCGTCTCCGCTTCCACTTGCTGCCTTGGCAATCGTTCGACTTGGCGAGACCCTGCTGCATGCAGAAGGAAACCATCATTACCTGCGATCGTGGAGGCCGGCGGTTGGCCTCCTTCTGGCTATAAATGGGGATGGGGGCGGAGCCCCCGTTGCTCATCTCCCTCTCCATGCCGCATGCTTCTTCTTCTTCTTCCTCCTCGGCTCGCCATCTTGCCGTGACACTCATGGAGCCGATAAGGAGATTCTCCGCCGCTGAGAAAGGGAAAGCCCCCCGCAAAGAGCGGGGGTGTAACATCCCAAATTTTCAATTTGGAATGTTATACATTAGGTCATCATGCATATCATATTTTCTCGCATTTTTCCGATCCTAGAAATTTCACGCAACTCAAGGACCCTCGAGAGAGTTGGAAGTTTCAGAATTTTCATATTTGGGATCTCTCAAATTTTGAAAATAGGATCATTGGATTATTTAAATTATCTTCATAAAGTTTTTCCTATAAAATATCTTGAGAGGGAATAATATGACTTTCCCAAACAGTTAGGACAAATGAAGATATTATAAATAAACCAAATTTGGGTTTTGGAGATTTATTTTGCTTAGGCAAAATGAGCATTTAAAAATATTTTTGCATGTATTTTGTTTTTAAAGTTCATTTTGTTCGATTCATTTTAGGAGTCGGAGAAATTTTGTTTTAATTAATTTGGAGTTCATTTGATATTTATTTTATTTGTTTTGTTTTAAATTTATAAAAAAAAACGCTACTCGGACCGAGGCCCACTGCCCAGCCAGCCAGCCCCTGCCCACCGCCTCTGCCCATCTCCTCGTCTCCTCACATGAGGCCCACTGCCCGAGTCCCGCCGAGGACGGCAGCCCCGCCGCCGCTGAGTCCGCCTCACCCCGCTCCCTTGGCCCTCCCAAGCCACCCGCGCCTCCCCCCCTCTTAAATACCCCCCCCCTCTCTCTCTCACATCGCCTCACCCCAAGACTCGACCAGAGCCGCCGCCGCCTGAACGCCGCCCGTCGCCCTCGTCGCCGAGCACGCCATTGCCGCCTCGAGCCTCTCGCCGACCTCGCCGACCCGCCGAGCCCCGCCGACCTCACTGAGCCTCGCCGCGAAGAGCCACGGAGGTAGCCGCCCGCCACGCCTCGATCCGGTTTTCACCGAACCGTCCGGTTTTTTTTAAAAACAAAAATATATATATGTTTGGTTTTTTTAAAAAAACCTAGATTGGTTTTATTTTTTCGGTTTTCTTAATTAACGGACGCTCACCGAACTGCTCGCTTCAGTGAACGCGCTCGTTAGATTCGTTCGTTAACTAACGCTCGCTTTTTAACTCGCTCGTCGTTTTTCTTTAATCGGAATTAATCCGTTATTTTTCTGATTTGATTTCGATCTGATTTTCAAAACTGTTTTATTTCTCGCCGCTTATCGGAATCAGTGATTCAAGCGCTGGAGTTTCAGAACGAAACCGCCGTTCGACTACCCTACTTTCACAGAGTTTTGCCACTGTGAAATTTTGACCTAATTTCAGATTGCTAAACCGAGACGTTCTCTCTCGAGTTTCGACTTTCGGAGTTTATTTTGATTCTATTCTTTTGCCACCAGGGTTCTTAAGTTGAACTCTCTGGTTAGATCTTTTATTTGAGATTTCCCTGTGCATTAGATGAATACTTATTGTATGCTTGTTGTCTGTCTGCGTTAGATCACCCGGAGTGCGCCGCTTGTTACTTCGAATCTCTAGGACACGCGGATCATCAGCAAGGCAAGTAACACTTTGATCATACCCTTCTCATACCCAGTTTTATGCATTAGATCTATTCCTCAAACACTTGCATGATTAGGATCTAATTAAATTGTGGGTTTTGGGAAGTAGATTGAGGTAGTACCTAATACCTGTTTTACTTATGAAACCTTGGGAGTTACTTCTCGCTTGCTTGTTCATGCCATGCTATGCTAGTAGACGTGGATTGGGTGAGTGAATATCCATGATGATGTGAGATTGTTTAATTAATGGTTTATCTAAGGTGGCAACCTAACACACATCTGGGTGGATTGAGGCACCTGGTTTCTATCAGACTTGCTCAGATTTCTTCGGACCGCCACCTGTGCTCTAAGGGATCATAAGATTATTCAAACTGAAACTTCCGTGCAGCCACAAGCCAATTATGGGCTCATGCGTAGTTGACTAAGTCGTGCGAACTCTTACGGGCAGACTAGCTGATGTAGGGGATATAGGTTGGTACGGTCTACCCACATGTAAGGTGCTAGCGCTTCTGAAAGACTATGTCTCGGTCATCCGTTTCTCAAACACCTTGTAGTGCGAGAACCAAGCGGAGGCGATCGAGTCTTGTGGGGAAAAGTGCGCAAACCTCTGCAGAGTGTATAAACTAATCATGATTAGCCGTGTCCCCGGTTATGGACAATTTGAGTATCCGGTACTTGATTATCATGTGAATCTCAACATGTTACTTCTAAATAAAAGTTATTGGGTTTTGATGAGTACCTTTTAATTGGGATTGAGGATGTGTCAACCATCTTCAATGTTTAACAACCACCATGATAGTTAAATAAAATTATTCCTTTGATGTAGGGAAAATCAGCTTTATGCAAATGTAACAGAGAGCCTTACCACGAGCCAAATATGCATGTAGTATAGGCTTATTCATTCATTGCTTTTATGTGTTACATTGCCAAGATATTCCATGTGTGAATTGTTGGCTGCAACTTTTCACGCTGCGCACTTTTCGCACGACGAGTAAGGTGTTAGGTCGTGGTTCTATACTCAGTGATGCCGTTGGAGTTGATGGACTCGCTTATCTTCCAAGTCTTCCGTTGTTATTATTAGATGGCCTTAAGCCATATTTTGTATTCAGTTCCCTTGTGGACAACGATGTAATAAGTGTGTGATTGCTACTCTGCTATAAATCCTTCAAGCATCGTGTGGTGTCAAGATTCTCGATCCAGGATGACACTGAGCACAGAGCGCTAGATCCATTCGGGTCTGGTCGCTACAGAGAATGGTATCAGAGCACACGCTGACTGTAGGACACGACCACTAAGTTAAAGCCATAGATCACTCTCTCTTCTCACTTTCTAACTCCTCATCTTTTCTACTCTCTTTAGGATGATGGACGCGAAGATCAAGTACACCCAACCGGATGAAGGCACACCTTTTGGATTTCACTTGAAGGAAGTTACTAAGTACCGAACATTGACTACCAAGCTTCACCGGACTTTCAACGCCACTCGCTCAAGAGGAGCGCTGGAAGATTCATGCTCACGCTCCAGAAGGACATTCGCCCCAATCACCAAGCCAATAGATAGTGTTTTCAATTGCACCCACTTGAGTCCGGGAAGGAGCATGGCAGCTCACATCACCATGGGACGATTGGAGAAGTCTATCAAGAAGATCTCAAGGACACCATCTACCAGATTTATGGACGCCGAGATGACAACTGGACGTCGTCAAGACCAAGAAGGATAGGTCCATTGCAGCTTTCATCCAGAGTTAAACCAGCACATTCGACGCCAGAGAATCAAATGTGCAATGACATGTTGGAGTTGCGTAAGACGAAGGAAAGGATCATCGAATTGGAAGAAGAACTAAAGACTACACGCAAGGACTACATGGACGAGATCGTAGCTCGCAAGACACAATAACGATCTTAAGTACGAGATCGAAGAACTCAAGAAGAAGTCGGCGCCAGAATGAAGACCAGATGTCGAACACCAAATCGACTACATCAACATCGACGACTCGATTCGGATCCAAGTGAACCCGACTTTGAAGACGGTTGGAGCAGACATCATGGAGTCTTCCACCGGATCAAACTAGTAGAAGTCCCCACATATTAGTAGTATTCCTCCATGTAAACATTATAGTACACGCACTTTTGCGATAGTTAGATCGTTGTAACCCTTGTTTGATTGAATGAAGTGAATTTTGTGTGATTTGCTCATGTGCATTTGGGTAGTGATTTCTTAGACCTCATTCTATTCTACTTTCTCTCCTTTTCTAAACCCTTCAGATGCCTCCAGACGCGACCCGGATTCGCTTTTCCCGCCAGAGATCACCCAATTGATCCAGCAGCAGAATACCCTGATTCAAACATTGGTGCGTAACAACAACAACAACAACAACAACCCACCGCCACCACCACCACCGCGGATCATCCGACTCGCTTCTTAGACTGAACCCGCCGTGTATTCCAAGAGCACCGAGCCAATTGTAGCAGATGACCGGCTCGCAAGATAGGAAGGAGCTGACCACTGCAGGATGCACAGATGGTGAAAGAGTGAAGTTTGCAGACATCAGCTTGAAGGACCCGCAGAAGATGGTGGGAGAATTTCACAGCCACTTATCCGTGAGACACCGCCACATGGGACCAGCCAAGAAGCTTTTCAGACAGCCCATGTTTCAGCAGGAGCCATGGCCATGAAGAAGCGTGAGTTTCGCAACCTCGCCAAGGAGGAAGGACTGTTGGCAAGACGTGGATGACTTTAGCAAACTAGCACGTTATGCCCTGATGACGCTACTACTGATGCAGCTAAACAGAGAAGTTTCTAGAAGGACTGAATGATGAGTTCAGATGCCGTTGATGGTAGCAAGTTTCAATAACTACCAGGAGTTAGTAGACCGAGCTCTCATGATTGAGGGAAAGCAGAAACAAATTGAGAACTGCAAGCGGAAGTATGGACAAGGGAAGTATAACTCAGATCCCAGCAGAAGCCTCGTTATACCCCTAAATCAGGAATTCAGTTTCAGATACCCATGGAGGAGGTAATTCGACAACCATAATGGCACCAAGAATGGGAACGGAATGGAGGAAGCAACGGACAGAACCGCACCAACCCGCTCTACACCATCCAAGGTAGACTGAGTCACATTACTTGCTTTAAGTGCCGCAAGATCGGGCATTATGCAAATGACTGTCCGTAAGGCGTAATGGAAATGGCAATGGAAGCTCGAAAGAAGCCCAACCCTTTCAACAGGGGACAAGTGAACCACATTGATGTGGAGGAGGTTGAAGATCAGCCCGATGCAAGAATCGGTAAGTTTTTGGTTAAGTCTTTATCGCAATTGTTCTTTTTGATACCGTGCATCGCATTCATACATATCAAGGGATTTGTGGATAAGTACGAGTTACCAACCCAAGCCCTTAGGTCACCCATGCTAGTAACCTCACCCGAGCAGAGTACATGGCTAGTAAATGGTGTGATCGACCGCCACTAAGGATCGGACACTATGTTTTCCCTCGCACCTAATAGTTCGGAATCCCAAGGATTGGACGTGATATTAGGAATGGATTGGTTATCAAAGTATGGAGGAAACATAGATTGTACCACAAGGTCAATTTTGCTCACCACACCGTAAGGAAGAAGGATTAAGTATGTATCACGGCACGAGCCGAGGAGAGCACAAGTTAATTGCTTAACAGAGTGGTACAGAAGAAGTACCATGGTGAAGGATTATCCTGATGTATTTCCTAAGAGTTGCTGTGAATGCCGCGGATAGAGACATTGAGTTTTTGATCGAGCTGTTGCCGTGAACAGGCCCGATATCGGCGACCGTGCATGTGATGCCCGCAAAGGATTTGGCAGAAATTAAGAAGCAGATTAAGGAACTATTGGATAAAGGTTTTATTCACCCAAGTTCCTCACCTTGGGGATCACCCGTTTTATTGGTGGAGAAGAAGGATGGATCGTTGAGAATGGTTGTTGATTATCGTGGATTGAATGAAGTAACAATCAAGAACAAGTACCCACTACCGATGATAAATGATCTGTTTGATCGCTTGCAAGGAGCCAAAGTGTTTTCTAAGATCGACTTGCATCGTGGTACCATCGATTGAAGATTCGGGAGCAAGACATACCCAAGACAGCATTTACCACGAGATATGGACTGTATGAGTATACCGTTATGTCATTTGGACTGACTAACGCACCAGCCTATTTCATGAACCTGATGAACAAAGTGTTTATGGAGTTTTTGGACAAGTTCGTCGTGGTGTTCATTGATGACATTTTGATTTTCTCGAAGAATGAAGAGGAACACAAGGAACATTTGAGATTGGTTTTGGAGAAACTGAGGGAACACCAGTTGTATGCCAAGTTCAGCAAATGTGAATTTTGGTTAAAGGAAGTAGGATTTCTCGGACATGTTATTTCTGGAGAAGGGATAGCAGTTGACCCCACAAAAGTTGAGACCGAATTAAATGGGAAGCACCAACGACAGTTGGAGAGATTCGGAGTTTCCTTGGACTCGCAGGATACTACCGAAGATTCATTGAGAATTTCTCAAGGATTGCAAAGCCTATGACAGAGTTGTTGAAGAAGGAAAACAAATTCATATGGACTGAGGACTGTGAGGCAAGTTTTCAGGAGTTGAAGAAAAGATTGGTTACCTCACCAGTTTGATATTGCCGATCAAACTAAGGATTATGAGGTGTTTTATGATGCTTCACGCCGAGGACTTGGAGCAGTGCTTATGCAGGAAGGAAGAGTTGTTTCAGATGCTTCACGACAACTTAAGCCCCATGAGTTGAATTATGCCACTCATGATTTGGAGTTAGCAGCCGTTGTGCATGCCTTGAAGACGTGGAGACATTTTCTCATTGGAAATCATTGTGAAGTATATACGGATCACAATAGTTTGAAGTACATCTTCACACGTATGAATTGAATCTCGAATGAGGAGATGGTTAGAGCTAATCAAGGATTACGATATGAGATTGCATTATCACCCGGAAAGGCTAATGTCGTAGCGCATTTATTGAGCCGAAAGAGCCACGCCAATACCTTAATGATGGGAGGAATACCCAATGAGTTAGCCGAGGACCTTCGAGAGCTATGTTTGGAAATAGTTCCGAGAGGCTATGTAGCAACATTGGAAATTCAATCGACAATCGATGGACAAAATCGAGAAGCCCAAAAGGCGATAAGGAAGTTGCCTCTATAAAGGAGAAAATGAGCAAAGGAAAAGCTAAAGGATTTCGTGAGGATGAGCACGATACCCTATGGTTTGAAGACCGTGTTTATGTGCCCAATGACCCGTAGATCGTGAAGTTGATTTTACAAGAAGCCCATGATTCACCCTATTCGATTCACCCAGGAATACCAAGATGTATTTGGATTTGAAGAATATTTTCCGTGGACCGGAATGAAGAAGGATATTGCGAGTACGTAGCAGTTTGCACGTATGTCGAAAGTAAAGGCGGAACATCGAAGCCCGCAGGATTGTTACAACCATTGCCGATACCCGAATGGAAGTGGGATAAACTAGGCATGGATTTCATCACAGGTTTGCCAAAGACCCGCTCAGATATGACTCGATTTGGGTCATAGTCGACCGTTGACCAAGGTAGCCCATTTCATTCCAAATAAGACTACCTATAGCAGTGCTAAGTTGGCAAAGATATACATGACCAGAATTGTGTGTTTACACGGAGTTCCGAGGAGCATCGACGATAGAGGAACCCAGTTTACTTCGAAATTTTGGAACCAGTTGCACGAAACATTGGGAACCCGATTGGAATTCAGTACAGCTTTCCACCCACAGACCGATGGACAGACCGAGAGAGTCAACCAGATTCTGGAGGACATGCTAAGAGCTTGTGTACTAGATTATGGATCTAGTTGGGATGATAATTTGCCGTATGCAGAATTTTCCTACAACAACAGTTACCAAACCAGCTTAAAGATGGCACCTTTCGAGGCCTTGTATGGAAGAAGGTGCAGGACACCGTTGTCATGGGACTAAACCGAGATCGCCGCTTGTTTGGACCAGATTTGATTAAGGAGTCTCAACAGAAAGTTGTTGATTCGAGACAGCTCAAGGTAGCCCAGTCCTGCATGTAAGAGCTATGCCGATTCAAAGCGCAGCGATTGAGTATGAAGTTGGAGACAGTATGTCTCAGAGTATCCCCGCTCGAGGAGTGAAGCGCTTTGGAGTTAAAGGAAAGTTAGCACCCGCTTTGTTGGACCATATAAGATTTTGCAACGCATGGGAGAAGTTGCGATAAGTTGGAATTGCGGAAGGACTGTCAGAGTTCATGATGTATTCCATGTTTCTCGATTGAAGAAATGTCACCCGAGATAGCAGAGGTACCGTTAAGAGACACAAAGCCCACCGGAGGCAATTCAGTTGAAGGATGACTTGACATATGAAGAAAGACCGTTAAGATTCTCGATTATGCCAGCAGAGTTACCCGCAGCAAGGTTATCAAGTTTTGCAAAGTTCAAGGAGCCACCACACCGAGGATGAAGCCACCGGGAAAGAGAGGAAGTTTTGCTTAAGGACCACCTCACCTAATTTCTAGTTAACCCGAATCTCGAGGGCTAGATTCATCTTAAGAGGTAGGTTTGTAACATCCCAAATTTTCAATTTGGAATGTTATACATTAGGTCATCATGCATATCATATTTTCTCGCATTTTTCCGATCCTAGAAATTTCACGCAACTCAAGGACCCTCGGAGAGTTGAAGTTTCATAATTTTCATATTTGGGATCTCTCAAATTTTGAAAATAGGATCATTGGATTATTTAAATTATCTTCATAAAGTTTTTCCTATAAAAATATCTTGAGAGGGAATAATATGACTTTCCCAAACAGTTAGGACAAATGAAGATATTATAAATAAACCAAATTTGGGTTTTGGAGATTTATTTTGCTTAGGCAAAATGAGCATTTAAAATATTTTTGCATGTATTTTGTTTTTAAAGTTCATTTTGTTCGATTCATTTTAGGAGTCGGAGAAAATTTGTTTTAATTAATTTGGAGTTCATTTGATATTTATTTTATTTGTTTTGTTTTAAATTTATAAAAAAAAAACAACGCTTCTTCCCCCTCGACGAGGCCCACTGCCCAGCCAGCCAGTGCCCCGCCCAGCCGCCTCGCCCATCTCCCTCGTCTCCCACATGAAGCGCCACACCGAGTCCCGCTGAGGACGGCAGCCCGCCGCCGCCGAGTCCGCCTGACCCCTGCCTCCCTTGGCCCCTCCCAAGCCACCCGCCGCCTCCTCTCCCCCTCTTAAATACCCCCCCCCCTCTCTCTCTCTCACATCGCCCACACCAGACTCGACCAGAGCCGCCGCCGCCTGAACGCCGCCGCCATCGCCCTCGTCGCCGAGCACGCCGCCGCCCGAGCCCTCGCCGACCCGCCTGACCACGCCGAGCCCCGCCGACCTCACGAGCCTCGCCGCAAAGAGCCACCGAGGTAGCCGCCCGCCGCCCCGATCCGGTTTTCTCACCGAACCGTCCGGTTTTTTAAAAAAATATATATGTTTGGTTTTTTTAAAAAACCTAGATTGGTTTTATTTTTTTCGGTTTTCTTAATTAACGGACGCTCACCGAACTGCTCGCTTCAAAGAACGCGTTCGTTAGATTCGCTTCGTTAATCTAACGCTCGCTTTTTAACTCGCTCGTCGTTTTTCTTTTAATCGGAATTAATCCGTTATTTTTCCGATTTGATTTCGATCTGATTTTCAAAACTGTTTTATTTCTCGCCGCTTATCGGAATCAGTGATTCAAGCGCGAGTTTCAGAACGAAACCGCCGTTCGACTACCCTACTTTCACAGAGTTTTGCCACTGTGAAATTTTGACCTAATTTCAGATTGCTAAACCGAGACGCTTCTCTCGAGTTTCGACTTTCGGAGTTTATTTTGATTCTATTCTTTTGCCACCGGGTTCTTAAGTTGAACTCTCTGTTAGATCTTTTATTTGAGATTTCCTGCATTAGATGAATACTTATTGTATGCTTGTTGTTTGTCTGCTTAGATCACCCGAGTGCGCCGCTTGTTACTTCAATCTCTAGGACACGCGGATCATCGCAAGGCAAGTAACACTTTGATCATACCCTTCTCATACCCAGTTTTATGCATTAGATCTATTCCTCAAACACTTGCATGATTAGGATCTAATTAAATTGTGGGTTTTGGGAAGTAGATTGAGGTAGTACCTAATACCTGTTTTACTTATGAAACCTTGGGAGTTACTTCTCGCTTGCTTGTTCATGCCATGCTATGCTAGTAGACGTGGATTGGGTGAGTGAATATCCATGACAGATGTGAGATTGTTTAATTAATGGTTTATCTAAGGTGGCAACCTAACACACATCCGGGTGGATTGAGGCACCTGGTTTCTATCAGACTTGCTCAGATTTCTTCTGACCGCCACCCGTGCTCTAAGGGATCATAAGATTATTCAAACTGAAACTTCCGTGCAGCCACAAGCCAATTATGGGCTCATGCGTAGTTGACTAAGTCGTCGAACTCTTACAGTGCAGACTAGCTGATGTAGGGGATATAGGTTGGTACGGTCTACCCACATGTAAGGTGCTAGCGCTTCGAAAGACTATGTCTCGGTCATCCGCTTTCTCAAACACCTTGTAGTCAGCGAGAACCAAGCGGAGGCGATCGAGTCTTGTGGGGAAAAGTGCGCAAACCTCTGCAGAGTGTATAAACTAATCATGATTAGCCGTGTCCCGGTTATGGACAATTTGAGTATCCGTACTTGATTATCATGTGAATCTCAACATGTTACTTCTAAATAAAAGTTATTGGGTTTTGATGAGTACCTTTTAATTGGGATTGAGGATGTCACAACCATCTTCAATGTTTAACAACCACCATGATAGTTAAATAAAATTATTCCTTTGATGTAGGGAAAATCAGCTTTATGCAATGTAAATCAGAGAGCCTTACCACCAGCCAAATATGCATGTAGTATAGGCTTATTCATTCATTGCTCTTTATGTGTTACATTGCCAAGATATTCCATGTGTCAATTGCTGGCTGCAACTTTTCACGCTATGCACTTTTCTTGACGACAGTAAGGTGTTAGGTCGTGGTTCTATACTCAGTGATGCCGTTGGAGTTGATGGACTCGCTTATCTTCCAAGCCTTCCGTTGTTATTATTAGATGGCCTTAAGCCATATTTTGTATTCAGTTCCCTTGTGGACAACGATGTAATAAGTGTGTGATTGCTACTCTGCTATAAATCCTTCGGCATGTGTGGTGTCAAGATTATCGATCCAGGGATGACACTGAGCACAGAGCGCTAGATCCATTCGGGTCTGGTCGCTACAGGGGGCCACTTCCGCCGAAGAAGAGGTTTGGCTGCTCCCGCAATGCCGACGTGAGGCAGGAGGTGATGAGGCCCTAGTACGAGCGGCCTCCTCCTGGTTACCCGCTGCCCTTGTACGCCCAAGCGCAAGGCCCCGGAGGAGGAGGCAGTGCTACCTCTTGAGCTTGCGTTGGTTTTTCCCTTGAAGAGGAAAGCGTAATACAACAAAGTAGCGTAAGTATTTCCCTCAGTTTTTGAGAACCAAGGTATCAAACCAGTAGGAGACTTACACACAAGTCGCCTCGTACCTACAAAAACAAATAAGAACCTTGCAACCAACGCGATAAAGGGGTTGTCAATCCCTTCACGACCACTTGCAAAAGTGAGATCTGATAGAGATAATAAGATAAATATTTTTGGTATTTTTATGATATAGATTGAAAGTAAAGATTGCAAAGTAAAAATAGATTGGAAACTTATATGATGGAAAATAGACCCGGGGCCAATAGGTTTCACTAGTGGCTTCTCTCAAGATAGCATAAGTATTATGGTGGGTAAACAAATTACTGCCGAGCAATTGATAGAAAAGTGCATAGTTATGAGAATATCTAGGCATGATCATGTATATAGGCATCACGTCCGCGACAAGTAGACCGAAATGATTCTGCATCTATTACTATTACTCCACACATCGACCGCTATCCAGCATGCATCTAGAGTATTAAGTTCATAAGAACAGAGTAATGCATTAGGCAAGATGACATGATGTAGAGGGATAAACTCAAGCAATATGATATAAACCCCATCTTTTTATCCTCGATGGCAACAATACAATACGTGCCTTGCTGCCCCTACTGTCACTAGGAAAGGACACCACGAGATTGAACCCAAAGCTAAGCACATCTCCCATTGCAAGAAAGATCAATATAGTAGGCCAAACCAAACTGATAATTCGAAGAGACTTGCAAAGATAACCAATCATACATAAAAGAATTTAGAGGAGATTCAAATATTGTTCATAGATAATCTTGATCATAAACCCACAATTCATCGGATCTCGACAAACACACTGCAAAAAGAATTACATCGAATAGATCTCCAAGAAGATCGAGGAGAACTTTGTATTGAGATCCAAAGAGAGAGAAGAAGCCATCTAGCTAATAACTATGGACCAGAAGGTCTGTGCTAAACTACTCACACATCATCGGAGAGGCTATGGTGTTGATGTGGAAGCCTCCGTGATCGATTCCCCCTCCGGCGGAGTGCCGGAAAAGGCCCCAAGATGGGATCTCACGGGTACAAAAGGTTGCGGCGGTGGAGGGTTTCGTGGTGCTCCTGGATGTTTTCGGGGTATATGGGTATATATAGGAGGAAGAAGTAGGTCAGTGGAGCTGCGAGGGGCCCACGAGGGTGGGGGGGGGGCGCCTCCCTGCCTCGTGGCCTCCTCGCTTCTTTCTTGACGTCCACTCCAAGTCCTCTGGATCACGTTTGTTCCAAAAAGAACTCTCCCGAAGGTTTCATTCCGTTTGGACTCTGTTTGATATTCATTTTCTGCGAAACACTAAAATAGGAAAAAACAACAACAATTTGCACTGGGCCTTCGATTAATACGTTAGTCCCAAAACTAATATAAAAGTGCTTAGTAAAGCCCATTAAACATCCGAAACAGATAATATAATAGCATGGAACAATCAAAAAAATATAGATACATTGGAGACGTATCAAGCATCCCCAAGCTTAATTCCTGCTCGTCCTCGAGTAGGTAAATGATAAAAACAGAATTTTTGATGTGGAATGCTACCTAGCATAATTCTCAATGTAATTTTCTTTATTGTGGCATGAATGTTCAGGTCCGAAAGATTCAAGACAAAAGTTTAATATTGACATGAAAATAATAATACTTCAAGCATACTAACAAAGCAATCATGTCTTCTCAAAATAACATGGCCAAAGAAAGTTATCCCTACAAAATCATATAGTCTGGCTAGGATCTATCTTCATCACAAAAAGTATTTAATCATGCCCAACCCCGATGACAAGCCAAGCAATTGTTTCATACTTTTGATGTTCTCAAACCTTTTCAATCTTCACGCAATATATGAGCATGAGCCATGGACATAGCACTATATGTGGAATAGATTGGTGGTTTTGGAGAAGACAAAAAGGAGAAGATAGTCTCACATCAACTAGGCGTATCAACGGGCTATGGAGATGCCCATCAATAGATATCAATGTGAGTGACTAGGGATTGCTATGCAACGGATGCACTAGAGCTATAAGTGTATGAAAGCTCAACAAAAGAAACTAAGTGGGTGTGCATCCAACTTGCTTGCTCACGAAGACCTAGGGCATTTTGAGGAAGCCCATCATTGGAATATACAAGCCAAGTTCTATAATGTAAAATTCCCACTAGTACATGAAAGTGACAACATAGAAGACTCTCTATTATGAAGATCATGGTGCTACTTTGAAGCACAAGTGTGGCAAAAGTATAGTAACATTGTCCCTTCTCTCTTTTTTCTCTCTTTTTTTTATTTGGCCTTTTTCTCTTTTTTTATGGCCTCTTTTTTTTCGTCCGGAGTCTCATCCCGACTTGTGGGGGAAACATAATCTCCATCACCCTTTCCTCACTTGATACAATGCTCTAATAATGATGATCATCACACTTTTATTTACTTACAAGTAAAAAAATTACAACTCAATACTTGGAACAAAATATGACTCTATGTGAATGCCTCTGGCAGTGTACCGGGATATGCAAACATCAAGAGCGACATGTATGAAAGAATTATGAAGGTGGCTTTGACACAAATACGATGTCAACTATATGATCATACATGGCAATATGACAATGATGGAGCGTGTCATAATAAATGGAACGGTGGTAAGTTGCATGGCAATATATCTCGGATTGGATATGGAAATGCCATAATAGGTAGGTATGGTGGCTGTTTTAAGGAAGGTATATGGTGGGTGTATGGTACCGGCGAAAGGTGCGTGATATTAGAGAGGCTAGCAATGGTGGAAGGGTGAGAGTGCGTATAATCCATGGACTCAACATTAGTCATAAAGAACTCACATACTTATTGCAAAAATCTATTAGTTATCAAAATGAAGTACTACGCGCATGCTCCTAGGGGGATAGATTGGTAGGAAAGGACCATCGCTCATCCCTGACCGCCACTCATAAGGAAGACAATCAATGAATAAATCATGCTCCGACTTCATCACATAACGGTTCACCACACGTGCATGCTACGAGAATCACAAACTTTAGAACAAGTATTTCTCAAATTCACAACTAGCATGACTCTAATATCACCATCTTAATATCTCAAAACAATCATCAAGTATCAAACTTCTCATAGTATTCAATGCACTTTATACGATAGTTTTTATTATACCCATCTTGGATGTTCATCATATTTGGACTAATTTTATAGCTAAAGAAAATTACCATGCTGTTATAAAGGACTCTCAAAATGATATAAGTGAAGCATGAGAGATCAATAATTTCTATAAAATAAAACCACCACCGTGCTCTAAAAGATATAAGTTAAGCACTAGAGCAAAATTATCTAGGTCAAAAGATATAAGTGAAGCACATAGAATATTCTAATAAATTCCGATTCATGTGTGTCTCTCCCAAAAAGGTGTGTACAACAAGGATTATTGTGGTAAACTAAAACCAAAGACTCAAATCATACAAGACGCTCCAAGCAAAACACATATCATGTGGTGAATAAAAATGTAGCCTCAAGTAAAGTTACCGATGGATTTAAGATTTAAAGAGGGATGCCTTCCGGCATCCCCAAGCTTAGGCTTTTGGTTGTCCTTGAATTTTACCTTGGGGTGCCTTGGGCATCCCGAAGCTTAGGCTCTTGCCACTCCTTATTCCATAATCCATCAAATCTTTATCCAAAACTTGAAAACTTCACAATACAAAACTCAATAGAAAATCTCATGAGCTCCGTTAGCGAAAGAAAACAAACCACCACTTCAAGGTACTGTAATGAACTCATTCTTTATTTATATTGGTGCTAAACCTACTGTATTCCAACTTCTCTATGTTTTATACCCTCTGATACTAGCCATAGATTCATCAAAATAAGCAAACAACACAAGAAAAGCAGAATCTGTCAAAAATAGAACAGTCTATAGTAATCAGATTTGTTCGAATACTTCTGGAACTCGAAAAATTCTGAAAAACTAGGACAACCTGGAAAATTTGTATATTGATATACTTAAAAAATAATTGATATTTTATCACGTTCTGGTGAATTTTAACAATTATTTTCGAGCGCAAAGTTTCTGTCTTTTTTAGCAAGATCAAACAACTATCACCCAAGAAGATCCTATTGGTTCTAGTTGGCACAAACACTAATTAAAACATAAAAACACATCTAAACAGAAGCTAGATGAATTATATATTGCTAAACAGAATCAAAAAGCAAAAAACAAAAATACAATTGGGTTGCCTCCCAACAAGAGATGTCGTTTAACCCCGAGCTGGGCATTGATAATTTTAATGATGCTCACATGAAAGACAAGAATTGAAGCACAAAGAGAGCATCATAAAATATGTGATAAACACATCTAAGTCTAACATACTTCCTATGCATAGGCATTTTATAAGCAAACAAATTATCATAGCAAGCAAAAATTAGCATATGCAAAGAAGAAGAAAGAGATGATAGTAATCTCAACATGACGAGAGGTAATTTAGTAACATAAAAATTTCTACAACCATATTTTCCTCTCTCGTAAAAATTTCTACAACCATATTTTCCTCTCTCAACATGATCCACATGCATGCGAAGTTGACACTCTTCCAAAATAGTAGGATTATCATTAACTAAGTCATGACCTCTCCAAACCCACTTTTATCAACAATATCATAAGATTGAACATTATCCAAATATATGGGATCTAAAGTTGTCACTCTTCCAAACCCACTTTCAATATTATTGCAAACACTATTATCAATCTCATATTCATCATGGGGTTTAAATAAATTTTCAAGATCATAAGAAGAATCACCCCAATCATGATCATTGCAACAAGTAGTAGACATAGCAAAACTAGCATCCCCAAGCTTAGGGTTTTGCATATTATTAGCACAATTGGCATCAAGAGAATTTATAGTAAAACCATTGCAATCATGCTTTTCATCGAAGGAACTACCAAGTATGGGTGCAATAGCAATAATCTCATGTTTAACATAAGGAACTATAGCAATTTCATCTTCATAAATATTGGCGTCATGGCCACAAGAATAGCAAGCATCATGTTCATCAAGGGATATTTCAATCAAATCATCGGAATCATTATTATCTATAGATTCATGCATATCATTATTTTCTTCCAAAGCAACAGTCATTCTCTCAATAAATTCTTCGACACAGACATTATGAGCATAGTTTTCATAGCAATAATTAAGTATGTCAAAATTTTCAAATTCATAGAGAGTAATATCATACTTTTCAATCAAAGAAGCAACTTCATAAGCAGCCTTAAAAGCAACAAATTCTTCAATTTGTTTGATATCATAGTAACTATAAACACTCTTTGCATAAGAAGATAAGATTTCATTTTCATTAAACTGACATAGGTAGGGAAGGTGTTTTTTAGGGTTCTTAGAGCAACAAGTAAAATCATAAATTTCACAAAGATTCCAAGCATAACACAGCAATCTGTTTATTTGAACCCATAAGAGTCTCCCTTTTTCAGAAAAACGGTGATGCACAAAATGAGCATGCTCCTCTAAAGATTTCCCATCAACTAGGCTAGTTGGGGTTTCAGCATGAGCGCATAAGGATCGAAGATGATCCAAGTAGAACACTTTAAGTGGATCCATATTAATAGATTTTTAGCAAGCAAAGATGCAAGCAAAAAGAAGGCACATGGAAACACAAACAAAGATACATACGGGAAGAAGGCGAAGAAAAGGCAAAGGTGAAGTGGGGCAGACGAAAATGAGAGGCAAATGGCAAATAATGTAATGCGAGGGATAAGAGTTTGTGATGAGTACTTGGTATGTCTTGACTTGTGCGTAGATCTCCCCGGCAATGGCACCAGAAATGGCTAGTTGCTAGGAGATCAAATCTTGACTTGACTTGGCGTAAGCCTCCCCGGCAACGGCGCCAGAAATCTTTCTTGCTACCTTTTGACCACTGCGTTGGTTTTTCCCTTGAAGAGGAAAGGGTGATGCAGCAAAGTAGCATAAGTATTTCCCTTAGTTTTTGAGAACCAAGGTATCAATCCAGTAGGAGACTACACGCAAGTCGCGTCGTACCTACACAAACAAATAAGAACCATGCAACCAACGCGATAAAGGGGTTGTTAATCCCTTCATGGCCACTTGCAAAGTGAGATCTGATAGAGATAATAAGATAAATATTTTTGGTATTTTTATGATATAGATTGAAAGTAAAGATTGCAAAGTAAAATAGATTGGAAACTTATATGATGGAAAATAGACCCCGGGGCCATAGGTTTCACTAGTGGATTCTCTCAAGATAGCATAAGTATTATGGGGGGTGAACAAATTACCGTCGAGCAATTGATAGGAAAGTGCATAGTTATGAGAATATCTAGGCATGATCACGTATATAGGCATCACGTCTGTGACAAGTAGACCGAAAATTCTGCATCTACTACTATTACTCCACACATCGACCGCTATTCAGCATGCATCTAGAGTATTAAGTTCATAAGAACAGAGTAATGCATTAGGCAAGATGACATGATGTAGAGGGATAAACTCAAGCAATATGATATAAACCCCATCTTTTTATCCTCGACGGCAACAATACAATGCGTGCCTTGTTGCCCCTGCTGTCACTGGGAAAGGACACTGCAAGATTGAACCCAAAGCTAAGCACTTATCCCATTGCAAGAAAGATCAATCTAGTAGGCCAAACCAAACTGATAATTTGAAGAGACTTGCAAAGAAAACAAATCATACATAAAAGAATTCAGAGGAGATTCAAATATTTTTCATATACAATCTTGATCATAAACCCACAATTCATCGGATCTCGACAAACACACCGCAAAAAGAATTACATCGAATAGATCTCCAAGAGAATCGAGGAGAATTTTGTATTGAGATCCAAAGAGAGAGAAGAAGCCATCTAGCTAATAACTATGGACCCGAAGGTCTATGGTAAACTACTCACACATCAACGGAGAGGCTATGGTGTTGATATAGAAGCCCTCCGTGATTGATTCCCCCTCCAGCGTAGCACCGGAAAAGGCCCTGAGATGGGATCTCTCAGGTACAAAAGGTTGCGGCGGTGGAAATAGGGTTTCATGGTGCTCCTGGATGTTTTTGGGGTATATGGGTATATATAGAAAGAAGAAGTAGGTCGGTGGAGCTGCGAAGGCCCATGAGGGTGGGGGGCACGCCCAGGGGGCAGGCGCGCCTCCCTGCCTCAACGCCTCCTTGCCTCTTTCTTGAAGGTTTCATTCCGTTTAGATTCCGTTTGATATTCCTTTTCTGTGAAACACTGAAATAGGCAAAAAAAACAGCAATTTGCACTGGGCCTTCGGTTAATAGGTTAGTCCCAAAAATAATATAAAAGTGCTTAGTAAAGCCCATTAAACATCCAAAACAGATAATATAACAGCATGGAACAATAAAAAATTATAGATACGTTGGAGACTTATTAGTGGTAGCGGAGGGAGCCCAGCCTTGCCCTGCGGACGGTCCTCATGAGGCTGGTCTCTCCAGGCGCCCTTGCGAGGCTGGTCCTGCCAACGATCCTCGCGAGGCTGGTCGCGCCAGTCCTGGCGGGGACCGCTATCGTCCCAGCGTCCTCCACTTCATCCTCCTCCTTGGCCGTAGCCCCGGTCATTGCGCTCGGGGCATCGACCGAAGCGCCCATCACGGATGGCCATGAGCTCCTAACAGTAGTTGGTGTTGTGGCTGTGTACGTTGTAGAAGGCGCAGAATGAACGGCTGCCCTTGGACGACTCCGGGTGGTCGCAGCCGCGCTTCATCTCTGGCTCAGCCGCGAGCACAGCTGCTCCCTTGCGCTTCACATCCTTGGTCTTGGCCTTCTTTTCTTCTGGGTCGGCAGCTGGAAGCTCGGGGAGGGAGAGGCACCCCCCTCAGCTCTCGCGCACTTGGTCACCATATTGAACATCTCCAGAGCCGTGCATAGGTCCTCGTGGATGGCGAGCTCCTCCTTCATCTTGACATCACAGAGGCCATCAAGGAATGCTGAGATGATGGCCTCATTCGCTACCTTGGGGATCTTGAGGCGAACGTTGTTGAAGGGTTGGATGTACTTGTCGGCGTTCTGGGAACGGGGGTCCCCAGACTTGCCTGCCTGCGGCCCACGGCGTGGCTCCACTCGCGGCCCAGTACGGCCCGTCTTCACCAGCAATCACTCAAGACCCTCGCGAGGGGCCAAGCCTCGTGAGGCAGATGACACAAGGCCTCCTCGGGAGTGGCCTCATCAGGCTGGCTCGCGAGGGGCAGAGAGATCAAGGCAAGGCGAACCTCGTGAGGTTCCAATGAAGCAAGCTATGACGACCAAGGCCAGGCGGGCGCCAGCGCACCAGTGTCCTCGCTTCCTCTTTGGTGCTAAGGAGGCAACCATAGGCGATGAGTACCGAGGCATCAGGCAAACGTTTCCTTGTCGGTGCAATGAGACGAAGACTAGCAGGACGATAGGACCAAGACCAGCAGGACGGCAGGACGGAGGTCACCGTGGAGCCCAAGACGGCATCACCGCTAGAGCCTTTGGCAGGTGAAGACCACCTTTAGTCAGGATAGCTTGTACTAGTTGTCCCCTTTCAAATTGGCCGTTGTTGGATCACTTCCTGCTCAATATTTGGGGAGAGGACCAGGGCCTCTATAAACAGGACTAGCCACCACAGTAGGAGGCAACTGATTCAGATCATACTCACACCCACCAAGCACAAGAACACCTCACCTCAGGAGGCTGTTCTTCCCCTTGTACTGTTCATCCTCAGCCCAAGAGGCAATCCACCACACCACACTGGAGTAGGGTATTACACCACAACGGTGGCCCGAACCAGTATAAATCTTGTCTCTCTTGCGTTGGGAGTTCGTCGAGCTAGCCTCTGAGATCGTGGCGAGGTTGAGGGCGTGATTAGATAGGGGGAGATCTTCGTGCGCACCCCAGTGTTCGAACCTCAAGGGTTTCGCCGGAACCCGCAATCTGACATTTGGCGCGACAGGTAGGGGTGCGCTGAAGCTTTCCTTCTGTCGATCCGCATCCCATCGCTTCGTCGTCTCCATGGTAGACGCTCGCCGAGCTCGCCTAAGCGCCGGGCCACCCTCGCCGCCCGCGCCGTTCAGACGGCTCCCATCGGCGGGCCTCCCCGTCGTTCTCTGTCGCCTGCCGCCAACGTCGTCACCGGCCCGGGGGGAACAAGCAGCAAGCGTCCTTGCTGCAACCCTCAGTGTGGCGGGCCGGCCGCACCGCCACTCCGTTGCTGACCCCGGTCGGCTCGTCGTCTCACGCCCATCGCGCTCCCACGAATGCGCAGGGCGCGCTGTGCATGGCACGCGAACTCCTGCGCTACCGCCCCATCGAAAACCTCTACGAGGACTGGCTAGACCGCATCGCCGAGCTCGTCAGCGCCGCAGGGGGCTCCCTCGCGCCGTCCCTCTCGCTGCCTCGCCCTCCGCCAACTGCGGGTGACGTGGCCCATGGAGCGCCACCGCCACCACTCCGCACAAAGACGGCGTCCTAGCGCCAAGGTGTGCGGCCCCTCGGCGCGACCCACGGCGTCGGGCGCCCACGCGCGAAGAAGGAAGCTGCCAAGAAGTTCCTCGTCCGCAAGAAAATGCACCCGCGCTCCCAGCACCACTACGACAAGACCGTTTGCCGTCTGTGGTGGCGGTGCGTGGACATCAAGGGCAGGCTCCACGTCAGCAAAGTGCCCCGGTGGCACCGCGGGCTGCCGCGCCTTCACCCCTGAGCTGCGAAGCGTCGCTTGGCCGGGCAAGTTCAAGCTAAACCTGCCTCCTCGCTGATACGTATCCGTCGTATCTATAATTTTTGATTGTTCCATGTCAATATTATACAACTTTTATATACTTTTGGCAACTTTTTATACTATTTTTTGGGACTAACATATTGATCCAAAGGCTCAATGCGCCTCCTGTTTGTTGCATGTTTTATGTTTCGCAGAAACCCAATATCAAACGGAGTCCAAACGGGATAAAAACGGACGGAGAATTATTTTGGAATATTTGTGATTTTTGGGAGGAAGAATCAACGCGAAACGGTGCCCGAGGAGGCCACGAGAGTGGCCCACGCCACCCCTCCAGGGGGGCGCGCCCCCTATCTTGTGGGCCACCCATAAGGCGGTTGATGCCCTTCTTTGGCTGCAAGAATGCTAATTTTTGGAAAACGATCTGGGCGAAGGTTTCAGTCCAATCAGAGTTACGGATCTCCAGATATAAAGGAAACGGTGCCAGGGCAGAATAACAGAACGCAGAAACAGAGAGATAGATCCAATCTCTGAGGGGCTCTCGCCCCTCCCACGCCATGGGAGCCAAGGACTAGAGGGGAAACCCTTCTCCCATCTAGGGAGGAGGTCAAGGAAGAAGAAGAAGAAGGGGGCCTCTCTCCCCCTTGCTTCCGGTGGCGCCGGAGCGCTGCCGGGGGCCATCATCATCACCGCGATCTTCACCAACACCGCCGTCATCTTCACCAACATCTCCATCACCTTCCCCCTTCTATATTCAGCGGTCCACTCTTCCCCAACCCGCTGTACCCTCTACTTGAACATGGTGCTTTATGCTTCATATTATTATCCAATGATGTGTTGCCATCCTATGATGTCTGAGTAGATTTTTATTGTCCTATCGGTGATTGATGAAGTGCTATGATTGGTTTGAGTTTCATGTTTTATTATTTGTGCTGTCCTATTGTGCCCTCTGTGTTGCGCAAGCGTGAGGGATTCCCGTTTTAGGGTTTGCAATATGTTTATGATTTTCTTATGGTGGGTTGCGTGAGTGACTGAAACACAAACCTGAGTAAGTAGATTGTTGCGTATGGGAATAAAGGGGATATGATGCTTTAATGCTATGGTTGGGTTTTACCTTAATGAATCTTTAGTAGTTGCGGATGCTTGCTAGAGTTCCAATCATAAGTGCATATAATTCCAAGTAAGGAATGATGTGTTAGCTTATGCCTCTCCCTCAAATAGAATTGCAATAGTGATTATCGGTCTAGTAACGTAAGCAGTTGCTTAGGGACAATTCCACAACTCCTATCACCACTTTTACACACTCGCTATATTTACTTTAGTTGTGTTTTTATCTAAACATCCCCTAGTTTATATTTACGCGTTCTTTACTTTCTTGCAAACCTATCCTATCAAGCATACAAAGTACTTCTAGTTTCATACTTTTTCTAGGTAAAGCGAACGTCAAGCGTGCGTAGAGTTGTATCGGTGGTCGATAGAACTTGAGGGAATATTTGTTCTACCTTTAGCTCCTCGTTGGGTTTGACACTCTTACTTATCGAAAACTGTTGCGATCCCCTATACTTGTGGGTTATCAAGACCTTTTTCTGGCGCCGTTGCCGGGGAGGCATAGCGTGGGGTGAATATTCTCGTGTGTGCTTGTTTGCTTTATCACTAAGTAATTTTTATTTGCTGTTCTTAGTTGTTCTCTATCTTTAGTTATGGATATGGAACACAAAATACCAAAAAAATTAGAGGTACTTGCTACTCATATAGATGGGGTAACTCCTAAAACCCCCAATTCTCATTATGTGAGAGATATTATGTACTACTTTGATAACCCTGAGAAAAACCCATTCAACTTTATAATGGGAGACACGTTGGATCAACATGAATACTTTAGGGATTATCGCTCGACACAAAAAGGGAAACCATTATGGGATCAATTTATTATGTTGCGTTGGTATGCCTGGAATCAATGCTTGAGATATGATATTACTTGTTGCTCTAGGATGGAGGCTCCACACCTCCCCTTTTCATGCAAATTTAACGATAATGAAACCTTAGCTTCTTATGCTAATGGTATATATGATTACTATGATGTGGAACAAATAGAACAATTTGTTGCTTTTAAGGCTGCCTATGATATTGAAGCGTTGTTTGAAAAGTATGAAGCTTTTGATGATGATGGTTATAGGCCAGAAAATATTGCTATACTTGGATATTGCTATGAAAATTATGATTACAATTACTATATTAATGCTTTTATGAAGAAAGTCAACGCTGTCCAAGAAGAGACTAATATTTTGCAGGAAGCTATGGAAGAAGAAATTGATGAAACAGTGAGCTCATTGGATGAAAAAGATGATGAGGAGAGCGAAGAACAAAAGGAGGAAGAGCGGATTAGCTACCCGTGCCCACCTTCTAATGAGAGTAACCCTCCAACTCATACATGATTTAATTCCCCTTCGTTCTTACCGAAGGATGATTGCTATGATGATTGCTATGATCCCTTGAATTTGTTTGAAATATCCCTTTTTGATGATGCTTGCTATGCTTGTGGCCAAGATGCCAATATGAATTGTGCTTATGGAGATGAACTTGCTATAATTCCTTATGTTAGACATGAAATTGTTGCTATTGCACCCACGCATGATAGTCCTATTATCTTTTTGAATTCTCCAAACTATACTATATCGGAGAAGTTTGTGCTTATTAAGGATTATATTGATGGGTTGCCTTTTTCCATTGCACATGATGATTTTGATGAATGTAATATGCATGTGCTTGCTGCTCCTACTTGCAATTATTATGAGAGAGGAACTATTTCTCCACCTCTCTATGTTTCCAACACGATAGAACTGCAAGAAACTGCTTATACTATGCATTGGCCTTTACTATGTGTGCATGAATTGTTCTTTTATGACATGCCGATGCATAGGAAGAGAGTTAGACTTCGTTTTGCATGATATATGTTACTTTGTGCTCACTACTAAATTACAAATCATTGTTAATTAAAATTGGCTTTGATATACCTTCGGATCCGGGTGGATCCGTTACTTGAGCACTATATGCCTAGCTTAATGGCTTTAAAGAAAGCGCTGCCAGGGAGACAAACCGGAAGATTTAGAGAGTCATTTATTTCTGTTGAGTGCTTTCATATAGTTTAGAAAACAAAATAAATAAATAGGGGAACCTAAACCTTTTCAAAAAGGAAAGTGAAAGTGAGAAAGACAAGCATTGTTGAAGTGGGAGAGCTCCTTGAACTTTGTTCATGCTCATGGCAACTTTGTGAATCTTGATTACAGAAAATTTTCAACAAAAATAATTATCCCCTTGTACAATTCCATTGTATTATAAAAATAATGTGCCAAGGTTTGTCTTTAGGATGTTTACAATGCTTGTTGGTTTGTACGGTGCAGGACAGAATCTTTGGCTGTAGTGCGCGAATTTAATTTTTTACTGGAACGTCAAATGGTTCTGATTATTTTTGCACTGTCTTGCTATTCAACTTGTTTATTTTTCCTAATTTTGGTAGAATTTTTGGCGTATCAGAAGTATGGTGAATGTTCAGATTGCTACAGATTGTTCTGTTTTTGACAGATTCTGTTTTTGATGCATAGTTTGCTTGTTTTGATGAAACTATCGATTTATATCAGTGGATTAATCCATGAAAAAGTTATATTACAGTAGACACAATGAAAAAATAAAATATGAATTGGTTTGCAATAGTACTTAGAGTGGTGATTTGCTTTATTATACTAATGGATCTTACCGAGTTTTCTGTTGAAGTTTTGTGTGGATGTAGTGTCTAATCGAGGATGTCTCGATATGAGAAAAAGGAAGAGAGGCAAGAGCTCAAGCTTGGGGATGCCCGAGGCACCCCAAGTAAATATTCAAGGAGACTCAAGCGTCTAAGCTTGGGGATGCCCCGGAAGGCATCCACTCTTTCTTCAACAAATATCGGTATGTTTTCGGATTCGTTTCATTCATGTGATATGTGCAAGTCTTGGAGCGTATTTTGCATTTAGTTTTCACTTTTCCTTTATGCACCATGCTGGTATAAGATAGTCCTTGGTTGATTTATAGAATTCTCATTGCACTTCTCTTAAATCTTTTGAGTATGGCTTTATAGAATGCTTCATGTGCTTCACTTATATCATTTGAAGTTTGGATTGCCTGTTTCTCTTTAAATAGAAAACCGCCATTTGTAGAATGCTCTTTTGCTTCACTTATATTTGTTAGAGCGTGGGCATATCTTTTGTAGAAAGAATTAAAACTCTCTTGCTTCACTTATATCTATTTAGAGAGATGACATGAACTGGTCATTCACATGGTTAGTCATAAAATCCTACATAAAACCTGTAGATCGCTGAATATGATATGTTTGATTCCTTGCAATAGTTTTGCGATATAAAGGTGGTGATATTAGAGTCGTGCTAGTTGAGTAATTGTGAAATTGAGAAATACTTGTGTTGAGGTTTGAAAGTCCCGTAGCATGCACGCATGGTGAACCGTTATGTAACGAAGTCGGAGCATGAGGTGTTTATTGATTGTCTTCCTTATGAGTGGCGGTCGGGGACGAGTGATGCTCTTTTCCTACCAATCTATCCCCCTAGGAGCATGCGCATAGTACTTTGTTTCGATGACTAATAGATTTTTGCAATAAGTATGTGAGTTCTTCATGACTAATGTTGAGTCCATGGATTATACGCACTCTCACCTTTCCATCATTGCTAGCCTCTTCGGTACCGTGCATTGCCCTTTCTCACCTTGAGAATTGGTGCAAACTTCGCTGGTGCATCCAAACCCCGTGTTACGGTACGCTCTATCACGCATAAACCTCCTTATATCTTCCTCAAAACAGCCACCATACCTACCTTTTATGGCATTTCCATAGCCATTCCGAGATATATTGCCATGCAACTTCCATTATCATCATATACATGACTTGAGCATTTATCGTCATATTTCTTTGCATGATCGTAAGATAGCTAGCATGATGTTTTCATGGGTTGTCCGTTTTTTGATGGCATTGCTACGCTAGATCATTGCACATCCCGGTACACCGCCGGAGGCATTCATATAGAGTCATATTTTTGTTCTAGATATCGAGTTGTAATATAGAGTTGTAAGTAAATAAAAGTGTGATGATCATCATTATTAGAGCATTGCCCCAGTGAGGAAAGGATGTTGGACACTATGATTCCCCCACAAGTCGGGATGAGACTCCGGACGAAAAAAATAAAAAATAATAAAAAAAGAGAAAGGCCAAAAAATGAAGTCCCAAAAAAAGAGAAAAAAAGAGAAAACAAAAAAACAATGAGAGAAAAAGAGAGAAGGGGCAATGTTATTATCCTTTTACCACACTTGTGCTTCAAAGTACCACCATGTTCTTCATATAGAGAGTCTCTTGAGTTATCACTTTCATATACTAGTGGTAATTTTCATTATAGAACTTGGCTTGTATATTCCAAGGATGGGCTTCCTCAAATGCCCTAGGTCTTCATGAGCAAGCAAGTTGGATGCACACCCACTTAGTTTCAGTTTGAGCTTTCATACACTTATAGCTCTATTGCATCCGTTGCATGGCAATCCCTACTCCTCACATTGACATCAATTGATGGGCATCTCCGTAGCCCGTTGATTAGCCGCGTCGATATGAGACTTTTTCTTTTTCTTTTTTTGTCTTCTCCACATAACCCCCATCATCATATTCTATTCCATCTATAGTGCTATGTTCATGGCTCACGCTCATGTATTGCGTGAAAGTTGAAAAGGTTTAAGAAACATCAAAAGTATGAAACAATTGCTTGGCTTGTCATCGAGGTTGTGCATGATGTGAATATTTTGTGTGGTGAAGATGGAGCATAGCCAGACTATATGATTTAGTAGGGATGAGCTTTCTTTGGCTATGTTATTTCAATAAGACATAATTTCTTGGTTTGTATGCTTGAAGTATTATTGTTTTTATGTCAAAGGATAGACTATTGCTTTGAACCACTCGTGTCTTAATATTCATGCCATGATTAGACATATGATAAAGATTATGCTAGGTAGCATTCCACATCAAAAATTATCTTTTTCATCATTTACCTACTCGAGGACGAGCAGGAATCAAGCTTGGGGATGCTGATACGTCTCCGTCGTATCTATAATTTTTGATTGTTCCATGCCAATATTCTACAACTTTTATATACTTTTGGCAACTTTTTATACTATTTTTGGGACTAACATATTGATCCAAAGGCTCAGTGCGCCTCCTGTTTGTTGCATGTTTTATGTTTCAGAAACCCAATATCAAACGGAGTCCAAACGGGATAAAAACGGACGGAGAATTATTTTGGAATATTTGTGATTTTTGGGAGGAAGAATCAACGCGAAACGGTGCCCGAGGTGGCCACGAGAGTGGCCCACGCCACCCCTCCAGGGGGGGGGGGGCGCCCCCTATCTCGTGGGCCACCCATAAGGCGGTTGATGCCCTTCTTTGGATGCAAGAAAGCTAATTTTTGGAAAACGATCTGGGCGAAGGTTTCAGTCCAATCAGAGTTATGGATCTCCAGATATAAAGGAAACAGTTCCAGGGCAGAATAGCAAAACGCAGAAACAGAGAGATAGATCCAATCTCGGAGGGGCTCTCGCCCCTCCCACGCCATGGGAGACAAGGACTAGAGGGGAAACCCTTCTCCCATCTAGGGAGGAGGTCAAGGAAGAAGAAGAAGAAGGGGGCCTCTCTCCCCCTTGCTTCCGGTGGCGCCGGAGCGCTGCCGGGGGCCATCATCATCACCGCGATCTTCACCAACACCGTCGTCATCTTCACCAACATCTCCATCACCTTCCCCCTTCTATATTCAACGGTCCACTCTCCCGCAACTCGCTGTACCGTCTAGTTGAACATGGTTCTTTATGCTTCATATTATTATCCAATGATGTGTTGCCATCCTATGATGTCTGAGTAGATTTCTATTGTCCTATCGGTGATTGATGAAGTGCTATGATTGGTTTGAGTTGCATGTTTTATTATTGGTGCTGTCCTATTGTGCCCTCCGTGTCGCGCAAGCGTGAGGGATTCCCGCTGTAGGGTTTGCAATATGTTTATGATTTGCTTATGGTGGGTTGCGTGAGCGACTGAAACACAAACCCGAGTAAGTAGATTGTTGTGTATGGGATAAAAGGGGACTTAATGCTTTAATGCTATGGTTGGGTTTTACCTTAATGAATCTTTAGTAGTTGCGGATGCTTGCTAGAGTTCCAATCATAAGTGCATAGAATTCCAAGTAAGGGATGATATGTTAGCTTATGCCTCTCCCTCAAATAGAATTGCAATAGTGATTATTGGTCTAGTAACGTAGTCAGTTGCTTAGGGACAATTCCACAACTCCTACCACCACTTTTCCACACTCGCTATATTTACTTTAGTTGTGTTTTTATCTAAACAGCCCCTAGTTTATATTTACGCGTTCTTTACTTTCTTGCAAACCTATCCTATCAAGCCTACAAAGTACTTCTAGTTTCATACTTGTTCTAGGTAAAGCGAACGTCAAGCGTGCATAGAGTTGTATCGGTGGTCGATAGAACTTGAGGGAATATTTGTTCTACCTTTAGCTCCTCGTTGGGTTTGACACTCTTACTTGTCGAAAACTGTTGCGATCTCCTATACTTGTGGGTTATCACTCGCTATGACGGTACCCCCGACCCCGCGGAGTTCCTGCAGCTCTACAAACTGAGCATCGAGGCGGCCAACAGCGACGAAAAAGTCATGGCGAACTGGTTCCCCATGGATCTCAAGGATGGTGCCCACTCCTGGCTCCTGAACCTGCCTCCAGGCTCTATCTCCTTATGGAACGAGATGCGCGACCGCTTCGTCACCAACTTCCAGGGCACTCGCGACTGCCCTCCGGCTGCGGGTGACCTACGCCATGTCAAGCAGCAGCCAGGGGAGACCCTCCAGAAGTACATCCAGCGCTTCAACAACGTTCGCCTTAAGATCCCCAAGGTGATGGATGATGCCATCATCTCTGCGTTTTCCGATGGCGTCCGCGACGTCAAGATGAAGGAGGAGCTCACTGAGGGAGTCCTGGATTAGGGGGTGTCCGGATAGCCGGACTATAACCTTTGGCCGGACTCCTGGACTTTGAAGATACAAGATTGAAGACTTCGTCCCGTGTCCGGATGGGACTTTCCTTGGCGTGGAAGGCAAGCTTGGCGATACGGATATGTAGATCTCCTACCATCGTAACCGACTCTGTGTAACCCTAACCCTCTTCGGTGCCTATATAAACCGGAAGGTTTTAGTCCGTCGGACGAACAACAATCATACCATAGGCTAGCTTCTAGGGTTTAGCCTCTCTGATCTCGTGGTAGATCTACTCTTGTACTACCCATATCAACAATATTAATCAAGAAGGAGTAGGGTTTTACCTCCATCGAGAGGGCCCGAACCTGGGTAAAACATCGTGTCCCTTGTCTCCTGTTACCATACGCCTAGACGCACAGTTCGGGACCCCTACCGAGATCCGCCGGTTTTGACAACGACATTGGTGCTTTCATTGAGAGTTCCTCGTAGTCGCCATCTTTAGGCCCGATGGCTCCCCGATTATCAACAACGATGCGCTCCAGGTGAGACTTTTCTCCGGACAGATCTTCGTACTCGGCGGCTTTGCACTACGGGCCAATTCGCTTGGCCATCTGGAGCAGATTGAAAGCTACGCCCACAGCCACCGGTCAGATTTGGAAGTTTGAACTACACGGGCGTTCGTGGAGACTTGATCTTCGACGGATTCGAGCCACAGCCAAGCGCGCGCCAGACCATCACGTGGGGCATGATCTAGCTCTGCAGCGAGCAAGGTCACGGAGGCCGCACGATGTCCGCTCCGACCTTTAGCTCGGAGCCGATCATACCGACGAGGACGGGTGGCTGGACACCGCCTTGGGGCTGCGATCTCTACGGCGATTGAGTCATACACCTACCCGTCCTTTGCGGCTCAGAACTCAAGGTGCGGACTCCTCTCCGGACTCGAGCCTTCCGCGCCCGCCAATCGAATCCGATTGGGTGCCGATCATGGAATTCACTATCATGACATCTTTCAGCACTCGCCCTTTGGCGACATCCTGAATTCATTAAAGTCTCTCTCTTTATCAGGAGAGCCCTGGCCGGATTATGGTCAGGAAGGTTGGGATAAGAAATTCAAAGCCCACCCACCACCCACTTCATAGCCACTGTCGATGATTTAACTGACATGCTCGACTTCGACTCCGAAGACATCGACGGTATGGACGACGATGTAGGGGAGGAACATGAACCAGCACCTACAGGGCACTGGAGAACCACCTCATCTCACGATGTATACATGGTGGACACACCTAAAGGAAGCGACGATGAGGAACAACGGGACGCTACGAAGGATCATTCCCTCGAAAAGCAGTTAAAACGGCGACGTAAGCGCCGCTCAAAGTCCCGCCTCGACAAAGACCACAACCATAGAGCAGGGCGAACCGGTGGACGACGAACATGTTATCGATCAACCGTACGAACAGGACAATCTGGATAAACAACCCGTCCCCGGCGAAAATAATAGTCCAGACGATCTCATGGCGGACAAGTTGCTGGAGCAGAAGAACCTCCACAAAAAGGCTCGTCGCTACTGCACGTAGCCTGAAAAAGCAGAAGGGGAAGCTCAAAACAGCGGAAGATGCACTCAGAATCAGATGGAGCAAAGTACTCAACACCGCAGACAAATAAGGTGACCGTCGCCGAACGAAGAGCTACCCAAAGCGAAAACTACTGCATGAATTTGATGAGGAGGCCGTAGAGCCCCCGCAATCAAAAAACAAAGAGGCCACCCAGTCGGATGGACGACCCTATGGCAAACAGAGAGCGGCAAACGGCGCCGCACACAAGACGGCACGCGATCCGCACAGGGATTTGCATAAAAAAGATGGCCCAGTTAGATCTATCTACGGGCCAAGAAAGCAAGCTCTAGTAAGCAATGCAACACATCAAGTATCTGAACATCACGGTACACATAAATATAGGGGTGCCGCACACCCCCTATGTTTCACCGATGAGGTGCTGGATTATGAATTTCCAGTGGGATTCAAGCCCGTAAACATAGAGGCATACGACGGAACAACTGTCCCTGGAGTCTGGATTGAGGATTACATCCTCCACATACACATGGCTAGAGGAGATGATCTCCACGCCATAAAATACTTACCCCTCAAGCTCAAAGGGCCAGCCCGGCATTGGCTTAAAAGCCTTCCTGAAAACACCATTGGAAGTTGGGAGGAGCTCGAGGATGCTTTTCGGGCAAATTTTCAAGGGACCTATGTCCGACCTCCGGATGCCGACGATCTAAGTCACATAACTCAACAACCCGGAGAGTCAGCCAGGAAATTTTGGAATAGATTCCTTACTAAAAAGAACCAAATAGTCGACTGTCCGGACGTCGAAGCCTTAGCAGCTTTCAAACACAACGTCCGAGACGAATGGCTCGCCAGACACCTCGGCCAAGAAAAGCCAAGAACAATGGCCGCATTAAGAAGCCTCATGACCCGCTTTTGCGCGGGAGAGGACAGCTGGCTGGCAAGATGCAGCACCAGCGACCCAAGTACATCCGAAGTCAGAGATGGAAACGGGAAACCACGACGCAGCAAGGACCAGCGTCGGACCAAGGGAAACAGCCCGAAGAGCACGACAGTCAACACCGGATTCAAAAGCTCTTGGCAGAATCATAAAAAGCTGCCCCTTAAGGATAACAGGGACGAGCTATCTAACTTAAACAAAATCTTGGACAAGATATGCCAAATACACAGTACTCCCGGGAAGCCTGCAAACCATACCAAGAGAGATTGTTGGGTCTTCAAGCAGTCCGGCAAACTCAACGCCGAACACAAGGGGCTCGACGCACCAAGCGAGGACGATGATGAACCACAAAAGCAGAGCACCGAAAAACAAAAGAATTTCCCACAAGAAATCAAAACAGTGAACTCACTTCACGTGACAAAAGGGCAAAATAGAGCGGCGCCCATAGAGGTATGCGCCATATGGCCTATCCCGGAGGAGTCCCGCCACTGGTTGTTAAAACCAATTACCTTCGACCATCGGGATTACTCTAGAAGTATACAGAATGCGGGTTAGAATGCCTTGATATTAGATCCGATAATTGGCGGACTCCAATTTTCACAAGTCCTAATGGACAGCGGCAGTGATCTAAACTGCTATATCAGGACACAATCTGCAAAATGGGGTAGACCCAACCAAATTTCGCCATAGCAACACTTCCTTTCAAGGGGTAATGCCAGGCCCATATGCCCATTGTATGGGCTCTCTACTGCTAGAAGTTGTGTTCAGCTCACCCGACAACTTCCTCCGTGAAAAGTTAACCTTCCACCTCGCCCCATTTACAAGTAGCTATCAAGCACTATTGGGACGCGAAGCTTTCGCCCGCTTCAACGCAATACCGCATTATGCATCTCTTACACTTAAAATGCCCGGTCCACGCGGCATCATATCGTTAAAAGGAAACATTGAGGGTTCCTCGAGTCCGGAAAATCGTGCGGTTGCCTTGACAGCCACACAGTAAACCGGCTTCACCAATAAAAGCACTTAGACAGGTTGTCCAGACGTAAACATACAAGGGATTACTAGACACATACAAGGGCTTACTAGACACATGCCCCCGTACAAGGGGCTCCGCAACAAGAGACCATGAAGCTCAATTTTATTCATTTTTTGAATTGTACTTCGTTTATTCAACATAACGTACATTTTTGCACGACCTTTTTCAACTAAGTTCCTCTCTTTTACAGATGACCATCATGCTACACCCGTCCAGGATACGGCACAACGGAGACACAACCGCAGACGTGCAGTAGGGACCCTTCGCAAGGATTCTTTTGAGATTAAGACCCTGCGTAAACCTTTTTCACTGTCTCTTGTTGATACACATCCCCCGGTTTCTTGCTATAACCGAGGAGGAGGCTGGCATTTTGGCATGGGCCACGTCAGAATTTCGCGCGTACCTGGACACCAGGGGCTTATTACCAAGGGCGATTGTTCGACCCGTTTTCCTAAAGACCGAATACCTTAGGGAGTGTTCGGCGTCTCGAGTTAGGCCTTATATGCATCAGCTCCGAATCATGTCTTTGGTCAAATGTTGGGTTTGCCCGGCTCATGTGTTTTGCTGCCTAACGTTCCGCTCTATCAGCTAATGCGGCACCAGGAGAACTACTGCGATTGTGCCCCGGTTCGGCCAGGCGAGCACCTCAGTAGAGAAAGCCAAAAACTGACTGTCATGATATAGCGTGAGACTGGTCAACCACTCGATGACCCGCTGGAATCTTTAGAATTCCTCCGCATTGACGAAGGGTCGTTTCCCGGCCAGGCACATACACGCCCCGAATTCGGGTAAGCGCGTTGCCCCTAGGGGCTATATAGTAGCCCCACTGTCGAACTCCTATGGCTAAGTGAAAGTGATAAAGCATTATAGTCCGGTTGCCTAGTTTGTTGCGCTATCACCTCCTTTGTAGGACCAAGACGTTGGATCAAGTGTGAAAATGCGCTTTCTGCAAACACGCCCGCATTATATGCGTGGGGGCTGAAGCCAAAGACTTCCATCTTTCAGGTTATATACACATATACATTAACGGCCGCAGAGGAGGTATTTTTAATTCTTGAAGGCACAAGTATAAAAAAAGCTTTTATATTCCATCGAAACATTGTTTCACAATAATACATGTTATTCTAACATAATATCCTTCGAAACATGCGTCTCTATTAAACGAGCGCCTGCGAACTTCCCGAAAATAGTGCTCGACAGGTACTCGGCTTCCGTCCAAATCTTGGGATGCAACATCGGTGGCCTTCATCTCTGCCCAAGATGTCTTGACATGGGCAAGAGCCATCCGTGCACCCTCTATGCATCTTGACCGCCTCATTGCTTTGATATGCGGCACCGCACAAGGAACTGCTGCACCAAGCCAAAATAACTCTTGGCTCAGGCCTTTTCGGCCACAAATGAGTCACGACATTCTTCATGGCAAGTTCGGACAACCTATTCAGCTCCGCCCATTCGGCCAAATGATCGGTTTATGGAAGTGGACGCTCTGGACTACGGAACTGCGACCAAAAAAGCTCTTCCATCTCGTGATCCTTTTGATCTCCGAAGTGTTGGCAGCGTCCATGTCACTCGCCGCCAAGTCGGATAAGCATCCTCACTACTCCACACCGGTCCAAGCGAGCATATTTAGGATCCGTGAACTTCCTCCGCAGCGAAAAGGCTTTCCACCGCGATATCTCCGCCCGACGTAGCTCCTCCTTCATAGCTCTCATCGTAGAGCGAGCATCCTTGGCCTCGGTGGTGGACTTCTTCAGGTCCTCTTGCTCTGCTCGACCTTCTTTTTCAAGAAGCTCGCAGAGGTCGGTAGCATTCTTCACTTCGCGGCCATCTGGGCCATTTCCTTCTTGCTTCGGCAGTGAGCAGCCTGTTCGGCTTTTAGCTCTTCGACCGCCTTTAAGGCAGCCTGTTCGGCTTTTAGCTCTTCGACCGCCTTTCTGGCCTGCTCCTTGGCTCGGGCAAGCTCCGCCCGAAGGTTCTCCATGGCAGTGGCACCATCTGCATCAAGCATACATGTTGCAAGGCACGGGTGTCAAGCTCCCTTACCAGGTGTCCGTGGAGAAACCGCATACCTTGTGACTCGTCAAACCGCTTATTGACAACACGATGTCGGTATCCCCCACGTCAAGTTGCCGCTTTAGTTCGGCAAATTCATCAGTCCGGCTAGCCACCGGACGCTCCGCCACTGTCGGATTTCGGGTTCCGGCAGACCCTTAAGGTTCGAACTATGGGGTGCGCGCGGAGATCCAACCTTCCACCGTCTCGCACCTCGCCGAATCGCAGGGACCTAAACTACTAACGGAACAGCACAAGAGACATGAGATTTATACTGGTTCGGGCCACCATTGTGGTGTAATACCCTACTCCAGTGTGTGGTGTGGTGGATTGCCTCTTGGGCTGATGAGGAACAATACAAGGAAGAACAGCCTCGCGAGGGTCTGTTCTTGGCGGGTGTGATGAACTGCTAGGTGGTGTTGGTCGCTCTAGCTCTTGGTTTCTTGATGAGGATTCCGATTTCATCCGAGGCGGATCCCTCGCCTGGGGTGGCTACTCCTATTTATAGGCGAAGGCCTGGGCCTCTTCCCAAATATTGGCGGGAAGGGCGCCAACAATTGGCCGTTTGAAGGGGAACATGGGTACACTTATCCCGACTAAAGTTGGTCCTCGCTTTGCCAAAGGCTCTGGTAAAGACGCCGCTTGGGCTCCACAATGACTTCCTTCCAGCCGTTGGGCTGGTCTTGAATCTTGTTGCACGAAATGGATGCCTTTGCTTGATGCTCTCGCTGCGCTTGCTCCCTTTGCACCAAAGAGGAAAGGAGGACGCCTTGCTGCGGTGGCGCCTCGATTGGCGCCCTTGGTCGTCATGGCTTGCGTCATGGGCACCTCGCGAGTACCCTGCCTTGAACTCTCCGCCTCCTCATGAGCCAGCCCGACGAGGCCGTGCTCGAGGAAACTCCTTGTCGTCCGCCCATGAGGCTTGGTCCCTCGCGAGGGTCTTGAGCTTCGTTGATGAAGATGGGCGTCTGGGCCTCCTTGAAATCACGCCCGCAGCCATGAGCGAGCAAGTCTGGGACCCCGTTCCCGAGGCGCCGACAGTAGCCCCGGCCCACGGCGCCCGAACTTGGCGGCGAGAGGCGAAAGGGCAAGTCTGGCGCATCGCGGGCCCTAACAGCCTCGCGGCCTTGGGCGGCGCGTGGCGGTTGATTGGGCGTGTGCCTTTGCTTCCCCACGATGCCTCGGTAACCACCGGATTCGACAAGTCCACGCATGCGAGTCGGTCATGATTACCGGTGATCGTGGAGGCCGACGGTTGGCCTTCGCGGCTATAAGTATGGAGCGGCGCTTCCATTCTATCCTACTTCTTCCTCCTCCTCGTTTAATCTGGTTGCCATGGCTCGATCCGCCGGTTCTCCACGGAAGAGAAGGGAAAGGCTCTCAAGAGGATCTGACCTGCTCCCCGAAGCGGCTTGCCCTCTGGTGTCAGGGCAAGAGCGCTCGCCAGGAGGCGCCCATGCCCTGGTGCGAGCAGCCGCCACCAGGGTTCCCTCTTCCCTTGTATGCGCAGATTGGTGGCTCTGAAGGAGGCGTGCAGGCGCCACGGCGGCGCCCGGCCACGACCGGCCAGGGTCACGAAGGTGTGCGTATTCCCCCCTCGAGTCCACGCCGAGGGCTCCTGCCGGGAGTTTGTGCTTCACGTCGCCATGCCTCCTAAATCTTGGATTCGTCTTCCCTCTTTCTTCGCCTCCGTCTTCCAGCAGGGGGACCCCTGGGACTCTGGCTGCAGCACGCCGGCTGCGGCACCCTCGCGAATGGGGCAGAGGTCGCGGTAGTTGCCCCGGGCGAGGTCTTCATGAAACGAGGTTGGGGCGAGGTCGCCCGGGTCTGCATGACGAGGGGCGCCCTCATGATCCACCTGGAGTACGATGGTGCTTCGGTGGTGTCCTTCAAGGTCTTCGACGCGGAGGGTCGTCGGCTGGAGTGCTGCCCCGGGAGAGGTGGTCGGGGTCCTGCTGTGGTGAGACAGAGGCCGACCGACCACTCCCTTGGCAGCTCCTCGGCGGCAAGGCGCCGGAGGATCCAGCGATTCCGCGAGCTCTTCATGCGACGCGGAGGCAGCGGCGACAGCTGAGCCCGAGCCTGCGCCGTTCCGGGCAGGGCAGGCTCGTCGGCCGTCGCCACCCCCGATCTGGATGGGGTTGGCGCGGTGCCGGACGGCCAACCTTGTTGATGATGGCGTCTGCGCGGTGGTCCTTGTAGGTTGGACTCCTTAGGATTCGCGTCTTTTGTTCTGCGAGCCAAGAATGTACCCAGCGAGGGCTTGTAAGATGTTTGTAACCGTTTGTCAATATAACCCTTTTATGAGGCGGTCGCGAGATGCTCATTCCGTTCTAGCTCAGTTTCCTCCTTTCAGTCCTCACGAGGGCACGATGCTCTGCGCCACAGGTCCGGTCCCAAAGCGGCTTCGGCCGTCGCTGGTATCACCAGTCGCGATGCCGTGGTCAAGGCAGGAGGTGGCGGCCCGAGTCGATAGAGCCCCCGAGTCGCGATGCTCGGGGGCCCCCTTGGCGCTCAAGCATCCATCATTCGATGAGAAAGGAGAGCGACATTGCTAACACGGGGTTGCATTGGGTGTGGGGATGGTGTTGCGCTAACTAGTGTGTTGGAGGGTGACTTATCTCGAGGGTCGACAATGCTTCACAGTGCGGCGCTAGGTCCGTGCCTTGGCCGCGAGAGATTGCGCGTGGCGAGTCGTTCCGTGCTCCTTGGAGGGACCCCGCAGGTTCACCACAAAGGAACAAGAGCTCAGCCCAGCAGCGTCGTTAGTTCGACATTAGTTGCTTGGGAGGCGCGAGAGGCCTCGAGGTGTGTTGGGGCACCCGTGAGCCAGCAGGACTCACGGGCCCTACCTCAAGGTGGGTTGCGCTGGCTCTGGCCTTATCTTGAGTGTGTTCACTGCAAATTTGGCGGATGCGGTGCTCTACATCTTGGTCCGGCTCTCGGGCTGGTCTCGGCCGTCGGGCAAAGCAGTCAGCGATGCCATGGACAAGACCAGAGGGTGAGGGCCGGAGGCGGTAGGAGCCACGAGTCATGATGCTCGGGCACCCCCTTTAACGCATAAGCTGGGTTAGATGTGAAACTCGTCCTCGGGTCCCGGCTCTCGGCTGGTCTCAACCGTCGCTAGCAAGCCAGGTCGCGATGCCATGGACAAGACCAGAGGGTGAGGGCCGGAGAGCCGGTAGGAGCCACAGTCGCGATGCTCGTGCACCCCCTTTAACGTGCAAGATTCCGTCACCCAGGAAAAGGCACCAAATAACAAGCATGGTGGGCGAGAGCATAATCCTAAGGAAAGCGTAAGAAGGATACATGCTTCTTGGGACAGGCCCGGCTTAGGGATGATCTTGCCGAGGCGCGCCCAGCAGGATAGGCTAATGACATGAAATAAAGGGATACATGCAGCAGGATGGACCCACGCTGCCTGGGAATAATGCGGCCTGAAGGCGCTCGGTAGGAAATAAAACTTAAAGATGTCACTGGTGATGTTGGGGACGAAGGGGTGTTGGTGTAGCAGACTCGGCGGGCTGCGGGAGCCGATCCTCACGAGCCCCCAGGCCCGGAGGCCTCGGGAGGATCCGGAGGCGCTGGCGGCTCCTCGGGGGCCATCTCCATCTCCGCCAGGGCTGTGGCATGCCTGACCTCTTGAGCCTCAGGATGGACCTCATGAGATCTTTGTGCGCAAAGAACCGCGTTTGGCAGCCACGAGGCATGCGCCGCGTAGGCGTGGGGCGGCCCCTATAGCGTCCCACTCGCGAGGGCAGGCGCTCTTGAGGCAGCGGCTCGGTTTAGCCTGGTATGTCGATGCAGACGCGTAGCCCACCATCCTCGCTGGATGGGGGCCACAGCAGTGGCGGCGGCTGCCCTCATGACCCTTGACTCCTGTAGCTCTGAATGGCCTTGGCGATGAACTCCACGAGGTTTGGCCCTCCTTGCCTTGCTCACCTTGCGGGAAGCGTGCTTGGCACGCCTCACGTGGTGCCCAAGCGCCTCCCTCGTGACCTTGGCGAGGTCGGTGGCCCTCGGGGAGAGCCCCGAGCCCGGCTTGAGGAGGGCGCCGGCGCTTTCCTATCGATGGAAGGAGGCTCCCCGGCCGGTCACGGGCCTGAGGGGCCTGCCTCTTGAGGCCGGGCGGTCGATGTCTTCTTCTTCTTGGGTGCGGCCTCGTGAGGCCTCCTGCTGCTTGTGGTGCAGGTCTTCTAGCGATGCGGCTGAAAGGCTCGCTCCGGGAGCCTGCTGCGTCTCTCTCTTCACGAGCACCGTGATGACCCGCCGCTTCTGGCATCTTGAGGGCGTTGTAGCCGTGGTGGAGTTCTGCCATGAATTTGGCGGCGCCGGGTACCGAGGATGGCGTTATCTGGCGGCGAATGTGGCGATGTCGAAGTCGATGAGCTCGGTCTTGTGGTTATCGCGAGCCCGAAGGTGACAGGAAGGCGGACCTGCCCGTCGGGACCGTGGAGCCGTCGGTGACTCGGAGAAAGGCTTGGTTGGCTGAAGGCGGTATGTAAGGCGCGAAGAATGTTGAATGTTTCCAGCGGGGCGTTGAGTCCTGCCCGCCCGTCGATGAGGGTCTTGGTGACCAGCACGTTGCGGATGATTGGGGAACAAAGCATCGGAGAACTCCGGCTGTGGCGCGCGCTTGAGCTGATCCGGCTGAGCTGAGCGTGATGGCGCCGCCGACCACGAGGCGGCGTGGCCTCGAGCTTAGGGAGGACTGCATTCACTTCATGGCGGCTAGCGAAGATCTGTTGAGAGGCTGGGGCTTGAGCTCCGCCCGGGATCTGCGAAGCGATCGCCGCGGTTCTGAAGCCCCAGCCCCTCGTCTGATGGCGGTCCTCATTTCTCCTTGGCGGCGGTGGCGGTGGAGGAGGCCTGCGTTCCCTGCAGGCGATCCTCGTGAGGCTGATCCCTCCAGCCTCCCTCGCGGCCAGGTCTTGCCAGCGGTCCTCGCGAGGTTGGTCGCGCCACCCTTGGCGCGGGCATGATCTTCCCAGCGTCTGCATTCCTTCCTCCTCCTCGGCCGTAGCCCGGTCGCTGCGCTCAGGCGTCGCCAGCCTTCCTTGCGCCGCGGCCCAGCTCTTGGCATTCATTGGTGTTGTGGGTGTGGAGGTCGTGGTACCATGATACCGATACCTGCCCTTGGAGGACTCGGGCTGATCTCTGCTGGCTTGGTGTCCGGTTCGGCCGCAGTCTGTAGCCCTTTGCGCTTCACGTCCTTGGCCTTGGACTTCTTCTCTTGAGGATCCATGGCGGGCTCGAGGAGGGCGCCCTCGTCAATACTGGCGCGCCAGTCGCCGAGTTGAACAGCTCCAGGAGGTGCCGCGATCTTCATGCATCGCCAGCTCCTCCTTCATCTTGACATCGCGCCGCCCGTCGGAGAAAGCGAGATGATGGCCTCCTCTGTTACCACAGGGATCTTGGCGTGCGTTGTTGAAGCTGGATGTACTTTGCGGGGTTTCCCAGCTGCTGCTTGATTGGCGCATGTCGCTCACGGCGGTGGCGGTCGCGATACCACAAGTTGGCGATGAAGCGGGTGCGCATCTCGGCCAGGAAGAGATCGTGCACAGGGCGGTCGGGGAGCAGTGCGGGCTCCGTCCTTGGCGCCATGGGAAACCAGTTCGGCATGACCTTTTCATCCCGTTGGCAGCCTCGATGCCCAGCTCGTGAAAGCTGGAGGAACTCCGTAAGTCAGCTGTGCCGTCGTAGGGAGGAGGCAGAGTCTGGCTTGAACTTGGCGGGCCCTTGACGCTGCGCAGGTCGGAGGTGAAGGCGGCGGCAGCTTCGCCCGTGGCCAGGGGCCTCAAGCGATAGAGCTTGGTCTTGCGGGCCTCCTGCGCGGCTGGGGGGGCAGCGAGGTCTGGCGTGCGGGCGAGGGCGCTCGGGCAGCTTCTTGTGGGCGAGGACTTCTTGACAGCTCTGCTCTTGCAGCGCCGGCGCTGGCGGGCGGGTTACGCCCAGGGCGCGCGCCTTGGGGCTGGGCGCCTTCTTGAGGAGGCGGCGGTGGGCGCCTGGGGCTTCATCGCTGCTGAGGCGGTGCGGTGCAGCGAGGCAGGCGGTCGCGAGGTGCCTCTGCGGCGCGAGCGAGCTCGGCGACTCGGTCGAGCCATTCTTCGTGAAACGTCGTTGATGAGGCGGTAGCGTAGGAGCTCGTTTGCGCGATGAGTGCAGCTCGGGCCTCCATGGCGCCGCAGGGGTGCGTGACGAAGAACCAGCGGGGGTGGCGAAAGGCGTGGCGTGCGGCCGTCCCGCCTCATGGGCGGGTCTTTGAGATGATGCTTGCTGCTCGTTCCCCGCCGGGCGGTGGCGGCGTTACGGCGGTGACGAGAACAACGAGGCGCCCGCCGGCAGGAGCTGTCTGGGTGACATGGGAGGCGGCTCGGCGGCTCGGCGCTTGCGCCCGACAGGCGTCGAACATAATTGCGGTGGTCGGGGAAGAACGAAGCGGCGAAGGCGGGTCTGGCGCACCCCTACCTGGCGCGCCAAATGTTGGATTTCAGGTTCCGGCAGACCCTTAAGGTTCGAACTCTGGGGTGCGCGCGGAGATCCAACCTTCCACCATCTCGCACCTCGCCGAATCGCAGGGACCTAAACTACTAACGGAACAGCACAAGAGACACGAGATTTATACTGGTTCGGGCCACCATTGTGGTGTAATACCCTACTCCAGTGTGTGGTGTGGTGGATTGCCTCTTGGGTTGATGAGGAACAATACAAGGAAGAACAGCCTCATGAGGGTCATTACGTGGCGGGTGTGATGAACTGCTAGGTGGTGTTGATCGCTCTAGCTACTGGTTTCTTGATGAGGATTCGATCTCATCCGGGGCGGATCCCTACCTTACAGGGGTGGCTACTCCTATTTATAAGCGAAGGCCTGGGCCTCTTCCCAAATATTGAGCGCGAAGGGCGCCAACAATTAGCCATTTTGAAGGGGAACAGCGGGTACACTTATCTGACTAAAGTTGGTCCTCGCTTTGCCAAAGGCTCTGGTGATGGCCTTTGCTTGGGCTCCACATGACTTCCTTCCAGCCGTTGGGCTGGTCTTGGTATTGTTGCACGAAGCGGATGCCTTTTCTTGATGCTCTCGCTGCGCTTGCTCCTTTGCACCAAAGAGGAAAGGAGGGGCCAGTGTGGATCTGGCGCCATTGGGCGCCCTTGGTCGTCATGGCTTGCGTCATGGGCACCTCGCAAGGTACCTGCCTTGAACTCTCCGCCTCCTCATGAGCCAGACTGACGAGGCCGTGCTGAGGAAGCTCCTTGTCGTCCCGCCTGCAATCTTGGCCCCTCGCGAGGTCTTGAGCTTGCATTGATGAAGATGGGCTATGCTGGGCCCCTTCGAGCCACGCCACAGCAGCAGGCGAGCAAGTCAGGGACCCCGTTCCCGAGCAGCCCGACCACCTACATAGGAAGGGCGACATATTATAACCTGGGATTATGATCCTCGGCACACTGTCATTTTTGACAAATCCACCGAGTCTCAGGGGCTACTATCTACACAGGGCGCATCTTATATATGCGGAACCGTCAAAAGGTACATCATTGCACGTACCTCAAAGCCTATCAGTAAACTTCTGGCGGCCTCATACAACCCGCTTTCCGCGGATGAAATTTTTTCAATCACCATACCCATCAATGCACGGTGATCCTCTGAGATAGACACTCGCCCGAGCAGACCCTTCAACTCCTCCGACCGTGCACCAGGAGGTGCCGGACTCGTCTGATGACCTTTTTTGAAGGCCGGACACGGAGGGCTCTGGGGGGCCCTACGACCGCCCTCCACCCCTGCCGGATTCGGAGAAACCCTCTGCGACGACACCTCGAGATCGTCTGCCTTGCTAAGCGGTGCGGCGGGGAGGCATTCCGCTCCATCATCTCGGACGAAGATCCCACGAAGGCGAGCTCTGCTGAGAAGGGCTGAGATCCCAACTACAAGGTAAAATTTGGTCATCTTCAAAAATAAAAAGGGATGTCTCTTATCTTAAAAACTCCCTCTCTACTTACGGCTCGCTGGAGGGCTGATCTCCTTGGGGAAATAATGCGGCCGGGGCATCTTCCGGCGCAGGACCCTCTGGCGAAGATTTCTTCCCGCACTTTGAGGCCTTGGCCTCCGGATTTTTAGAGGCGGTCCTATTCTCCCCTTGGATGGACGGATTCTCGATCCCTCCTTTCTTGATATCCTCCTTCGCGGAGGCAGTAGCTTCCTTGTTCCCCCCTTTGCCTTCTTCGAAAGGCACAACCTCCAGCATCTTGGTTAACATAGGATCTGGCGTGGTCTCAGGGAGGGGGGCCGAACACCTGATCAGTTTTGCTCTCGCTATACACTCCTGTTTAAGGGACAGCTCTTTTAAGGGCATGTTTATGATAAATATACAGATAGCGTGTCTGGGTATGGGACTACTTACTTGAGCATCCGGGCGATTGCAGCTCAGACCTGCGTCCTCGGTCATGTCCGGACACATTGCTTGTGATCCGAAGAACAGTTTGTACATCTCCACGGGCGTTGCGCCCATAAAATGTTGGAGAGCTCGTGGTCCCTCCGGATTGAACTCCCACAGGCGGAGGGGGCGGCGTTTGCAGGGCAGGATGCGACGAATCAGCAAGAACTGCGCTACTACGACCAGATTGATCTCTCTCTCTAGGAGGTCTATCATACGGCCCTGCAACAAGGGCACGTCCTTGGACGGCCCCCAGTCAAGCCCTTTATTGACCCATGATGCCAGCCGCGGTGGAGGACCCGAGCGAAAGGCAGGTGGCGCCACCCATTTGGTGCCCCTGGGAGCGGTGATATAAAACCGCTCTTGTTGCCATAGACTGAGCTCCTCTTGAAAGGAGCCCTCTGGCCATGGAGCGTCAGCATTCTTACTTATAACAACCCCTCCGCACTCTGCCTGTTGCCCCTTGATCATCTTCGGCTCCACCTTGAAGGTCTTGAGCCACAATCTGAAGTGAGGGGTAATGCGGAGGAAGGCTTCGCATACGATGATGAATGATGAGATGTGGAGGATGGACTCCGGATCCAAGTCGTGAAATTCCAGCCCGTAATAAAACATGAGCCCCCTCACGAAGGGGTCCATCGGGAAACCTAGCCCCGAAGGAAGTGAGACCTTGAACACCACGTTTTCACGGGCTTGGGAGAGGAATGACCTGCCCTTGGGCAGGCAGCCTATCTAAGATTTCCCGGTTAGATACCGCATCTCTTAGCTTTAGGGCGTCTTCTTCCGTGACGGAGGAAGGCATCCACCGCCTGAAGGTCGGCGGACATCATCGGAGGTCCGAAGCGCCTGAATCTGGAGCTTTGGGTGTTGGGACTCGAAGCAAGGGGTGGATTCAATTGAGATTGAGAAAAAAGAGCGGGGCCTTGGTCTCTTTATAAAGAGGTTGAATACCAGGAGCCCTCCCCATGACCGTTCGGGACTCGCCGATAGAGGCGTGCCAGCGGGCACGGCCCAGTTACCCACACCGTATTAATGAGAATCCGGAATAAAGGGACACGATCTACTGCTTTGACAAGGCGTGCCAAGGAAACCGCCTCGCTAAGCGCTACTGAGGTGGGACAAGAAAACGATTCGAATAAAGGCTTGGCTGTAGTGTGATGTTACGCTGCGGAATACGTCAGCAGATTGAACTTGTGTAAATATTATTCTCTCTACGGTGGTATGTGGAACTTATTTTGCAGAGCCGGACACTATCCTTGTGTTCAAAATCTTCTATGAAGTATTCGGAGGAGGAACCCGCCTTGCAATGCCGAAGACAATATCTTGCGCCCGGACTAAATCGTCATTGAAGCCTAGTTCAGGGGCTACTGGGGGAGTCCTGGATTAGGGGGTGTCCGGATAGCCGGACTATAACCTTTGGCCGGACTCCTGGACTTTGAAGATACAATATTGAAGACTTCGTCCCATGTCCTGTCACATCCCAGATAGACCATGCATTAGGGTGTGCATCATGTTTAAATTTCATTTGAATTTGAAATGGGAAGGCAGAAACCCCAGAACACCCCCTTAAAAAGAACTAGGGTTTACTAAAATTTATTTCAATGAATCCAAATGCCCTTCAAAATGCTCATCCTCTTTGTTTGGGTTCAGGATCCATGTCAAAGAAGGTGGAACATTTCCTAGGTCACCTAAGGGTTCTAGATCTAATTCACAAGTTTTGAAATGAGCATTTCAAATTATGAAAAATATTTTAAATGTTCAAAAATTGTCAAACTAAAATGTTTCATGTTGGGAATATTCAACAAGTGACCAGGAGCATTTTGGTAATTTTTGAAATGGTTTTGGTATTTTAAAAACCCTAACAGAGTTGCAGAAAATAGAAAAGACTAGAAAAAGAGAAAGGTTTACACATGCGCTCATGACAAGCCCACCGCCGGCCCAGCCAGAGCTCAAGGCCAGCTGAAGCTGCTTGGCTCGGCTTGCGAGCAACTCGGTGCCCGGCCTTGCGCAGCAGCGCCACGCAGCGCAGCCGCCGCCACCGCCCCCCCGCCCGCCGCCGACCAGACGACCCACGTCGTCGCCCGACCCGGACACCTCACCCCCCTGCCCTCTCTCTCGCTCGCCCCCAACTTGGCAGCGACGCCATCGCCGACAGCGCCACCGCCGACGCCGTGCTCCCGCCGTCCACGCTCCTCCCGCCATGTCTAGCAGCTCCGCGCACCCGTTACCTCTAGCTAGCTAGTCCCCTCGCTCAGAACACCCCGAGGCCACTACACGCACCTCGGCCGAGCTCAAGGTCGCCGGAGATCCCCATCGCCGCCGCCAGACCGGACCGCCCGACCCGGCGAAGCTCTCCACAGGTTCATCGTGAGCCTGGCTACTCCCCGTCCTCCCGCTCTCTTCTTCTTGCACCACAGCGGCGCCGTTGATCACTGAACCCACCGCCGCGGGCTCGTCGCCGACGGCTCCGGTCACCTAATGGCCACGCCACTCGTCCATCGCACTCACCACACCCCAACGGGTCTAACGCTGCACTTCCCGCACCTCGCCGGGCCTCTAACCCCAAACCCGTCGGTGGCGAGCCCGTCGCCGCCCGACTTGTCGCCGCGCCCACTCCGCCACCCCTAACCCAACCGACTCCACCACTAACCGCTGCTCACCTCCAGCTTCACGAGGTGCTCCCGCGCTCCATTTGGAGCCCGAAAGTGCAAAAGCACTTGCTCCGCTTGCGTCTGCCTCGGCCGGCGGCTAGACGCCGTGAGTTAACCCGTCCGTGGGCCTGTTGACCCTCCGGGTCAATGACAGTGGACCCCTCCATTAAACTAATTAGGATTAGTTCTAACTAAAACTAATTAGTTAAATTAACTTTCGACATGCGGGTCCCACTGGTCGGTTTGACCTGGATGACCCGTTGACCCCTGACGTCATGTTGACCTCATCTTGACGCATTAATTCAAATTCTGGAATTATTTTATATAATAAATTTCAGAATATAATTCAATTTTCAAATGCTTATAACTTTTATTCTATAACTCCAAATGCAAAGATTTATATATGAAAATTATCAGAAAAATATACTCTATCCATTGGTACAGGTTTCATGCATGTTAAAACAAGTTAACTATGCTGAATAACCAGATTAAGATTTTGCACCATTAGGCCTAACTCACATGAGCTATCATTTGAACCTTTGATTCAAATGAGTTCATCCCCTATCCCTTCAACTTGCATTAGGCCAACACACATCCATATCGCCATGTCATAGCATGCATCATATTGTTGCATATTGTTTGTATGTTTATTTTGGTGTGTTTTTCATGATAGGTTCTGCCCGAAGATAACCCGATTACCCATCGAAGGGCGTTCTCTACCCAGTTCCATCGAGCAAGCAATTCATTGATCATTCCGATACAAACCCATGTTCTCGCTTCGCTCTCGTTTATCTGCATTAAGACAACGCGATTCAACTGTTGTGTGCTGCGGTAGTTGAACCCACTTCCTTTGCATGACTGTCATTGCCACAATAACTAGATGAAACCCACTAGTATGTGTAGGAGTTGATTGAGCCATGTTTGTGATTCCTACCATGCCATGCTTGCTATGCTTAGAGTTGTGTCAGTCTGGCTCATCGGGATGATGAACTGGAGTGAAAGGTTGTGTTGGTTCGAGAGTGAAAGTGTTGAACACGAATTGGTAAAGGTATCGATGAGAGGCCATGTAGGAGTACATGGTGGGTTGTTTCATTGAGGCCGAACTTAGAAGCTGAGATCTGTGTTTGTGATCCATGAGCTAGCTACTACCACGCATTGGGCCCGAAACCAATGGACCCTCTCGGCTTCTTAACCACCCCTGTTCATAGTCCGGAGTTGCAAGTAGTTTCGTGTTTGTAGCATCTTTGGGGCAGCACGCAACGCTGACCTTAGGGGTGGGTTGTGTTGCGGTGTAGGCACCGTGGTCTGATGTACCGAGTGCCCGTTTGGTATCTCGGGAACCCTGCACACATCGTTCGGGGCTGTATGGGAAACCTCGGCCGGACTCCTTACGGATGGAACCCGAATAGGCGATAAACCTGGACTAGGGACTTGAGTGTTTAGGTAGGCTGTGGCCGACACCCACGTTGGGCTTCCGCTTGAAGGTTGCCGAGTACATGTCGTGTAAACGACGATAAGTGGTGAGAGCGTGTGTGAAGAAGTATACCCCTGCAGGGTTAAATATGATCTATTCAAATAGCCGTGTCCACGGAAAAGGACTTCTGGGTTACCTATATCAGTTCATAGACAAGTAAATGGATACTACTAAAAGCCTCAAGATAAGTGTGAGTATCGTGGATGGCCCTCTCGGGGATGACGAGAGAGGATCCACGGTGGGGTATTGTGATGGTGATTAGTGGACTCGTGTGCGACAAAATGCTTTACAAAGTGTGTCACGTAGGATAGCTTAGCCAAGAGTCAAAGCTGGCTTGCTGCAATAACTCCACTTCCTTCCTTGAGAATGTGCATGTATGATAGGATTACGTGGTAAGACTTGCTTGAGTACTTTTGTACTCATGTTTGTAATCAATATTTTTCAGAGGACTATACTACCCCTCCGACGGATTCTATGTAGATGTTGACTTGACGAGTAAGCTAGCCACCCGGTGGCGATCTAAGACTTGTGAAGGGCCATTGTAGATAGAAAGGCTCCAACAAGCTTTCTTTCTTTCTAGAGTCTCACTCAGACTACTTTGCTTCGCATGTGCTTGTATGATTGTATGACTTGAGTGTTGGGTCATGTGACCCCTACCTGTATGAATATGTTATGTAAGGCTCCTGGAGCCTCTTAAATAAAGTACTTGAGTTGTAGAGTTTTGTTGTGATGCCTTGTTGTATTTACTCATATCGGGCATATTATGTGTATGATTGAAATGCTTGGTATGAGTGGGATCCGACAAACTAGTTGTTTATCCTTGGCAGCCTCTCATATGGGGAAATGTAGTCTCGTGCTACGGCGATAGTAGTCCGCTACTGCCCGGTTCACGAGTCCTGCTAGCCTAGCACTACTTGCTTGGACACTTGGTGGCGGCATGTGATTCATTTCGTTCTTATGTCTGTCCCTCGGGAAATGTCACGCGGTGATACTTGGAGTCTGCCTAGCCTGCTACAGCCGGGATACTGAGTCCTGTTAGCCCGAGTGCTACAGCCCGAGTTCATCGTTGATGACCGACATGCTCGAAGTGTTTCATGTATGCTGTCCCCATAGGTTAGTGCCGCCTTGGGTTCACGACTAGCCATGTCGGCCCGGTTCTTTGTCATGTGGATGCTAGCGACACTATCATATACGTGAGCCAAAAGACGCAAACGGTCCCGGGCCATGGTAAGGCGACACCCGTGGGAATGCCGTGCGTGAGGCCGCAAAGTGATATGAGGTGTTACCAGCTAGGTCGATGTGACTTGGAATCGGGGTCCTGACATGTCCGGATGGGACTTTCCTTGGCGTGGAAGGCAAGCTTGACGATACAGATATGTAGATCTCCTACCATTGTAACCGACTCTGTGTAACCCTAACCCTCTTCGGTGCCTATATAAACCGGAGGATTTTAGTCTGTAGGACGAACAACAATCATACCTTAGGCTAGCTTCTAGGGTTTAGCCTCTCTGATCTCGTGGTAGATCTACTCTTGTACTACCCATATCAACAATATTAATCAAGAAGGAGTAGGGTTTTACCTCCATCAAGAGGGCCCGAACCTGGGTAAAAACATCGTGTCCCTTGTCTCCTGTTACCATCCGCCTAGACGCACAGTTCGGGACCCCCTACCCGAGATCCTCCGGTTTTGACACCGACACTCACCATCCACGAGGAGTTGTGCACAACCCTGGAGTTGTTCAACCTGGCGACCATGTGCGCAAGGGCAGAGGAAAGGCGCCTTTCCCTTCTCGAGCTCCCAGCTGCTGACCTGGAGGAGAAGAAAGCCAAGGCCAAGGACATGAAGCGCAAGGGAGTGGTCGTACTTGTGGGGGAGCTAGACACGAAGCACGGCCGCAACCAGCCCGAGTCATCCTAGAGCAGCCGGCCATTCTGCGCCTTCCACAATGTTCACAACCACAACACTAATGATTGTCAAGAGCTCAGGGCCATTCGAGATGGACGCCTCGGTCGACGCCCCGAGCGCAACGACCGGGGCTACGGCCGAGGAGGAGGACGTGGTGGAGGACGCTGGGACGACTGTGGCCCTCGCCAGGAGTGGCATGACCGGACTAGTGAGGACCGCTGGCAGGATCAACCTCGCGAGGGTGCCTGGAGGGATCAACCTCACGAGGACCGTCCTCAGGGAGATGCTGGGCTTCCTCCGCTGCCGCCACCACCAAGAAGGAACGACGACCACCATCAGGAAAAGGGGGCTGGGGGCTTCCAGGAGCCTCGGGCTATCGCCTGCATCCTGGGTGGAGCTCAGGCCCCAGCCTCTCAGCGAATCTTCAAGCAGTTTACTTGCGACGTGAACGCAGTCCTCCCCGGGCTCGAGGCCACACGCCTGCTTAGGTGGTCCAAGTGCGCCATCACTTTCAGTTCGGCAGATCAGCTCAAGTGTGCGGCCACCACTGGCGCTCTCCCGATGCTTTGCTCACCCGTCATCAGCAACGTGCAAGTTATCAAGACACTCATCAATGGCGGCGCAGGGCTCAACATCCTGTCCGTCGAGACGTTCGACAGTCTTCAAGTGCCCTACGATCAGCTTCAACCTACCAAGCCCTTCTCAGGAGTGACTGACCCTGATAGGGCAGGTGCTCCTCCCTGTCACCTTTGGACATCGCGACAACTACCGCACCGAGCTCATCGACTTCGACGCCGCCCCCATCCGTTTGCCCTACAATGCTATCCTCGAGTATCCGGCCCTGGCAAACTTCATGGTAGTGATGCACCACGGCTACAACGTCCTCAAGATGCCAGGAAGCAGCGGGATCATCACAGTCCCCTGCGAAGAAAGAGATGCGTTGTGCTCCCTCGAGCGCGCCTTCCAAGTAGCGTCAATCGAAGACCTCGACAGCAATGCAGCACAGTACCCTCCTAAGGTCGTCCCCAAGAAGAAGAAGAAGCAGCTACTCCGCACTGGGCCTCAGGAGAACGGCACCGCAAGTGGAGCCACGTCAGGAGCAGCGCCCGCGCCTCGGGCGTCTCCCTCCCTCGCATAGGAAGGCGTGCCCGGTGCCCTCCTCGGGCAGGGCTCGGGGGCTCTCTTCTAGAGGGCCTTTGACCTGGCCAACATCACGAGGGAGGCGCTCGGGCACCACATGGAGGCGTGCTTCATGGCACGTTTCCCTTAGGAGCTTTTTTAGCCTTCGCGCATGGGACGCTACGAGGGCCTGCCTCACAGCTATGTTCGCATGCCCTTTGGCCTGCCGAGCGTGGCATCCGCCTTGTAGCGCAGCCTGCGGAGCATCCTGGCAGCTCAGGAGGCCAGGCACCACGCCGTCCTAGCGGAGATGGAGATGGTCCTCAAGGAACCGCCTGGGCCCCCAGAGCCTCCCGAGGCTCAGGGTCCCGGTGGCTCGTGAGGAGCGACCTCTTCATCATGCATCTTCAGCTGCCTCAACATTCCTTCAACAACAGAACCAGGTGACATTTTCCAAGTTTATTTAGCTGGGAGCGCCCCTCGGGCTGCATCATTCCCAGGCCGCGTGGGTCCGTCCCTGTGGCATGTATCCCTTTACATCTTCAGCTTAAATTGCTGGGGGCGCCCCTCGGGCTGCATCATCCCCAAGCCGCTCGGGTCTAGCCGAGTGGCATGTATCATTCTTGCATTTACCTAAGCTAGTATACTTTTCATGCTTAACCTGTCTGTGGTTATCACCTGCTTGACTGTCACCCACCATGGGAGCCGCGCGCCGATCGTCTTTCTTTAGGGCCCTTCGCATAAGAAGGCTAGGCACGGCATCTGTGCTCGGGCCCTGTCCCTGCAGCATCGATAAATCCAACGGCTGAACTCTGTCTGGCGGGCGGTCCCGTTCACGTCACCTCCTGGGGTCGTTGGTGCTTGGCCTTCTTACGCGATAACCTCAGGAGATTCATTCGGCGCAGGTTGTCTAACCATCTCGCAGGACCAGGCGCAACCCGCCTTGAGGTAGGGCCTCGTGAGTCCTGCGCTGGCTCATGAGTTCCCAGACACACCTCGTCTAGCCTTGCCGTGCAAGCCACGTGTCAGGGCGGGGCTGTACACGCCCCGGGGGCTCTCCGCAGTAGGGAGTCCCCTCCCACGTACCAGTGGAAGCACCATGCTCCGCACTAGCCGTCAACACTGCCGAGGTGCGGCTATGCCCGTGAAAGTGCGGAAGCGCTATTCTCCGCTCTGGTGATAAACAACTGAGGGCGGCCCCATGGGCTCAGTGTCCGGCCTCATCGCAACACCTCCCCTTGGGAGAGTCGCGCGAGGGGGCTGGACATGGGGGTTGCGCTCGGGTCACGCCCAAGCGTACGCAGCCCAGCCAGGTCCCCCGGACCTGGTTGTCGCGCGCCTCTCCCGAGCCGAGCCTCGGCGAGGACAAAGGTATGGAGGTCGTTTGAGCGCCAAGGGGGACTCCTAAGCATCGCGACTCAGGAGACTGGTCACGTAGCCCCTCACTCCTTGGTCTCATCCTAGTCTCCGGACGACCCAACGGCGGCTGAGGTATGCGTGCGGCCGGGCCCTGCCGACGTAGAACAGTAGACCTACCCTTGAATTTCCTTTCCATAAGTTGTTTGCACGTCAAGGGGGACTCCTGAGCATCGCGACTCTGGAGCCTAACTGGCCACATAGCCCTTCACTCCTTGGACTCGTCCTGGTGATCCAGATGACCCAACGACGGTTGAGGTATGCGCGGGGTCGGGCTCAGCCGACGTAGAATGTAAAGCAAATGGGAAGGAAATCGCAAAATCTCAAAGCAAATATTACAAGGCATACTGTTCTAACAATACCAAACGCAAGTTTAAACGCCTCCATGAGGCATCATGCATATTGCAGGAGTAAAACAGGAAAGCAGCCGCGAGCAAGTCATCCCTGGACATCGCCGTCGCCAACAAGGGGTGCTCCCTTCTTGGTGGCATCGCCTTCACCCTTACCACCGGCCGGAGCAGCAGGATTGGTAGCACCGCCGGTCGAAGGCGCGGGAGCGAAGGCGCGGAACTTCTTCAGCAGGGCCTCCAGCTGACCCCTCACGGCTGCGGCAACGACTGCGCAGTGCTTGTCATCCACAGGCTCCAGCAGCTCGTCAAGGCGGGCAGTAGGATCGCGAAGATGGAGGTGGCTGAAGATGCGCAACAGCGCAGCTGAGGAAAGGATGCGAGCCTCTTCCTCTGCCATGGGGCGATGCCGCTCATGACTTCCTCAAGCGCCTCGACCAAGAAGGGAAGCAGATGGGCAGGGCTGTCCTCGTCGGTGGCCAGCGGCTTCTCCAAGCCCTTCTCATAGAGTGTCTTTGATACGTCTCCAACGTATCTATAATTTTTGATTGCTCCATGTTGTATTATCTACTATTTTGGGCAATATTGGGCTTTATTATCCACTTTTATATTACTTTTGGGACTAACCTATTAACCGGAGGCCCAGCCCAGATTTGCTGTTTTTTTCCCTATTTCAGTGTTTCGAAGAAAAGGAATATCAAATAGAGTCAAAACGGAACGAAATCAACTGGAGATTTATTTTTGGAAGGAAAGCTACCGGATGGACTTGGACCCCACGTTAAGGAAGGGACGAGGAAGCCACGAGGGTGGGGGGCGCGCCCACCCCCCTAGGGCATGCCCCCTGCCTCGTGGGGCCCTCGTGGCTCCCCTGACGTGTTTCTTCCGCCTATATAACTCCACGTACCCTAAAACTTCGAGCAGAGAATAGATCGGGAGTTCGCCACAAAAACCTCGAGCCACCAAAAACCAATCGGGACCCTGTTAAGCACCACCGAGGAGGGAACCCTCACTGTGGCCATCTTCATCATCCCGGCGCTCTCCATGATGAGGAGGAGTAGTTCACCCTCGGGGCTGAGGTATGTACCAAAGAGCTATGTGTTTGATCTCTCTCTCTCTCTCTCTCTCTCTCTCTCTCTCTCGTGTTCTTGATTTGTACGATCTTGATGTATCGCGAGCTTTGCTATTATAGTCAGATCTTATGTTTCTTCTCCCCCTGTACTCTCTTGTAATGAATTGAGTTTTCCCCTTGAAGTAATCTTATCGGATTGAGTCTTTAAAGATTTGAGAATACTTGATGTATGTCTTGCCGTGCGTATCTATGGTGACAATGGGATATCACGTGATTCACTTGATGTTTGTTTTGGTGATCAACTTGCGGGTTCCATATGAACCTATGCATTGGGGTTGGCTACGTTTTCGTCATGATTCTCCGGTAGAAACTTTGGGGCACTCTTTGAGGTTCTATGTGTTGGTTGAATAGATGAATCTGAGATTGTGTGATGCATATCGTATAGTCATACCCACGGATACTTGAGGTGACATTGGAGTATCTAGGTGACATTAGGGTTTTGGTTGATTTGTGTCTTAAGGTGTTATTCTAGTACGAACTCTAGGGTTGTTTGTGACACTTATAGGAATAGCCCAACATATTGATTGGAAAGAATAACTTTGAGGTGGTTTATGTACCCTACCATAATCTCTTCGTTTGTTCTCCACTATTAGTGTCTTTGGAGTGACTCTTTGTTGCGTGTTGAGGGATAGTTATATCATCCAGTTATGTTATTATTGTTGAGAGAACTTGCACTAGTGAAAGTATGAACCCTAGGCCTTGTTTCCTATCATTGCAATACCGTTTACGCTCGCTTTTATCATTAGTTACCTTGATGTTTTTATATTTTCAGATTACAAATACCTTTATCTACCATCCCTATTGCATTTGTATCACCATCTCTTCGCCGAACTAGTGCACCTATACAATTTGCCATTGTATTGGGTGTGTTGGGGACACAAGAGACTCTTTGTTATTTGGTTGCAGGGTTGTTTGAGAGAGACCATCTTCATCCTACGCCTCCTACAGATTGATAAACCTTAGGTCATCCACTTGAGGGAAATTTGCTACTGTCCTACAAGAAGAAGGTTGTGTAGTAGACATCAGTCTTCAGTGCCACACGAGACCTCTCCTCGAGGAGCGCGAAGGTCATGTGGTCCTCGGCCAGAACCTTTGCCTTGGCGTCAAGTTCGGCCTTCTCCGCCTCCACCTTCCACTCCAACTCCTCCAGGCGGACACGCTCAGCGGCCTGTGCCTTCACCGACTGCTCCAGCTCAGCGTCACGACCCTTGACGGCGTCTTCCCGAGCCTTCATCTTCTCCTCCTCCGCCTTGCGGCGACGGGCTTCCTCCGCACGCTCATTGCGCAGGGTCTTCAGCTCGGCCTCCAGTGCCCGGCAACGATCCTCAGTGGCCTTCATATCCTTCAGTGCCGCCTCGCGAGCAGCCGCTGCTTGGGTGGCGGCCTGCTTCTCCTTCTCGGAGGTCGCCATGGCCCAGCTCAGCGCCGCCCGAATAGACACGTCGGAATGGAGCCATCCCGAGACTAGCTCTAGGCGCCCAGCCACCAGGAGGGGGTCGGCACCCTGAAGATCTTCTCGCAGCTGGGTCATTTCAAGAAGAGCGCGCTCCAAGACGACAGGGGAGGCAGAAGGGCCTGGAATCAGCGGTGCAGCGGGAGGAGGATGAGAAGGTACCGTCACCATAGCCTGGGACACTGGGGGCTCCTGAGCCTTGGAGACCTCAACAGCCGAGCCGGACACCGGTGCCTCCGGAGCCAGCGGGGCCACGGGGGCTCGCTCCTCCAAAGGATTCTCCCCCAGGCCTCGCGAGGACGACCGAGCTGGAGAGACATGAGCATCAACGCTGCCCTTCTCCACAGAGGGAGACGCAGCCGTAGCAGGCGGGTTGGTCCCAAGCGGCACCACCGCCTCCTCCTACCTCTTCTTTGCCGCAGGCGTTGGCCCAATCACACATCGGAGAAGCGTCAAGAATCAGCAGCATAATCATGAACAAGATGGAGCGCCAACACTTACTGGTCAACCGTGATGTATTCCACCCTCCGCTTGCTAAGCCTGAAGCCCGAGAGCCTCCCAGCCTGAGGCATGGGCGCACGGGCCCCAAGAGCAGAAGAAGGAGGAGCAGGTGGGCCGGAAGCGGCTCCAGGTGGCGTTGGAACAGAAGCAGCATTCCGGGAAATCAACGCCGACCGGCCCCTCGTCGGGATCACGGGCGGCCCTCCATTCTCTTGGGGGGCGTCGGCCTCATCGTCGTCAGGAAGGGTGCGGAGGATGTTGGCCTTGCTCAAGGGGAGGTCTCCCCCATCCCCTCAAGGGTCGCCTCTGAGTCGCGCTCCTCGTCCTCGTCGTCATCCTCCTCCTCCTGGCGAGATTCATCAGAAGACACCTCCACCGGCACCGTCGCAGCCGAGACCACAGGGGGCGCTGGCGGCACCAGCTCGCGCCCATCAAAGGTTGGCATGTTAGCCACAACCTGCTCCCCGTCCTTGCGGTGGAACAAGGGAATGAAGACGCTCAGCGGGTATTCCTGGTCGTCCCTGACCAGGAGGCGGAGAGCCACGGCCAGCTCTTCGTCAGGCAAGGCTTCCGGGCTCAGGCGAACCTTGTCTTCTTCATCCCCAAGCCTCCACAAGGGGCGTGTACGCGCCTGAAGCGGGGCCATGTGCAGCATCAGGAATTCCCTTAGGAGCATGGCCCCTGTCACCTTCGCCGCCTTTGCGTTGCCCGGCTTCAGGTCGGCGTTCATCTTCTCCAGCACCAACGTCGCCCGGTCGTCAGTGAGCTTCGCGCGAGACCACCCCTTGTCAGACTGGGGCATCTCTGTTGGCAGCACCAAGCGTGGGCAGATGCACTTGGCGTCCATCATGACCCACTTGCTCCTGAAGCCGTCGTCCTTCTTCCCAGCCTTCGAGATCGAGTTGGCCTTGTCGGCCGCGATGAAGTTGGCGCAACTGGAGGTACGACCCTCGTTGATGCGGAGGAAGAAGAAGTGGCGCAGCAGGGCCACGGACGGCATCACGCCGACATACGCCTCGTAGTAGAAGGCGAAGATCGACAAGAGAAGGACAGAGTTGCGGTGAAGATGCAGGACTTGCAGCCCGTAATGGCCAAGGACCTCATAGAAGAAGTCAGAGAAGGGGGGGACCAGCCCCATGATGATGATGCTCATGAAGAAGGGGAAGAAGGTGCTTCCCTCGGGCTCCGGCACGGCAGAGCCGGCCCGGGCTCGGTCTTCCCCCTCTCATTGCTCTCCCCCGCCGTCAGCAAGTGCTTGGCAATGAGGCTCTTCTCCGAGATGTTGGGCGCATCCAGAGCCGGCTCGTAGCAGGTAGGCGGCGAAGAAAGGTTGACCTTTCGGGGGATGGGAGCAGATCTGGAGATTTCGGAAGCAAGGAGTGAGGAAGGGGATCTGGAGCAAGGCGAAAGGAGGCAATGAAGGCAAGCGTTGCCCGCGCCAGCCTTTTGTCAGACAGGCAGTTTCCTAGGCAGCGTGGGGAAGCGGAGATGCCCACGTCCAATCAATCACCATGCGTCGACCAAGGCCGCAGGCTGTTGGGGCCCGCGGTGCTCCGCACTTGCCCTTTGGCTTCGCCTCGAAGCCAAGTCCGAGCATGCCTTGGGCCCGGGGGCTACAGTCGACATTCTGGGAACGGGGGTCCCCAGACTTGCCTGCCTGTGGCCCACGACGTGGCTCCACTCATGGCCCAGTACAACTTGTCTTCTCCAGCAATCACTCAAGACCCTCGTGAGGGGCCAAGCCTCACGAGGCGGACGACACAAGGCCTCCTCGGGAGTGGCCTCATCAGGCTGGCTCACGAGGGGCGGAGAGATCAAGGCAAGGCGAACCTCACGAGGTTCCAATGACGCAAGCTATGACAACCAAGCCAGGCGGGCGCCGGCGCGCGCAGTGTCCTCGCTTCCTCTTTGGTGCTAAGGAGGCAAGCACAGGCGATGAGTACCGAGGCATCAGGCAAAGGTTTCCTTATTGGTGCAACAAGACCAAGACCAGTAGGACGGCAGGACGGAGGTCACCGTGGAGCCCAAGACGGCATCACCGCGAGAGTCTTTGGAAGGCGAAGACCACCTTTAGTCAGGATAGCTTGTACTAGTTGTCCCCTTTCAAATTGGCCGTTGTTGCTCCCTTCCCACTCAATATTTGGGGAGAGGACCAGGGCCTCTATAAATAGGACTAGCTACCATAGTAGGAGGCAACTGATTCAGATCATCCTCACACCCACCAAGCACAAGAACACCTCACCTCTAGAGGTTGTTCTTCCCCGTGTACTGTTCATCCTCAGCCCAAGAGGCAATCCACCACACCACACTGGAGTAGGGTGTTACACCACAACGGCGGCCTAAACCAGTATAAATCTTGTGTCTCTTGCGTTGCGAGTTCGTCGAGCTAGCCTTTGAGATCATGGCGAGGTTGAGGGCATGATTAGATAGGGGGAGATTTTCGTGCGCACCCCAGTGTTCGAACCTCAAGGGTTTTGCTGCTTGATGCACCGAAGGTCACCCGCGGCCGGCAGGCGGTCACGAGTGCCCTGGAAGTTGGCGACGAAACACTTGCGCATCTCGCCCCAGGAGGAGATAGATCCCGCGGGCAAGTACAGGAGCTACGAGCGCGCGCTATCTTTGAGGGCCATGGGAAACCAGTTCGCCATGACTTTCTCGTCGCCGCTGGCTAGCTCGATGCTCAGCTCGTAAAGCTGCAGGAACTCAGCAGGGTCGGGGGTGCCATCGTAGCGCAGAGGCAGGTCGGGCTTGAACTTACCGGGCCAGACGATGTTGCGCAGCTCGGGAGTGAAGGCACGATAGCCTGCTGTAGTCACTAGAGCCCGTCGTGGGAGCAGAGCCTGGTCTTGGTACCCACGCGCTGCCAATGCGGGGGGCACGCGGTCCTGACATGGTGGTGCTGGGAGTGCAGGAGTGTCTTCCTGAGGACGTGGGATTTCTTGGCAGCTTCCTTCTTCACGCGCGGGCGCCCTGCGCGGTGGGTCACGCCGCGGGGCCGCGCGTCTTGGTGTGAGGGCTGCGTCTTGATGCGGAGGTGGTGGAGGCACTCCATGGGCTACGTCGCCCGCAGCAGGAGGTGGATGAGGCAGCGAGAGAGACGGTGCGGGAGAGCCCCCAGCGGCGCCGACGAGCTCGGCGATGTGGTCCAGCCAGTCTTCATAGAGGTCGTCGACGAGGCAGTAACGCAGGAGCTCGCGCGCTATGAGCAGCGCGGCCTGCGGGTCCGTGGGTGCTCGAAAAGCGTGGGGTGACAAGCCGGCCGGGGTCGGCGACGGGATGGCGGTGCGTCCGTCCCGCCGCACGGAAGGGTGCAACAACGAAGCTTGCTGCTCGTTTCCCATCGGGCCGGTGGCGGCGTTGGCAGCAGTCGATGAATAGCGATGGGGAGGCCCACCGACGGGCGCCGTCTGGGCGATGCGAGCGTTCAGAGCGGCCTGGCGCTCAGTGCGGGCTCGAGGAGCATCAACCATGAAACTGGCGAAGCGGTGGAGCGTGGATCGACGGAGGAAAAGCTTCGGCGCACCCCTACCTGGCACGCCATGTGTCAGATTACGGGTTTCGGCAAACCCTTGTGAGGTTCAAACTCTAGGGTGCGCACGAAGAACTCTCTCTTCCTAGCTCGCTCGCTCAACGATCCCACAGCCTAGCTCGATGAACCCAAAGAACAAGAGACATAGAGGTTTATACTGGTTCGGGCCACCGCGTGCTGTAATACCCTACTCCAGTGTGTGGTGGTCGATTGCCTCGAGGGGTTGAGGATGAACCAGTATAGTGGACGATCAGCCTCAGGAGGTGAGGTGTTCTTGGGCTCGATGAGCTAGTGAGTGTGAGGAAGATCTGAATGAGCTGTCTCGTTTTCGTCCCCCCATTCTATGGTGGTGGCAAGTCCTACTTATAGAGGCCCTGGTCCTTTTCCCAAATGTTAGGCGGGATGGGATCCCACAACGGCCAAGTTTGAAGGGGGACAACTAGTACAGGCTATCCTAAAAAGGGGTGGTCTTCTCCTACCAAAGGCTCTGGTGCTGGCACTGCTGTGGACTCCGTGGTGACCTCCGCCCTGCTGTCCTACTAGTCTTGGTCTTGTTGCACCGATATGGAAACCTTTTCCTGATGCCCCGGGACTCCTCGCCTGTGCTTGCCTCTTTAGCACCAAAGAGGAAACTGGTGCACTGCGCCTGCTGGCGCCCACCTGGCCTTGCTCGTCGCGGCTCACGTCATGTGAACCTCGCGAGGTGCCCCCTGCATAGATATCTCAGCTCCTCGGGAGCCAGTCTAGTGAGGCCACCCCCAGGGAGGTCTTGGTGTCATCCGCCTCACGAGGGTCTTGAGTTGTTGCTGCCGAAGCTGGGCTGTACCAGGCCGCTGGTGGAGCCACGCCATGGGCCGCAAGTAGGCAAGTCTGGGCACCCCTGTTCCCAGGACGCCGACAATAGCTCCCGGACCCAAGGCACGCTCGAACTTGGCTTTGAGGCGAAGCCAAAGGGAAAGTGCGGAGCGCCGCAGGCCCCAACCGCATGCGGCCCTGATTGACGCATGGCAATCGATGGGACGTGGGCGTCTCCTCGTCCCCACGCTGCCTTGGCAACCATTCAACTTGACGAGACCCTGTTGCATGCAGAAGGAAACCATCATTACCTACGATTGTGGAGGCCGGCGGTTGGCCTCCTTCTAGCTATAAATGGGGATGGGGACGGAGCCCCTGTTGCTCATATCCTTCTCCACGCCGCCTACTTCTTCTTCTTCCTCCTCGGCTCGCCATCTTGCCATGACACTAATGGCGTCGATAAGGAGATTCTCCACCACTGAGAAAGGGAAAGCCCCTCGCAAAGAGCGGGGTCCACTTCCGCCGAAGAAGTGGTTCGGCTGCTCCCGCAATGCCGACGTGAGGTAGGAGGTGACGAGGTCCTGGTATGAGCGGCCTCCTCCTGGCTACCTGCTGCCCTTGTACGCCCAAGCGCAAGGCCCCGGAGGAGGATGCTACACTCCGTGCCGCTCGCGCCACGGCCATGGTGGCTAGGCTGTGGAGGCACGTGCCGCTGGCCCATGAACTCATGCCGAGGGCTCCTTGCGCAAGCCCGTGGTGTGGTCGGCGATGCCACCGCGCACGTGGATCAGATTCCCGCAGTTCTTCGCCGAAGAGATGCCGCCGAGAGGGCCGCTAGAGCTGTGGTTGCAACATGCTGAGTGCATCAACCCGGCAACGGGAGCGGAGGTCGACGTCGTCTCCCCGGGCAAGATCTTCATGACCCGTGGATGGGGCGAGGTCGCCCGCGCTTGGCGCATGGAGGGGGCCCTCACCATCCACTTCGAGTACAACAGCGCCTCCATGATCTTCTTCAAGGTCTTCGATGAGGAAGGTCGTGCGCTGAGTGCTGCCACGAGGGGGCCGCCAGATGGCGCGGGCGCGAGCGTCGAGCCGCCCCTCGCCCTCGCCGGCAGTTCCTCCAAAGCAGCAGCGATGCTCACAGGAGTCGAAAGACTCTCCTAAGATTGACGAGACTCGGAGGCGGCGGCGACAGCTCGTGCCCCGAGCTCGCCGGGCCGAACCGCAATGGTGGCATCTGCTCGTCGTCGCCGGTGATCTGGACGGTGTTGGTGTCCGCCCTGCATGGCCCACTATTGATGATGGTGTCGGCGATGACGTCTGTAGATATGACTCCTAGAAGCCTTCTTCTTTTGTTCCCCGTGGGTAATCGAGATGAACTCCGTGGGGGTGTGTAAAGAATCTGTAGTGCCTTTTGCGCTGATATTATTCCCATTATGATGTTCGTGGTTTCATGTCTTGCTTCGGCATTGTCCCCCCTCTTCGTCCTCGTGGTAGCTTAGTGCTCTACGCCGACAGGTCCAAGTCCCCAGGCAGGCTTCTGCCATCTCTGGAATTCTAGGTCGCGATGCCGTGGTCAAGGCCAGGAGGTGAGTGGCCCGGGGTTCGGTAAGAGCTCCTGAGGCGCGATGCTCAAGAGGTCCCCCTTAGCGTGCAAGCAGCTCCCTAGGAGCCCCCCTTTCTATTGTGGTGGCTAGTGCTACTTATAGAGGCCCTGGTCCTCTTCCCAAATGTTAGGCGGGATGGGATCCCACAACGGCCAAGTTTGAAGGGGGACAACTAGTACAAGCTATCCTGACAAAAGGTGGTCTTAGCCAACCAAAGGCTCTGGTGGTGACGCTGTTGTGGGCTCCGTGGTGACCTCCGCCCTGCCGTCCTACTTGTCTTGGTCTTGTTGCACTGATATGGAAACCTTTGCCTGATGCCTCGGGACTCCTCACCTGTGCTTGTCTCTTTAGCACCAAAGAGGAAACTGGTGCACTGTGCCCGCCTGGCCTTGGTCGTCACGGCTCACGTCATGTGAACCTCGCAAGGTGCCCCCTGCATAGATATCTCCGCTCCTCGGGAGCCAGCCTAGTGAGGCCACCCCCAGGGAGGTCTTGGTGTCGTCCGCCTCGCGTGGCTTGGCCCCTCGCGAGGGGCTATAGTTGTTGCTGCCGAAGCTGGGCCGTACCAGGCTGAATGGTCGAGCCATGCCGTGGGCCGCAGGCAGGCAAGTTTGGGAACCCCCGTTCCTAGGACACCGACATGAGTCACATCAATTACTTTAAGATCTTCATCTTCAGCCTCCAGTTTGGCAGCCATTTTGTTTAGTAAAGTAGCTTGTTTATCAGAAATTTGACCTACTAATTTTCAAGATGCGCAAACTAAGATCTCAAACCATAATATTATTTTGACATATCATCAAGCTCTTTATTCATGTATCCCATAATGCTTTTCTGCTCCTTGAGCTCGTTTCTAAAGAAATTGTTACCACTAGTACGCGTCGGTGCTATACAAACGGTTTTTAACCCATTTCCGTGATGACATTTGGAACCGCCGCCTAGTGAGTGATGGTGATAGAGGGGTCCTTCCCACACGACCCAGAAACCATCGGGGATAGGGACCCTACAGTACGCCTACTCGTTTCTGCTCGCATTGCCATCGCAGTCAGTATTCGGTGGTGCTACGTTTACGATGTGCGGCCCATCACAAATGGTTCAGTATTATGGAACGTGTATGATGCGTGGCCCATCACAAACGGTTCACTGTTAAGAAGATTAGCTAATCATCGTACGAGTGACGGAAAGGATTACGAAACTTCGGAGCGTCGTAACATCGTCGTACACGACAACTATCGCACGCACTATTATGTGGTGCGACGTTTACAATGCATACTTCATCAAAAACAGTTCATGGTTGCGAATCGTGTACGATAAGGCAACTAACACAAACGTTTAGTTTGCCCACACCATTTGTGATATTGTCTGACATCGTGCACTCTTTGCAAACGGAAACTGTGTGCATGCTTGCACACGTTTCCTCTATGTGAACCGTCTCGGATTATGGTTTATATCGCAAACATTTGTGTTTTACAAACCGTGTGTGCCGTAACAACCTGGAGAGCGTAATTTCAACGTAATTTAATTGCTGCTATTTCAAATTGTACTGGATTTGAATCTGAATTTGAATGTATGCTACATCTTTATTCATATCCGTCAGGTTCAAATGACCAATGCATTATTTGATTCATAGGTACATATGTTCAAGAATTACATAAGAACCACATAAAGAATGATGAACCACAATTGTATACTTGTACGATTAAAGACGGTGAAGAAAGAGGCAAAATACATTCTGGTTGCTGAACAAGGTGACGCGGAATGCCCATATTGTGCGCTCCTCCATGCAGAAGGCACGCATGACTCTAGTCCAACCCCTTGTGATGGCCGACCGCCCATCCTTCACGCTCTTCATGAAAACATCTAGATAATCATCGTGTTCTGGTAGAAATACTTTAACCTTTGCATGCCCACCAATGATGTAGTTTGAGAGGTAATCTTGACTAAACTGCTTTGGCAACCACATCAAAGGAAAAAGATTCAGACATTGTCATGTAACACAACTCATTATGGGCAGTAAAAAGAAGGCTGCATAGTTCTTACTTACCATCCTACAGGTCGTTGTTGTCTTGGATCAAGTGTAAACAAATAGTTTAATAACCATCTTTGGACCCATTTTACTTTCAATCTTTATCAGCTTCCTCACTTGATGCTGGTTCATCGATATCTCATTGCCCCATACACAGAAAGGGTCGAAGCGAGGATCTTTACCAATGCCATATGTACCTAAAAGCACCAAGTTAATATTAGAAGCTAAATAGCAATTGCAAAATGATGTAGTACAACACTCCGTCCGTTCCTAAAAGCACCAAGTTAATATTAGAAGCTAAATAGCAATTGCAAAATGATGTAGTACAACACTCCGTCCGTTCCTAAATGCCATATGTACCTAAAAGCACCAAGTTAATACTCCCTCCGTTCCTAAATATTTATCTTCCTAGCGATTTCAACAAGTGACTACATACGGAGGAAAATGTGTGAATCTACACTAAAATATGTCCATATACATCTGTATGTGGTAGTCCATTTGAAATCTCTAAAAAGACAAATATTTAGGAACGGAGGGAGTATCTTATAACATCCAATATACTCACATATTAGATGAATCAACATCTTATATTATGGGTCGGAAGTAGTCTAGTGCATTCTTACAAATTATTGGTTGGTTAACTGTTGCTCTATCCATGGGTTACAGTTAGTTTGAGGTAATTCGGGCTCAAGTAGCCCTAAAGTATATCTAAACATGAGGGCTAGTTTGAGCTAGTTGCATCTATAACCCACCCAAAAAAACTATCCAACCCAAGAGGTGCTAATTGGAGCTAGTTCTCCTAGTGCATTGATTGTCAATCTAACCCTGCCATCCAAACAACTCTTTGGATGGAGTTAGTTCAGGGTTAGTCATGAGCTAGAAACTAACTCTAACCTCTAGCTAAGTTGAGTATCCAAATAGGGATGTCTTGTTGTTGTTGTTGTTGTTGCTGCTGCTACTCTTCTACGTATATCTAGACATCATTAGAACATTAATGTAACGCTCTTCCTTGTTGCCATGTAGCCTAGGATTGCTTATTTAGATGTTGCTATGTAGCCTCAGAAATATTACATATGGCCCTAGTTAACCTAACAATAAATGGGTTGCAGATATATTCAGTTAAAAGTCTAATTCACCGATTAGTCCCTTATCAGCCCCAGGCCTATATGGTACCAGCTACGGATATCCTGAACAGTGAGCAGATATGAGCCATGGGATGAAACTAACCTCGATGGAAAAAAGTAGTCATTCTCAAAATTGTCATGTGTAGGTACATCGAGAAGCATGCTAAGCATAACAGGCTAAACATCAACCAAAATTATCCATGGCAAACAAAATAATCTCCAAAAGATAGCTTCAATGTGCAGGGTTAACCACGCTAGTAAAGCAAAACAAGTGGAAAGGTGTGCTAACTACAATAGGCCTAACATTTAACAACAAGCAAACATAGTCATTCAAACTGGTATTGTGCCGGTCTAAGTACACTGGTTATTGTTAAATAAAAATGGAAAGGCATGTTAACTACAAGATGCAGCAACCAAATGTAGTCATTCATAGTGGTATTGTTGAAACTGATCGATGAAAATGAACTGCATACCATACTTGCACGATAGAACATCACATTGTGAATAATCGGAATAAACAAGGCATACTACGAACAACCAAAAATAAGCATTTGAAACTGGACATATGCTAACTACAAACAACCGAACAATCAAAAACTTTAAAAGAGGCATATGCTAGCTATAACAAGCTTAACAACAAGCAAATATATGCATTCCTATCGGTATGTTTAAAACTAGATTGATGAAATGTACTGCATAGTAAATAATTGCACATATAGAGCATCACATTGTGAACAACTGACATAAACAAGGTATATTGCAAACAACCAGATATAGCAATTAAAACTGGACATATTCTCACTACACTACAAATTGGACTCGAAAAAACAAATCATGGGTTTCCCCATGTGAAGAGGCACGGCAAAACAAATCATGGGTTTCCTCACTTGTCACAGATGGGCTCGTTCCCGTGGGAAGAGCATGGACCTTGGACGCGCTTCATGTTGTCGCTGATGGGCTCCTTCCCCTTGGAAGAGCACGGCTGTAGGGTGCCCTCCCTGATGTCGCAGACGGCGCTTTCTCCTTGGAAGAGCGGATGGGCTCTTTACCCTTGGAAGAGCCGAAGAGGGTGCCTGCCTCGTGGTCGCCGTCGATGAGGTCTGACTTGGAAGCTGTGGATCCCAAGCTAGTGTCGCAGAACATGTCTTTCAAAAATAACAAAAGTGGATCAATGGCGATGTAGGATGGAAAATTGTTGACAACGAGCCAGAGGAGGTCAGCGGCGGGGCCATGGATGAGATCGATGGTGGTTGAACCCGATTGGTTGGCGATGGGCCACTTAACCTGTGACATAGCCCACCTCAGGCCGTTGTTGTCGATGACCTCGATGTCGTAGCCGGCGGCCGAGACATGCCCGCATACTCTAGCCCGCTGCTTGAGTGCCTGCCGCCAGTAATGGTCGCCGGCTTCCTCGGCGATGTCGGGCGAAGAGACCGTGATACACCTCTTTTGGGCCAGTCGCTCCTCGAGCTCCACGGGAAGGGTAGCCGGGCTTAGGCTGCAACGCTCTGGAGTGGGGGGTGGGGATGGGGATGGGGATATGTGGAAAGGGGGCGTTTGGCAGGCGTCATCTAAGAAACTGAGGGCGGCCTGGGTATGGAGATCGATGGGTAAGCTGCACGGGCAAACCGGAAGATGTTGACAATGGAGGCCTTGTGGCGGCTGCGGCAGCGGTGGTGGGGACCTTGCTAGGGTTTCGAGCGAGGGAGGGGGTGTATGTGTGCACACGCCTGAGGAGGTTTTGGTGTGTGTGTGTGTGTGTGGAGGGGGGCGGGGGATTTTGAGGAAATGATGCATGTACTGAAAATTTTACTACGCGGGAGTCAAACGCGGGAGTGAAATGCCAGGGCTATTGAAAATTAGATGATAGTGTATCGCACACGGTCTGGAGATAAAAACCGTGTGTTATGAAACAGAAAAACCCTCGAGGCGGGCAGATATTTTCTAGGGATGCAGGCGGGATTGGGAACAAGAAACATCGCACACGGTCTGAAGATAACAACCGTGTTTAATGAAACAGAGAAACCCTCGAGGCGGGCAGATATTTTTGAGAGGGGGAGCCTCGTGGAGCCCAATGTACTGTGCGGATGTGTGCGTGATAGGGGCACCGGCGTGGCACATGGTTAGTTTGAGGGAACCGTGTCTGTTGCGTCATCCGACTGGTCTAATGTTCATAAATTTGGCAAAAAAATGACACGGGAGAGGGTCAGAACACGAACACCACTTGCATGTGGACCAAATTATGTATGAAAAGGGTGGTTTGATTTTCAAATACCAAATGCAACTTCGATGTGGCACCTATCTCGCAAAGCGCACGGTATTGCTTGCCCCCACCCCCCTCGTGTTGGCATGAAGGGAATCCTAAGCTATGAATGCATGCCCCCTCTCCCCCAACCGAGGTTCACCTAGCAAAGTGCAAAGTAGCTAGCAGCCCCCCCTCCTGTCAGCACGAAGGGAATCCTAACCTATGAATGCATGCCCCCCCCCCAACCGAGGTTCACCTAGCAAAGTGTGAAGTAGCTAGCAGCCCCCCCTCCTGTCGGCACGAAGGGAATCCTAACCTATGAATGCATCCCCCCCAACCAAGGTTCACCTAGCAAAGTGCGAAGTAGCTAGCAGCCCACCTCCCTCGTGTCGGCACGAAGGGAATCCTAATCTATGAATGCATGCCCTCCCCAAACCGAGGTTCACCTAGCAAAGTGCGAAGTAGCTAGCCGCCCCCCTCGTGTCACCACGCAGGGAATCCTAAGCTATGAATGCATGCCCCCCCCCAACCGAGGTTCACCTAGCAAAGTACAAAGTAGCAACCCCCCCTCCACACACACACACTTTAAGTCTGTGGGCCAGAGAGGCATATCTCACCAAGATGGATCGTAAAACGGACCAAGAATAATTCACCTTGGTCGTACAACGTCCATCTTGTTGTTAGTCAAAGTGATGGTCGTCCATGCGACCCCAGAGATGGGCTAGCTCGCCAATAATCATGCAAGTAGCTAGTCCCCGAAGACAGCCACTGCATGCGTGTGGCCCAAACATATGTATGGAGAGGTGTGTTTTTGAGTAATAATGGAACGACTTTGATGTGGCACCATGATTTCGAACTAGAAATCCCCACACCGAGTGAAGGTTAGGTTGATGATGCATATGTATGTTACACCACACTTCAAGCCAAAGACGGGGATTCATGCATGCATGCGTGCATAGTATATGTGCTCAAACTTAAGGTCTAAATCTCACCATGACCTATACTATGATAACACGAACCAAATGAAGAATCCTCCATGGTAACCTATCATGTTGTTGGTCAAGGTGATCATGGATGCCCACGCAGGCCCACGAATATATAGGCTTGTCGCTGATAACCACGCGAGGGAGTGTACCGTTCGAAGGCAACCACTACATGCATATGTATGGAGATGATGCGTGCATGCATGTTTGAATACCATTTCACAACATTGATGTGGCGCGTGCGTCAAAAATCGTACACTAGCTCCCCACACAGAGCGATATCGGTTCATGATGTGTCGTTGTACTAGCCACTTTGACTCGATGGGAGGGACTCATGTGTACACATGCATGTGTGTGTGCTCAAACTGTATCATGCATGTCATCCCAGAGCATGACCTATATATATACCGTATTACAAGCAAAAATAATAATCCCCACCTAAGTCAAATTAACCTCTCTTGTTGTCAGGCAAAAAGTAGTGATGGACCAAGAGGGCCCACTGATGGAAAGCATCAATGCCGGCGTTCTGGGAACGGGGGCCCTAGAATTGCCTGCCTGCGGCCCACAGCGTGGCTAAGCCAGCAGGCCATACGGACCATCTTCATCAACAAGGCATCCAAGACCCTCGCGAGGGTCCAAGCCTCGCGAGGCGGACGATGCAAGACCTCCTCTGGAGTGGCCAAGCCAGGAAGGATCACAAAGAGTGGAGATATCAATGCGGGGCAAACCTCACGAGGCTCTCGTGACGTGAGCCATGACGAACGACACCAGGCGGGCGCCAGCGCGCGCATTGTCCTTCTTTCGTCTTTGCTGCTTAGGAGGCTAGCGCAGGCGAAGAGTACCGAGGCATCAGGCAAAGGTTGCTATATTGGTGCAATGAGACCAAGACCAGGAGGACGGCAAGACGGAGGTCATCGTGGAGCCCAAGACGGCATCACCACCAGAGCTTTTCACAGGCGAAGACCACTTTTGTCAGGATAGCTTGTACTAGCTGGCCCCCTTCAAATTTGCCCGTCGTTGTTGGCTCCCTTCCCGCTCGATATTTGGGAAGAGGATCAGGGCCTATATAAGTAGAGGCATCTCATCTTAGCTTGATCCAACCCGATCGAGAGCCTACCCTAGCCACAAGAACAACTCAACCTCAGGAGGTTGTTCTTCCCTTGTACTGTTCATCATCAGCCCTAGAGGCAATCCACCACCACCACACTGGAGTAGGGTATTACACCACAACGGTGGCCCGAACCAGTATAAACCTCATGTCTTTCTGTGTTGCGAGTTCGTCCAGTTCGTCCGCGAGATCTTAGCGAGCTAGGGCGTAGATCGGTAGGGGGGAAAGACTTCACGCGCACCCCAGTGTTCGAACCTTAAGGGTTTGCCGGAACCCCACATCCGACATTTGGCGCGCCAGGTAGGGGTGCGTCGTAGCCTCCCTCGCGTTGATCAGTTGCTCCGTCGCTCCGTCGTCTCCATGGAGGACGCTCTCCATGCTCGAGCGGAGCGTCAGGCTGCCCTCACCGCCCGTGTCGTCAGACGGCTCCCGTTGGCGGGGCACCTCGTCGTTCTCCGTCTCCCGCCGCCAACACTGCCATCGGCCCGACGGGGAAAGAGCAGCAGGTGCCCTCGCTGCACCCTTCAGTGTGGAAGGATGGCCACACCGCCACTCCATCGCTGACCCCTGCCGGTTCTTCGTCTCACGCACGCCGCGCTGCTCGCGGCGAATGAACTCCTGCGCTACCGCCCAGTTGACGACCTCTACGAGGAGTGGCTCGACTGTGTCGCCGAGTTCGTCCGCGCCGCAGGGGGCTCTTCGGCGCCGTCCCTCTCTCTGCCCCACCCTCAGCCAGCCATGGGCAACGAGACCCATGGCGCGCCTCCACCACCACTGCCTCAAGACGGTGCCTTGGCACCAAGGCACGCGGCTACGCGGCGTGATCCACCACGCCCGGCGCCCGTGTGCGAACAGAGAAGCTGCCAAGAAATCCCGCGGCCACGAGAAGGTGCACCTGCGCTCCCCGCGCCACCTCGTCAAGACCGCGCGCCGCCCGCTGCGTCGCCGCGTGGACCTCGCTAAGACCAAGATCCACCTCCAAAGCGGGCCCCGGCAACCACAGCTGGCTGCCACGCCTTCAACCCCGAGCTGCATAGCGTCGCCTGGCCAGGCAAGTTCAAGCTGGATCTGCCTCCTCGCTACAACGGCACCGCTGACCCCACGGAGTTCCTGCAGCTCTATGAGTTGAGCATCGAAGTGGCCAACGGCGATGAGAAAGTCATGGCGAACTGGTTTCCCATGGCTCTCAAGGATGGAGCCTGCTCCTGGCTGCTGAACCTGCAGCAGGCTCGATCTCCTCCTGGGACAAAATGCACGACCGCTTCGTCGCCAACTTCCAGGGCACTCGCGACCGCCAGCCGGCCGCGGGTGATCTATGCCGCATCAAGCAACAACCAGGAGAGACCCTCCAGAAGTACATCCAGCGCTTCAATAACACTCGCCTCAAGATCCCCAAGGTGACGAATGAGGCCATCATCTCTGCGTTCTCCGACGACGTCCGTGACGTCAAGATGAAGGAAGAGCTCGCCATCCACGAGGAACTCTGCACCTCCCAGGAGTTGTTCAACCTGGCGACCAAGTGCGCAAGAGCTGAGGAGGGGCGCCTCTCTCTCCTTGAACTGCCAGCCGCGAGCGCAGAGGAGAAGAATGCCAAGGCCAAGGACGTGAAGCGCAAGGAAGCAGTTGTACTCGCGGCGGAGCCCGACACCAAGCGGGGCAGAGATCAGCCCGAGTCTTCCAAGAACAGCTGACTGTTTTGCGCCTTCCACAACCTGAACACCCACAACACCAGCGACTGTCAAGAGCTCGAGAGTTCTGAGAAGGGCGCTTGACGCCTGGCCTTGACGACCGGGATACGGCCGAGGAGGAGGACGTGGATGCGGATGCTGGGACGACCGTGGCCCTCGCCAGGAATGGCGCGACAGGCCTCGCAAGGACTGCTGGCAGGACCAACCTCGCGAGGGCGCCTGGAGGGACCCGCCTCGTGAGGACCGCCCTCAGGGCAACACCAGTCTTCCCCCACTGCTGCCGCCAAGAAGGAACAATGACCACCACCAGGACAAGGGGGCTGGGGGCTTCCAGGAGCCACGTACGATCGCTTGCATCTTGGGCGGCGCCCAGGCCCCAGCATCTCAGCGCATCTTCAAACAGTTCGCTCGCGAAGTGAATGCGGTGCTCCCCAAGCTCGAGACCACATGCCCGCTCAAGTGGTCCCAATGCACCATCACTTTCAACTCGACAGATCAGCTCAAGTGCGCAGCCACCGCTGGCGCCCTCCCTATGTTGTGTTCCCCAGTCATCAGCAATGTGCAGGTCACCAAGACCCTCATCGATGGCGGTGCAGGGCTCAATGGCATGTCCGTTGACACGTTCGACAACCTCCAAGTGCCATACGAGCAGCTCCAGCCTGCCAAGCCTTTCTCAAGAGTGACCTACGGTTCCACCACACCGATAGGGCAGGTCCGCCTGGCCGTCACCTTCGCGCGACAACTACCGCACTGAGCTCATCGACTTCGACGTCGCGCACATCCGCTTGCTGAACAATGCCATCCTCGGGTATCCGGCCCTGGCCAAGTTCATGGCAGTCACCCATCATGGCTACAACGTTCTCAAGATGCCGGGAAGCGGCGGAATCATCACGGTCCCATGTGAAGAAAGAGATGCGGTGTGCTCCCTCGAGCGCGCCTTCCAGGCTGCAGCAATCGACGACCCCAACAGAAGAAGTGAGGGCCCTCTGGAGGCCATTCCCAGGAAGAAGAAGCTGCACCGCGCAGGACCTCAGGAGGATGGCATCACGGCAGGAGTCTCATCAGGATCAGCGTCCGTCCCAGGGGCGCCTCCCTTTGTCGCATATAAAGGCGTGCCCGGCGCCCTCCTCGGGCAGGGCTCGGGGGCTCTCTTCCGAAGGGCCTTAGAACTTGTCAACCTCGCGAGGGAGGTGCTTGGGCACCACTTGGAGGCGTGCTTCACGGCACGCTTCCCTCAGGAGAACACAGGGCGAGGATTGCCAAACACTCAGGAGTTCATCGCCAAGACCATCTAGGAACTGTAAGACGCAAGAGCCATGCACGGCGACAGCCGCTCACGAGGCGCAGCACCCCATCCTGGTGAGGATGCTGGGCTGCGTGTCTGCATCGACGTCCCAGGGCTCAATAGGGCTGCATCTCAGGAGCGCTTCTGGCCTTCGCGTGTGGGCCGCTGCAAGGGCCTGCCACACAGCTACGTTCGCATGCCCTTCGGCTCGCCGAGCGTGGCGTCGGCCTATCAGCGCAACATGCGGCGTGTCCTGGCGGCTCGGGAGGCCAGGTACCACACCGTCCTGGAGGAGATGGAGACGGTCTTCAGGGAACCTCCCGAGCCCCCGGAGCCTCCCGAGGCTCTGGGCTCCGGCGGCTCATGAGGAGTCATTTCTTCAACGCACGCCTTCAGCTGCACCAACTCTACTTCGTCTACAGAACCAGGTGACATCTTCCAAGCTCATTTAGCTGGGAGCGCCCCTCAGGCTGCATTATTCCCAGGCCGCGTGGGTCCGTCCCTGTGGCATGTATCCCTTTTGTTTATGTCTTTAGCTTACCTTGCTGGTGGCGCCCCTTGGGCTGCATCATCCCCAAGCCGCTTGGGCCGGACCCAGTGGCATGTATCTTCCTGCATTTACCCAAGTTGATCTGCTCTCCATGCTTAACCTGCCTATGGTTATTTCCTGCTCGATCATCGCCTCCCACGGAGCCTCACAGGCACGACGCTAGTGCATGGGTCCGTCCCTGCCACGTCGACAAATCTGAGCGATCGAGCTCTGGCTCGCGGCACGCCCCGCGCACATCACCTCACCAGGCCCTCAGTGCCTTCACCCCATTCAGAGCAACCAGCGGCGGGCTGGCAGCTGTAACGGCAAACCGTGTTTTTGTGCCTGTCACAGGGATCCCATGGAAGGGTAGCGGGCGGCACCACGAGCCTCCTTTTCTCTCATGCAATTCGCTTGCGCGTTAAAAGGGGGACTCCTAAGCATCACGACTCGGGAGCTCTTACTGGCTCTCCAGCCCTCACCCCCTGGACTTGCCCACGGCATCGCGAACCGGCATACCAGCGGCGGCTGAGCTTGCTCGAGGGCCGGGACCTGAGGACGTAGAGCACTAAGGAGGGCTTGAGGGGAAGGAAACTCGTGTGGGCCGGCCTGGCTATGCCGCGCAGGTTGGCGCGCAGGCCTGGTGCACCATCGGGAATCGCCGCAAAGTCGACAAGATAAGTCCCGCTCTCGGATCAGCTAAATGTTGGGGCCTGATGGTCACCCTCGCCTTGCCGCGACCCCGTTGCGGACACATCAACTCCCTCTCTTGCCTTACCATGGCTGCTTGAGCTCTAAGGGGGACCTCCTGAGCATCGCACCTCAGGGGCTCTTACTGGACCTCGGGCCGCACACCTCCTGGCCTTGACAACGACGCGCGACCTGGCATACCAGCGACGGCTGTAGCCGCCCGGGGACCGGGACCTGTCAGCGCAGAGCAAGAAGCCATCGCGAGGAAAGAAAGGGGGACCGAGCCTTAACGGGGCACGCATTCGCTAAGTTTTCATAACAAGGAAGATAAGTACAGAAGACATTGCAGATCCTTACAGGCCCCCACGGGGTGATTCATGATTCTTCGCAGGAAACAAAAGCTGATACTAAGGGGGATCCTATCTACACCCTCCTGTGGCGACTCCCAAGGGCTGCTGCTGCTGGAGTGGCCGCGAGCGGAGCACGCGTCAGTTTGGCGCCCCTCTCCGGAGCAGCACTCCAGGCGGTGGTCCTCGGCGTCGAAGACCTTGAAGAAGAGCGTCGAAGTGTCGTCATACTCGAAGTGGATCACGAGGGCGCCCCTCGTACAGCAGACCCGTGCGTTCTCCCCCCAGCCGCGGGTCATGAAGATATTGCCGGTGGGAACCGCTTCGATCTCCGCTCCGGTCGCCGGAGCGCTGCAGTCGGCGTGCTGCAACCAGAGCTCGAGAGGCCCCCACGGCGGCATCACGTCGGAGAAGAACGTGGGAAGCGGATCCAGGAGCTTGGAGGCATCGGCGCCCACAGCACCAACTCGCGCGAGTAGTCCACGGCATGGATCCCAGGGGCGACGGCACGCGTCGCCGTGGCGCGGCGACCCCGGAATCAGCATGGGCGGCGCTGCTCGTTGCTCCGTCCTCCTGAGCCCTCGGCTCGGGCGTACAAGGTTAGCGGATACCCTGGAGGAGGCCGCTTGCACCAAGGCCTCGTCACCACCTGCATCGCCGCTTCATCACGGCGATGGATCAACCTCTTCTTCGACGGAAGTGGCCCCGCATCATCATGGGGAGCCTTTCCTTTCTCTTCGGCAGATAACCTTCTGATCGGCGCCATTGTTGTCAGCAGTGGAGCGGGGAGGAAGAAGCAAGCAAGCGTGGAAGAGATGGGCGACGGGGGCTCCGCCCTCCACCCCATTTATAGCGGAAGAAGGCCAACCGGCGTCTCCCACAATCGCAGGTAATGATTGTTTTCCTTGCATGTCGCAGCGACATGTCAAGTCGTGCAGTTGCCGAGGCAGCGTGGGGAAGCGGAGACGCCCACGTCCAATTGACCGCCATGCATCAACCGAGGCCGCGGGCTTTCGGGGCCCATGGTGCTCCAAACTTGACCCTTGGCTTCGCCGCGAAGCCAAGCCCGAGCGCACCTTGGGCCCGGGGGCTACTGTTGGTGTTCTGGGAACGGGGTCCCTGCACTGCCTCCCTATGGCCTGGCAGTAGCTAAGCCAGCAGGCCGTATGGCCCATCTTCATCAACAAGGCATCCAAGACCCTCGCGAGGGTCCAAGCCTCGCGAGACGGACGACGCAAGACCTCCTCTGGAGTGGCCAAGCCAGGCAGGCTCACGAAGAGCAGAGATATCAATGCGGGGCAAACCTCACCAGGCTCTCGTGATGTGAGCCATGACGAACGACACCAAGCGTGCGCCAGGCGGGCGCTAGCACGCGCAGCGTGCTTGTTTCCTCTTTGGTGCTAAGGAGGCCATCGCAAGCGAAGAGTACCGAGGCATCAGTCAAAGGTTGCTATATTGGTGCAACGAGACCAAGACCAGGAGGACGTCAAGACGGAGGTCATTGTGGAGCCCAAGACGGCGTCACCACCAGAGCTTTTCTCAGGCGAAGACCACTTTTGTCAGGATAGCTTGTACTAGCTTCCCCCCTTCAAATTTGCCCGCCGTTGTTGGCTCCCTTCCCGCTTGATATTTGGGAAGCGGACCAGGGCCTATATAAGTAGAGGCATCTCATCTTAGCTTGATCCAACCCGATCGAGAGCCTACCCTAGCCACAAGAACACCTCAACCTCAGGAGGCTGTTCTTCCCTTGTATTGTTCATCATCAGCCCTAGCGGCAATCCACCACCACCACACTGGAGTAGGGTATTACACCACAACGATGGCCCGAACCAGTATAAACCTTGTGTCTTTCTGTGTTGCGAGTTCGTCGAGTTCATCCGCGATACCTTAGCGAGCTCGGGCGTAGATCGGTAGGGGGGAAGACTTCGCGCGCACCCCAGTGTTTGAACCTTAAGGGTTTGCTGGAACCCCAAAACCGACAATCATTATCGCTGATAACCGCTTAAGTGGGTGCGAGAGGACAACCACCACCACTTTGCATGTGGGCCAAACATATATATGTTGAATACCCAAAATGCACAACTTCTATGTGCCACATGCCACAAAAATCATAAACCATGCACCCACATGTCATTAAGATGTTTTAGTACATTAATTGATTGATTTTATACATGCACACGTGACAGTGCACCTAAATGGATTGCAAAAACACATGTGTCTCACTTGGTGCATGTTTACTCCGCGCGCAACAAATTTCAAACATTGAGAATCTTGATTTTTAAATTTGAGTACATCCAAAACTTATTTGTAGTTCATGAAACTTATCATGTTGTCATATGGACACCGATACAAAGTGGCGTTGTACTTTTTTTTGTCAAACTTGAGACCAGTTTTGATGTAATATTTATCTAATTACAAACGGGAGATTATTAATAATTGGGAACCAATGCCCTAAACGGATTATTTATTCGAAGCGTGAGCGTTAGACCAGCAACGACTACGTGCCATGCTTCGGTTAAGCAATAAAGCAGCAACATTAATCATCCAAATAGAAAAACAATTTACGTGCCGCCGCGCGACCCGTGTGCCGTGCGAGTAGGCGTGAGTTGACGGGACGCATGCGAGCAGTCCGTCGCGTAGGCAGACGGGGCGGCGTGCGTGCAGGTGTGTGAATTGACGGAGGCGTGCTCGCTGCTTAGTGTCATCAGGAGGAGTGCGAGTAGCTGTGTGAAAAATTGGTAGGCATACCAGCAGTCCGGTGCACAGGCTCACTGGGAGGCAAGCCATTGGTTTGACCGCCACCTGCCTCTCTCCCACAACTCCCACTACCCCATATTAATGGTGCACCCAAGCGGCCGCACCCCCCATCCTTTCCACACACACAATCCTCTCTCTCCACTTGCATCCTCGACGCCGCTCTCAATCCTCAAAGCCGTTAGTGTATGAGGATGCCGCCGAAGCGCCCCATCGAAGGAAGTGGCGACACCGGGGCTACTAAAGCACCGGAGCACGTCGTGGAGATGGAGATAGAGGTTGCCTTCACCGCCAGTGAGTTATTACTGCACCCTGACATCATCGACGGCGTCGAGCTTCCACATCCGGAGGCGGATTTCCACACCGACTCTGGTGACGACCCCGGCGACGACTCCGACGACCACTCCGGCGACGACTCCGACGACGACGGACGGCTGGTTAGTCATCTATACCCATTTATGTGTCGTATAGATCATAGGGTTTCTCTGGTTACTCCTGCCTCCCCCTTTTTGGAATAGAAATCCTATGGTTATGTTCTCCCAATCTATGAAATCTGAGTAAGTTTCGTTAGATCCGTGTAGTGTATTGATTGTTTGAATGGTACAAGTGATAAGTGATTAATTGTTTCATCTGTGCAAATGATTCCTGCTAGTAATCTGACTAGGGTTAGTGTTCGTGCTAATAATTCCAAGCCAGGTCTTGACAATTGATATTGAATCACCTACATATGTTTGTGCCATTATTTTTTTCTAGATTGGTCTGTACATAGACGACTATGCTTAAAAATCAAACTATGGTCTCCGGATATGTATAAATAAATAGCCATAAATTCCTAATCCTACTTCACGGCATGTAATCATTGATTTGATGCCAAATTTGTCTTACTATCTGTATAGGTGCTGTCCGACGATGTGGACATCCAGGATGAAGATGGCCAGAGGAGGTACAAGAGGCAAATCCTGAGGGAGCTTTATGCGGGAATGCATAACAGGCGTATTAGGACCTGGAACGGCGGCTGTCGATGCCCATTTTACAACAACAAGCTTCATGACGCGTATCTAAGTGTTCTGGCGCATACAAGAGGACCGGCTGTTGGATCCTTCAAGCAGGAGTATTCTCGCAGGCTGGCGCACGGCGCGTACGCCGAGTACCTGGAGAAGCTTCAAGATCGTGCCGGCATGTGAGATGAGATGTGGGATGGATTGAACTATGTACACTTGAGTATGCTTAATGACGGTTGAACTATGTACTTATGGTTGAACTATGCTTATGTACGTGTATGCTTATTATCTATGTCTGAGTATGTTAAATATTTGGTGAAAATTTGGTAAAAATTACAAAGGGGGACCAATAAACCAAGATGGAGGTAGTACGTCAATCACACACGGTTCCCAAAATTGGAACCGTGTGCAATGACTTTCATTTTGCCTGTTGAATCAATCACACACGGTTCGCTCTAGCAAACCGTCGCCTCCAAAATTCTTTATGGGATAGAAAACCTTCACCACCCGATTCAAAAAAGAAAAAATAAAAACCTCATCATCCCCACGTCACAAAAACCCTCACCCCGCCCGCCACCCCCTCTGGTCCCCTTTCACACCTGCACAAGCTCCTCCGCGTCTACGCCATGGCATCGCCTATCGTGGCGGTAAACACATAGCTCGACGCCTGCCGCTGCCGCCAGGCTGCCCACAAAGCCCACCGCATTTCACCACTTCCGCTTGCTGCCGACTATCGCCATCGACTTTCTCGATGCTGCTCGCAGTCGACCCAACTCCGCTCGGTTGGGGAATCTGCCATACTGAGGGTTCTTTCTCATGGACGACAAGGTAACTAATTTAATGAGATATTATCTCATCTCTTATCCCAGTTCATCTGCCTCCTTTAATCACCCAGCGGAAATCGCCGTGAATTAATTTTTATTCGAGCTCATTTGAGGGTTTTCTTTCATACATAGAATGTATAGTGCGCCGACACATCAAGACTTTGCGACCTCCTCCAGAGATTCCGTCTCACCATACCAGATCACTTGAGGACGCGCGCGGTATGTTCAATCTCACCCTAAATCGGTTGGCATGCCCTACTTTCCTGAACATATTCTAAATATTGCTACATTTGCATAAAAGGTGCCACATGCACCATATACGTCAAAGGGGATTTTCCCCCTCTTCTTTCTATATTAGGCAAATTAATGCTGTATTTTTCTTTTGATTACTCTCATATTTCCATGACATCATGTTTACCCTATCTGTTTAATTATAGATTTTTGTCCTTCGATTTCAACTATTGTATAGTTTTTTCAATTTGGAACAATATTTTCTTTAACAATCCTACCATTTTCTGCAGCGCATCCCTTGCTATGCAACAGATATGTAGTGCACAATCTTGCCCTTTACATAGATCAAGACTGCACGGATGTCATACTGCACACAAACCATGGATTTACAATTGTTGCTACTGTAAGACTTGATGAACGTGGTGACTCCTATTTTGGCAATGGCTTTTGGAAAGAAATTTCTAAGTTTTATGTACTGAAAGCTGGCACTAAAATTGCACTGCACATAAAAGGGCCTGGTCATGAGATATATGCTAACTTCCCGGACAAAATCATCCGTCCAGACTTTGTTTGAAGTAAGTTTTCTTTTCACCTATCAGCATGTTGTCTTACCCAGCAATGTCAAATTAATTGTGTAGTATTTAAGCAACTAATTGTTATTCCCTTTTCTTACTATATTCCTACCTAATAACTTCTAGTTGCCAATACACTTTTCTATTGCCCTGTTTTAACTAAATATTCCATGTACTCCCATTTCTATCAGAAAGCGCCATTGACAAGGAGACTCCGGAGGTGGAGAACGGGGCTGCCAACATGCGGAGGCGGGGCGAGCTATAACCACAAGCGACTCCAGCATGCCTAGACTTCATCAGCAGCCTCCCCCGATGATATGTTGACAGTCATCATCTCCCTCCTCCCAATCAAATATTCGGCGCGGACAACCGTCCTTTCCCGGCGGTGGCGCCCCCTATGGAAGTCCAGCCTTGTCGACCTCATCGACACCCACGAGCTCTGCCATGGCTATCGCCAAAGCTTGGATGCATTCTCCAAGATCATCGGCAGTCACCTTGGCCCAACCAGTGGCATTAGAATGGGCAAGTTCCGTTCCAACGGCAAGGACTGAGCCAAGCTTGACGACTGATTCTGATCCCCCGCCCTAGATCAGCTCGAGGATCTCACTTTTGATGATGGGCATATGAGGTTGCTGCCAACGTCCACACTCCGCCTCGCGCCCATGCTACGTGTCGCCAAGTTTAGGAACTGCCAATACCCCCCCCCCCCTAATGACGGGCCCGCTCTTATTCTACCATGACTGAAGCACCTCGAGCTCGTCGTTGTTTGCCTCTCAAACGGTGACATGGAGCGCATGCTCCGTGGCTATACTGCACTCGAGTACCTTCGTCTTTGGGCGATCAATGGGTTGAGTACCTTCCACATCACCTCCATGACTCTCCGGACTATTTATGTGTGTTGTTGGTGCAGCAGGAAGACATCACAAGATGTGTACCACGGTATGGTCATTGAGGACACACCTGCACTTGAGAGATTACTTGTAGTTGATCAAGAAGGTCCAACAATAATCAATGTCATTTCTGCGCTGAAATTGACAGTGGTGGGCTACTCGTCTGAAAAGTACTCCGAACTTGTTATTGGATCCACACCCGTTCAAGTACAATAGACGCCTTCTACCTCTCCTTCTACAAATTAATATTATTCCTAATTTTGAAGATGTTTGTTCGTCTGTCATTCAGAAAATGATTCTGACAAGCTTGACCTCAAATCAAGACAAGAAGGTCTTGGCACTAGAATCTATCAGCCCCAACCTGGAGCAAGTTGTCAGTTTCCTGAGATGCTTTCCGTGCCTGGTGAAGCTATATATCGAGGTGATGTTCCTTTCCTATTAAATGTTAACCATAAGGGAGTTTAATTTGTGACACCTTTTTCCAAGTTTACAATGACAATGTACAACTACTTCTGAAGGATTCTTTTGGAGGATTTCAGTACATACATGTTCCACCCTCCCCCATATTGGTTGCTTGATCCATATGGTTACAATCAATAAGCATTTCCCCTTTGGATTCATATGTACTAGTTTTCTTAGGGAACTTTTCATCCACTCCAAACTCTTTTGAAGAAGGCTACATTTATCTAGAATGTAATCAAATGCCCATGTTAATCATGTCAGATCGAAGATGGCATGTTTGTGCATTTTACAAATCTTGCAAACCAAATAGGCCTGTAGTAATGTTCAAAACTGCATGTAGGCACTAACACGTTTTCTTATTTTGCAGATAAGATTAGGCCCAGTGGTGGATAATGTGATACAATATAACAATCACGTTGAATGCCTAGATCGGCATCTCTCAGAAATTACTTTGAACTCCTACTGAGGGACCTTACCGGAGATTATATTCGCCAGGTTATTTGTTCTCAAAGCAAGGATGCTGAAGGAAATGAGGTTTGCCCTACATTTATTTCGCAAAAATGAATGGTTTGTTGATCAGCGCCGGCACCTACGGCAGAATGGAATAGGCTCCAAAAATGCTGAATTTCATTTCGGAACTTCAGATGACAGAGTAATCGGAAGTCATCGTGTCAACCCCATACATGAGTTCTCAGTGGCTGACCCCGTTGCAAAAATTGTGAGGTTTCGAAACCAGACTTAGAAGTGGTAATATTAGTTTGAACCTCTCTGATATCCATGTTCAGCGGATCAGCGCGAGAATTTACAGCTGATGAGCTGAATTTCATTTCTAATATCAGTTTGAACCTTGTAATATTCGAATTTGAGCCATATAACTCTGGAATTTGAACCTTGTAATATTTTGAGCCTTTGTGGTACAATCGTTGAAATGGCATCGTATGAGACTCGTATATTGGTAGCACTATTTTGACCTTAATATGCAATCACTACAAAAAAATACACTTCCGTGATGATACGTGTTTGTCACAGTAGTTCATGTTTTCTGTCATGCATGTACATCCATGACAAATTTATGAAAGAATCAAGATAGTCATACCTGTGCTGTCGTAGAAGTGTTCCATGACATTACCAAAATTATCATCACGGAAGTGTCCACTTCCATGACGATAAATCGCGCGTCCGTAAGTGCTTTCGTCAAGGGTGACCGACACGTGGCATCCACCATAACGGACGCCGTTAAGCTATCGGGTCCGTTTTGGATCCGATAACCTGTTAACAGCCCGACCAATGGGGATTTTCCATGTAAAATCATCATTGGCTGGAGGAAACACGTGTCGGCTCACCGTTGGGACAGATGTCATCCATTCATTGGACCCAAAGCGCCTATGATACATCGACACGTGGAACGGCCCAATAGTGGCCCTTAAAGTTTAAATGGGCCGGCCCAACTAAAGGCCCACAAGATTTTGCGGCCCATAATGGGACGGCCCAGCTAAAGGCCCACAAGATTGTGCGGGCCATAATGGGCCGGCCCAGGTAAAGGCCACAAGATTTTTTCGAGCCATAATGGGCCGGCCCAGGTGAAGGCCCACAAGATTTTTGTGGACCATAATGGGCCGACCCAGCTAAGGGCCCATGAGATATCCCCAACATTAATGGGCCGGCCCAGCTGTAGACCCACAAGATTTTGAGGACCCTAGTAGGCCGGCCCATTAACTCCCTGCCATGTTTTGGGCCAAATGCCGGCCCATATTTGATCAGGTCCATTAATGGCCTGCCATGTTCCGGGCCTAATAATGGCCCATATGAGATCTGGCCCGTTAAAAGCCTACCACGTTCTGGGCCAAATTACGGCCCACATCAGGTCCGGCCCTTTAAGAGGCTTTGGGCTAACTTATGGCCCATATCAGTTTCGGCCGGTCAACTGGACGCTACGCTTTTGGGCCCATTTGCTAAAGGCCCATTTAGTAATTCGGGTTGATATTAGTTTCGGCCTGTTAAGGGCCCGGTTAACATTTCGTCCCTATATTAATTTCGGCTTGTTAAAAGCCAGTCATATAGTTGGGCCTAACTACGACCCGATTTGCATCCGGCCTGCTCGCAGCCGATAATCTGATTGGGCCAAACAAGGACCGAGACAATTTTGGCCTGTTATAAGCCCATGATTTGATTGGCACATTCATGGGCCGGGGTCTATTTCGGCCTGCTGCCGGCCCGTGAGCTGTTCAGCATGTTTCAGGCCCAACCTACTTTTCAGCCTCCTAAAGGCCCATTGAGTTTTCTTGGGAAAATAGGGCCGGCGGTTTACTCATCCTATTAAAGGCCCGAATCTACTAGTGGGCCAGATTACATTTAGGCCTGTTAACGGACCAAGATGACGGGGCCCATGATGTGGATCATACATGGTGATTTGCATGACGGCCCGATTAAGTACCGTAATTTTCCGGGTTGGCCGGTTTACTGCGAAGACATGATATATATACAGTAAAATAACTGCAGCATCGTGAATAAGAAAGAAACCTAGACTATACAATAAAGAAATTACGGCATATTACATCCACTGGGCATCAAAGTTCACCACTATGATAATAAAGCACAAGCAGACAACAGATTACATACACTAGGCATCAAAGATTGCCACCAGTGCAACTAAACACGCCGACAAAATAATATACAAAACCGACAACACTTCAATAGAGTTCAAGAAAGGTTAGCCCTGCTCGGAGCTGCAGCAAGCAAGCAAATGAAACAAGCTGGTGAGACTGCACTTGTTTGACACTTATATCCTCCTCACTCAAAGATAAACAAGCGCATAAATGACAAGTTTTGCACATATAAGTATCAGTCTTGACAATTCATCACATTTCTTCTTGTTAATAAAGTGACACAGTTTAAAATAGCATTAACACAATATGGTATTGTTCAAGTCAAGACATGGCAGGAAATGACATTGTGAAGGAGTTGGCAGCTTCACGACACCACTGGATTACAGATCAAGAACTCATAAGTATCAATGGTTAGTGTGTTGTCAATTTATCCCATTTCAGATTGGCAAAATAAGATCACTTGCTCTGTATAGTTTAATTTACATGGTATGAAGAAGGAACTTGGTTGTACAACTGAAAACTTAAATTGAGAAGGACAAACTTTTGTTTATGAACTGGATTACATAATAAACTTTAAATATGCAATTTGATGCAAACACCAAAAATAAACAGCTGGTGCAGTCATGCCTAACCAAATATACACAACAAAGTTTGAAGGCTTGAGAAGGACAAACTTACATTATTGGTGAAGGCAGGCTCTATAAAGCCCTTGTCCATGCTGATGGGGGGGGGGGCAATTCAAGAAGTTACCATAGAATCTTCTTCATAAGCATTGCCTTTATTCCACATTTTGTTAAGAGTAAATATAGATGTGACAATATAAGAAAAAATGGAGAATATTTAAGATAAGATGAAGAGTGATGCTACATAACCAAGTAGCTATAAATGTAAGTACAACAATACAGGCAAAAGGTACAGCCAAGAGCAATGCAGAGCTAAACTTCTTCAGTACAATTGGTGTTATCCAACCTTATGGTAAGAGTAAATATAGATCTTATGTGTAGAAAATTGAGGGCAAGGGAAAATAAGCTGCAGAGTGATGGTACATGAACAACTACCTGTCAATATAAGTACACTGATAAAGGACAACAGGTACTTACAAGAACAATGCAGAGCTAAAAAATTTCATTGGCATTGGATATATTCTACACTAATGTAACCATTCATACAGATCAGATAATTTGGAGCGAATAATTAATAAGCAAGCTATCATGCATACTACTGTCACATAATGAACCAGGTATGTATGCAAGTACCGTGATACAGGAAAATAGGTACTAACAAGAGCAAAGCAGTGGGCAGCATATTTGCGATATCCTGTCGTTCTTTTCAAACCTGAATTCTTTTTCGAGCAGATTTCCTGCAAAAAAGATCCGTAAGGCACATGCGGAAAAGTAGAAGTTCAAATTGTCATGCGATATCATAGACAGTTCCTCATCCTTGGAACGAGACTAGTGCATAACAAGGTTTTTCCATTCAATGTCTTCTAAATTTAGCACAAGAGACTTCACCAGAAATTCGTTTATAGACTTGCCATCAAAGTGTGATTTCCTCAGGTAACACCGATACTGCTGCAATGCTTCCTTGAAAAGCGCAAGCAAACTTTGCTCGTCATGACTATCCAGATTCACCCTCGCCTACTTACCACAATGTAATGTAAATGATTGATGTGTTCAATCAGCAGAAAACAGGAAAATAATCACCATGAATAATAGCACTTACACGTAAGTGGGACAGGAAGATGTGAAAATGGTGTTTGTCTTCACTATAATATTCCCATGATGGGAATATATGCACGTAGTCCCTAACAACATTGAAAGCATTGTCTTTTAAACTGGGAATAACTGGAATGGGGTTCCAATCTGAAGGATTTGGCCGTCTCTGCAGTTGGGATAGGTCTTCGACCGATGGACTTGTTGTACTTTTTGCTGGAGTGGGATTTTTCTATGGTACGGCTGGTGCTCTGGCAACTGAAATCGGCATACCTTTTGCTGGAGTGCAGGTCCTGTGTGGTGCGGCTAGTGGTGTGGCCAGTGAAGTATGGGTACAGTCTGCTGGATTCGGTCCTACGTTTTGTGTCACTGGTTGTACAACCAATATAAGTGGGTGAAGGAAATATGCCCTAGAGGCAATAATAAAGTTATTATTTATTTCCTCATATCATGATAAATGTTTATTATTCATGCTAGAATTGTATTAACCGGAAACATAATACATGTGTGAATACATAGACAAACATATAATCACTAGTATGCCTCTACTTGACTAGCTCATTAATCAAAGATGGTTATGTTTCCTAACCATAGACATGTGTTGTCATTTGATTAATGGGATCACATCATTAGGAGAATGATGTGATTGACATGACCCATTCCGTTAGCCTAGCACTTGATCGTTTAGTATATTGCTATTGCTTTCTTCATGACTTATACATGTTCCTGTAACTATGAGATTATGCAACTCCTGTTTACCGGAGGAACACTTTGGTGCTACCAAACGTCACAACGTAATCGGGTGATTATAAAGGAGTACTACAGTGTCTCCAAAAGTACATGTTGGGTTGGCGATTTCGAGATTAGGTTTTGTCACTCCGATTGTCGGAGAGGTATCTCTAGGCCTTCTCGGTAATACACATCACATAAGCCTTGCAAGCATTGCAACTAATAAGTTAGTTGTGAGATGATGTATTACGGAACGAGTAAAGAGATTTGCCGGTAACGAGATTGAACTAGGTATTGATACCGACGATCGAATCTCGGGTAAGTAACATACCGATGACAAAGGAACAACGATGTCGTTATGCGGTTTGACCGATAAAGATCTTAGAAGAATATGTAGGAACCAATATGGGCATCCAGGTTCCGCTATTGGTTATTGACCGAGAATAGTTCTAGGTCATGTCTACATAGTTCTCGAACCCGTAGGGTCCGCACGCTAACGCTACGATGACAGTTTATTATGAGTTTATAAGTTTTGATGTACCAAGTTTGTTCGAGTCCCGGATGTGATCACGGACATGACAAGGAGTCTCGAAATGGTCGAGACATAAAGATTGATATATTGGAAGCCTATATTTGATATCGGAATGGTTCCGGATGAAATAGGAATTTTCCGGAACACCGGGGTTACCGAACCCTCCCGGGATGTTGGGCCTTAATGGGCCATAAGGGGAAGAGGAGGGCCGCCCAGGCAGGCGCGCCCCCCCCTAGTCCTAATAGGACAAGGAGAGGGGCGCGCCCCTTCCTCTTCCCCTCCCCTTTCCTTCTCCAACAAGGCAGAGGGGGAGTCCTACTCCGGTGGGAGTAGGACTCCTCCAGCGCACCCTATGAGGGCCGGTCGCACCTCCCCCCCTCCTTTATATACGGGGCAGGGGCACCCCATAACACACAAGTTGATCTACGTGATCATTCCTTAGCTGCAGTCGGTGCCCCTCCACCATATTCCACTTCGGTCATATCGTCGCGGAGCTTAGGCGAAGCCCTGCGCCGGTGGAGCATCATCATCGCCACCACGCCGTCGTCTTGACGAACTCATCCCCGACGCTTTCTTGGATCGGGCCCGGGATCATCATCGAGCTGAACGTGTGCTGAACTCGGAGGTGCCGTGCGTTCGGTACTTGGATCGGTCGGATCGTGAAGACGTATGACTACATCAACCGCGTTGTTATAACGCTTCCGCTTACGGTCTACGAGGGTACGTGGACATACACTCTCCCCTCTCGTTGCCATGCCATCACCATGATCTTGCGTGTGCGTAGGAAATTTTTTGACATTACTACGTTCCCCAACAATGGTATCAGAGCCTGGTTTTATGCGTTGATGTCATATGCACGAGTAGAACACAAGTGAGTTGTGGGCGATATAAGTCATACTGCTTACCAGCATGTCATACTTTGGTTCAGCGGTATTGTGAGATGAAGCGGCCCAGACTGACATTACGCGTACGCTTACGCAAGACTCGTTTCACCGCTTGAGCACTCGTTGCTTAAAGGTGACCGGCGGGTGTCTGCTCTCTCACTTTAGTTGAACCGAGTGTGGCTACGCCCGGTCCTTGCGAAGGTTAAAACAGCACCAACTTGACAAACTATCGCTGTGGTTTTGATGCGTAGGTAAGAACAGTTCTTGCTCAGCCCGTAGCAGCCACGTAAAACTTGCAACAACAAAGTAGAGGACGATAACTTGTTTTTGCAGGGCATGTTGTGATGTGATATGGTCAAGACGTGATGCTATATTTTATTGTATGAGATGATCATGTTTTGTAACCGGTTATCGGCAATCGGCAGGAGCCATATGGTTGTCGCTTATTGTATGAAATGCAAAAGCCATGTAATTGCTTTACTTTATCACTAAGCAGTAGCGATAGTCGAGAAGCAATAGTTGGCGAGACGACAACGATGCTACGATGGAGATCAAGGTGTCGCGCGGTGACGATGGTGATCACGACGGTGCTTGGAGATGGAGATCACAAGCACAAGATGATGATGGCCATATCATATCACTTATATTGATTGCATGTGATGTTTATCCTTTATGCATCTTATTTTGCTTTGATTGACGGTAGCATTATAAGATGATCTCTCACTAAATATCAAGAAGTATTCTCCCTGAGTATGCACCGTTGCGAAAGTTCTTCGTGCTGAGACACCACGTGATGATCGGGTGTGATAGGCTCTACGTTCAAATACAACTAAACAGTTGCACACGCGGAATACTCAGGTCAAACTTGATGAGCCTAGCATATACAGATATGGCCTCGGAGCACGGAGACCGAAAGGTCGAACGTGAATCATATAGTAGATATGATCAACATAGTGATGTTCACCATTGAAACTACTCCATCTCACGTGATGATCGGACATGGTTTAGTTGATTTGGATCACGTAATCACTTAGATAACTAGAGAGATGTCTATCTAAGTGGGAGTTCTTTAGTAATATGATTAATTGAACTTAAATTTATCATGAACTTAGTACCGATAGTATTTTGCTTGTCTATGTTTACTGTAGATAGATGGCTCGTCTTTGTTGTTCCGTTGAATTTTAATGCGTTCCTTGAGAAAGCAAAGTTGAAAGATGATGGTAGCAATTACACGGACTGGGTCCGAATCTCGAGGATTATCCTCATTGCTGCACGTAAGAATTACGCCCGGAAGCACCACTGGGTGCCAGTGCCTGCTGCTGATGCAACCGACGATGTTAAGAACGTCCCGCGAGCAAAGCTGATGACTACTCGATAGTTCAAGATGTGCCATGCTTTACGGCTTAGAACCGGGCCTTCAACGATGTTTTGAACGCATGGAGCATATGAGATGTTCCAGAGTTGAAGTTAATATTTCAAGCAAATGCCCGGATTGAGAGATATGAAGTCTCCAATAAGTTCTATAGCTACAAGATGGAGGAAAATAGTTACACGGTGAACACATACTCAAAATGTCCGGGTATAATAATCACTTGATTCAACTGGAGTTAATCTTCCGATGATAGTGTCATTGATGAATTCTTCCGCCACCAAGCTACAAGAGCTTCGTGATGAACTATAATATGCAAGGGATGGACAAGTCTATTCCAGAGCTCTTCGCAATGCTAAAAGCCGCGGAGGTAGAAATCAAAAAGGAGCATCAAGTGTTGATGGTTAACAAGACCACCAGTTTCAAGGAAAAGGGCAAAGGGAAGAAGAAGGGGAACTTCAAGAAGAACAGCAAACAAGTTGCTGCTCAAGAGAAGAAACCCAAGTCTGGACCTAAGCCCAAAATCGAGTGCTTCTCTACAAGCAGATTGGACATTTGAAGCGGAACTGCCCCAAGTATTTGGCGGATAAGAAGGATGGCAAGGTGAACAAAGGTATATGTGATATACATGTTATTGATGTGTACCTTACTAATACTCGCAGAGTACTGGTATTTGATACTGGTTCATTGCTAATATTTGCAACTCAAACAGAACTACGGATTAAGGGAAGATTGGCTAAGGACGAGGTGACGATGCGCGTGGGAAATGGTTCCAAAGTCGATGTGATCGCGGTCGGCACGCTACCTCTACATCTACCATCGGGATTAGTTTTAGACCTAAATAATTGTTATTTGGTGCCAGCGTTAAGCATGAACATTATATCTGGATCTTGTTTAATGCGAGACGGTTATTCATTTAAGTCAGAGAATAATGGTTGTTCTATTTATATGAATAATATCTTTTATGGTCATGCACCCTTGAAGAGTGGTATATTTTTATTGAATCTCGATAGTAGTAATACACATATTCATAGTGTTGAAACCAAATGATACAGAGTTGATAATGATAATGCAACTTATTTCTGGCACTGCCGTTTGGGTCATATCGGTCTAAAACGCATGAAGAAACTCCATACTGATGGACTTTTGGAATCACTTGATTATGAATCACTTGGTACTTGCGAACCGTGCCTCATGGGCAAGATGACTAAAACGCCGTTCTCCAGAACTATGGAGCGAGCAAAGGATTTGTTGGAAATCATACATACTTGATGTTTGTGGTCCAATGAATGTTGAGGCACGTGGCGGGTATCGTTATTTTCTCACCTTCACAGATGATTTGAGCAGATATGGGTATATCTACTTGATGAAACATAAGTCTGAAACATTTGAAAAGTTCAAAGAATTTCAGAGTGAAGTGGAAAATCATCGTAACAAGAAAATAAAATTTCTACGATATGATCGTGGAGGAGAATATTTGAGTTACGAGTTTGGTTTGCATTTGAAACAATGCGGAATAGTTTCAGAACACGCCACCCGGAACACCATAACGAAATGGTGTGTCCGAACGTCAGAATCGTACTTTACTAGATATGGTGCGATCTATGATGTCTCTTACTGATTTACCGCTATCGCTTTGGGGTTATGCTTTAGAGACGGCGCATTCACGTTAAATAGGGCACCATCAATATCCGCTGAAGCGACACCTTATGAACTATGGTTTAGCAAGAAACCAAAGTTGCCGATAGTTGTCGATCTTAAAGTTTGGGGCTGCGATGCTTATGTGAAGAAACTTCAACCAGATAAGCTCGAACCTAAATCGAGAAATGTGTCTTCATAGGATACCCAAAAGAGACTATTGGGTACACCTTCTATCACAGATCCGAGGGCAAGATTTTCGTTGCTAAATTCGGATCCTTTCTAGAAAAGAGTTTCTCTCGAAAGAAGTGAGTGGGAGGAAAGTAGAACTTGATGAGATAATCAGATCTGCTCCCTTATTGAAAATAGTTCATCACAAGAACCGGTTCCTGTGACATCTACACCAATAAGTGAGGAAGCTAATGATATTGATCATGAAACTTCAGATCAAGTTTCTCTTGAACTCGAGGTCAACTAGAGTAAGATCCGCACTGAGTGGTACGGTAATCCTATTCGGAAGTCATGTTACTTGACCATGGCGAACCTACAAACTATGAAGAAGCGATGGTGAGCCCAGATTCCATAAAATGGCTGGAAGCCATGAAATCTGAGATGGGATCCATGTATGAGAACAAAGTATGGACTTTGGTTGACTTGCCGATGATCGGCAAGCCATTGAGAATAAATGGATCTTTAAGAAGAAGACCGACGCTGATGGTAATGTAACTGTTTATAAAGCTCGACTTGTTGCGAAAGGTTTTCGACAAGTTCAAGGGGTTGACTACTTTGAGACCTTCTCACCAGTGGCGATGCTTAAGTCTGTCTCGAATCATGTTAGCAATTCCTGCATTTTATGATTATGAAATTTGGCAAATGGATGTAAAACTGCATTCTTGAATGGATTTCTAGAAGAAGAGTTGTATATGATGCAACCGAAGGTTTTGTTGATCCAAAAGGTGCTAACAAAGTGTGCAAGCTCTAGCGATCAATTTATGGTCCAGTGCAAGCCTCTCGAGTTGGAATAAACGCTTTGATAGTGTGATCAAAGATATGGTTTTATATGACTTTTGGAGAAGCCTGTATTTACAAGAAAGTGAGTGGGAGCTCAGAGCATTTCGATATTATATGTGGACGACATATTATTGATTGGAAATGATATAGAATTTTGGATAGCATAAAAGGATACTTGAATATAAGTTTTCAATGAAAGACCTCGTGAAGCTGCTTACATATTGGGCATCAAGATCTATAGAGATAGATCAAGACGCTTGATTGGACTTTCACAAAGCACATACCTTGATAAAGTTTTGAAAAAGTTCAAAATGGATCAGGCAAAGAAAGGATTTTTACCTGTATTTACAAGGTGTGAAATTGAGTCGACTCAATGCTCGACCACAGCAGAAGATAGAGAGAAATGAAAGATGTTCCTATGCTTCAGCCATAGGCTCTATCATGTATGCAATGCTGTGTACCAGACTGACGTATGCTTAGCAATAAGCTTGACAGAAGGTACCAAAGTAATCCAGAGTGGATCATCGGACAGCGGTCAAGAACATCCTGAAATACCGAAAAGGACTAAGGATATGTTTCTCGATATGGAGGTGACAAAGAGCTAGTCATAAATGGTTACGCCGATGTAAGTTTTGACACTCGATCCGGACGATTCTAAATCGCAAACCGGATACGTGTTTTTATTAAACGGTGGAGCTGTCAGTTGGTGCAGTTATAAACAAAGCGTCGTGGCGGGATCTACATGTGAAGCGGAGTACATAGCTGCTTCGGAAGCAGCAAATGAAGGAGTCTGGATGAAAGAGTTCATTTCCGATCTAGGTGTCATACCTAGTGCATCGGGACCAATGAAGATCTTCTGTGACAATACTGGTGCAACTGCCTTGGCAAAGGAATCCAAATTTCACAAGAGGACCAAGCATATCAAGAGACGCTTCAATTCTATTCGGGACCAAGTCCAAGTGGGAGACATAGAGATTTGCAAGATACATACGGATCTGAATATTGCAGAACCGTTGACTAAGCCTCTTCCACGAGCAAAACATGATCAGCACCAAGACTCCATGGGTGTTAGAATCATTACTGTGTAATCTACATTATTGACTCTAGTGCAAGTGGGAGACTGAAGGAAATATGCCCTAGAGGCAATAATAAAGTTATTATTTATTTCCTCATATCATGATAAATGTTTATTATTCATGCTAGAATTGTATTAACCGGAAACATAATACATGTGTTAATACATAGACAAACATATAGTCACTAGTATGCCTCTACTTGACTAGCTCATTAATCAAAGATGGTTATGTTTCCTAACCATAGACATGTGTTGTCATTTGATTAATGGGATCACATCATTAGGAGAATGATGTGATTGACATGACCCATTCCGTTAGCCTAGCACTTGATCGCTTAGTATATTGCTATTGCTTTCTTCATGACTTATACATGTTCTTGTAACTATGAGATTATGCAACTCCTGTTTACGGAGGAACACTTTGGTGCTACCAAACGTCACAACGTAATCGGGTGATTATAAAGGAGTACTACAGGTGTCTCCAAAAGTACATGTTGGGTTGGCGTATTTCAAGATTAGGTTTTGTCACTCCGATTGTCTGAGAGGTATCTCTAGGCCTTCTCGGTAATACACATCACATAAGCCTTGCAAGCATTGCAACTAATAAGTTAGTTGTGAGATGATGTATTACGGAACGAGTAAAGAGACTTGCGTAACGAGATTGAACTAGGTATTGGATACCGACGATCGAATCTCGGGTAAGTAACATACCGATGACAAAGGAACAACGTATGTCGTTATGCGGTTTGACCGATAAAGATCTTGAAGAATATGTAGGAACCAATATGGGCATCCAGGTTCCGCTATTGGTTATTGACCGAGAATAGTTCTAGGTCATGTCTACATAGTTCTCGAACCCGTAGGGTCCGCACGCTTAACGTTACGATGACAGCTTTATTATGAGTTTATAAGTTTTGATGTACCGAAGTTTGTTCGAGTCCCGGATGTGATCACGGACATGACGAGGAGTCTCAAAATGGTCGAGACATAAAGATTGATATATTGGAAGCCTATATTTGGATATCGGAATGGTTCCGGATGAAATCGAATTTTTGAACACCGGGGTTACTGGAACCCTCCGGGGATGTTGGGCCTTAATGGGCCATAAGGGAGAAGAGGAGGGCCGGCGGGGCAGGCCGCGCCCCTCCCCTAGTCCGAATAGGACAGGAGAGGGGCGGCCCCTTCCTCTTTCCCCTCCCCCTTTCCTTCTCCAACAAGGCAAGAGGGGGGAGTCCTACTCCCGGTAGGAGTAGGACTCCTCCAGGCGCACCCTATGAGGGCCGTTCGCACCTCCCCCTCCCTCCTTTATATACGGGGGCAGGGGGGCACCCCATAACACACAAGTTGATCTACGTGATCGTTCCTTAGCCGTGTGCGGTGCCCCCCTCCACCATATTCCACTTCGGTCATATTGTCGCGGAGCTTAGGCGAAGCCCTGCGCCGGTGGAGCATCATCATCGTCACCACGCCGTCGTGCTGATGGAACTCATCCCCGACGCTTTGCTGGATCGGAGCCCGGGGATCGTCATCGAGCTGAACGTGTGCTGAACTCGGAGGTGCCGTACGTTCGGTACTTGGATCGGTCGGATCGTGAAGACGTACGACTACATCAACCGCGTTGTTATAACGCTTCCGCTTACGGTCTACGAGGGTACGTGGACGTACACTCTCCCCTCTCGTTGCCATGCCATCACCATGATCTTGCGTGTGCGTAGGAAATTTTTTGAAATTACTACGTTCCCCAACAGTGGGGTGCTGTCTGATTTCTCCGGCACAACCACATTTTTCAAGGACATTACTGGTGCTCCTTCAGGTTCGGCAATCACCCTCTTCCTTTTTGATGTTTGATGCACAAGAACAACATCTGAGTGGAAAAACATGGTATGATGACAGATGGAATATGTATTGATAATGGATGGGCATGGCATCTCGACATATATGATGAGTAAACTACGCAGATGGCGGTGCAACAAAGTAGAAGACATGCAAGACAACATATGCAAGATACGCGCAATCAATAAAACCTTGCCAAATTAGAATAGGTACCTTGATGGGTGAACAGGACAGGCCATCCGCCTTGGACTCCTCGAGGTTAGAATAGTCATTAGGATCATATTCTGAACAAGAATCAACAGGTGGTGAGCGTATGAGTTTCATTGCATCCAGAATGGCACTCAATGCCTTGGTGCCAATTTTGTAAGTCATTGCGGTGTTTAGCTTCAAGAGTGGACTGCTGCTAGTGTGACACAAAGCAGCTACACAAATCATAGTGTAGATATAACGGGAAAACCGTAAGCATCAGAGTAAAATCAGCAAAGTGGAACTTGCTGGAATATATGTGCTAGTATTGCCGGTACGGCTAGAAAGCCTTCGGATACCAGCTCTCTTCAACTGAAGGTGCCGTACTGTTAATATCAGTGTAACTCTCAAAGGCGACACAGCTCCCCGTATTTCCTTGCTATTCTTATAGGATTCAAGTGGGCAGGTCACTACAAATCATATTCCCATGTTTACAAAATCCTACGAATCAAAGAGGCCCAACGAGTTCAAAGTGTCCATACCAACCGACCGTATAGACCTCTACACTGCAAATGTCCTTGCTCATATTCACTACAAGGAACATACTGTACTACTATCATACTCCCTCCATTCCAAAATATAACTCTTGATAGAGATTTCCACTATGGATCACATACAGATGTATCCAGATACATTTTGGAGTGTAGATTCATTCATTTTGCTACATATGTAGTCCATGGTGGAATCTATACAAAGACTTGTATTTAGGAACGGAGAGAGTACTTATTAAAGAAGAATGGAAGAGGAACATGGTAAAGAAGAGCAAGCAGATTTTGGATAATAAAATGTTCATTACACAGTGCCCACACATGATGAACCAGAGCGCATTAAGAAAGCAACTCCCTGTTGTCTCTCTATATGTGGTGCACGTGCTTTTTCAAAAGTAAAGTAGGAACATTAGCTGACCAATTAAATGTTATCTGTTTTAGTAATATCAGATCATATCAGATTCGTACTTGAGCAACAAGTTAGGAATTATGAGTGGCACGTTGTTTAGCTTGATGGATTCAGGAGCGAAGCTAAGCGAATGCGATGATGGTACTTGAATATAAAGGCATGTCTACATTTGGGTTAGTCGACCATTTCAAAGCGGTTGGATGAAGATCCTCGCCTCCTAACCCTTCTTCTTCCCGTCTCTCATTCTTCCCATAGAACACCCTTGCAGGGTCACCGGCCGACCATCGCCCCCACCGCCTGTGTTCTTCCGCCACCCCACCCCCACCCCTCCCCACCAGCGTCGAGTTTTCTTCGTTCGTGAGGCCCCACCACCGCCCCCAACAACCAAAGTCCCCACCGAGCCCCTTCGTTCGCACCGCAAACTCCGGCGAGCTCAAAAGATCGATGACCCAATTTTGAAATTTATTCTCTGTGATTTAACTAGTGTGGAATATAAAAGGGAAAACCATAAGCATTGGGAGTATAGTGTTGAGCGTGCCATGGCGGATCTGAAGGTGCAAACCGGACAAAGGCAACCATGAACCAATGTTTGCTCTCAACTAGCAAGTAAGTGATGGACAAGAAATCAGAGTAAAGCAGTGGCGATCTATTTTCTTGCTGTGATAAATAAGTTGAGCAGATATGAAAGAGTACCGCCTCTGGTGCGGCGCCGTGTATGCATCTGGTGAGAATTTGACGGTGCTGCAGTAGAGATGGCTGTCAGCGGCGTAGAAGCAGATCTAGGAGGGTAGACGGTGGCGGCGGGGCGCGGTGGACGAGATGGTCTTAGGAGCGGCGCCGGCAAGGTGGACGACGGCGGGGATGAAGTGAGAGGACGAGATGCAAGGATCCCGGTCCGAAGCCGTGGATGAGAGAGGTCGATCTCTTGTAATGGATGGTGGCGTCTGGGTATCAGCTCCGGCATGGTGGAGGAGGACGACGGTGGATGGGGTGGCGGATGGAGGAGGCTGGGGTGGAGAGGCCCAGCGAGTACGAATGGGGAAATGGAGGTGGAGAGGAAGGGGGAACCATGTCTTCAGGGTGCGCTTGTCTCAAATGCGAGGAAATTTACAAACTTAGCCCCCGTTTCAAATTTCCTACATCACAGCAATATTAGTCGGTTGGGGATAGGACGGTAATCTCGCATACACTGAATATTTAACGACGAGAGTTTGTTTTTGGCGCCCACCGTGTGTGAATCGGGGAGGGAGTCGATTTCGGCCGAGGACACACTGTGTTTTGGCGCCCACTGTGTATGAATCCAGGTGAGAGGCGGTTATGTCACGTTCGAGTGAAATTACAAACCTACCCCTATCAAAACCTACCGAAATCGAGCAGATAGGCTTTGCGTGGCAGGGATAGGCAGTAGTAATTTCCATCTCGCAGATTTTGGTTTCGGGCGGTTACTGCGACATTCCCTGGTTCATTCAAATTTTTCAGAGTGCACGTTTACCGTGCCAACTCAATTCGAATCCCGTTTGTATTCTATTTTTTTCGGGCGGGATCCAGTCTCGATTGGAATAAAATTCTATATACATCATTTTTTTATATATACTTTCAAAAGCACAACAAAGAATTCTGCTCCTTTATATGTATAATTTGCTTTAAAAATACAATGATTTCAAAATCATAAGGTTGAATTCAAAAAATTAAACCAAATTATATTCTACTAAAATCTATGGATCAGTAATATCTACATATTAAATAAATAGATGCGCGTGAATTCATATGAGTCTGCATGTTTGATAGATCAGCTTTGGTTCGAGTATGGATTACATGTATCATCATCTCGAATTCAAATATTTGAATACCTTTTATGTTCACTCCTTTCACGCCCATCTCTCTCGCATGCATGCTCCTTCATGTAGCGATCACTCTCTTTTCTCCAGCTCACCCGCACGCTCACTTCATGTTTCTACTACTCTCGCAAACATGGTCTCTCGACGTCTCCCTTGAGAAGTGTCACACTCTCCCTATCATTATACATTACACGATTTTCATTATCTCTCACGTCTCTACCGTTCTCTCGTATCACTAGGTACCTAAGCTTTCTTTTCACCGCCACACACACAGTCTCCACTCGTCTTTCACTTTTTGTTTCTCTCTATGGGATTCACTCACACACCCTATATGTCTCTAGATATGAATCATATCACTAAAATTACTCTCTCTCTCTCTCCTGTAGACACAATATTTGTTGCGGCCTCCTTTTCATCTCCATCCCAGACTGACATTATTCATTTGTTTACCAATCAGACAAACTGCCCCCTCTTTCTCTCTCACACACACAACTCATGCTTCCACTCCCCTTCCCGACTACCGTCTCTCTCTCTCACACACACAAAACTCTCGCTTTCGCACCCCCATCTCGTATTTCCCTCACAAACATTTATCTACTAGCCTCTAGATAGGTTTATACACCCGCACACTCGTGCTACCACTATCGCATACATGTCTCTCTCCCGCTCCTTGTATCTATGTAGATTTTTCTTCCCTTCTTGAGACACGCCCTCTTGATCATGCACACACACACTATCGCCTCATTTTAAGATGATACCTCTCGCACACACACTCTTCATGTCTTTATCACACATGCACTCCGTCCTCCTCCTCTCCCCTCTCTCTCTCTCCCACACATGGGCTTTTTGCAACAACTAGCAAGATGCCCATGCGTTGCACGGAACATGAAGATGCATTTGTATGTGTAGTTTATCTTGTGGGAGAAAAGGATGAACAAGGGAAGGCCTTATTTGCAAGTGTGGAGAGGGGTGTGGGTATCTTTTTGAAAAATTGCCATAGTTTCCTTCTTATCCGTCAGATATAGATCGGATGGCCTATATTGCAGGATGGCAGGAACACGATCATCACCGACTATGCTTTTTATAAGAGTAGGGATAAAAAACAGAGTTGGTGTTGATGGTGGGCCTGCCATCCTACAATATAGGCCGTCCGATTTATATCTGACGGATAGGAACGAAACTATGGCAATTTACCCGCACTCCTCTCCACATTTGCAGATAAGGCCTTCCCTCGTTCATCCTTTTCTCCCACAAGATCTTGATGTTCCATGCAACGCACGGGCATCTTGCTAGTAAGAGTAGAAATTAGACATATAGCACTTCTCGAATCTTGAAACCAACAACATTCCTCTCTTATCTCATCGCCAAAGAAATATATTTTGAGTTAAACATAACATTTTTTTAGTGATATATGTATTTCAAAACTAGACTTTTTCTTCTATCAAATGGGTGAATATGTATTAATCTACTCAGATCGTGTGGCAACGCATTGGCACATTGCTAGTAGTTATTATAATTTTGTGGACACCAGACAAATGGTGGAGTACATATACGAAGAGAAGAGGCGCACGCACGCAGTCGGTCTCTCGCTGTCTCACGCACATGTGTGTTACGTAAAGGCAACATTAACAAATAAACCCTAAAACCCTAGGTGCACGATTGCTGCATTCGCGGGTACTGGGTACGTGGTGGAGCGCACCTTTGTAGGAATAGTCAGCTCGCGTGATAATTTGATCCGTAGGAGTTGATAGTCGGGACCATAGGTGAACGACTTGGAGGCGGTGGCTTGCCAGTTGCCACAGATCGAGTAGCCACGTTTAAAATATAATTTTTTAGCGGGGTTAAGAGTTCCGATTTTCAATGGCGCGTTATAAGTACTAAGTAGTTTTTAGAACGATTGGTATGGAGCGAAAATGGAATTCATAGTAGTACCTACTACGTACCTCCTTGGCGTATGGTTGTATGGGTTTATGTTGCGAGAAGTTGAACCTGGTAGTTCTAGGGCAAATACTATGTTTAGATTTAGATGTTGGTTTTCAGTAATGAAAATCAGAAGGGGGAAACCCTTCTTTGATTAAAAAAAACTACTACCTCCATTCTGTTTACTAGTCCCCATCGTTTTTTGGGTCAAAGTTTGTCCATGAATTTTACTTGTAAAATGTGAATGGAAAACGAGATTTTGTTATACACAAACAAAAAAGGACTGGAGGGAGTGATTGCTCTGACACGGACGCGACCTCTCATAGCGCAGGCATTGAACCGGTGCGCCGGCCAAGAGGGCCCCACTCGCTGCAGGCCCGACTGAACACGCCTCCTCGCCGCATGCAACCGGCTTCAGACTGCCCCGCCTTGCTTCATTGAATCCGCGCGTGTGCCTACAACACGTCCTTCCGCGAGCCGGCCGGCATTTTAGAACACAAAAAGTGATCAAAATATAATTAATTACGCATGGTCTTGACTTGTTGTGCTCGCACTGGTAGCAGGAACTAGAGGTTTTTCTTTATTCATAACTCTCCTCAATTTTTTTGGCTTTGAAGTGAATCATGCTTGTGGACATTATGTATGAACGTGGAGATATCTGTGAACATGAGTTTGATGTGGAAGTTGAACTTGGAATGTCGGGCTTGCCGTGAACTATACCATGTCCAATGCTTTGTCTGTTATTGTTTGGAAAGTAATTGCTGTTATTACATGACCCGAAAATATATATTTTGTGCCACATCAGTAGATGCACGGACATCACAACAGGCATGCTGACTGGATAAACATTTGAACCTAGCTACTATGAAGGAAATTTTGTATGGACAACAATTTTAGATAGCAGGAGACGCCTAGCCTGCTCTGCCTCTGCTAGCTTATTTCTGGCTTTTTCCATCTCTTATTTGGCATGGGTGAAGAGAGCATCTGATTGCTCTTTTTGCTTCTTCAGGAACTCAGCTACATTCTCAAGGGCTGCTACACGCTTTCTTTCAGCCTTTACTAGAGCCACAAGGACATGAACAGCTGAGGACTCCACCTAGCTTGTGTGTAATCCAGCATCATCTGGGAATTTGCACCTTGTGTCTAATCCAAGATCATCGTGAACTGCACCTTGTGTGTAATCCAGCCTCATTCGGAAACATGATCTCGAGGTTGACCATACTTCCCTCCTCGCAGAACTGCATCGACATGAAGTTACTTCTTTTTGGATAATTACTCGAGCAACCCAGATCCATTTAGTAGAAGCCGAGAAACAGAATCGAGAAGTGAATTCACAAGGAAAAAAATATAAAAACAGACTACACGGTGAGAACACCCACTTCCTACATCAAGCTAAAAATGAAAGCATTAGGACGATTAAGACTCTTCTTATGACACATCAAAGAACACGAGGCTTAAGAGAAATAGAAAATACAACATATAAGAACCAAAGAACACGAGGCTAAACGAAAGTAATTGAAAGGGTGTTACTTACCAAAGCTCGTTTTACAGGTTCGGTGCAGCTCCTCTTTAACTTGCCATGCTCCTTGAAGATGTCCCCAATATCCCGTGTTTGGTCTTCATTGCTCCTCTGCATGTTCGCACTCGTGGTTTTAAAATCTCAACATGGCAAGAAAAATATACTACTAGTAATAGTCGCGCATCTTGTGGGCAATATTAAAGCACTCGTCTGGCATGTTAGAGCATCTCCAACAGAATCATAGCATGCGGCGCTTTAAAAAGCGTTCTGATCTGAGATCGAGAAGTAGAGATAGAGAGTAGAGGATAGTTCTTGGCATAGATAGATAAAAAAATAGATTATTCAACTACTCCTCGTCGTCCGACTCCTCCTCGGTGATGTCCTCCTCCGACGTCTGACTGTAGGCGTGAAGATACCGATCATCGTCGGATTCCTAGGGCGACGCTGCTCTTAGCCTCATGTTGAATTGAGCGTCCGCTTTTCGCCTACGCTTGTCCTCGTGATAGGCGGCTCGCTCTGCCCTCCTCTTATCCCTCTCCGCCCTTCTTTGCTCATAGAACTCACGCTCGTTGATGATGTCCTGCGGGAAGCGTTGGCGCCACAGTGCCATGGCTTCCTCGTCCATCTCGGTGAAGCCGAGACGGTGCTCCCGCCACCGGTTGTCGCGATGATCCTCGTCGATGATAAGCCGCAGCAGAGGCGCGAGCTCCTGTGCCTGCTCCCACGTCGGCATGTTGGGGAAGTTCAATGTTCTATGAGGCCACCGAAGGCGCCACACCGCCGCATCGTACGCGCGGGCGGCCTCGTTGGCGTGTCGAAATTGCCGAGGCCGAGGCGCATCCCGTGGAACTGGATCTCGGCGGAGTAGCCGCAGGAGGTGCGCGCGTGGACACCGCGGTATCCCCAAGTTTCCCGACGACGCTGTGGCATGGTGGCGCGGCGGCGGCGAGGCGAGAAAGAGCGGGGAGAAAGTGGTGGCGAGGCACAGAGAAGGGAGAGAGCGGTGGCAAGGCACAGAGCGGTGGGAGGGCGTTGGATTTTCTAAAGGGCGCCGGACGCCGCGCGCCAAAACTAGCGCATGCCCAGCCGCTTTTTCCCGCGCGTGCAATCCTTTCCCGACATCTCTGCTATCTCTACTTTATTCTGTACTGTTATATTTATTTTATATTTTATATTTATCTCTACTTCTCTACTCTCTATTTTTTTTCTCTACTTTTTATCTACTCTTATAAAAAACAGAGTTGGGGATGATGGTGTTCCTGCCATCCTGCAATATCGGCCATCCGATTTATATCTTACGGATAGGAAGGAAACTGTGGCAATTTTGCAAAAACATACCAACACCCCTCTCCGCATTTGCAAATAAGGCATTCCCTCGTTCATCCTTTTCTCCCACGAGATAAACTACTCATACAAATGCATCTTGATGCGTGCAACGCATGGGCATCTTGCTAGTTCTAAAAAACTATCCATCATTTGCCACACTACTAGCTGTAGATGAAATACATACCCAAGCACAGCGCGATACAGGAGTGACGCACAATTACAAGCTGATATTCTGTTGGACAATGGAGGCTATAACCAATTACTTTTACGGGAACAATAGCAGCCAGGAAATTTGAAGGGTAGGTATGAATAAAATTGGAACTGCACATGTACTGCTAAGTGATTCAATACACACATTACCAATCGAGGAGGAGAACGATGGTCGCGGCGGCCTCTGTGAGTCATGGTCGGCAACGGGAGTCAGTTCATTGTCCACGACGGTGGTGCTTCTGCGCTTGGCGTCGGCTTCCGGGAAGCAGATCTGAGACCGTGGAAGACGATGGCGGGGAAGAGGCTCCGTGTACGACGACGACGGTGGACCGGCTCGAGTCGCATCTGAGGTCGTCGATGAGGCGATCGCTGCGATGGACGAGTCGCCCGATGTACAAGGGAGGAGCACAAAGGCTGCGGTGCCGTGGAGAAGTCTATTTTGCGGTGGGGATAGAAAATGGGTAGTATTCAGGTGTACTACTCTGGGTGCCGGGGTGGGGTTGGCTGGGTAGGGTGAACCTGAAGTTACAAAAACAGCCCCTACCAACCGTCATCCGTAGGCCTGTTCTGAAGGCTATGATGGTAACTTCCCACTGCTCGAATCAGGGTCGCGGGAGATTTTCCGGCCGACCTCAAAATTTTGTGACACTGAACTCCCCTTGTGGCGTGTTGGGTGATTCGGCTAAACAACTAGCGAGTAGTACTAGTAAACTCTGCATATTAGGTTTGACCGAAGTCAAACTTCCTAAAGTTTGACCAAGTTTATATAAAAATATAAACATTTACCATAACAGATATGTATGATGTGAAATTACATTCAATAATGAATCTAATGGTATTTATTTGTTATTGTATATGTTAATATTTTTTTTATAAACTTTCTGAGAGTTTAAAAAACTTGACTTTGACCAATGCTAATTCGCAGACTTAAATAAAACGGAGGGTGTACACATTTTTTTTCTTAGTATGTAGTTAATTAATCATTTGTTGAAATTGTGAAATAAATATATTAGGCTACTGACTTCGAATGTAATGGTCTATACAATTCAATAGGTACAATCATTGTCGAATTCCAAGATGTATACGAGGTCTATAGTACTTCACAACATGCTCAAACTCGCATAATCCCAGTCAAATGACAATCAAAATGCATTTCTTAGTTATTACTTTGTAGGATGCAACAAAACCAACAATAACTCTACATCAACCATTATAAAAGCAACATTTTGAACATGTCCCAATGTATGAATGAAACATGCAGAGAGATCTTGCGAAGATGGAGCAGATAGGGCGGGAAATATTGTATGTATGTGGATGAGAGAGTAGGAGACAAACCTAACGAAACAGACAGAGGGAGATAGAGAGAGAAAGAGAGAGGAAGAAGTTAGGTCTGTGAGAAATATGGTGACATGTAATATACGTGAGATGCGTGTGCATCCGGATTCTGTACACGTGGAAGGAGAAAAGACAACAGGTTTGATGAGAGAGCTGGAAAAACATGGACGAGAGGGGAAGGATCTCGTGTGTTGAGGGATTGATAAATTTGTGCGGGGGAGAGAGGGATTGGTAATTTTGTGCGAGAGAGAGAGGGTGGGGGGAGGAGTGAGTCAACCGTCGTCACATCATCCTGCTTCCAAATGGCCCCGCATTCTCTAGCGCAGTGTGGTCGCCGTCTTCGATCTCCTCGATGCCCTCTTTGAAGATTGAGGTGTTGTGCATGCTGGGGTGCGAAGAAGCACAAGCGGGAGTGGTCGCCGTATAACCTTGGATGGGGATGAATTGTGTGCTCGGGGAGGGGGTGTGTGTGTGATGTGTGTTGTGTGTGTGTGTGTGTGTGTGTGTGTGTGTGTGTGTGTGTGTGTGTGTGTGTGTGTGTGTGTGTGTGTGTGTGTGTGTGTGTGTGTGTGTGTGATATTGAGAGAAAACAAACCTAAGGAGAGAAATGTGTGTGTATGTGACAGAAAGCTACTTGCTAAACAGGGTATTCACGAAGAGATTGTGCGTGCAAGATAGAGAGTGATGTGTGGGCTTTGAGGTGTGGGCAGGGGTCGGGTGAGGGTGTCAAAATGTGCGCGTTGATGCATGTGTTACATGTGATCGTGCGAGGGACAGACGAATCGAGAAAGATGGTTGTTGTGTTACGGATGCTCCTCTCTCTCTCACACACACACAAGTAAAATAGAAGACCGTTCTCTCATGTATACACAACGTATCGGCATCTGTCTATATCTCACTCATGCATGATCATTTGCACATTCACAACTCTCTATGTCTCTATCACACGCACACCGTATCCACATTTCCCTTCCGCCACAACACACATATGGACACATACACACGTTCTCTCTCAGTCACACACACAGGGGCTGTTTGGTTTGAGATTAACGGGCTGTTTGGTTTGTGACTATGGTTGCCCCATCTTGCCACACCTAAGGTTAGGCAACTTTGACCAATTTAGGAGGGTGTTTGGTTCAAGCCTTACCTTAGGCAATATACATTTTGCCACACTAGGGCCCCGCATGACATACACTCACAAAGTGTGGCAAGATTCCCTTAGGCTTGCCAACTTGTGGCTCTCAGGGGCTGTTTTGTTCTAGGCCTAGCATTGCCGCACTTTGCCACACATTTTTGCCAACCTTGCCTAAGCTTAGTTCATTAAAATGAGATCCACAAGTTGGCAAGCCTAAGGGAATCTTGCCACACTTTTTGTGTGTATGCCATGTGGGGCTCAAGTGTGGCTTGCCTAAGGTATGGCTTGAACCAAACACTCACCTAAGTTAGTGAAACTTGCCTAACCTTAGGTGTGGCAACCTTTGGCAAAGTTAGTCACAAACCAAACATGCCCTCATTTTAAAGAACTAACCTTAGGCAAGTGTGGCAAAAATTGTGTGGCAAAATGTGGCATTCCTAGGCCTAAAACTAAATAGCCCGTAAGTTTGCCTAAGGTTGCGACACATAAGGTTAGGCAAGTTTGACCAACTTAGGTGGGTGTTTGGTTCAAGCCATACCTTAGGCAAGCCACATTAGGGTCCCACATGGCATACACTCAAAAAGTGTGGCAAGATTCCCTTAGGCTTGCCAACTTGTTGCTCTCATTTTGAAGAACTAACCTTAGGCAAGTGTGGCAACATTGTCTCTATGACAAGTGGGCCATAGGGGCAACAAAGTGTGGCAAAAACCAAACACATGCCAACTAAACTGCGGCTGCCAAATTTTGGCTTGGCAAACGGTGGCTGGGAACCAAACAGCCCCAAAATCAGTATTAAAAAAACTAGGGCGCACCTGAAGTGTCCAAATCCAAATAAACACGAACTGGAGCTAAACTCAAATATATGGAAATATTGTAGCATCAAGAACTTTTCCCAGAAAAAAATTTGAGTAATATTCGGGGATAGTTTTCACATACACAAAAAGGTTTGGTGGATGTCCTTCGAGCGACAAGGTGGCCTTGCCGTTCGATCGACCACATGCGTCATGGTTCACACACTTGCACAGGATTCTGTATCGTGGTTGTGGTAACTAATAAAAGCGTTGCCTAAGTCTAATGTTTACATTTACTAGTACGGTTTTCATTTAAGTTTGACCAACCCTATATAAAACTAAACTAAGCTCCCATACGTGCACTCATCAATATGCTACCGCCGCCGTTGCACATGCCGGCGCCCGCCTGCTCCAGCCAACAATTTCTCGCCCATCACCGCCGTGTCGCCGCCAAGCCGAAGGCTCGCCCGCTCACGTCGTCTGCAGTCCCTCCTCGCGATGCCGCCGCGCTGCCAAGCACGTGAGCAGCTGGTGGAGCCACGTCTATGCACGCAGTGTACGAAGAGGACGACGAGCGCGTGCTCCAGCACGCCGGCGAGGAGGAACTAGCATGTCATTGTCGTCTCCGCCCCGCGCGAAGGAGGCACGCATGGTGGCTGTCGCGGCAGCAGCCGGTCGCGCGCGCGTCGAGCCCGCAAACCGGGTGCGGACGCGGAATGTACCTTCAAGACCTTGAATGCCACGTGAATCCTGCAATGTGAAGGAGCAATTTGTGTCAGTCGACTCTTGTGAGCCGTTTGATGCAACATGGATGGCTAGAAGGGCTTCTTCAACCTCCGAAATAGATGCACGGTTCATCTTCTCAGCCCGCCACACGCCTAACTGCCTGCCGCCGCCGTCGCGCCCTCCCCTGAACCGCTTGTCCGTTTATTTTACCAGGCCACTTATTACTGGGAGTGGTCGGGTTTTGTGATATGACGGCTTTACTGCCGCACCACGAGCGGGGTGAGAGGTGAGACTCCCGTGCAGCGCCGCACTTTACACTAGTACTACTACATCAATCATGGTTTATCCCCCATTGAATTTGACTGGAGATTTAACTGACAAAATGTTAGTGCATGTCAACAAAAACAATATCGTTGGATTCATATTTGAACATAGTTTTCAATGATATAATTTTAGGTGACATGCATCATCATTTATCGTACTATATATAATGTTAGTTCAACTTTTGGTCATACTAATCTATAGTAAGGTGCTCGTGCGTTGCACGGAAGAGTGAAATCCATTGATCAGGGAGATGTTTATTTTGACAAAGGATGTGGGGGTCATCTCATGTGTAACGGGTATCGATAGGTTTGTTTGGATGTTATTTCATCTCTAGAGCTCACAAACATCCGGGTGAAAATAGATAAAAAAGTATCTTTTGCAAACAAAAGCGTTCAACTGTTCAACCTGCATCCAAAACTTGTGAAGAAATAACTCTTATTGTGCTTTGCAGGAAATGATCTTCAAGAATTAGTTTTTGAGTATCCATTGTTGTACATGTTGGCTACAGATGACATGGCACTTTCTTATAGTCAATAGTTGGCTATACTATTTAAGTATTAACCATGCCCTTATACACCTAGACAGAGGGATTAAATTAGGATGACTTGGAAGGGGGCAGAGGATATGTAAGAAATGGTTCATCATAAGTCTTTCACCAGTACTATAGTAAAAATTCATACATGGAAGATTCTAGACTAAACCATAAATGGATACACTTTTATTCATGCGCGATACTCCAATAGAGCAAGATCATGCATGGAAGTCTCCACATGCTTAGACAGCGGATTACATTGAGCGAAGACTAATGATCAACATTTAACTTGAATATGCAGATGTCCAGGTGAACCTCCTTGGAGTCCCCGTGCACATTGTTGGGGGTCAAATAACACCGTGCGTCTTCAATGTCCACATCGGCGGGAAAGTCCTAGCTCGGCAGAGTCCAAGTATGCTTGGCGTAGCCAGTGTCGCCGCCCACGGACCTCCGAGGGGTAGTAATAGTGAGCATGCACTCGTACATCGGCCTCGTTCCAGTGTCAGCGTCAGCGGCGTCTATAGAGATGTGGCGGCAGCCTGCGCGGGCCTCGCCGGTGGCCACGATCAAGAGGAAGACACCGTCGTCCTCCTCCGAGACTAGCAGGCGGCGCTGATCCTCCAGCGACTCCCGCATGGTGAACGGGTAGCACGTCTCGTACTTGATGTTCTTCGCCAAGGGCCAGTAGTGATTGTCGCACGCCTGCGTCAGGTGATGCATGATGTCCGCCGGTGAGCCCCAAAACGGAACCGGCACTCATAGCAGTAGACGAAGGGCTCCTTGGAGGCATCAACTAGGCCGTCCATGAAACGGGAGTGGCTATAGGGGACGTTATGCCAGTTGAATATATGAGCAAGTTACTATGAGATTTACTACAAAATAAATCATGACAGCTATAACAGAGATTAAACTAATCATGCGGACTAGCATAGTAGATGATTAGATCAAATCTAGGACACACACTAGAAACATGAATTCTACCACGATTTCAAATAGGTAGGATAGAAACACATATGGTGCAACGGGAGCAGCACCATTGGTGTTGAGGTTGTCGCCCATGTCGTTGAGGAAGAGGTTGCCGAGGTCGGGGAAGAAGTCGTCGTTGGTGAAGTCGTCACTGCTAGCAGTCGCGAGTGTGCGGTCCCCAAATTTCAACAGCGCCCGCCGAATAGAGCGCAGGAGGGAGTGGATGTAGAGGACGTTGCGTCCGCCTAGTGGAGCACAGGAGTAGCCCACGAAGCAGTAGATGGTGCTCCTCCCCAGTCTCCATTCTTATCTCTATCTCTACTACTCTTCTTTGTTTTTTATAATATACTAGTTGTAGTTGTCAAATCGAGTAGTAATACATCGTCCACTACACGCCCGGCTGAATACGCCTCCTTGCCTCCATCAAACCCCTCCGTTGAACCCGCATGCAAACCGAGAAACCTACTCCGACCCGCGGGAGGAAATTTGCCGGTTGCCGTTGGAGAATAATAGTCACGTACAATCTATTTGAGTTAATTGCGTGTATGATTCTCCCTCTATAAAACGTTAATTGCATCCTTAATACTATATTCTAAGTACTCTGTGGGTTCCACTATCAGTACAGTGTACATGACTTGCAGGCTGGCTACAGATTCATACAGAAAGTTAAAAAGAAACAAATCCATGACTTGCAGGATTGGAGTTAGCACCGATGGTGGTTCGTAGTCGTTCCACGCTCGGGCATTGAAGTTTGTAACTATTTTAGATTAGAACATACTACTCCTCCGGTGCTAGTAGTAGAGCAGAGTCCTACTCCACTACTACTCTACTGAAGCAAGTTAGGGCATAGTAGCAGGTACTGTACGGAGTACCAGTACTGTGATCACTCAAGCAAGTGGTCTAACTTCGATATGACCCTACGATGCTGGTATGTGTCTCATAAGTCAAGCGGCGTGTTGTAGTCATCATCACCTGTCCACTTCACGCAGCACATATTCGCTTCTCCATCTTTGTCCGCTCTTCCATCCCTGCTAAGGCGCCTCCCCCGCTCATCTGAAACCAAAGCACTAACAATGGTAGAACCGAGCAGCGTCCACCGAAAGAGTGGCTGGAATTCACTCCCTACAGAGGTAATCAAGCTCATTGTTTCGCGTGTGGACAATCTCAGTACCATGCCGCTCGCCGCGTGCTCGTCGGGGCTGTACCATTTACTCAAAGCCCTCAGGCCGGAGCTTTTTAAGCCAGCTCCTTGCTTGCTGATGCCGCCTGATCTTCAAAAACTTCATCTCAAGCAGCATAATGATCGTAGGGTGGCGAGCATCAACCCCCTTGACTGCGATCCGATCCCCGTCACCCTCAACTACATTAACGGTATGTACTGGGTCGGCATGAACACGTCTGGGATGGTGCTCGTCGACGGTCACGACAGCTGGATGCTCGTGGAGGTCTACACCGGCGATTGATCCCCTTCCTTCGATTAACACTGCCTTTGCTTTGGCACCGCGCCCGAATACTCGAGAATCTTCGGTAGCCAACATGATACAAAGTTTGATTTTCTCAAGGTTGTAATCTGCCAAGTGCCCACAAGATCTGCGAATTATAAAGACTTCAGGCTAATTTCATTCTTCCACCGCGGTCTCGCCTATCTGACAGGTCACTGCGGTAAGTGGATAAATTTGCACGTCTATCGCCGGATCATACATCCTCCATGGTTCTCTGATGCCATTGAACACAAGGGCTTCATTTACGCTGTCGACTCCTTCTATGGCTGGACGTATTGCTGGCCTACTCCAATCATCGCTACAAATGGTTGTTACAGTAGTATGTTACTTTCCTATGATATCATGATGGCTTTCTTATATTACTGTCAACATTTACTGAAAGGTTTGGGCGGCTGGAGCAAGAAGACCAGAGGTTGAAGAAGCACTACGGTCGTTGGATGGACATCGTACGGTCACTGGAGCTAGAATCGTTCATATTGACTAAGTTGACAAAGCCCTTCATCCCCGTCAACTTAGTAAGCTCAGAAGTCAGCCTCCCACCAAGGTGGGTCCCAGCTAGCAGGGGGAGTATTCAATTTTTTGTGCGTAATAAGGAGGCACTTCCGGTGGGTCCGAGCTGACAGCGGGGGAACGTTTTTTTCACGAAATACGATGGCCCGTCAGGTGGGTCCCAGCAGTCAGGGGGCAAACATTTTTTTTCACAAAATACGGTGGCCCGTCCCATGGGTCCCTAACGTCGATTGGAGGAATCATTATTTTCAGCGTAATAAGGAGGCACTTACTTGCTGCGCCATGGACCCACCGAGACTCTGACGTCAAAGATACTTCCGATGGAAGTCATTCCTTGACCACGCTGACCTCGCCGCGTTCCATTGCATGCATGCGTCCATGGGCGTGGTGCGTCCCCACTGTCAGCCTCTCACGTACAGTCATCTTCCGATGACTCTCGGTTTGTTGACCACGTTGACCACACCGTGCCGAGTGCACCCAGACTGGAACAACCCGGAGATGGGGAAGATGGGGCAGTGGAGTCGCAGATGGAGAGGAGTGGGAAACTTCACTAGTTCGGTCTTGGCGGCAGCACAGCCATGCGGTGCCGCCACGGGAGACAGGAGCAAGAACAAGAGGTTGAAGAAGGAGCACGGCTGTTGGATTAACATCCAACGGTCCAGCTGCTAGAATCATTTGTTGATTAAGTTGACAAAGCCGTGCGTACACGTCCTCTTAGTAGGCCCACAAGTCAGTTACCAAATCTGACGGGTCCCAGTTGTCAACGGGATGAATAATTTTTTTTCACAAAACAAGGAGGCACTTACTTCCGTGCGAAGATACAGCCGGCGGGTCCCAGCTGTCAGGTGGAGGAAACATTTTTTTAGCTTAATAAGGAGGAAATTTCCTTGCGTGCGACCAACCATGGACCTCGTGGGTCCCAGCCGTCAGGCTCGCCACGTACAGTCCGATGACTCTCGTTTGTTGACCACGCCGCACCGAACACAGTGAGGCGGTGGACGACGGCGAGGCCCCGGACGGGAACGACTCGGAGATGGGAAAACGTGGCAGTGGAGTCGAAGATTGAGAGGAGGAGAAGGGTTATAACTAGTTCTGTTGCAGCGTGGGCTGTAGTCTGTGGAAAATAACAGGAGGTGTCGAGGGGTGGAGGGATAGCCTGGCCGGCGGTGGGGTAGCGCTTCGCAGCGGTGAGTGCTAAGCAGAGCCGCTAGCCGCCGGAGGCCGGACCAGGCGGTCCCGGCGACGCTGGAGGAAGAAGACGAGAGATTGATGGTGCATGTCGGCCGTTGGATATAAATCCAATGGTTGTGGATGATACAATCATTTTTCGACCAAGTTGACAATGCCCTACATAGGCTTCGACCTATTGGCCCACATGTCAGCCTGCAAAAATGTGGCATATATTTAACCCATGTTTACTAGAATGTACAGTCCATTTGCTGGGCTGGGTGAACAAATAATTTCGCATCAATCAGGCCCATTTATATTTTCTAAGAAATCCCAGCCCATTTGCACTTCCTTGAAATACACGTATTAGGTGGGCTCATTATATATAATGTTATGTTAGAAGGAGCAATTAATATCAAAGAATAAACTGGAGAGGCACATTTTTATATATATATATAATTAAGAAATTAGCGTGTTATTGATCAAAATAAAAATGAGCGCGTTATTATTAAATTGGTCCTTAAAATCTTCAAGCTTTTATGCGCAATCACCAGGATTTTCCTTGCACGTGAGTCAAAAACAACCAGGATTTTCCGTTAAACATTTACTTTTATAAGTTAATAACACATGGGATGTTTTTATAATGTATATATAAGTCTCTATAAAATATACAATAATAGTAATAATATAAATATATATAATGTGGTTAGAAGGGAAAACATAAACTGGACACATCATTACTTTTATATGAGACCTGCGTTTTATACCCCACAGTAGGCATACTAACAAGTTCACACACAAATACGACAGAAAAGGTAAACATTCATATCAAACTCAGGTTCACAGGACACGTTCATATTCATAGCCAACATTCACTATCAACAACTCAAAAGATTCATATATACACAAGCTCAGCATATCTATGCATCCAAATGATTGATAGATCACACGACAATATTCATACATAATTCACAAAAAGATTCAGATATACACATGTTCAGTATGTTTATGCATCCAAATGATTGAGATCACAGCCAATATGATCCATGCACGAACTTTGATTACCTAGAGTACAGACTAGTAAATGGTGTTCAATCGGAGGTACTTCTTGCTAACATTAGTTCTTGTACGAGTAAACTTTCGAGTACATAAGAGGCAGCACAAAAAATCTGAACTTTGCTTGTAGGTTTATCCTCAAATAGTGGCCTCGTGCCGAGGGAGGTTTGAGCAACTTGGCCACTACTTTCATCCAACTAGTTTACTGGCTCATCTTGGTCCCAGATCTCGCCAAAATTCTACATTGCGGGCGAGAAAGGAGGCGGTTGAGAAAATGAACCACCCAAATTTTTTGTGAAGTTCAACTGAAATGGAGCATCCTTGGCGTGCAGACTGATTAAGTGCCAGATGAATATACACGTCAACCAACTTGGCTGGAATCTTTAGACTCCATGCCATATAGTTCGCTACCATATGTGCCGATAACCAAAAGGCATAAGTTGGGACCAAAGACTGGACTGCGTTTTTCTGGGCTATGCACCAAGCAATATTTTGGTGTTCACTCTCCTAATACTTGGAGTTTGACAATTGGTTGACGCCGGTTGATATTCGAATGAATATAGGCACTTCTTGTCAACATCGATGCTTGTCTGAGTGAACTTTGGAGTACATAGCAGCAGCATAAGTACCTGCCCATCTGATCATTTTGTGTAGTTCTACTGAAGTCACCCGATGTAATGATTTGCCTGCGAGTTCAGGCTCCAAATTACTCCTTTATGAAATCGGCAAACAGTAGCACAATACCAAATTACCAATACATATGACAGGCACAATAATTAGGATAAAGACCAGTACTAACCTGTGTGAGGTAGCATATCAATTACTATTTCCTTTGACTGGAAGCCGAGATAAGCCATGCGACTGACAGCAAAGGAAGAAAGCAAGCGGAGATTAGCGACTGACAGGAAAGGACGGAAGTTGTCGATGCAATGAAGCACCCAAAGTTTTTGTGCAGTTCCACCAAAATCGAGCATCCCTGTTGGCACATATATTGAGAGAGTGAGATTACTGTAATAGTGGGACTAGTTGTTGAAACATACACTAACAAATAGAAGCACCCTCATTATCTTAATGGGTAAAGTTAGCAACATAGTAGTCTTGCTTAAAGAGAGGTATTAGTTTATTTAATCAGTGCCAATTAGCTCAACTCAACACTCAAAGCATTTCCACTTATCATAGGTTGCAAAACTTAAAAGTGCTAAGATAAAGGAGTTTCTCATGACAGTAGCACGATACAAATAGAGATGACAACAAACTAATATGGATGAAGGCCTTAGGCCCGTACCAACCTGAGAAAAAAGCTTATTCATGTAGTCCCATAAGAGATGATAAAGCACTCACTGGAATTATATTTTTGCGCACTTCAAATGTATGGTTGAAATCACTCTTGTTTACCAGTGCTGAGATTATATCAAAAGATTATCAAGAACTTCCAGCAGAGTTAAAGCACTGGCTGGGATACAGTTCATTGTATTGTCTTGTGTAGTTCCACTAAAATGTATGATTGGCACAACATGATCCCTGTTTGCACAAGTAGGAACAAGGTGAAACCTTCATTAGGTTAGTGAGAAAGGATAGGAAGTCATTAGCATATTACTCAAACAGTAGCATCAAATTCATGATGGACAATACGCAAAACATTGCCTCATTGAACCAATGGCAATAAATTGACATGCAAAACAATAGCACTGTTATGTCATGACACTAATAATATTCCCTCCCTGCTCCACCACATGATTCACCTCCATAGACAAACATTCACACGTACATGATTCAGCATAGGGTCCTACTAAAGATTTGTTTAACTCCAACAGGAAAATTAGGCAGTAATAAATTAGTGGTACTTAAGTACTCCTAATTAATTAAGTGAGACAGTAGAAGTGGAAGGGCTCCCTGGAGGATCGTCTCACATGTATGGTAGTCGTTGCTAGAGCCCTTGAATGGCCTCGACTGAGGCCTCTGGCTTCAGCAAGATTGCATTGGCACTGTTTATTCTTCTTCCTCCTCCTCTTCATGCTCTATTTCTCTTTCACCTCACCAGTTGGTGAAACCAAGTACATGATTGGCCTTCTAATTCAGAATTGGTTTTGTCAGTGAGGGAGTACAAGTGTACTAGTAAAAATCAGCATTATTTTCTCATGGCAGTCGGAAAATAGAGATGAACACATGCATTAAATATCATTCTTACCTAAAGGAAGTTTATGGCGCCAATATGGATGATGAGGATTGGAACACAAATCTCCCTTTGTGCAGTTCCACCAAAATGAACCAATTGTTCCATTCTGACATTCTAGTTAAACATCACAAAATTCACTTCTTTTAAGAAGAGTTTTGTGCGGTGCACCAAAAGGTCACAACAGCAACCAGGTGAATTGGATATCCCTGTTTGCACAAAAAGGCACAGAGGAAACAGTCAGAGTCTCAAACAATTACAGGCAAAAACATTTGGCTACAATTGCCAGAGTCTCAATCAATTACAGGCAAAAACAGTGGCATGGCTTCATTTTTACCAGGGACATTATATTAAGAACAGCTAAGGCTGCGTTCGGTTCACAGGTTTGGTGCAGGATTTTCGTAGGAACACAATTCCTACGGTATTCTTTCCCTTCCAACCGTTCGGAACACGGGAAAGGTATATAGTGTTTCATAGGAAAGCTGGTCTGGTAGTACTGATTCCATAGGATTAGAAACATCCACGCGCTGATCATTTTTTGGGCGGAAGCCCGAGGCAGGCACTCGCTGCCATGCGTTAGACAGGTTGCTGTGCTGTGTTTGCCGGAATAAAAAAATCAACCTATGTGTGGTACGTGAGGTGAGGACAAGAGTAGTCACTGTGCAGCTGAATAAACAAATAGCATCTCATACTGCCAAGCATGCTACTCTAAAAAAACAAATCTGTACATTTCATAGTCCATCGGAACACATTCTCTTGAGAGTTTCCTCCGGTTCGTTGTTCCATAGTTTTATACCTACATTCCTTTCCTATTCCTCTATTTTCATCAAGATCTATGTTTTCTGCCCCTTTATTCCAACCGGAGCATAAATATTTAGTATAAGGGCATGGGACGGTGGGTGCACCAGCAATACAACACCATGTACGTAAACAGGGGCATAAAGTGGTGATTCATAGTTTGTTGCCCCGAGAAACAAACATCCAAGAAACATATCTGGGTTGGTCCCATTTTTGTTCACTCTAGCCACCTACTCCTATGTGTGAATAGCAAATCTAGTCCTGGCCATACCACTGTGTACAGCGTTACCCCTATATTTCCCTTGTTGACCAAGAGACCGGTTGGATGACCAGTCTGTACTACTTTCACCCCCTTTCCGTCCTTTTTGTACCTAGTCCGATGTACATACTAAATTCCCCCACCCCCACTTTATTTCTTGTTTGAACCCAGTACTCCCTCCGTCCGGAATTACTTGTCATCAAAATGGATGTGTCTAGAACTAAAATACATATAGATACATCCATTTCAATGACAAGTATTTTCAGACGGAGGGAGTATAAGATTCGACTCCATGAAGTAGCTTTGCCTCTGACAATAGAAGAAAAAAATAGGTGACGTTGGACCATCTGATCGAGAGGGGCTGAGAGGTAGAAAATGATGCACATGCAGCGATGCAGCGAGCTGGGGAAGTAGAGCTAAGGCGGTTTCGAACGAAGATATACCTGAAGGTCATTGGGATGTGGATAGGTGGGCGGCTGGAGGCCGGATCCGCCCACAGGCAACGACGAAGGGATCGGAGGACCTCCCGCACCGGCGCTCGGCCAGAGATAACGGTGCAGCCGGCAGTGGGTCTCCTCCCTCGTTGTCGACGACAGCCTAAACGCTGCCCCTCCTCCCCTTCATCGGCGGAGGGGGGTACGTCCGAATCTGTAACCAGCGGTGAGGATAAAAAGCCAGTGTTTTTTGAAGGGAGAAAGACAGTGTTACTACCCCTATCTTGTTTAGATCTGGAGAGGATAAGAGTATGTGAATAGAGCAACCCTAGCAAGCAAGCGCGGAGGCTCCGGCCTATATATAAGTAGTGGGGTAGTTTTCCTTTTTCACTCCATCAAAACAATCGTTTAAAATTGTGTACTACTACATGCCGGTCGCGGTTTTTAGTTGTTGATTGTTTTTGAGATAGCTACCGCTTGTTCCAAGTGGTGTTACGATGTGCCAGTCGCACTTTGTATCGTTCAAGTCTGGTACTACAAGTCCCTCCATTAAATGAACAACCACCCCCTCGTAAAAATTGTGAATAAGCCCACGGCTAAAATTAGCGGAAACGTGGGTTGCCCCAACATGCATTATTATTTATATTTTCTACTCCCTCCGTTCCTAAATATAAGTCTTTTTTATTAGACACACCTAAGACAAGATTTTTTATTAGCAGTGAACCCCACATGTCATAGACACAAAAATTGTGGCAAGATTCCCTTAGGCAACCCAAAGTGTGTCTAACAATTTGAGCAACTCAGGTTAGGAAAGTGTGGGAAAAATAATGTGGCAACATAAGACAAACATAGTCAGAATCCAAACAGCCCCGTAATTTTTTGTGACATGCATGAAAATTTGGTTAGTTAAATTTATAGTCAAAATTTGGCAAGGTGCATCAATTAAACACATGCAAGTATCAAAAGGAAAGTCACGACATGCATGCATGTGTTGTACTCCCTCCGTTTCCAAATATATGTCTTTTTAGAGATTGCAACAAGTGACTAAATACGAAGCAGAATATGTCTACTCCTACATACGAAGTAGCCCATTTGAAATGTGTAAAAAGACTTTTATCGAGTGCAGTGCTTTGATGTGTCGCATCAACTCGTACAAGACCAAGAAATTTGATTACTACGACGCCCTCTCCCTCGCGGACTGAGCTCCGGTGCCTTAACTGCACATGCCTTTGGCTGCATGATAGGAGGGCCAACCACCTGTTGGGCACACCTGTCATAGATGCAAAGGCAGGAGCAGTAAGTAGAAGCTTTCGCTACACGCTATCCTTCCCGCACGAGGTGGACGGACATGCAGCAGTGGATTCGATACTATAGAAGTAGGAGTAGCATCATTGTTCGTCTTCTCAAAGAGGCGAAGAGCCAAGCGCAACCCAAACGTGGCAGTTGCGAACGCTCGCATGGTGCGGTTCCATGGAGCACACATATACTAGCCAGGCTCTTGCATGAGACAAAATTGCTAGTCCCTCCTTTCCGGTTTATAGTGCTCAATTCAAAAATCTCACCAATCAATGTAGATGGTGAGTGGTGGAATACAGTTTGTAGTTTTGCAAAAGCACCTAATTAATGCTCTTGTTTTCCTCAAAAAATTATGTTTATCAATGCATTAATTGCAATGCATGCATGCATAAAGTACATGCATTGGTCAATTTTCTCTTAATACTTGCATGCAATGATTTAATGCACCTTGGAATCTGAAAATGTGATGGAAAACAACCAAATTGAGCCTTATAAAATGGAAAACATAAAATTTTGAGATAAGCCCTATAAACCGGAAAGGAGGGAGTATTGTTTAACAATTAAACTCCATTATCCATTGGTTGATACTCATTCTTCATAGGTCCACGCGCTTAGCACCGTTTCCTCCTGGGGTCACCAATGTTTATTTGCTAATTAATAGCATTGCATGCAATGAACTAGCCATTGCAAGTCATTAAAAGCATGCACACCTCTCATCTCTTATTGGTTGATATGTCAAGAAACACGAAACAAGGTAGAAGTTAATGCACCGCGCCTAAGTGTTTTGGGACTATTTGGTTTTCGTAAGATGACTTACACACCTAGACGGAGGGAGTAGTATAGACCTATAAACCGGAAAGGAGTATTTGCCTTTCTAGAGATTTCAACAAGTGACTAGACTACACCATGTGCAGTACCCCCTCCCTTCCCGTTTATAGTGCTCAAATCTCAAATCTCATGAACCAAGGCATTTTGCGATTAGAGGAATGTATCTCGTACTTTACAAAACTACCCTAATTAAACTCATGTATTAATTACGTAGTTCTCTCGTTTTCCTCTCCGCCTTGGTCGCGGTGCACAATATTGAGCACTCCTATATGACTAGCCGCTCTATCTACATGTGGGACATTTCAAAGCATCCGGGCCCGCGTGGCATCCACCAAATGATAGCGAGGTGCTACAGTCGAGGCTCACCTGTCACCCCGGTGTGGCCGTCATGACCCGTCATATCACAAAACCCACATCTTTACCAGCAGTGGTAAGGTGGCCTCCAAGTTGGATTGGACGAAGCAACCATCATTTCATTGGGCACGCTCGTTCAAGCCCTTTCTTCCTTTCTTGAAGAAAACCTCACTCTGTGCTACTCACTTCGCCATTTTTCTTACTGCCGATGAAGGAAAGGTGGGCGAATCAGTTATGCTGCTATATTTTCATTCCAATAATCTTCTTTTTGTGAAGCACCGACCGATTCTCACATCCTCTTCTTTTCCCGTTTTCATTGCGATTGTGGTTTCCTTTCGATTGCTTTTTGTTTGTCAGTTCATTGATGGATCCTGGAGCACTAGGCAAAGAGTTGCCGGCGGACAACCCACTGGAGACAGCGATCTCCAGGAAGCGAGCACCAACCAACGAGTTGACCATGTTGGTGGGCCAACCCATGGAGACAAAGAACTCCAAGAAACAAGCACTGGCCAAATAGTTGAGGATGTTGGCGGACGAACTCCTCAAAGGAAGTTGGAAGAACAGCAAGGGCCCCACCGTGCCGACCGCAGGAACTCTGATTGCCACCTATGTGAGGCTCAAGACCAAGTTTGAGGAGACAGTCGCCGTTGAGAAGCAGTATTCCCCTAGCAAGGTGATGGCCCCCATCGAGGACGAGGAGATGGCCCCCGGAGGGATGAGATCCCCCGGTGAGCTGCACAAGGTAAAAAATAATGGCTTATTACCATAGTTGTGGTTTTTGATTATTTGCAATGTGCTTGCTAATATGTTAGGGTTGTGCAGGTGCCGGTGGTTGTCCTTGATGATTCCGATGTCGTGGCCCGTCCTGTTGGCATCGCCCCGGAGATCGATTCCGATGCCGCTGTCCATCCTGTGGACATCGCCCCAGAGATCGATTCCGATGTCACGGTCAGTCCTGTGGACATCGCCCCAGAAATCGATTCCCATGATGTTGTCCGTGATGTGGTCATTGCCCGAGAGATCGATGGCAAGAAATAGTTGCTCGCACTAATCCTTCAGGGTAGTTTGCATTGCCTGTGTTTAATTACCGTAACGATCGTGTTATCAAACCATCTTAGGGCTAGTGCACTTTGCCTTGTGTGGGCGGATCTTGCTACTTTTGTTTGATAGTGAATCATCCGATGAATCATGCAAACCCTCTCCGAGTTATGGAAACAGATGTATCCTCACCAGCTTTTGATGTAATATATGGCATGCTTAGATTAAGTTTGAACTGTTTATCATATCAGCAGGGCTTGTTTGATGATTCTTGGTGTTAGTAGGCTAGCTACTGTGCGAGCTATAGTACTTGCAAAACACTCACCGAAGAGAAACGTTGGGGGATGATGAGCTCGTGGTACGCTTATACTTATCCCTCGTCGATCGACCAATAGCCCTAGCTCCTAAAATTGTAGGCTTAGCGATCGATCAGACAATAGTCGACATACATTCAGGCCTCATTTGGTTCATAGGGTAGGATGATCATAGCAAAAGTACAGAGAACATGCAACACAAAATCATAGCAGTGTAGAGACGCACTCCCTCCGTTCCAATATAGATGACCTAGGCAGGCTAGTTTGGCCTAGTGGGTTTCAGTGATATGACATGGTACAGTGCCGTCCAGTCTTCGCGTGTGGTAGCAGTATTGCGGGTATAGTATGTTTTCTTGAAGAAGCGGAATTCAACGAAGTCATGATGGTTCCTTCGTCCGAACAACTTAAAGTGGGAAAGGTTGGGCCTGCGATACGACCGGGGTAGACCAGGATAATTTTGTGCATGGCAGGTGGACCAGGATGGTCGACGTCCCACATGTGGGCGAATGAAAGTATTCTTTCCGATATAGAGTACGAGCAACGAGTATTCATTGTCTATTTTTGATGAAAGCTATTGTCTCCACTGTTACTCCTTGACTTTGTCAAGGCCTCTCTCTCCTCCAAATAAGTGGGGACTACTTGCTATGCATGCAGCGGGCAGTCAAGGTCTTGAGGGCCAGGCGGTGAGCGGACTCGAGCGGTCCGACTCCAAATGGCCCAACTCACATTATCACCATATATTTCTTGGAGTCCGTGCGCGGCGGGCGGGCGATCTCTTCTCCCTCGCCCGTTTCTCTCTTCTCAGCCGACGCCCGCCGAGCGATTAGATTTCGGCTATCGACGGTTTATTCAATTATGGTCCCACATGTCAATGAAATTGCAAGACAACGTGTGTCCCCTCTGGTGAGCGGCATGCGAGCCAGACTGTCAGGGTTGCGACGCGTACGAGTCGTAAGTGTGCCGCCTTTTCCTTTAGAACTTGCGAAGCGTAACATTTTCACGCGATGGATCGATAGAAATCCAGAACAAAATGACGAGGGCGGTGCTTTCCCACTCATTAGGCGGGCTAGTTCGAGTGATATGACGTGCTACAGTGCCATCCACTTGCTCCATTTTTATGTAAGCAAGAGTTTACACTCTTACGCGGGAGGAGTGCGAAACACCGCGGATCTGATTTTGATCGAGGCATAATTGTTCCCTGCCAAATAATGGAGGATTGTTAGCGATTATAGCATGATAGTTAGGGCATCTCCAGCGCTGGCCCACAAATTTACACCGGCATCTGTCCGAGGACACTGATGGATGCCATCTGATGCTGCCCGCATACCTTTCGACAACTGTATGAACTAACCAGGCGAAATTCGTGCAAACAAAGCAAATTTCAAATTAACCGGATGAAATTCATTACATTTCAAAAACTTTTCCTACAAATTGGACGAAATTCATTACACATTCCGCACAAATCGTACTAAAACCTACTGTAAACCTAATCTAAACAATCGCCGGCGCCCGACCACCATGTCCGGCCATGAACCCGAGAAAGCTGGCCATTGACTTTGCCTCCTCCTCATCCGCCTCGATAGCCTCCTCCTCCGGAGCACAAGGTTCTGAAGATTTCCACCTCCACGTCACCGTCAAGCGGCTAATCGGCCGTCGATGTTTACCCCACCAAGCTTGGCGTCGACTGAGTGGAGTAGCGGTGGCCTTCCCGGGACCAGAGCGGTGGCGACCTACTGTGTACTGCTCTTCCTCGCTGCCGGCTGCGCCACAGACGCTGCCAAGCCGGTTTCGGGTCGTGGCGGCGGAGGGCGGCCGGGGGTGCGGCGATCTCCTTCATTTGCTCCTGCGACGGTACGTCGAAGAGAGCTTTGGAGCGCGCCCGGAGCGGAGCCGCCGATGTCCCTCGTCGCTCATGCGACGAAGACGTCCAAGAGAGCTTCGGAGCGCCAGGAGGCCATGGTTGAAGTGGTGCCGACAGAAGGAAGGGACCAGAGGAGAATAAGTGTGGGTCTTTTGCTATGGCTGGGAGCTGGGGCTCAAGTTAATATAGCGGGCGGATGGCAATGAGCCGCGGCAGACGGATGGACAACTGGCGCCGGAGTAGGTTCATCGGGCGTGAATGCGGAGTAACATCAGTAGCTAGCAAGATCTTCTTGGTACAGTAGTTTTCTTCAAAGCGGAATTCAATGAAGTCATGATGGTTCCTTCGTCCGAGCAACTTCAAAGTGGGAAGTGGGCCTGTGATTTGACGGCTCATTAGTCATTGTTACTGCGGCGCGACGACCTGGGTCACTCTCCCTTGGAGTTCTGCGTGCATGGCAAGTGGACCAGGATGGTCGATGTCCCACATGTTGGCGAATGGAAGTATTCTTTCCGATATCGAGGAGCAAGGAAACCGCATGGTATAGTATCACTACTGATTGGTTCGCAAAAAATAGTATCACTGCCGATTTATAATTATTTTTTATTTCTGATGAATGCTAGTGTTTCAACTCTTACGACGAAGGGTGCCAAACACGGCACGTGCTGGATGTCCCACACGTCAGGGAAAGGAGTGGGACATGAACAGCGTGGTAGAGCCCAGTGTAAAAAATAGCATGGTAGAGCGTCTCCACTTCTTCCACTTCTGGGTCGGAGACCACACGTAGTAGTACTTAGTGGTATGAACGATACAAAGTGCGACCTGGAGAGAAAGACATGTCTAGTTGGAAGGTCTCAGGACATACACGCAAACAAATATAAAAGTTAATATGTGCCTCCAACTAATATAGTAGTAGTGGAGTACTTAGGCACGTACTCCATAACATCACCGTGCATTGCACGTACACCATTTAGTGGTAGTACGTAGTAAGAGACAAATGTCGCCTAAGAGTTCACTTCTCGACCTACTTTTGGGTGTTTGGTAGAGTGTATGGAGGGTGCATGAGTCCACACTAGTTTAGCACAAATACACTAGAAGCATACATGAAGAGAGCATCCATGAAGAGGGGTGTTGAGTTGAGCATGCATGAAGAGGGAACAACTGCTGAGACGAGAACGCAACCAAACACACCCTATATGCCATGCATGTTCATACCAATTGTGCCTTTCTACTTCACTTACTGCGCTACATTACTCAGGCTCGTACGTCCACTCCTGGGTACATGTCCATCTCGTAGTTCCAGTCCCACGTGTTCTTCATATAGATGGAACGATCCTTGCATAACACGTGCACCATGATGCTAGATGTCTCGCGTGTTGGCAAAAGGATGAACAAAGCTCACATAAAAAAAATAGAGTGGAAGAACATAGATTCTGGACGACCGAGAAGGAGCAAGGAACCTCGTGGTGGAGCGTCTGCACTCATAATATTTAATATTATTCGGCGATATAAAATTAACCAATCATCTCCACAGTGGACTAGAAGAGTACAAAACACGGCAGCCCAGTGTAGTTACATCATACTAGTACATGGCTAACCCACACTATCACCATATTTCTTGGCTTCCGTGCGACACCTATCTCTAGTAATCCAGCAGCCTGTATCGCTTCTCCCTCGTCGTCTCTATCAAAGTGCGGCGGGCTGGCGTTTCTGCCGTCTATTGAGGTCGGTTAACTATCACATGTTAGCGACATGCCAATAGCATTCTAAAAAAAATTCCTTTCACGTTCCGTTTTCAAAAAGAAAAAAATCCTTTCACGCATTTAATTTGCTGTATGCTTTGAGCAACTTGCATGTCCTATACTGCTCCTATTTGATACTCTAACTTAGCTAGAGGTTAGACTAACTCATGACTAACCCTGAACTAACTGTAGCCAAAGAGGTGTTTGGGTGATAGGGTTAGATTGACAATAAATGCACTTCATGGAGAGAGAAAAGTGATTTTTCAGTGGTCCCAATGAGAACTATCTCCAATTAGCACCTCTTGGGTGGGATAGTTTTTTTTGGTGGGTTCGGTGCAACTTGCTCCAATTTAAACCCTCATGCTTGGATACTTTAGGGCTATTCGAGCCCCAACTAGCTCAAACTAACTCTAACCCATGGATCCAAACAGGGCCTATGGCCAGTCTCGACGCGAAGCAGTCGCGTGCACCGGGAAGCGACGCTCTCTCGGCCGTCGCGCCACTTCAAAGCTGGCGCCAGTGAGAGGTCGCCTCCGCTCTGGCTGGGCATTAATGCAGCACTGACGCTCCAGGGCGACGCTGACCGTTTCACACGGGAAGCGCGCGCTAGCAAGGGAGTATAGGTTTTGAACCGTTTCAGGTGTAGTACTGGTAGTTTGCAAAACTACTCAATTATTGCACTCAGTTTCCTAAGAAATTGTGGTAAAAAATGTTACTCCACAGTCCGCTTCCCTTCTCCTTCCTCTTCCACCGCCACAGACGTCCATGGGAAGTGACCGTCAACCCTTATATAGGAGTGCTAGCACAAAAAGATGCATGCATGACCACTAAAATTTCCATATTAAAGCGCCGCTCCGGCGGGAGTATGGCGTATGTTGTTACCTTCGGCCGGCCCATAGCTACCGGGCGACGGCGACCAGAGAAGATGCGGCGGGAGAGGAATGAATGCAACTACTGTTTGGGTTCGCCTTCTGACTTAAATAAATGCGCAGCATCACGTGTACCCGCGGTTGCACAAATTGTAACATACTAAATGTGCGCTTAAGTGGGCGTCCACGTGGCTGGTGTGTGTGTGTGAGAGAGATTCGAGAGACAGTGCGTGTGTGTGACTCTACTCTTGGAGATGTACTCAACCTTTTGCATCGGGATATAAGTATAATGGTATTTACTTTAGCTAGTGATTTACGTGGCCATGTTAACGTGGTTGTGTCAAAAAAATGTCACTTCCTGCTCGTGATTTGCGTTATATAATTACAAGCAAGATTCTCGTGCATTGCAGGAACATCAATATGCATTTTTTGCAAAACACCTGTTGTGATTGACCCATGCTGGAGTAATCCCATGTGTAAAACAAATGATATCTCGAGAATTTTATCGGAAAACTGGTATCTCGAGAATGTCATCGAAAAATGAAAGATGAGAGATAAGGCGAGGAGGAGGGCGTGGTGGTGGTGGTGGTCGGAATGGGCGGAGGCATGGGGATGGACGGTGCCGGCAGGCGGCAGCGGCCACCATGCATGCTATATTGTTCGAGAGACTTATTCCTTTTTTAATTGCTGAGCACTGAGGTTGCGGGAGATAATGATGTGGAGAGAGGTGTGGGTATCTTTTGTAAAATTATCATAGTTTGCTTTCTATCTGTCAGATATAGATCATACGGTCTGTATTACAAGATGGCAGGCACACCATCATCGCCAACTCGTTTTTTATAAGGGTACAGATGATAAGTTTGCTGACTACTAAAGTAAAGTGGAATTTGTCCATGTTATGCAAGTAAATAAAGGTGATTGTTTATCATATGGGTAAGGTTGGATGAAGGGTGGTAGGAACAAATGCTCCGGCTAGAGCATGTGTGTGTGAGATGGAGTCTTAGTGTGTGTGTGGGGTGTGTGTGTGTGTGTGTTTGAGAGAGAGAGAGAGGAGAGAGAGAGATGGCGTCTTAGTTTGTGTGTGTGTGTGAGAGAGGGAGATGGAGTCTAAGTGTGTGTGTGTGGGGGGGGTGCGCGTGTGTGTGTGTGTGTGTGTCGTGGGGTCCTCTGTGGCGGATGTAATTTAAGTGTGCATGGCTTCATCATAGAGAGGTGATGTGTATGGTAGAGGCCACCAACGATGGGGTGCGAGAGAGAAAATGCCCGTAGAGAGGGAAGAGAAGGTGCGTGCGCGTGAGAAGAGTCGACATCGAGAGAAAGTGTTTGTTCGAGAGACACCGAGGAAGACTACTATATATCGATGGTGCATGTAGGCGGGAATTAAACAAAGGGATGGTCTTATTGGTTTCGGGATATAGGGAAGAGTGAGATCTTGGGGGGTAGCTAGAAGGAGATTATTAAGTGTGAGTGTGTGTTTTACCCATCCAGGCGGAAGTTATGTGCACAAAAGAGGAGAACGGTTCGATGTGGCGTTAGGATTGAGGGTAATTAACTACGTATGACATAGAGACCTTGAACGTGCATGTGTGAGAGGTATACATGTATACGTGGGATGTGTGTGTGTGCGCGCGCGCATGATCGAGATAAAACAAAGAAGATATAAGTCATAAGATCAACGACATGGGAGAGACAGATCGGTATGACAATATGCATGCATGTGAGAATGCAGGGAAGAAGGCCCGACAATTGAGCATGTGTTTTTGTCTTTAAGAGATAGTGGTGTGGGCTGGTGCATGCATCTATGGCGAGCAGAGGGGGTGAGGCGCAACGATTGTGCAAAAGAGATCAACCTATAAATGCATATGTATGGAGAGACATATATAGTGTGGGTGATAGGAAGCAAGACTCCGTGCGAGAAAGAAATGTTGATGGAGAAACTACAGATAGATACCGAGATGGAGATGCTAGCTAGAGGGACATCCACTAGTTTGGGTGGTTCAAAGGGTGAAGTTACATATGTGTGTGAGAGGGCACTTGACTGCATGTAGAGAGAAACATATGTAGTGTGCGTGATAGGAATCAAGAGTGAGGGCGAGAAAGAAGGTTGATGGAGAAACAGATAAATAGAAAGATAAAGATGCTAGCTAGTGTGTGTTAGAGATAGAGTCGAGTGGATCGGAAGGCTGGGTTATGTGTGTGGGTGTGAGAGAGATAGAGAGAGGGTGCATGTGAGTCACATACAAACAGATATTAGAGAGAAATGAGATCCAGAGAGACGGAGTTTTGTGTCTGCAGAGAGAAAGATATTTCTAACGAGAGTGATAGCTAGAGAGACATATGAGGGAACATAAGATATCTCTAGGGGGAGAGGGTGTGTGTGAGCGACATACAAGAGAACAATGGAGAAATATGAGACCCTGGGAGACAGAGTTTGTGTTTGTGTGTGAGAAAGAGATATTGAAGTGGAAGAGTCGTAGGTTCTCATATCTATGGAGCGAAAGTCATCTCTGTATGAGGGGTGTGCGAGTGGCACACATGGGAATAGTAGAGAGAAATGAGACCCCGGGAGACAATATTTTGTGTTTGTGTGAGAGAAAGAGATTCCACATGGAGAATCATAGTTAGAGACACATAGAAGGGAGCGAGATATACTTAGAGAGATATAGAGTGATGAAGGTCGAGGGAGAGAGTACCGTCAGTGTGTTACGAAGATAAAAGATCATTGTCAACATACATGTAGCACGAGAGATACCTGAGAGACGATGAACGCGTATAGGTACAGAGAGATAGTCCTATATAAGCATCAGTGATAGCTATATGAGAAGAATATCTGGATTAAGGGGGATTCAAATATTTAAACTAGAGATCACGACATCGATAATATCATAACGCAAATTGGTGTATCAAACATGCATATTCATTTGAATTTGGGCACACGTGTAATGTTATATAGTTTATCAATATTGGTGATCCATAGATTCTTCAATTACAAACAATGCATGGTTTATATGCAATTAATGTATAAATGGGATTACACTATATGTTGCGTGTGTGAAACACATTATACATGTTTGAGAAGTTAAAAAACCCGCATGAAACACACATTAATTGGAGACAGTTAGCGAGGAATGCATACATTGGATTTGAACATAAAGTGGTTTCAAATATTTGAAAATCCAAATTGATGGATACAACCTTATGAATCTGAGATCATGCCATTTGTAAACCATATTTATGTATAAATGGTGTTGTGCTTTTAAAAGTATGTATAAAAAATGATGTATATAGAATGTAATTCCAATTGAAAATGGATCCCGCCCAAAAAAAAATAGAATACAAACGGGATTCAAATTGAGTTGGCACGGTAAACGTGCACTCTGCAAAATTTGAACGAAGCGGGGAAAGTCGCAGTAACCGACCTAAACCAAAATCTGCGTGATGGAAATCACTACTACCTATCCCTGCCACGCAAAGCCTATCTCCTGGATTTATATAGGTTTCGTTAGGGTTAGGTTTGTAATTTCACCCAAACGTGACGTAACCGCCTCTCACCCGGATTCATACACAGTGGGCGCCAAAACACAGTGTGTCCTCGGCCGAAATCGACTCCCTCCCCAATTCATATTCATACACGGTGGGCGCCAAAAACAAACTCTCGTCGACAAATATTTGGTGTATGCGAGATTACCGTCCTATCCCCAACTGACTAATGTTGCTGTGATGTAGTAGAAATTTGAAACGGTGGCTAAGTTTGTAAATTTCCTCGCATTTGAGACAAGCGCACCCTGAATACATGGTTCCCCCTTCCTCTCTACTTCCCTTTTCCCCATTCGTACTCCGTGGGCGCGAAAACACCCTCTCCACCCCACCCTCCTCCGTCCGCCGCCGTCCGCCACCCCATCCACCGCCGTCCTCCTCCACCATGCCGGAGCTGATACCCCGACGCCGCCGTCCATTACAAGAGATCGACCTCTCTCATCCACGCCTTCGGACCGGGATCCTTGCATCCCGTCCTCTCACTTCATCCCCGCAGTCGTCCACCTTGCCGGCACCGCTCCTACGACCGTCTCGTCCACCGCATCCCGCCGCCACCGTCTACCCTCCTAGATCTCCTTCCACGCCGCCGACAGCCATCGCTACCGCAGCACCGTCAAATTCTCAGCAGATGCGTACACGACGCCGCACCAAAGGCGGTACTCTTTCGTATCTGCTCAACTTATTTATCGCAACAAGGAAATAGATCGCCACTGCTTTACTCTGATTTCTTGTCTTGGTTGCGAAGTTGCCTTCGTTCGTTTGCACCTTCAGATCCGCCATGGCACGCTCAACACTATACTCCCAATGCTTATGGTTTTCCTCTTTTATATTCCACACTAGTTAAATCACAGTAGACTAAATTTCAAAATTGGGTCAGTCGATTTTTCAGAGCTCGTCGGAGTTCGCCGATGCGATCGAAGGAGCTCGGGTGGTTGTGGGGCCTCGCCGAATGAACAAAACTCGACGCGGGTGGGGGTTGGGCGTCGGTGGGGGTGGGGTGGCGGAGGAACACAGGCGGTGGGGGCGGTGGTCCGCCGGCGGCCCATGCGTGTTCTCAGATGGGAAGAATCGAGACGAGGAAGAAGAAGGGTTAGGAGACGTAGGATCTTCATCCAACCGCCTGAAATGGTCGCGAGACAGCTGGGAGTTGCATTCTTAATGCGCTCTGGTTCATCATGTGTGGGCACTGCGCAACCAACATTTTATTATCCAAAATCTGCTGGCTCTTCTTTACCATGTTCGATAGAGCTGGCATGTACGTGATCGATAGGCTTTCAATTACTAGCGGCAATACAACACCATATTTTCAAGCCAGTTCCACTTTCCCCAATTACCTATTGTGGTTATGGTGTACCCCTGTTATGTACACTATGATCTGCCTAGTTGCTGTGTGCTCTTGTTATCATGGTTTGGCAATAAACTCTCTATACAAGATATTATGAACCTATCATCCGCCACTATCCTTACTTAGGAGCCTATTTTTTGTGTACTTGTGCGGATTATATAAATGCACGCACCATATTACAGCACACATGACCTCTCTCATCAAAATCCAAAGATAGCACATAAGTGTTTACATGTGGGCCCTATATTAGAATATCATCGCATTACAAAGATAATCTCACAACTATTTATGTTTTCATGGTTCTCAGATATTATACGTAATTACAGTGAATATCAAAATCCGCGCATCAGAAGAATATTGTGGAATATTGCAATGACTTACAAAATTGGCACCAAGGCATTGAGTGCCATTCTGGAAGCAATGAAACTCGTACGCTCCCCACCTGTTGATTCTTGTTCAGAATATCACCCTAATGACTATTCTAACCTCGAGGAGTCAAAGGCAGATGGCATGTCATGTTCACCCATCAAGGTGTCTGTTCTAATTTGGCAAGGTTTTACTGATTGCGCGTATCTTGCATATGTTGTCTTGCATTTCTTCTACTTTGTTACACCGCCATCCGCTTAGTTTACTCATCATATAACTCGAGATGCCATGCCCATCCATTATCAATACATATTCCATCTGTCATCATACCATGTTTTTCACTTAAATATTGTTCTTGTGCATCGACATCAAAAGGAAGAGAGTGATTGCGAACCTGAAGGAGCACCAAAGAAAGTCCTTGAAAACATGGTGGTGCCGAGAAATCGAGACAGCGCCCCACTTATATTGGCTGTACAACCAGTGACACAAAACATAGGACCGACTCTAGCAGACTGTACCCATACTTCACCGGCCACACCACTAGCCCCACCACACAGGACCTGCACTCCAAAGAAAAGGTATAACGATTTCATTTTCCATAGCACCAGTTGTACCACAGAAAAATCCCACTCCAGCAAAAAGTACAGCAAGTCCACTGGCCGAAGACCTATCCCAACTGCAGAGATGGCCAGTTCCTGCAGATTGGAATCCCATTCCATTTATTCCCAGTTTAAAAGACAATGCTTTCAATGTTGTTAGGGACTACGTGCATATATTCCCATCATGGGAAGGTTATAGTGAAGACAAACACCATTTTCACATCTTCCTGTCCAACTTATGTGTAAGTGCTATTATTCATGGTTATTATTTTCCTGTTTTCTGCTGATCGAACACATCAATGTTTTACATTAGAATGTTGTAACTAGGCGAGGGTCAATCTGGATAGTCATGACGAGCAAAGCTTGCTTGTGCTTTTCAAGGAAGCATTGCAGCAGTATCGGTGTTACCTGAGGAAATCACACTTTGATGGCAAGTCTATAAACGAATTTCCGGTGAAGTCTCCTGTGGTAAATTTAGAAGACATTGAATGGAAAAACCTTGTTATGCAATGGTCTCATTCCTGTGATGAGGTACTGTCTATGAAATCACATGAAAATTTGAACTTCTACTTTTCCGCATGTGCCTTACGGATCTTTTTGCAGGAAATCTGCTCAAGAAGAATTCGGTTTGAAAAGAACGACAGGATATCGCATATATGCTGCCCGCTGCTTTGCTTTTGTTAGTACTGTTGTCTGTAGATCACTGTATTTGCATACATACCGTTCATTATGTGACAGCAGATGCATGATAGCTTGCTTATCAATTGTTCGCCCAAATTATCTGATTTGTATGAATGGTTACATTAGTGTAGAATATATCCAATGCCAATGAATTTTTTAGCTCGCATTGTTCTTGTAAGTACATGCTGTCCTTTATCGATGTACTTATATTGACAGTAGTTGTTCATGTACCATCACTCTGCAGCTTATTTTCCTTTGCCTCCATTTTCTACACATCGATCTATATTTACTCTTACCATAAGGTTGGTACTGAAGAAGTTTAGCTGTGCATTGCTCTTGGTTGTGCATTTTGCCTGTATCACTGCACATACATTTATAGCTACTTGGTTATGTAGCATCACTCTTCATCTTATCTTAAATATTCTCCATTTTTCATATATTATCACATCAATATTTACTCTTAATAAAATGTAGAATAAAGGCAATGCTTATGAAGAAGATTCTGTGCTAAACTTCTTGAATTGCCCCCCCCCCATCAGCATGGACAAAGGCTTTATAGAGCCTGTCTTCACCAGTAATGTAAGTTTGTCCTTCTCAAGCCTTCAAACTTTGTTGTGTATATTTGGTTAGGCATGACTGCAACAGCTATTTATTTTTGGTGTTGGCATAAATTGCATGTTTAAAGTTTATTATGTACATAAACAAAAGTTTGTCCTTCTCAATTTGAGTTTTCAGTTATACACCCAAGTTCCTTCTTCATACCATGTAAATTAAACTATACAGAGCAAGTGATCTTCTTTTGCACTGCATGTATGCTTCTGTTCTTCATCCGTAATCAAGTGGTGTGGTGAACCTACCCACTACAGCACAATGTCATATTCTGCAATGTCTTAACTATGAACAATGTCATATAATTCTACTATTATTTAAATCGTCTCTTTATTTGCCAATCTGAAATGGGATAAATTGACAGCACACTAACCATTGATACTTATGAGTTCTTGATCTGTAATCCAGTGGTGTCGTGAAGCTGCCAACTCCTTCACAATGTCATTTCCTGCCATGTCTTGACCTGAACAATACCATATTGTGTTAATGCAATTTTAAAATGTGTCACTTTATTCATCAGTAAGAAATGTGATGAATTGTCAGCACTGATACTTTTATGTGCAAAACCTGTCATCTGTCTGCTTGTTTATCTTTCAGAGAGAGGAAGATATAAGTGTTGAACAAGCGCAGTCTCATCATCTTGCTCAGTTGCTTGCGCTGCAGCTCCCCGACAGGGCTAACCTTTCTTGAACTCTATTGAAGTGCTGTCGGTTTTGTATATTATTTTGTCGGCGTGTTTATTTGCACTGGTGGTGATCTTTGATGCCCAGTGTATGTAATCTGCTATCTGCTTGTGCTTTATTATCATAGTGGCGAACTTTGATGCCCCGTGGATGTAATATGCCGTAATTTCTTTATTTTATAGTCTAGATTTTTTCTTATTCACGATGCTGCAGTTATTTTACTGTATATATATCCTGTCTTCACAGTAAACCGGCCAAACCGTAAAATTAAGGTACATAATCGGGCCGTCATGCAATCATGATGTATGATCCGCATCATGGGCCCCGTCAAACTGGCCCACTAGTAGATTCGGGCCTTTAATAGGCCGAGTAACCCCCGGCCCTCTTTTCACAAGAAAACTCAATGGGCTTTTAGGAGGCTGAGAAGTAGGTTGGGCCTGAAACGTGCCGAATAGCTCACAGGCCGGCAGCAGCCCAAAATGGACCCGGCACATGATTGTGCGAATCAATTTACAGGCTTTTAACAGGCCAAAGTTGTCTCGGTCCTTGTTTGTCCAAATCAGATATCGGCTGCGAGCAGGCCGGATGCAAACCGGGCCGTAGTTAGGCCCAACTATATGACGGGCTTTTAACAGGCCGAAATTAATATAGGGCCGAAATGTTAAACGGGCCCTTAACAGGCCGAAACTAATATCAGGCCGAATTACTAAATGTGCTTTTAGCAAGTGGGCCCAAAAGCATAGCGTCCAGTTAACGGGCCGAATCTGATATGGGCCATAATTGAGCCCAAAGCCTCTTAAAGGGCCGGACCCGATCTGGGTCGTGATTTGGCCCAGAAAGTGGGAGGCTTTCAACGGGCCGGATCTTATATGGGCCATTATTAGACCCTGAACGTGGCAGGCCATTGATGGACCGGATCAAATATGGGCCGGCATTTGGCCCAAAACATGGCAGCCAGTTAATGGGCCGGCCTACTAGGGTCCTCAAAATCTTGTGGGCCTCCAGCTGGGCCGGCCCATTAATGTCGGTGAAATCTCATGGGCCTTTAGCTGGCCGGACCATTACGATCCGCAAGAATTTTGTGGGCCTTTACCTGGGCCGGCCCATTATGGCACACAAAAATCTTGTGGGCCTTTACCTGGGCCAGCCTATTATGGCCTGCGAAATCTTGTGGGCCTTTAGCTGGGCTAACCGATTATGGTCCGCAAAATCTCGTGGGCCTTTAGCTGGGTCGGCCCATTATGGTCCGCAAAATCTTGTGGGCCTTTAGTTGGGCCGGCCCATTTAAACTTGATGGGCCGTGCCACGTGTCGACGTATCATAGGCGCTTTACATCCAATGAGTGGATGACATCTGCCCAGCGATGAGCCGACACATATTTCCTCCAGCCAATGATGATTTTACCGTGGAAAATCCCCATTGGTAGGGCTGTTAACGGGTTATCGGATCCAAAACCCGACCCGATAGCTTAACGGCGTTCCGTTACGGTGGATGCCACGTGTCGGTCACCCTTGACGAAAAGCACTTCGGACGCGATTTATCGTCATGGAAGTGGACACTTCCATGATGATAATTTTGGTAATGTCATGGAACACTTCTACGACAACACAGGTATGACTATCTTGATTCTGTCATAAAATCTTCATGGATGTACATGCATGACAAAAAACGCGACCTACTGTGACAAACACGTATCATCCTGGAAGTGTATTTTTTTGTAGTGATGGCATCACAACAAAAATCTACAACTCAAGGTATGTATTCATTAGGCTCTAAAGAGCCAGATATTACAAACGTGGGTCTGATGACCCAACATACAGAGCATACAAGCAACAAGCACATGCAGAAGCTTAACTTGTCTAATTACAGACAACTACAAATGAAAAGACTGAGAAGCCTGACTATCTACAAGATCCTGCCGAGGGCACAAGATCGTAGCTGAGGTAACAAGCTAAACGTCGAAGTCCATGCAGAACTACTAGTGAGGCTGAAGTCTCTCTGCAAAAACATAAGATAAGCAAACGTGAGTACAAATGTACCCAGCAAGACTTACATCAAAACTAGCTACATATGCATTGGTATCAATAAAGGGGTGGTGGAGTTTGACTGCAGCAAGCCAGCTTTGACTCAGTGGCTATCCTAAACTACGACTGCAAGTAACTCTTTTGAGGTGGCGCACACGAGTCCACATATTCACCATATCAATACACCACTATGGATCCACACCCGCCCCCTACGAGAACGCCATCCATAGCGCTCACGCTTATCTTGCGCATTTTAGAGTATCCACTTTCACTTGTTTATGAACTATATAGGCAACCCAGAAGTCCTTTACCGCGGACACGTCTATTCAAATAGATCATTTATAACCCTGCAGGGGTGTAATTCTTCACACACGCTCTCGCCACTTACCACCATGTACACGTCGTGTATCTCGGCAACCTTCAAGCGGAAGCCTGGCGAGGGAGTCGGCCACGACCTGACTAACCACACAAGTCTCTAGTCTAGGTTTATCGCCTATTCGGGTTCCATCCATGAGGAGATCCAGCTGGGGTTTCGCTCACAGCCCCAAACGATGTGTGCAGGGTTCCCGAGACACCAAACGGGCGCCCGGTACACCGTGCCACGGTGTATCTACTGCATCATAGCCCACCCCTAGGGTCAGCGCTACACACGGCCTCCAACACATATCCTACAAACACCAGAAACTAGTTGCAACTCCTGGACAGAGATCAAGGCGGTTAATAAGTCAAGAGGGTCCATTGGTTTCGGGCCCAACGCATGGTAGTAGTTGTTCATGGATCACAAACACAGAACTCGGTTCCTAAGGATGGTTTCAATGAGACAACCCACCATGTATTCCTACATGGCCTCTCACCGCTACCTTTACCAAATCATGTTCACACACCTAGATCACACAAAGTAGGACATGTTCATCACCATTCCAACTCATCCCCGATGAATCAGACCTGACTCAACTCTAAGAAGTAGCAGGCATGACAAACAAGCATGAATGAATAGGCACATCAGGGCTCAAACAACTCCTAATCATGCTAGTGGGTTTCATCTATTTACCGTGGCAATGACAGGTCATGCAGAGGAAAAGGGGTTCAACTACCGCAGAATGTAACAGTTGAATCGCTGTTGTCCTAATGCAGTAAAAGAGAGCAGGAGTGAGATAGTGGGATTGTATCAGAATGAACAAGGGGTTTTTGCTTACCTGGCACTTCTGAAGATAGTATAGTTCTTCATCGGTGTCATCGATCTCATCGTCGGATCCACATCTACTGAGAGGGGACAAATACCGGCAACAGAGAGGAAACACAATATGCAATGCAATAATATGATGCATGAATATGACATGGCAATATGCTGTTGATTGAGCTAATGCAACTAGTAACCAGAATAAGCGAAGTAGGTTTGAATCAAAGATTCAGATTCAACTCCATATGTGAAGATTCAAGTGCCATTTATATGATTTGTCCTAAACAGAAGCCATAAGTTGTTCTAACATGCATGGAAAAGGTACATATGGATAGATTGGATTTTTCTGATTGTTTTTCATATATAAATTATTTCAATCTGAGCTACGGTGATTTTCTGTGAATTTTAGAAGTTTAGGTTATTTTCTGAAATTCATAAATCATTTCTGATTTATTTTAAATTCCAGAAAACCTTTATTGCGTCAGCACTAGGTCAGGATGACGTCAGTGAGTCAACTGGGTTGTCCAGGTCAAACCTGACCTGTGGGGCCCGCGTGTCAGTATCTATCTATCTAACACAATTAATTAACACTAAACTAATACTAAGCCTAAATTAGTTAGGGGCCTGGGCCCACATGTCAGTGACTTAGTGGGTTAACTAAATGTTAATTAGCACTAAGCTAAAGTTAGCAGGGTCTGGTTTGGGTGGATGACAGGTGGGACCAGTCAGCGCTGACTTGGGCAGTCAAAGCTGATACGTGGGGTCCATAGGATTAGCACTAATCTAAACAGATAATTTAGACTAACCTAATTAGGCTTAGGGACCCACACGTAAGTGGCTCCAGAGGGGTGATTAGCAGGCTCATTAGCCGCTAACGACATTGCCTCGTCAGCGTCACCCGAGTTACACCGGCGGTGACCAAAACGCGGCGGAGACACACTGGAGCGGCTCGGGTTTCGCCTACAGTGCACCTTTCGGTGTGCCCTTTGGCCCTATGGAGAGCTGGCACGATGGCGCGTTGGATGGTGGTGGTCTCCAGGCCTGGGGTGGCCGGAGTCAATGGCGGCGAGCTCGGTTGCGGCCGTCGGAGTTCGGGTGGCCACGGGTTAGCTGCTGCGGCGTGCAAACGAGCGACTACTTGCGCTAGGAATGCTTTACGGGATGCCACAAGTACGTTGGGCTCGCCGGGGTGACCAAATGGTCACCGGAGCTACGTCGATGGCGAGCTCGGGTGGCGGCGTGCTACGATCATCAAGGGGGCGATGTCTACGGCGAGCAAACGACGCGGAGAAGTGGGGGGTTCGATGCAGAAGCTCACGGCGATCTAATGGAGCGGTCGGCGAGCTTCGGGGAGGCTTGGTGCAGCCGGTGCGGCGTGGCGATCTCGTCGGCCGAGCGTGGATAAGATGGGTCGATGGCGAGGCGGTAGGGTGTCCGACGATGCGTAGCTCGACAGAGAGGTAGCAGGCGATGAGGCGGAGCCGATGGGCTTGGCGGTTGGTCGAGGGACGGCCAGAGAGCGTGGTGGCAGTGAGCGGAGGCGATGGCCATACTCGGGTGTGCGTGAGTGAGGAAGCCAGAGAAGAGGGAGAGTGAGCGAGGGGGTCAGCGGGATCGGGACGACACGAGAAAGTCGTCCACGTGTCCAGGGGCTCGTCGGCAAGCAGGAGGTGGCCACACGTGTGCCATCCCGCGGCGAGCACGCGCCTTTCTGCCCACTGGCAGGAGGAGTTAGACGACTGGCACCGCCAGGTGGGCTGGGCCGGCCAACTGGGCCACCAGGTAAGTCGGGCCAGGTTGGCCAGGTAAGATTCTTCCTTTTTCACATTTTTGTTCTCTTTTCTATTTGTAGGTTTGTGGCTTTTCTAAAAATGCCTAAGCACTTTCAAAAATCATCAAACTACGCATGCCCACAGTATATAATATATCCAAGAGGAAACATTTTGGTTTATGATTATTTGGACATTTAAAATATTTTATACCATTTAAATGTCCAAATGCAAATAACATATGATTTAAACCAGTGACCTTATGTTGTCCTAGAAAATTGTGCACCATTTTTGTCAGAGGTTCTAGACCAAAAGCAAAGATGATGAACATTTTAGAAGGGCATTTCAGGTTCATTGAAAAGAATTTTAGTAAACCCTAGTTGGTTTAAGTGGTGTTGGGGGTTTCTGTCACCCCCATTTCAACTTTCTGGGAGATTTAAACATGATGCAACACCAGATGCTAGCACTAGGCAGACCAGAACTAGGGATGTGACAACGTACCACATCAAAATTTTGAAATTGGTTACTCAAACATCACACAACACCTTTTTGGGCCACATGCATATATATATCCTAGCTAGGACACTCACGTGTGACGCTTCCATCTGTGGGCCCACAAGGCCATCGTCGATGCATGCATGCATGCATCACTTTGACCTACATCGGGAGAGGTTAATTAATTTCACCATTGATGAGGATTCTTTTGGGTTGTATATATATTACGGCAGGAGCATATACTATGCGGTGAAGAGGGGGGAAGGGGACCATCATATGTAGTACGCTTGATATGAACCTCGCTCTGTGTGGGTGCATGGTTTACTGTTTTTGAGGCATGTGGCACATCAAAGTTGTGCATTTTGGGTATTCAACATATATATATGTTTGGCCCACATGCAAAGCAGTGGTGGTTGTCCTCTCGCACCCACTAAAGCGGTTATCAGCGATATCGATGCTTTCCATCTATGGGCCCGCTTTGTCCATCACTTCTTTTTGCCTCACAACAAGAGAGGTTAATTTGACTTAGGAGGGGATTAATATTTTTGCTCTGGGATGACATGCATGATACACTTTGGGCACACACACATGCATGGGTACGCATGAATCCCTCCCATTGAGTCGAAGTGGCTAGTACAACGACACCATCATGAACCGATCTCACTCTGTGTGGGGAGCTAGTGTACGATTTTCGACACACGCGCTAGATCAATGTTGTATATTCAAACATGCATGCATGCATCACCTCCATACATATGCATGTAGTGGTTGCCTTCGAACAATACACTCCCTCGCGTGGTTAGCGGCGACAAGCCTATATATTCGTGGGCCCGCATGGACATCCATGATGACCTTGACCAACAACAAGATAGGTTACCATGGCGGATTCTTCATTTGGTTCGTGTTATCGTAGTATAGGTCATGGTGAGATTCAGACCTAATTAAGTTTGAGCACATATAATATGCATGCATGCATGCATATATGAATCCCCGTCATTGGCTTGAAGTGCGGTGTAACATACATATGCATCGTCAACCAAACCCTCACTCAGTGTGGGGATGTCTAGTTTGAAATTACGGTGCCACATCAAAATTGTTCATTGTTACTCAAAAACACACCTCTCCATACATATGTTTGGGCCACACGCATGCAGTGGTTGTCTTCGGGGACTAGCTACTTGCGTGATTATTGGCGAGCTAGCCCATCTTGGGTCACATGGACGACCATCACTTTGACCAACAACAAGAGAGAGGTTGTACGACCAAGATGGATTATCATTGGTCCGTTTTACGATCCATCTTGGTGAGATATATGCCTCTCTTGCCCGCCGACTGAAAGTGTGTGTGTGTGTGGGGTGCTACATCGCACTTTGCTAGGTGAACCTCGGTTGGGGGGGCATGCATTCATAGCTTAATTAGGATTCCCTTCATGGCGACACGAGGGGGTGGGGCTGCTAGCAACCGCACATTGCTAGGTGAACCTTGGTTGGGGGAGGGGCATGCTCATAGCTTAGGATTCCCTTCATGCCGGCGTGAGGGGGGGCTGCTAGCTACTACGCACTTTGCTAGGTGAACCTCAGTTGGGGAGGGCATGTGCATTCAGATCTTAGGATTCCCTTTGTGTTGGCACGAGGGAGGGGTGGCTGCTAGCTACTCGCACTTTGCTAGGGTGAACCTCGGTTGGGGGGAGGGCATGCAATGATAGCTTAGCTAGGATTCCCTTCGTTCCTACACGAGGGAGGGGGCTGCTAGCTACTTGGCACTTTGCTAGGTGAACCTTGGTTGGGGGGCATGCATTCATAGCTTAGGAATCCCTTTGTGCCGACCACGAGGGAGGGGCTGCTAGCTCTACTTCACACTTTGCTAGGTGAACCTCGGTTGGGGGCATGCATTCATAGCTTAGGATTCCCTTCGTGCCGACCACGAGGGAGGGGCTGCTAGCTACTTCCCACTTTGCTACGGTGAACCTCGTTTGGGGGGGCATGCATTCATATATAGTTTAGGATTCCCTTCATGCCAACACGAGGGAGGATGGGGGATGCTAGTACTTCGCACTTTGCTAGGTGAACCTCGTTTGAGGGGGAGGGGGCATGCATTCATAGCTTAGGATTCTCTTCGTGCCGACACGAGAAGGTAGGAGCATGCAATACCATGTGCTTTGCGAGAGAGGTGCCACATCAAAGTTGCATTTGGTAATTGAAAATCAAACCACCCTTTTGATACATAAATTTGGTCCACATGCAAGTGTGTTCATGTTCTGACCATCTCCCGCGTCATTTTTGGCCAAATTTATGAACATTAGACAAGTCGGATGACACAAAAGACATGGTTCACTCAAACTAACCGTGTGCCACGCTGGTGCACCTGTCACACACACATCCGCATAGTACATTGGGCTCCACGAGGCTCCCCCTCTCAAAAATATCTGCCAGCTTCGAGGGTTTTTCTGTTTCATAACACACGGTTGTTATCTCCGGCCCATGTGCGATGTTTCTTGTTCCCAATCCCGCCTCCATCGAAAATATCTGCCCGCCTCGAGGGTTTTTCTTTTTCATAGAACACAGTTGTTATCTCCGGACCTGTGGGATGCACTATCATCAAAATTTTCAATAGCCCGACATTTCACTCCCGCGTTTGACTCCCGCGTAGTAAAATTTTCAGTACCCGCATAATTTCCTCAAACACCCCGCACCCCCCTCCACACACACGCACACACCAAAACCTCCTCGGGCATGCACACACACACACACACACACACACACACACACACACACACACACACACAGAGATACACACACACCCTCCCTCGCTCGAAACTCTAGTAAAGTCCCCGTCGCCGCTGCCGCCTCCGCCGCAAGGCCTCCATTGTCAACATCCTTCAAATGGTACACTCCCTCGCGTGGTTATCAACGACAAGCCTATATATTCATGGGCCCGCATGGACATCCATGATGACCTTGACCAACAACAAGATAGGTTACCATGGAGGATTCTTCATTTGGTTCGTGTTATTGTAGTATAGGTCATGGTGAGATTTAGACCTTAAGTTTGAGCGCATATACTATGCACGCATGCATGCATGAATCGCCGTCTTTGGCTTGAAGTGTGGTGTAGCATACATATGCATCATCAACCTAACCTTCACTCGGTGTGGGGATTTCTAGTTCGAAATCACGGTGCCACATCAAAGTTGTTCCATTATTACTCAAAAACACACCTCTCCATACATATGTTTGGGCCACACGCATGCAGTGGTTGTCTTCGGGGACTAGCTACTTGCATGATTATTGGCGAGCTAGCCCATCTTTGGGGTCGCATGGACGACCATCACTTTGACCAACAACAAGATGGAGGTTGTACGACCAAGGTGGATTATTCTTGGTCCATTTTATGATCCATCTTGGTGAGATATGCCTCTCTGGCCCATCGACTTAAAGTGTGTGTGTGTGTGGGGGGGGGTTGCTACTTCAAGACTTTTCTAGGTGAACCTCGGTTGGGGGGCATGCATTCATAGCTTAGGATTCCCTTCATGGCAACACGAGGGGGGCTGCTAGCTACTTCTTACTTTGCTAGGTGAACCTCGGTTTGGGGAGGGCATGCATTCATAGCTTAGGATTCCCTTGTGCCGACACGAGGGAGGGGGGCTGCTAGCTACTTCGCACTTTGTTAGGTGAACCTCGGTTGGGGGGGCATGCATTCATAGGTTAGGATTCCCTTCGTGCTGACACGAGGGAGGGGGCTGCTAGCTACTTTGCACTTTGCTAGGTGAACCTCGGTTGGGGGAGAGGGGGCATGCATTCATAGCTTAGGATTCCCTTCGTGACGACACGAGGGGGGTGGGGGCAAGCAATACCATGCACTTTACGAGATAGGTGCCACATCGAAGTTGCATTTGGTATTTGAAAATCAAACCACCCTTTTCATACATAATTTGGTCCACATGCAAGTGTGTTCGTGTTCTGACCCTCTCCCGCGTCATTTTTTGCCAAATTTATGAACATTAGACAAGTCGGATGACGCAACAGACACGGTTCCCTCAAACTAACCGTGTGCCACGCCGGTGCCCCTATCACGCACACATCTGCACAATACATTGGGCTCCACGAGGCTCCCCTCTCAAAAATATCTACCCACCTCGAGGGTTTCTCTGTTTCATAACACACAGTTGTTATCTCCGGACCGTGTGCGATGTTTCTTGTTCCCAATCCCACCTGCATCCATAGAAAATATCTATCTGCCTCGAGGGTTTTTCTGTTTCATAACACACGGTTATTATCTCCGGACCGTATGCGATGTTTCTTGTTCCTAATCCTGCCTTCATCCCTAGAAAATATCTCCCCACCTCGAGGATTTTTCTGTTTCATAACACACAATTTTTATCTCCAGACCATGTGCGATGCACTATCATCTAAATTTTCAATAGCCCCGGCATTTCACTCCCGCGTTTGACTCCCGCGTAGTAAAATTTTCAGTACCTGCATCTTTTCCTCAAACACCCCCGCCCCCTCCACACACACACACACCAAAACCTCCTCAGACGTGCGCGCGCACACACACACACCCTCCCTCACTCGAAACCCTAGCAAGATCCCCACCGCCGCTACCGCAGCCGCCACAAGGCCACCATTGTCAATATCTTCCGGTTTGCCCGTGCAGCTTACCCACCGATCTCCATACCCAGGGCGCCCTGAGTTTCTTAGATGACGCCTGCCAAACGCCCCCTTTCCCACAGATCCCCATCCCCCACTCCAGAGCGTCGCAGCCTAAGCCCGGCTACACTTCCCGTGGAGCTCGAGGAGCGACTGGCCCAACAGGGGTGTATAGCGGTCTCCTCGCCCGACGTCGCCGAGGAAGCTGACGACCATTAGTGGCGGCAGGCACTCAAGCAGCAGGCTAGAGTATGCGGGCATGTCTCGTCCGCCGGCTATGAATCAAGGTCATCGACAGAGACGCCCTGAGGCAGGCTGTGTCACAGGTTAAGTGGCCCACCCCCGACCCCTCGGGTTCAACCGCCGTCAATCTCATCCATGGCCCCGCCGCTAATCTCCTCTAGCTCGTTGTCAACAATTTGCCATTCTACATCGCCATCGAGCCCCTTTTGTCATTTCTGAAGGACACGTTCTGTGATGCTAGCTTGGGATCCACAACGTCCAAGTCAGACCTCGTTGACGGCGACCACGAGGAGGGCACCCTCTCTGGCTCTTCCAAGGGGAAAGAGCCCATATGCTCTTCCAAGGGGAAAGCGTCCGTCCGTGACATCAGGGAGGGCACCCTATAGCCGTGCTCTTCCAAGGGGAAGGAGCCCATCTGCGACAACATGGAGCACATCCAGGGTCCATGCTCTTCCCACGGGAATGAGCCCATCTGTGACAAGTGGGGAAACCCATGATTTGTTTATTTCAGTTGTTCACAATGTGATGCTCTATATGTGCAATTATTTACTGTGCAGTACATTTCATCAATCCAGTTTTAAACATACCGATAGGAATGCATATATTTGCCTACTTTATAGCTAGCATATGCCTCTTTTAAAGGTTTTTGATTGCTCGGTTGTTTGTAGTTAGCATACATTCAGTTTCAAATGCTATCTTTGGATGTTCGTAGTATGCCTTGCTTATTCTAGTTATTCACAACATGATGTTCTATATGTGCAAGTATGAACTGTGCAGTTCAATTTCATCAGTACCAGTTTCAACAATACCACTATGAATGACTACATTTGGTTGCACCATATTGTAGTTAACACGCCTTTCAATTTTTATTTAACCATAACCAGTGTACTTAGACCGGCACAATACCAGTTTGAATGACCATGTTTGCTTGTTGTTAAATGTTAGGCCTGTTGCAGTTAGCACACCTTTCAACTTGTTTTTCTTTACTAGCGTGCTTAAACCTGAACACTGAAGCTATGTTTTGGAGATTATTTTGTCTGCCATGTGTAATTTTGGTTGATGTTTAGCCTGTTGTGCTTAACATGCTTCTTGATGTACCTACATAGGACAATTTTGGGAACGACTGATGTTTTCCATCGAGGTTAGTTTCATCCCATGGCTTATATCTGCTCACTGTTCAGGATATCTGTAGCTGGTACCATATAGGCCGGCGGCTAATAAGGGACTAATCGGTGAATCGGACTTTTAACTAAATATATCTACAACCTATTTTTCCTTAGGTTAACTAGGGTCATATGTAATATATCTGAGGCTACATAGCAACATGCACTGTACTTAATGTCTAAATATGCAATCCTAGGCTACATAGCAACAAGGAAGAGTGTTATATTAATGTTCTAATGATGTCTAGATATATGTAGAAGAGCAGCAGCAACAACAATAGCAACAACACAGCCCTATTTGGATACTCAACTTAGCTAGAGGTTAGAGTTAGTTTCTAGCTCATTACTAACCCTAAACTAACTCGATCCAAAGAGTTCTTTGGATGGCAGGGTTAGATTGACAATAAATGCACTAGGAGAACTAGCTCCAATTAGCACCTCTTGGGTTGGATACTAGTTTTTTGGGTGGATTATAGATGCAGCTAGCTCAAACTAGCCCTCATGTTTAGATATACTTTAGGGCTATTTGAGCCCGAACTAGCTCAAACTAACTGTAACCCGTGGATACAGCAGCAGATAATTTTTAAGAATCAACTAAACTCCTTCCGGCCCATAATATAAGATGTTAATTTATCTAATATGTGAGTATATTGGATGTTATAAGATACTCCTCCGCTCCTAAATATTTGTCTGTTTAGAGATTTCAAATGGACTACCACATATAGATGTATATAGACATATTATAAAAGAGTGTTGTACTACATCATTGTGCAATTGTTGTTTAGCTTCTAATTTTAACTTGGTGCTTTTTGGTACATATGTCATTGGTAAAGATCCGCGTTTCGACCCTTTCTACGTATGGGGCAATGAGATACCGATGAACCAGCATCAAGTGAGGAAGTTGATAAAGATTGTTAGTAAAATGGGTCCAAAGATGGCAATTAAACTATTTTTTTACACTTTATCCAAGACAACAGCGAACTGCAGGATGGTAAGTAAGAACTCCATGAGCATCCAGCTGCCGTGACCGTCGACGAGCACCATCCAAGACGAGTTCATGCCGACCTAGTACATATCGCTAATGTAGTTGAGGATGACGGGGATCAGATCGCAGTCAAGGGGGTTGATGCTCGCCACCCTACGATCGTTATGCTGCGTGAGACGAAGTTTTTGAAGATCAGGTGGCATCAGCAAGCAAGGAGCTGTCTTAAAAAGCTCCGGCCTGAGGGCTTTGAGTAAATGGTACAGCCCCGACGAGCACGCCAAGAAGCGGCATGGTATCGAGATTGTCCACACGCGAAACAATGAGCTTGATTACCTCTGTAGGGAGTGAATTCCAGCCACTCTTTCGGCGGACGCTGCTCGGTTCTACCATTGTTAGTGCTTTGGTTTCAGATGAGGGGGGGGGGGGAGGCGCCTTAGCAGGGATGGAAGAGTGGACAAAGATGGAGAAGCGAATATGTGCTGCGGGAAGTGGACAGGTGATGATGACTACAACATGCCGCTTGACTTACGAGACACATACCAGCAGCGTAGGGTCATATCGAAGTCAGACAACTTGCTTGAGTGATCACAATACTGGTACTCCCTACAGTACCTGCTACTATGCCCTAACTTGCTTGAGTAGAGTAGTAGTGGAGCACTATATTCTAATCTAAAATAGTTACAAACTTCAATGCCCGAGCGTGGAACGACTACGAACCGCCATCAGTGCTAACTACAATCCCCAGCAAACGTTCACTAGGAGACATGGCAGTTGCAAACGCTCGCGACGCAGTTACAGTACATGTGTAAGGGTGGCGGTTTTGTCAGATACTATGACTTAAAAACAGGTCACCGTCGGATGGAAATCTGACGATTACGTGGGATTCGCCAGGATTGAGCTCGTGTCGAACAATAGCCAGATATCATTACTAAAAAAAGGGTTAAAACACCCGGGGCTATAACTTGCCCCGGCTGACCACCAACAATGATACTAACATAGATGTAAAATGGTCAAAGACCATGACTTATATGCAAAAAAATTAGCAAGATGCCCGTGCATTGAACGGAACATCAAGATGCATTTTTTTACAAAACACCTGTTGTGATTGACCCATGCAGGAGTAATCCCATGTGTAAAAAACTAATGATATCTTGAGAATTTTATCGGAAAATGGTATGTCGACCATTTCATCAAAAATTTGATATGTCGAGAAAGATGATAGAGGTGAGGAGGAGTAGGGTGTGGTGGTGACTGGTGGTCGGACTGGGCGGAGGCATGGGGATGGACGGCACCGGTAGTGGCCACCATGCCAGATTGTTCCAGAGACTTCCTTTTGTAATTGCTCAGCAATGAGGTTGTGGGAGATAAGGATGAACGAGGCAAGGCCTTATCTGTAAATGTGGAGAGAGGTGCGGGTATCTTTTGTAAAATTGTCATAGTTTGCTTTCTATCCGTCAAATATAGATCGGATAGTCTATATTATAAGATGGCAGGCACACCATCATCACCAACTCGGTTTTTTCTCAACTCTTACTCCTATAAAAGACTCAGTTGGTGATGATAGTGTGTCTGCCATCCGCCATTTCTGACCATTAGATCTGCATCTAACGGCTGCGATGTAAGTTGTGTCCTTTTGCAACAATTCCGACTTCTCTGCTCCAGTTTACACAAAACCCCTTAGTATCTTGAAACCAACCACATTCCTCCCTTACTTCATCAAAACAGCCCAAAGAATATATTTGGAGTGAAACATAAGATATTTTTAGTGATATGTATATCAAAAGTAAACTGTTTTCTTTCAAATTTGTGAATATGTATTATTCTACTTTGGATCCATTGCAACGGACGGGCTAATTGCTATAAAGGTTTGTCTCTTGCATTCTCCGCAACCAACACCTAGTGTACTGGTCCGGGCTGGATGCTCGCAGCGCGATGACCTGAGTTCGAATTCTGTCCTAAACTTTAGCTTTTTATATTTTTTTTAATATATACTTCTTTCACTACTGTACTGGCAGTGGAACCCACAGAGTACTTAGAATACAGGATTAAGGATGGATTTGTTTCTTTTGAACTTTCTGTATGAATCTGTAGCCAGCCTGCAAGTCATGTACATTGTACTAACAGTGGAACCCACAGAGTACCTAGAATACAAGATTAAGGATGCAATTAACTTTTTATAGAGGGAGAATCATACACGCAATTAACTCAAATGGATTGTACGTGACTCTATTATTCTCCAACGGCAACCGCAAATTGCCTCCCGTAGGCCGGAGTAGGTTTCTCGGTTTGCATGCAGGTTTACCCGAGGGGTTTGATGGAGGTGAGGAGGCGTGTTCAGCCAGGCGTGCAGTGGACGGCGTAGTACTATTCGATTTGACAACTACAACTAGTATATTATAAAAAACGAAGAAGAGTAGTAGAGATAGAGATAAGAATAGAGACTAGGGAGGAGCACCATCTACTGCTTCGTGGGCTACTCCTGCGCTCCATTCGGCGTCTGCAACGTCCCCTATAGCCACTCCCTCCTGCGCTCCATTCGGCGGGCGCTGTTGAAATTTGGGGAGTGCACTCTCGCGACTGCTAGCAGCGACGACTTCATCAACGACGACTTCTTCCCCGACCTCGGCAACCTCTTCCTCAACGACATGGGTGACAACCTCAACGCCAATGGTGCTGCTCCAATTGCACCGTATGTGTTACCGTCCTTCCTGTTCGAAATTGTGGTAGAATTCATGTTTCTAGTCTGTGTCCTAGATTCGATCTGTTCATCAACTATGCTAGTCCGCATGATTAGTTTAATATCTGTTATAGCCGTCATAATTTATTTTGTGCTTATACGGACTAAATCTCGTAGTAACTTGCTCATATATTCAACTGGAGGAACGTCCCCTATAGCCACTCCCATTTCATGGACAGCCTGGTCGATGCCTCCAAGGAGCCCTTCGTCTACTGCTATGAGTGCCCGGTGCCGTTTTGGGGCTCGTCGGCGGACATCGTGCATCACCTCACGCAGGCGTGCGGCGATCACTACTGGCCCTTGGCGAAGAACATCAAGTACGAGACGTGCTACCCGTTCACCATTCCGGAGTCGCTGGAGGATCACAGCCGCCTGCTAGTCTCGGAGGAGGACGACAGCGTCTTCCTCTTGATTGTGGGCACCGGCGAGGCCCGCGCAGGCCGCCTCCCGTTTACATGTGTGTGTAAGGGCGGCGCCATCGACACGAGGCCGACGTGACGAAAAGTGCTCACTATTACTACCCCTCGGAGGTACATGGGTGGCGACAGCTCGCTGCTGACTTGGACTCTGCCGAGCTGGGACCTTCCCGCCGATGTGGACATGGAGGACGCACGGTACTATTTGACCCCCAACAATGTGCACGGGGACTCCAAGGAGGTTCACCTGGACATCTGCATTATCAAGTTAAATGTTGATCATTAGTCTTCGCTCAATGTAATCCCCTATCTAAGCATGTGGAGACTTCCATGAATGATCTTGCTCTATTGGAGTATCGCGCATGAATAAAAGTGTATCCATTTATGGTTTAGTCTAGAATCTTCCATGTATGAATTTTTACTACAGTACTGGTGAAACCTTATGATGAACCATTTCTAACATATCCTCTGCCCCCTTCCAAGTCATCCTGATTTAATCCCTCCGTCTAGGTGTATAAGGGCATGGTTAATACTTAAATAGTATAGCCAACTGTTGACTGTTAGAAAGTGCCAGCCATCTGTAGCCAACATGTATAACAATGGATACTCAAAAACGAATTCTTGAAAATCATTTCTTGCAAAGCACAAGAAGATTATTTCTTCACAAGTTTTGGATGCAGGTTGAACAGTTGAATGCTTTTGTTTGCAAAAGATACTTTTTCATCTATTTCACCCGGATATTTGTGAGCTCTAGAGATGAAATAATATCCGAAGAAACCTATCGATACCCGTTACATATGAGATGACCCCCACATCCTTTGTGAAAATAAACAACTCCCCGATCAATGCATTTTACTCTTTCGTGCAACGCACGGGCACCTTACTATAGGTTAGTACGACCAAAAATTGAACTAACATTATATATAGTACGATAAATGATGATGCATGTCACCTAAAATTATATCATTGAAAACTATGTTCAAATACGAATCCAACGATATTGTTTTTGTTGACATGCACTAACATTTTGTCAGTTAAATCTTCATTCAAATTCAATGGGGGATAAACCACGACCGATGTATTACTAGTGTAGAGGGCGGCGCTGCACGGGAGTCTCACCCGCTCGTTGCGGCGCGATAAGAAAGCCATATATCACAAAACCCAACCACTCCCAGTAATAAGTGGCCTGGTAAAATGAACGGACAAGCAACCATCACATCCCTCTGTCTTTTTTGCATTTCATCTCTCTGCATTTACTTTCTCCGGTTCATCTCGCACACTCGATCCCTAGCTACTACTCCTAGGGCCAGTTCTTTTGGCGGCTTCCCCAGCTTTTCCCATAAGACTAGTCACAGTGGAGAGTAACATTACAACGCCTCACTCATTTATTTGGGATTCTAAACTACTACTAGTACCTCAATCCTGGTCTATTCATCACCATTGTAATTTGTGCTAAATTTTGACCAAAGATTTAACTGAAAAAATGTTAGTGCATGTGACATGCACTAACATTTCATTAGTTAAATTTATGATCAAATTTTGACACAGATTACAATGGGGACCAACAAACCAGGACGGAGGTAGTAGTTATGGGATTACTAATCTTGAAGCCTAAAAGAACTGGCCCCTGGTACTCCTACTAGTAGTAATACTCAAGTTGAAATTCCAATTGCACGACACAACTTGTTAGGCAAAAAATTTGATACAGGGTGTAGGAAGCGCTTTGGGAATTTGCATGCCTTTCCGACCAGTGAGATACTCCATACAAAGTACGACAGAGAAATAACCACAGAGAAGGAAGCTAAAAGTAAACAATCAAACGAGCATTTTTGCATTTGTTTTGCATTTAATCGTTTCATAAGCTTGACTAGTGCTGTTTTTCTACTTTTACAAAAACCGCATCGTAATGTTAAGACGTGCATTTGCACGTACATAAGTAATAGTAGTACTCCCTCCGTCTAGGTGTATAAGTCTTCCCTCCTTCTTGGTCACGATGCACAACCAAAGATGACTTATTGACCTGGACGGAGGGAGTAGCACAGTCTGCAAGCATATATGGAGAGAGATGTGTAGTGCGATAGTTTATAGTAAAGTTTGTGCTATATGCACATACTTACACAATGTGTACGAATACACAAGGTTTCCAAACTTTCCCTTTTACATACTTAATTAAGGATGCTAATAATTCCTGAACATTCGGGATTTATCATTTGCGTCCCAAAACTAATGAGATTGCCTTACAAAACAAAAATTATACTCCTACTAAAAGCCACGGCGCTCGCAGGAGCGCTTGCGACGCGCCACGAGTGCCCTGGTGCGCGGCCGTTTCCCAGCCGCAATGACACAATGCCTCTTCCTCAGCCTCGCAACTCGCGAGGTGCTGATTAATGACTTGCCGGTGGGCGCGATCTCACCGTGTGGTGATCCAGCGCCAACAGTACTCCTCCTTGCTAGAAGCGTGCACCCGGTCCACGTACCGCCAAGTGTAGATGAGGCGCTTGGGCCCGACTGCACTCAGGGCTTTGGCACGGGAGTCCTCCGCCACCCTCATGGCCCTTGCACGAGCCTTCTGCCAAAGAGCCAATTTCCTGACTATCTAGGACGCGACATAGACCTGCCAGGCAGCTTGCCCCGCGGCGCGCTTCTCTTCCTCGGCCTTCTTCTCCGCCTCTATTTCGGCTTTCTCTGCCGGTGGCAAAGCCTCCCACATGGAGACATCCATTTCTTTCCAAAGATCCTTAATGCTGGGGGGGCTCAGCGGGCGGCGCGGCGTTCTCCACGTAGCGGGAGCTGACGAGAACTCGGACGCGCGTGCTGGCGAGATTGGAAACGTCGACTCGTCCACCTCGACGCATCACGGCGAGGAGTGGAACACCAACGCGTCCTCCTCGACTAGTGGTGGCGAGGAACGTAACGGCGACGCATGACCGTCCAGGTGGTGCAGCGAGGGGCGCCTAGTGTCGGTGTCAAAACCGGCGGATCTCGTGTAGGGGGTCCCGAACTGTGCGTCTAGGATCGATGGTAACAGGAGACGGGGGACACGATGTTTACCCAGGTTCGGGCCCTCTCTATGGAGGTAATACCCTACTTCCTGCTTGATTGATCTTGATGAATATGAGTGTTTCAAGAGTTGATCTACCACGAGATCGTAATGGATAAACCCTAGAAGTCTAGCCTATGTGAATATGGTAATGAATGTTCCCTATCCGGACTATGCTCTCCAGTTTATATAGACACCGGAGAGATCTAGGGTTTACATGAGGTCGGTTACATATCTTCACAGTTGGTCGCCTAGCTTGCCTTCCATGCCAAGGAAAGTCCAATCCGGACACGGGTATAGTCTTCAGTCTTCGTATCTTCACAGGCCATCAGTCCGGCCCAATGAATAACTGATTGTACACCCGAGGACCCCTTAGTCCAGGACTCCCTCAGTAGCCCCTGAACATGGCTTCACTGAAGAGGAGTCCGGCGCGCAGATTGTCTTCGGCATTGCAAGGCGGGTTCCCCTTTTTCCAAACTTCAAGATAGTCTTCAGACGCGATGATTGTATCCGGACCTATTATACACCATACACAACCGCAGTGAGAATATAATATTTGCCCGAATCTAATATGTAGACAGCTTCTTTACAACACGACATTGCGTCAGTCCGGTCATAATTTTGAACCGTTTTTCATCTGCCATCCCACGTTTCGAGACGCGGTTGCTATTGGCACGTCTTGTAAAAGCAGAGATCGTGTCCCCTTATTGCGGGATTCTCATCAATGCGGGCATGGGTAACTCAACTGTGCCGTTTATACATCCCTTGGGAATAGGCGAGTTTTCAGGACGAGTGTGGAGACGCTTGATATTCGCGGCCTTTATAAGGGGATAAGGACACTCTCCCTTTACCCACACCCTTCTTCATCTTTAGTCCTTCCGTCCTCGAGCTCTAGCGCCCAAGCTTTAGCTTTTCCTCGTTCAAGAAGGCACTCTAATCATGTCCGGATCTGGAGCTGGAGGTGCCTAAGAGGGTTAAAGGGTCCCAAGCGGATAACTCCGTGTGGGATATTGATAGCAGTCCAGACCAATCTCGCCGGACCAAGGCTCGGGCCGCTTGGTATGTACTAGAATCCGCAAACATATGGCCTTCCTGGTTTGTAATATTGACATAGTGTAAGCTTTGTTACTGCAGTCCGACATGCGATGGCTCCCTGCAATCCTCGACTGAGGATTCGCTGGACTCGAAGGAGATGGCTAGCATGTCTCCGCCACCTGCTCATTCCGTCTCACCCAAGGGTGATGACGAGGTGGTGTCCAAAAAGACTTTCCCAGGCCGGGGGGAGATTCCGTAGATCATCGGGGTGACGCCCCAGGATGAATGTTCGGCCGCCGGGCATGCGGGGGAAAAAGTTCCCATGGGGACTAGTGACGGGGCCCGAGTTCCCTTTGGACCTCAGCTGGATACCATTCCGGAGATCTACACGGCTCCAGGGTCCAGCAAAGGGCATTGCCTGCAAGGAGGGAATGTGCCTGTTCCACCGGTGACCTCTGTTCAACCAGAGGCGCCGGATAATATGCTGCAGGCACTACGAGGCGCTTCTATTGTGGATGAACATCGTGTCCTTCTGGACACGATGATAGAGAAGGTTTACTTTGTCAAAAGCAGACTGACCGAAGCCTGCACTAGCCTTCTGAGGTGCTTCGAGGTAAGTAGTGTGATTGTAGGAAAAATATCACAGTATAGACAGTAGCCCCTGATGCTCTATTTGGTGTTCGGGAAGAAAAGCTGAACAGAGGATCAAGAATAAATATCGCAGGAGTCTAACATGAGTTGTCTATGTGAATAAGCAGGTATCGCTTCAGGCTGCCACTGCTCATGCTGCGGAGGTCTCCTGGACCAAGCAGAATCGAGCGGCCGAGGAGGAGCTCGGCCTCGTGAAGAAGCAGCTGGAGGACAACCAAGGTATGCAGTAACCTGTGGGTACATTACAAAAAATGAATAGTCCGTCCAGACTAAAGTATCATAATCTTTATTAGGGGCCACGACCAAGGTGGCAGCCCTTAAAAAGGCGCTAGCCGAGGCCGAGGACAAGGCGTCCAAGGAACGCGCCTCGCGCGAGAAGCACGAGGCTCGGGTTGGCGAGGCGCAGCAAGAGCTCCAGGGTGCGATAGAGAGATTTAAGTCCTTGGAGCGTAATTATAAGGCGCAGGAGTCCGAATTGGCCGAAGCCCAAAACACCCTCCAGGAAATTCAGGCGGCCAAGAAGATTACGGCGGGTAAGTCTGTCACCATGCATAGCAAGTATTTAGAAGAAACGTTTCCTTGTACTTATCCTGATTTCGGATTTCCCAGGGGTGTTTGTGGATCTGCCGCACAGTGTGTCAGATGCTGCCGAGCATTATAGAGCCGAAGAAGGGATGTCTAAAGAGAAGCTATTCTGGTCCCAACATCTAGGATCCGAACATCCGGTGCCCTTCAGCGACCAGCTAAAGAAGTTGGTCGAGCTACATAGGTTGGCAGAGCTAGCCATGAAGGACCAGATAGTCCGGCTGTGGCCTGCCGATCCTGTACCTGGCAGCTACTTCGGACTTGTGCAACGGCTTGTGAGTGCTTGTCCGTGGTGCGCGTATGGCCTTTGCCCACGTCAAGACGCATTGGGCGAAGCTTGATGCCAAGAAGCTGATGACCGAGGGACCGCCGGAAGGCAAGGAGCATCGCCGACCCAAGCACTATTTTGATGGTGTTCTGGAGGGGTCCCGCCTTGTAGTGGAGCAATGTTCGAAGGATGTTATATTCCCACGAGAACATGTATATTACCTTGTCCTTTAATATGGAACAAGGATGTTATGTAGTATAATGCTTGTGATTTAAATTTTACCTCATGTGCGGCCGTTTATTAAATCTGAGGGTTGACCAGTCGTCAGCTTCTGCCCCCACGTAGATAGTACGGGTGTGTTCGGGATGAATCTAAACACTCCTTACTCCACATTCTGGTCCTTAAAGGAGGTGTTTCGCGCAATGAACAAGGCAATCATACTATGCGGCCTTTACCGCCCTCACTTAGCCATAGGAGTTTGACAATTAAGAAAGTTGATGAAGCCCCTGGTGTTCGGAAGGCCGAATTAGGGGCGTTTATTCACGCCTAATCGGGAAAACCGATTCTTCGCAAGAAGCAGGAAAAATCTCCAACGATTTATTACCTCTCGAACAGCTGACCAGCTCTGGCCGCATCATGACAGTCAATTTTCGGCTTTCTCTACTGAGGTGCTCAACCGGAAGAACCGGGACACAATCACAGTAGTTCTCCCTTTACTATGCTAGCCGATGTAGCAGAACGTAAGGTAGTAATCAAAGGAGCTGGGCAACCCAACTATTGACCAAAGACATGATTCAGAGCCAATGCATATAATGCTATAAGTTCGAGGTGCCGAACTATACTGTAAAAGTGTTCGGACTTTTATTGTCGTGATGTGGGGTGTAATGAAGCCCCTGGCGTAGTGATACGTACCATGGTGTACGTGTGCAATGAGTAATTAATACCAAGGTGAGGAAACGGGAAAATGAAGTAATAAGCTAACGCTACAGTGTATTCACCATTGTGGTGTAACTAGTACGTCGAGGCATACTTTGTACAAGTAATGCGATAAGCAAGTAAGGCTATTTAACACGCCGCCACTAAGGGCGAGCTACACGCGAGTATGAAAAGCAATTATGGCAATAGTTTAGTAGAGACAACCTGGGGATTCCCTTGTAAGCCAGAGCTCCCTGCCTCCTTGGTGTGTTCTGCTGGCGGGTTGTCTGTGTAGACCTCGAAAAGTGAAGAAAACCCGTAAAAAAGAAAAATTAAAAGAATGCGAATCCTAGGGTCGGTCAAGCCGTATTGTGGATTGCGAACGAGTTATGCCTCCGTCAATACCCATGGGGTTTTGAGTGCGTAGTTTATGTACGTGCGATATTTAATGCCATGGCCTCATCGGGGTTGGGCGGAGGCCAAATTGCTAATTCGGCACGTGACGAGCCGAGCTGTCCTGTTGCAGTGTGGTCCGGACCCTCTTAATGATGTCCAGGGGCTCAGCAGCCGGATTCTAATCCTGCTTGAGAAGGCCGCTCTGTACTTCTGCTGCTAGGGCGGCGGTGTGCTGCTTTGTACGGCGGGAGCGTTCCGTGTGTCCATTTACTATAATGACGGCACGTGGACCGAGCATCTTGAGCTTGAGATAAACATAATGTGGCACCGCTTTAAATCTAGCGAATGCGGTTCGTCCAAGCAGGGCGTGATAGCCGCTGCGAAATGGGATGATATCGAAGATTAGTTCTTTGCTTCGAAAGTTATCCGGGGAACCGAATACTACCTCCAGCGTTATTGAGCCCGTACAATGGACCTCTACGCCTGGTATGACTCCTCTAAAAGTAGTCTTCGTGGGATTGACTCATGAGGGGTCGATGCTCATTTTGCGTGCTGTATCCTGATAGAGTAGGTTGAGGCTGCTACCGCCGTCCATTAGGACTCGTGTCAGGTGAAATCCATTGATGATTGGGTCGAGGACCAGTGCGGCTGAACCACCATGGCAGATGCTGGTTGGATGATCTCGGCAGTCGGAGGTGATCGGGAATGACGACCACAAATTGAATTTCGGGGCGACTGGCTCTAACGCATAGACGTCCCTAAGTGCGTGCTTGCGCTCCCTTTGGGGATGTGTGTAGCGTATATCATGTTTACAGTTTTGACTTGAGGGGGAAGTTTCTTTTGCCCCCCAGTGCTCGGCTGCCGGGGCTCCTCGTCATCATCCTCGCTCTACGATTCCCCTTCCTTGTTTCTGCTGTTTATCTTGCGAGCTAGTTTAAAGACCCGGCAATCCTTGTTAGTATGGTTGGCCGGTTTGTCTGGGGTGTCGTGTATCTGGCAAGGACGATCGAGTATGCGGTCCAAGCTGGATGGTCCTCCGCAGCTCCTTTTATAGGGCTTCTTTCGCTGGCCGGATTTGGAGCCACTGAATCCTGCGTGAACTATAGTGTCATCGGTGTTACCGCCATTGCTTTGGCGTTTGTGTCTGTTGCGCCGGAGCTTGCCGGTGCTGCTTTTGGCCTCGAAGGGGCCTGTTATGTTGGTTGTGTTTGTACTGCAAGCCAGCCAACTATCTTCACCCGTGCAAAAGCGGGTCATGAGTGCCGTAAGGGCTGCCATAGACTTCGGCTTTTCTTGGCCGAGGTGGCGTGCTAGCCATTCGTCACGGATGCTATGTTTGAAGGCTGCTAGGGCCTCGGCATCCGGATAGTCAACGATCTGGTTCTTTTTGGTTAGGAACCTAGTCCAGAATTTTCTGGCTGATTCTCCAGGTTGCTGAACTATGTAGCTTAAGTCATCGGCATCTGGTGGCTGGACATAAGTTCCTTGGAATTTATCAAGGAAAGCCTCTTCCAAGTCCTCCCAGCCGCTGATGGAATTCTTAGGCAAGCTATTTAACCAGTGTCACGCTAGTCCTTTGAGCTTTAATGGGAGGTATTTGATGGCGTGGAGTTCATCTCCTCGAGCCATATGGATATGGAGAATAAAATCCTCGATCCATACTGCAGGATCGGTTGTGCCGTTGTATGATTCAATGTTTACAGGCTTGAACCCCTCGGGGAATTCGTGATCTAGCACCTCGTCTGTGAAGCAGAGAGGGTGTGCGGCGCCTTTATAGCGGGCCGCATCACGGCGGACTGATGGAGTCCGTCTACGGCATTCGGCCCGGGCGTGGTTAGGTTTGTCACGTCCGAATAGGTAGCCGTCGTCGTGCCTCTAAGCACGTCCTCGCGATCCGTAGATCGATCTTGTATGTCCTGCTCTACTATCCAGTGTCCGCTGGAGGTCGTACGTGTGACCCCGAACTCTTTCGTCTCTATCTTTACGGGGCGGTGGGGCAGGCTGCTGTTCGGCCTGAGTTGCCGCTTTATCCTGACCGGCCACCCTGTCTCGACCACGTGGTGGTCGTTCCGCATTACGCGAGGGAGACGTGTGATCTGGTGCTTCCTCATTGAATTGAGGTAGCAGTCTGCATTTTGGGTAGCTCTTGGCTGGGCACTTGAGGCTGTATTCTTTGGCTGTCAGGACGTCAGTCCATCTGTCGACGAGCAGGTCTTGTTCAGCTTGAAGTTGTTGTTGTTTCTTTTTAAGGCTCCTTGCAGTGGCTATGAGCTGAAGCTTAAAGTGCTCCTGCTCTAGTGGATCCTCAATCATGATGAAGTCTTCGTTGCCGAGGCTTGTCTCCTCCTTGGAGGGTGGATGATGACTATCGTCCTCCGAGTCATCTTCTATGGCCTGTTCATCAGGGTTGTCTTGCATGTTGTCATATTCCTCCTGTTCGTATGTAGCTCTGACGAGGTCTTCATTGTTTTTGGCGTCGCCCGGAGTACTATTTTCTCCGGTGCCAGTATTGCTATCTTTTGAGTGACGAGGCTTAGAGCGGCATTCGGGGTGCCGGCGCTTGGACTGCGTCTCAGAGGGTTTATTCGTGTCTGGCTCTTCTTTGTCGTCTAAAGATCCTTTAGGTGTATCAACCATGTACACGTCGTACGAGGAGGTGGTCGTCCCACGTCCGGTAAATGGCGGGTCTTGGCCTTGCTCCTTGTTGGCGTCGTTGTCCAGATCGGCGATGTCTTCGGAGCCATAGTCAAGCACGTCGGTTAAGTCATCGACGGTGGCTATAAAGTGGGTGGCGGGTGGGAAGCAAAATTCCTCATCGTCCGCCTCTAGCTCGCACCGAACATAGTTCGGCTGTGGGTCTTCCTCCAAGGACAAGTTCTTTAAAGAGTTCAGTACGTCACCCAAAGGTGAGTGCTGGAAGATGTCTACGGCGCTAAATTCGAAAATCGATAACAGATCCAGCTCGGTGTCTGTAGGCGCGCCTGATCCGGGACGTATAGCCGGAGACGAGTCCGGAGTTCCATTGACGCGCTCGTTGCAGGATGTCCAGTCCGTGTGCGGCTCCAACACCGCGGACTTTGTGGCCTCAGAGGCCACGATCTACTTTGGTTCTGTAGCCGTTGCAGCAAAAGGATCCATCTCCTGGACGTAATCCGATAACAGATTTAAGTCACGTTCATCGGAGCACGGGGCAGCAATTGCCGCTGTCTCAAATCCATTGAAGATCAAGTCTCCACGGATATCCGCAACAGAGTTCACGCTTCCAAATCTGACCTGCTCCAGATGGCCAAGCGAGTCGGTCCGCAGTACGAAGTCACCGAACACAAAGATTTGTCCGGGGAGGAAGGTTTCTCCTTGGACAAAATCATTACTGATGATTGAAGGGGCCATCGAGTCCTTTGCCGACGGCATAGTGGAACTCTCAATGAAAGCACCAATGTCGGTGTCAAAACCGTCGGATCTTGGGTAGGGGTCCCAAACTACGCGTCTAGGATTGATGGTAATAGGAGACGGGGGACACGATGTTTACCCAGGTTCGGTCCCTCTCTATGGAGGTAATACCCTACTTCCTGCTTGATTGATCTTGATGAATGTGAGTGTTACAAGAGTTGATCTACCACGAGATCATAATGGCTAAACCCTAGAAGTCTAGCCTATGTGAATATGGTAATGAATGTTCCCTATCCGGACTATGCTCTCCGGTTTATATAGACACCGGAGAGACCTAGGGTTTACATGAGGTCGGTTACATAGGAAGGAATCTTCACAGTTGGTCGCCTAGCTTGCCTTCCACGCCAAGGAAAGTCCAATCCGGACACAGATATAGTCTTCGGTCTTTGTATCTTCACAGCCCATCAGTCCGGCCCAATGAATAACAGGCCGGTGTCCCGAGGACCCCTTAGTCCAGGACTCCCTCACCTAGGGCTTGGGAGGGGTGATGCCATGGTGGTTGACGTGAGAGGGAGGGGGAGGAGATAGCGATGAAAGTGAGTGTTCTTCCGAATGTCGTGGGAGGCGCAGTATGTATAGCGAGCAATGGCACACCTCGTAAGATATGGACTGAGCTGATCGACTTAACTTCAGGTCCAGCCGTCCAGCGACATGTGGGCTGACCCTGTTGGGCCCATATTTCAGTGACCCAATGCACCTGCAGTTAAGTAACTGAAGCAGCGTCCCGGAAGATATGTGATGTCTACTATGCAACCTTCTTCTTGTAGACGTTGTTGGGCCTCCAAGTGCAGAGGTTTGTAGGACAGTAGCAAATTTCCCTCAAGTGGATGACTTAAGGTTTATCAATCTGTGGGAGGCGTAGGATGAAGATGGTCTCTCTCAAACAACTCCACAACCAAATAGCAAAGAGTCTCTTGTGTCCCCAACACACCCAATACAATGGTTAATTGTATAGGTGCACTAGTTTGGCGAAGAGATGGTGATACAAGTGCAATATGGATGGTAGATATAGGTTTTTGTAATCTGAAAATATATAAACAGCAAGGTAACTAACGATAAAAGTGAGCACAAATGGTATTGCAATGCTAGGATACAAGGCCTAGGGTTCATACTTTCACTAGTGCAAGTTCTCTCAACAATAATAACATAATTGGATCATATAACTATTCCTCAAAATGCAACAAAGAGTCACTCCAAAGTTACTAACAAAGGAGAACAAACGAAGAGATTATGGTAGGGTACGAAACCACCTCAAAGTTATTCTTTCTGCTCGATCTATTCCAGAGTCCGTAGTAAAATAACACGAAGCTATTCTTTCCGTTCAATCTATCATAGAGTTCATACTAGAATAACACCTTAAGATACAAATCAACCAAAACCCTAATGTCACCTAGATACTCCAATGTCACCTCAAGTATCCGTGGGTATGATTATACGATATGCATCACACAATCTCAGATTCATCTATTCAAACCAACACAAAGTACTTCAAAGAGTGCCCCAAAGTTTCTACCGGAGAGTCAAGACGAAAACGTGTGCCAACCCCTATGCATAAGTTCACGAGGTCACGGAACCCGCAAGTTGATCACCAAAACATACATCAAGTGAATCACGTGATATCCCATTGTCACCACAGATACGCACATGCAAGACATACATCAAGTGTTCTCAAATCCTTAAAGACTCAATCCGATAACATAACTTCAAAGGGAAAACTCAATCCATTACAAGAGAGTAGAGGGGGAGAAACATCATAAGATCCAACTATAAAAGCAAAGCTCGCAATACATCAAGATCGTACCACCTCAAGAACACGAGAGAGAGAGAGATCAAACACATAGCTACTGGTACATACCCTCAACCCCGAGGGTGAACTACTCCCTCCTCGTCATGGAGAGCGCCGAGATGATGAAGATGACCACCGGTGATGGATCCCCCCTCTGGCAGGGTGCTGGAACAGGGTCCCGATTGGTTTTTGGTGGCTATAGAGGCTTCCGGCGGCGGAACTCCCGATCTATTCTGCTCTGTGATGTTTTTAGGGTATTTGGACATATATAGGCGAAAGAAGTGGGTTAGGGGAGCCATGAGGGGCCCACGAGGGTGGGGGCGCGCCTCCCTGCCTCATGGCTTCCTTGTTGCTTCCCTGACGTATACTCCAAGTCTCCTGGATTGCTTTCGTTCCAAAAATAACTCCCCCGAAGGTTTCATTCCGTTTGGACTCCGTTTGATATTCTTTTTCTTCGAAACACTGAAATAGGCAAGAAAACAACAATCTAGGTTGGGCCTCCGGTTAATAGGTTAGTCCCAAAAATAATATAAAAGTGCATAATAAAGCCCATTAACATCCAAAACAGATAATATAATAGCATGAATACTTCATAAATTATAGATACGTTGGAGATTTATCAGCATCCCCAAGCTTAATTCCTGCTCGTCCTCGAGTAGGTAAATGATAAAAGAAATATTTTATGAATTGTGAATGCTAGCAGGTGCACAAGTTTGATCAATGATAATTTCAATCACCTTTTCTAGCATCATTATATATCATAACAGTAGCTCATCTCATAAAGCTTCTCATGATAAAGTAACAAGCTATTCACATGTTAAAGTATAGATCGTAAACTTTCTTGAAAACTAACAAACCGTGTTATTAGTCATCAAACAGTTACAATTCATCTTATTTTCAGGAAGAGTCTATGTCAGAGCTTTCATTCAACAAACTTCACATACTCAACTATCATTTAGTCTTTCACAATTGCTAACACTCACGCGATATTTATGGGTTCAAAGTTTTAATCGACCTTACGAGAAAGATAGGGGCTCATAGATTAGCCTCCCAACCTTTTACCTCAAGGGTAATGTCAACAATAATAGCTCATGATGCCTTACATCCAATTGGATATATATATATATATATATATATATATATATATATATATATATATATATATATATATATATATATATATCATAGTCTTTCCAACATATTGTGCTTGCCAAAGGATAAAATGTAAAAAGGAAAGGTGAAGATCACCATGACTCTTGTATAAGGTAAAAGACAAGAATAAAAGATAGGCCCTTCGTGGAGGGAAGTAGAGGTTGTCATGCGCTTTTATAGTTGGATGCACAAAATCTTAATGTGAAAGAACGTCACTTTATATTTCCACTTGTGATAGGGACCTTTATTATGCAGTCCGTCGCTTTTATTGCTTCCACATCACAAGATCGTATAAAACTTATTTTCTCCACACTAATAGATCATACATATTTAGAGAGCAATTTTTATTGCATGCACCGATGACAACTTACTTGAAGGATCTTACTCAATCCATAGTGTAACGCCCTCGATGCGGCTATATCTCCCACGTGTCGAAGCACGACTTAGAGGCATAACCGCATTGAACGCAATGTCGCAAGTGAGGTAATCTTCACACAACCCATGTAATACATAAGGGAAAGAGATACATAGTTGGCTTACAATCGCCACTTCACACCATACATGAGTAAAGCATTACATCATACAGATACAATCAAGGTCCGATTACGGAACCAAAATAAAAGAAGACTACCCCAAATGCTACACAGATCCCGATCGTCCCAACTGGCTCCACTCTTGATCAACTGAAGCGAAACAACACAATGAACAGGATCTTCATCGAGCTCCTCCTTGAGCTCGGATGCGTCACCTGCACGGTTTCATCGGCACCTGCAAACTGGTTTTGGAAGTATCTGTGAGTCACGGGGACTCAGCAATCTCACACCCGCGAGATCAAGACTATTTAAGCTTATGGGTAGGAGAAAGTAGTGAGATGGAGCTGCAGCGAAGCGACTAGCATATCTGGTGGCTACATTCGCAAAAGAGAGCGAGAAGAGAAGCAAGGCACGGTCGAACAACTATGATCAAGAAGTGATCCTAGAACAACCTACGTCAAGCATAACTCCAACACCGTGTTCACTTCCCGGACTCCGCCGAGAAGAGACCATCACGGTTACACACGCGGTTGATGTATTTTAATTAAGGTCAACTTCGGGTTTTCTACAACCGGACATTAACAAATTCCCATCTGCCTCATAACCGCGGGCACGGCTTTCGAAAGATAATACCCTGCAGGGGTGTCCCAACTTAGCCCATTATAAGCTCTCACGGTCAACGAAGGATATTCCTTCTACCGGGAAGACCCGATCAGTCTCGGAATCCGGACTACAAGACATTTCGACAGCAATAAAACAAGACCAGCAAAGCCGCCCGAATGTGCCGACAAATCCCGATAGGAGCTGCACATATCTCGTTCTCGTGGCACACCGGATGAGCAGTCCGTACAACTAAAACCAGACCTCAAGTTTCCTTGAGGGGCGCTATAAAGCACTCTAGTTTGGGCCAACACTCGGAGGAGCATTGGCGGGAGGGGTTAAAATAAAGATGACCCTTGAGTCTGCAGAACCCAAGGGAAAAAGGCTTAGGTGGCAAATGGTAAAACCAATGTTGGGCCTTCTTTGGAGGAGTCTTATTCAAAGCGAACTGTCAAGGGGTCCCATAAATCACCCAACCGTGTAAGGAACATAAGATCAAGGAACATAACACGGTATGGCGGAAACTAGGGCGGCAAGAGTGGAACAAAACACCAGGCATAAGGCCGAGCCTTCCACCCTTTACCAAGTATATAGATGCATTAATTAAACAAGATATATTGTGATATCCCAACAAGTAAACATGTTCCAACAAGGAACAACATCTCCATATTCCAACAAGGAACAAACTTCATCTTCACCTACAACTAACAACGCTATAAGAGGGGCTAAGCAAAGCGGTAACATAGCCAAACAATGGTTTGCTAGGAAAGGATGGTTAGGGGCTTGACATGGCAATGTGGGAGGCATGATAAGCAAGTGATAGGCATCGTAGCATAGGCATAGCAAAAGAGCGAGCATCTAGCAAGCAAAGGCAGAAGTGATTTCGAGGGTATGGTCATCTTGCCTGAAATCCCGAAAGGAAGAAGATCGAGTCCATGAAGAAGACAAACGGACGAAGTCGAACGAATCCTCACAATTCCGGAACGAAACCGAAGCTAACGAGAGAAGCAACCCGGAAAGAAGCAAACAACATGGTAAACACACAAGCATAAACATGTCATGATGCACAAACAAGTATGATGCATGTCCGGTTTAAATAGCATGGCATGGCAATATGCAAAACAAAACTACAAGTTAAATTGAGCCCAATATGCAACGAGTTGCATATTGATGGCTACCACATCAATTATTTAGTTTCTCTCTCGGTTATGGACCCAACAATATTCAATGTTATTAAACATGGCAAGAGATGAAGCATAATTAAACTAACTATCTAAACAATTTAAATGGGGCCGGATATAAAAACAACAAATCCGGTAAATCCCCATATGCATTTAGCAAATTAATGGAAACAACAAATATAAACATTTAAATGTTGTTATCATGATGCGGATGACATATGCACGTTTTAAGCAATTTTATGAAAATGTTGACATGAGCATGTTATGAAGCATTTGTCGTCATGGCGGAAACGAAAAAGGGTGCCACGGCAATGACAACGGAAATGGTGCCACGGCAACATTCCGTTCCGATAACTCGATTGAGATGCGGTGCAAAGAAAAGTGTGGATGTGCAGAACATGCAAAGATGGTGGGTGATCCGGATACCGGTTCCCACGAGACGATGGCATGGCAACGAGGAGGAACAAGCGAGCGACAATTTCGGACACGGTGCAAACGGGCATCTCATACAACATATGCATTCGTCCACGGGCGGTCGTCTCGGGGTTATACCTTCAAAGCATGCATTTCGGAGTGGAACGAGTTCGATGCGGTGTAGATGGAAGTAGACGTTCTCACGACGGTAGTGGAAGTAGTGGTACACGACCGTAGTGGAAGTAGTCGTTCTCGCGGCGGTAGTGGAAGTAGTCGTACACGGCGTCGGTAGTGGTACACCATTGGAGACGTACACGTTCCGTAGATGAACTTGGCGTAACCGTGCGGTAGTCAAACTTGGCGCTCGTGGTACACGTGTCTTCGGGCGACGGTAGATGTACACGGCAATCGTAGTGGTACTATGCATCGGTCGTCGTGGTACTTGGCATTCCAAAACAAAGCAACACCGAAAAGCCTCGGGTCTTGGCGTCCTTGACGAATCCAAGTAACACCAGGCACACGTCCATGGTCAACCCCAATGAGTGTACAGAGGCAAAACTTGGTGGTGATGCACATACGCGGTTGCTAGAAGATGGATGACGCCGGGTCGAGGCTGCGTCTTGGCGGTTCAACGAGGGTCGAATAGGAGCACGGTGAAGCTCGTGGTGGACGGGGAGCGCAGCCTGGAGGCAGCAGCAGCGGTTGGAAGCAGAGTTGGCCGGAGGGGACGGCTCGGGCAGCGGGATGACGCAAGGTTGCCTGGGACAGAGGACGAAGGAGCTTGGCGGCGAGGACGTCGTCGCTCGTCCCCCTTGCAGACGAGGGAGAGGCAGGAGGTCGTGCAAGGAGGAGCTCGGGCGGCTCAATGGCGCGGCTGAATTCGAGCGCAGGGAAGGAGCACCTGGCACGGGCTGAGAGAACCAGCGTGCACGGGCGCTCGTGAAGAGGAGGCAGGGGACTCCGGAGGAGTAGGAGAAGGGGAGGCGAAGGCGCGGGGAGCAGGGATCCTGCGAGGGGATCGCGCGCAGGGAGGAGATCAAGGCCGGCGGCGACAGAGCTTGGCGGAGGGAGGAGGCAATGGCGACGAGCTCGAGGAGCTGCTCCCCTTGAGCGCTCGGGCGACGGGGACGGCTGGCGCCGGTGGAGGGAGGAGGCGGCGAGGGGAAAGGGAGAGGGGATCGCGCGAGGAGCGAGGAGCGGTCGAGCGAAGGGCGAGGCGACGCTGGAGGGAATCGAGAGGGAGAGATGGGGATCGGGAGAGAGCGCTGGTGCGGCTAGGGTTAGCAGCGGGCACTGCGGCTGGGCCTGAGAGGCCGGTTGGGTCGGCCCAGGTGGAGAAAGAAGTGGCCAGAGGCCTGGCTGGGCTGGCTCTCTCTCACTAATGAATAATAAAACAGAATAGAGAAAAGAAAGAAAAGAAAGAGAGGTTAGGGGAAAGATTTGCGCATGGGGATAATTTTCCCGGACTCGCAAAATTGAGTTGGAACCAAGAAAAATAGAAGGGCCATGATTGAAAGATTTAAATTCAAACTCATTTGAATTTAATTCAAATGGGTTTGAACTAGGACTTGATAAAGGAAGGTCCAAAATGTTCGGATTTTTGGTGGAGCTCGGAAAATGACGAAATAATTTATGGGCAAGGTTGGAGACCAAACTTGAAGCAGAAAAGGAACGAAATTAATTTGCAAGTGTGCTTTGATGATTTCCAAATAAATGGAATAATTTTATTATAGCTCCCTAATAATATTGAGAGGCTTTAATATGTTATAAAGAGAAATCACAAGTGAATTCCCTCGATTTAAATGGATCAAAGACCCATGCAATTTATTTAGTTGAGTGCAAATGATTTATGAGATGATGGCATGATGACATGATGCAATGCAAAAATAAAAGGGCAGGCACAAATGAAACATACGGCGAAACCCGGAATATATGGAAGTCTTCTCGAGCATCGGTCTCGGGGCGTCACAACACTCCACCACTACGAGAGGATCTCGTCCCGAGATCTAGGATGGCACCGGAGGGAAAAGAAAGAGGAAGATAAGAGGTAAAACTAAGTTGCTTCTTTGGCAAAAGAGTGAAACCAACGAACCTTGAGAGGTTGAGCAATTTAAAAGAAAGAGTACAACAGAGATGAACGAGATTGCAAACAATCCATTAGAAAAGAGGAACACGGAACATTACGGGAACTTGAAGGTTGCAAAGACATGAATCAAGAGTTTAATGGACAAGATAGAATTCGAAACCACTCCGGTTAAAACAAGATGAGAGAGGAAGAATTCGGGCACCACTCCAGTTGAACATGGAAGGAATTGAACATGAACTTGACAAAATGAAAGCACCTGGATGAGACTCCGGTTAAAAGAGGAACGATAGACACAACACTCCGGTTAAATCGATAAGCAAGGAAAAGGACATGGTCTTGACAAAACAAGATGATGGGTCGAAGATAGCAACATCACAATGCCTCCGGAAGAAAAATTGAAGATAGATCATTGGAATAAAGGAATGGAGAAGAAAATGACAACTTCTACCACAAATGAGTTTGGAAAGCACCCTTAAAAAAGAGGAATAGAACGGAGTTGTTGGAAAACCAACAACGAAAAGAATAACCTTGTAGTGGGCTTATGGAAAACTTCTCAAAATTGAGGCGAAATACTGCCACTATGGAAACAAATAATATAATTGATAACACCAACGAGATGAAAATTTTCTTCCACTAAGATGATGGAGAGATAACTTGGGTCCTTGATAAACACCACAATAGCAACATTCCTTAGGGAATACTTTAGGTGCAATATGACATAAGATAACTCCAACGAAGAGATTGATGGTTTTAAATATCTCATTCTTGACAACATGTGAATCATGAAGCATGAAGGAAAATTGTCAAGAATGACATAACACCACCTCAAAAGATAAGGTCGAAATAATTCCACTTCGGAATGCAAGATGAAGAATGCTTGAACTCCTCAAAATAAAACATGTGTTGAGCACCAAGTTTATTTTTGATTATAGCTTGGCGGGTCATAACTTCGAGAGAAATCTTGAAGAACAATTGAAGAATGAAAAGAATCCTTGATGAACCACCATGTAGAGCCTCCATGAAGAACTCCGGTAAGAAAAGGATGATAAAAGAAAGAGAAGTTGAAAACACAAGGTGAAGCCTTGCAGTGATAAGAAGAAGCTTTGAAATGATATAACCGAGAAAACTTGGAACTCCGGAAAGAAAGATTAACAAATGAAATCAAGAATTTTGATGATCCTCCAGAATAAGGAATTGAATTTACTAGATGAAACAAGAATAAGAATTACATTATGTTGATCCTTCACCAATTAAATTGATGGCAAGCAATGGATTTGGCATACTACTTATTCTCATTGAAAAATGATTACAGATAGAGATATAGCGCAAACTTGAGAAGGTATTAATGGAACCACCGGTGGGATTTGGAAACAACAAATGAATTGATATGATAATGAAGGAAGTGAAATCTTGAACGAACCACCGTAAGAATTGAGAATGAACGTAGCAAAGGCGCAATTCACCGAGAATAATTAGAAAACGAATAAAGATACTTGACAGAATTTAGATACATGAGAACGAAGAGATCATGAACTGATTAGAGAATACTTGAATGATGCACCGGTAAGATTTGGAGAACGAGAGCTGAAAGCTGAGAATGAGGAATTATGACATGATGGCCTTCGGAGGAAAGAAGTGGAAACAACTCATGAAATGCTCCGGATGGGTGAAAAGAATTCTCACAATCGAAAACAATTATGAGAGGATGGCATCAAACTTGAACCATGAATCTTGAAGAGAATGGAGCAAGATTTAAGAGAAACTCTTCTTCGGTCTTCAAATGTTGAGAATGACGATGAGAAACACCAGCATGAATTGTTAAGGCACTCCGGAATGACAATTAGAAAGATTGAACGACCCATGAAAAGAATTTGAAAGATCTTGGAGAAATACATTTGACTGATGATAATTCATCCTTACATCAAACTTTGCAGAGAATTTGAGAATAACTCCGGAAAATTAGAAGAGTCAGGTAAGATCCTGGGAAAAGACCTGTGGGTTAGGGCCCACTCAAAAGAACCACCGTTGAACAATTTAAAGAGAGACTGCACTGGTTGAATTAAATGGCTTGAATGAGATAGCATCCTCAAAAGAACTTGAGTGAATTGAGAATGGAAAACTTGAATCTTCAGAGATATCTTCAACACTCCGGAACAAATGAATAGCGAGAGGTGAATGATTAATTGGTGCACCGGAATGGGAAAGCATTGTGAAAAGAGGAAAAGGGATAAGATCAACACCGAAATCTTGAATTAAATCCACCGGAGAAGAAAATTAGAATGGAACAATGATAAGGTTGAAGCTTCCTTAGCGTCTTCATGAGAAATCACCGGATAAAACATTAAAGGAAAAGAATGAAGAAACTTCACTCAATAAAATGGATACTTGATTAAGAAATCTGAGTCCTTGAAGAAAAAGGGGTGGGAGGGTGGGAAAACAAAGGCAACTTGGGACGGATGAAATGAACACCGTTGAGAAAAAGCTTAGAATTGATCTTGCAAATGTTGGAATGATCGGATTTACTTGGAGAGAAGCACACGGTTGGAAAGGATTGAAAAGACGACCTTGATGAACAAGAAGGATTAGCATCCACATAGAAATATGAGAACACCGTTTAGAATAAGGTATGGAATCAACACTTGGCATTGAAGCAACTTGATTACCACAAAACGGAACAAAAACAAAGGATTTGGCTTGCAGAATAAGCCGGAAACAAACATATGATAGATCCCATATCGTATCATGTGTCTGTTGGAAAGATATTCTAGGAGCTACTTGAATTCCCACCAATAAACTCCCGAAACTTTCTGGTTATGCAATCTGGTGTTGGGGATACAGGGGACACAAAATATATCACCCAAACTAACAATACCTAGATCCAGCTGTATCCATCCTTCAACACATAACCAAGAAACCTTCGGAAATCGTGTACCTCGACCTTCGAAAAGCATCCATTATACGAGTCATGGCAATACTCTCGAGCTCGCCCCAGTACTGGGTTATCGAGGTTATCTCACCAACAACTGCATAAAAGAGATTTTCGATGTCGGCAAAGCTCAGGTATTCCAAAACTGCAACGATAAAATTGTGACGACAACACCTCGGAGCTCAACTCCCCGGGACACTGCCACAACCCCTAAATGTCAGGAGGCACCAAGAACGATGTTCTCGTCACAAAACCATCGGAAAGATTCCAAGATACCCGCGTGATCCTAAAAAAAAATTTAGTGAAATTTGAGGAGAGAAGAGTCAAAACTTCTACGTCAGGAAACCTCACCAGAGCGACGAAGGGACTGAGGAGTAAAAAGAATCCTACTCTCGATATATAATCCTAAGACTCAAAACATTTTGTTCTAGACTCAACAACGCCAACAAACAATCAAGCGGGGGCTCCTAAGTCGGGATGGCTCGATTACCAACTTGTATCGCCCTCGATGCGGCTATATCTCCCACGTCGAAGCACGACTTAGAGGCATAACCGCATTGAAAGCAATGTCGCAAGTGAGGTAATCTTCACACAACCCATGTAATACATAAGGAAAGAGATACATAGTTGTCTTACAATCGCCACTTCACACCATACATGAGTAAAGCATTACATCATACAGATACAATCAAGGTCCGATTACGGAACCAAAATAAAAGAAGACTACCCCAAATGCTACACGATCCTCGATCGTCCCAACTGGCTCCACTCTTGATCAACTGAAACGAAACAACACAATGAACAGGATCTTCATCGAGCTCCTCCTTGAGCTCGGATCGTCACCTGCACGTTTCATCGGCACCGCAAACTGGTTTTGAAGTATCTGTGAGTCACGGGACTCAGCAATCTCACACCCGCGAGATCAAGACTATTTAAGCTTATGGGTAGGAGAAAGTAGTGAGATGGAGCTGCAGCGGCGACTAGCATATCTGGTGGCTACATTCGCAAAAGAGAGCGAGAAGAGAAGCAAGGCACGGTCGAACAACTATGATCAAGAAGTGATCCTAGAACAACCCACGTCAAGCATAACTCCAACATCGTGTTCACTTCCGGACTCCGCGAGAAGAGACCATCACGGTTACACACGCGATTGATGTATTTTAATTAAGGTCAACTTCGGTTTTCTACAACCGACATTAACAAATTCCCATCTGCCTCATAACCGCGGGCACGGCTTTGAAAGATAATACCTGCGGGGTGTCCCAACAGCCCATTATAAGCTCTCACGGTCAACGAAGGATATTCCTTCTACCGGGAAGACCCGATCAGTCTCGGAATCCCGGACTACAAGACATTTCGACAGCAATAAAACAAGACCAGCAAAGCCGCCCGAATGTGCCGACAAATCCCGATAGGAGCTGCACATATCTCGTTCTCAGGGCACACCGGATGAGCAGTCCGTACAACTAAAACCAGACCTCAAGTTTCCTTGAGGGGGCGCTGCAAAGCACTCTAGTTTGGGCCAACACTCAGAGGAGCATTGGCCCGGAGGGGTTAAAATAAAGATGACCCTTGAGTCTGCAGAACCCAAGGGAAAAAGGCTTAGGTGGCAAATGGTAAAACCAATGTTGGGCCTTGCTGGAGGAGTCTTATTCAAAGCGAACTGTCAAGGGGGTCCCATAAATCACCCAACCGTGTAAGGAACGCAAGATCAAGGAACATAACACCGGTATGACGGAAACTAGGGCGGCAAGAGTGGAACAAAACACCAGGCATAAGGCCGAGCCTTCCACCCTTTACCAAGTATATAGATGCATTAATTAAACAAGATATATTGTGATATCCCAACAAGTAAACATGTTCCAACAAGGAACAACATCTCCATATTCCAACAAGGAACAAACTTCATCTTCACCTGCAACTAACAACGCTATAAGAGGGGCTAAGCAAAGCGGTAACATAGCCAAACAACGGTTTGCTAGGAAAGGATGGTTAGGGGCTTGACATGGCAACGTGGGAGGCATGATAAGCAAGTGATAGGCATCGTAGCATAGGCATAGCAAAAGAGCGAGCATCTAGCAAGCAAAGGCAGAAGTGATTTCGAGGGTATGGTCATCTTGCCTGAAATCCCGAAAGGAAGAAGATCGAGTCCATGAAGAAGACAAACGGACGAAGTCGAACGAATCCTCACAATTCCGGAACGAAACCGAAGCTAACGAGAGAAGCAACCCGGAAAGAAGCAAACAACATGGTAAACACACAAGCATAAACATGTCATGATGCACAAACAAGTATGATGCATGTCCGGTTTAAATAGCATGGCATGGCAATATGCAAAAACAAAACTACAAGTTAAATTGAGCCCAATATGCAACGAGTTGCATATTGACGAAACACCACATCAATTATTTAGTTTCTCTCTGGTTATGGACCCAACAATATTCAATGTTATTAAACATGGCAAGAGATGAAGCATAATTAAACTAACTATCTAAACAATTTAAATGGGGCCGGATATAAAAACAACAAATCCGGTAAATCCCCATATGCATTTAGCAAATTAATGGAAACAACAAATATAAACATTTAAATGTTGTTATCATGATGCGGATGACATATGCACGTTTTAAGCAATTTTATGAAAATGTTGACATGAGCATGTTATGAAGCATTTGTCGTCATGGCGGAAACGAAAAAGGGTGCCACGGCAATGACAACTGAAATGGTGCCACGGCAACATTCCGGTTCCGATAACTCGATTGAGATGCCGGTGCAAAGAAAAGTGTGGATGTGCAGAACATGCAAAAGATGGTGGGGTGATCCCGGATACCGGGTTCCCACGAGACGATGGCATGGCAACAAGGAGGAACAAGCGAGCGACAATTTCGGACACGGTGCAAACGGGCATCTCATACAACATATGCATTCGTCCACGGGCGGTCGTCTCGGAGTTATACCTTCAAAGCATGCATTTCAGAGTGGAACGAGTTCGATGCGGTGTTGATGGAAGTAGACGTTCTCACGACGGTAGTGGAAGTAGTAGTACACGGCCGTAGTGGAAGTAGTCGTTCTCGCGGCGGTAGAGGAAGTAGTCGTACACGGCGTCGGTAGTGGTACACCATTGGAGACGTACACGTTCCGTAGATGAACTTGGCGTAACCGTGCGGTACTCGAACTTGGCGCTCGTGGTACACGTGTCTTCGGGCGACGGTAGATGTACACGGCAATCGTAGTGGTACTATGCATCGGTCGTCGTGGTACTTGGCGTTCCAAAACAAAGCAACACCGAAAAGCCTCGGGTCTTGGCGTCCTTGACGAATCCAAGTAACACCAGGCACACGTCCACGGTCAACCCCAATGAGTGTACAGAGGCAAAACTTGGTGGTGCTGCACATACGCGGTTGCTAGAAGATGGATGACGCCGGGTCGAGGCTGCGTCTTGGCGGTTCAACGAGGGTCGAATAGGAGCACGGCGAAGCTCGTGGTGGACGGTGAGCGCAGCCTGGAGGCAGCAGCAGCGGTTGGAAGCAGAGTTGGCCGAAGGGGACGGCTCGGGCAGCGGGATGACGCGAGGTCGCCTGGGACGGAGGACGAAGGAGCTTGGCGGCGAGGACGTCGTCGCTCGTCCCCCTAGCAGACGAAGGAGAGGCAGGAGGTCGTGCAAGGAGGAGCTCGGGCGGCTCAATGGCGCGGCTGAATTCGAGTGCAGGGAAGGAGCACCTGGCACGGGCTGAGAGAACCAGCGTGCCTGGCGCCGTGAAGAGGAGGCAGGGGACTCGGAGGAGTAGGAGAAGGGAGGCGAGGCGCTGGGAGCAGGGATCCTGCGAGGGATCATGTGAGGAGGAGATCGAGGCCGGCGGCGACAGAGGTTGGCGGAGGGAGGAGGCAATGGCGACGAGCTCGAGGAGGTGCTCCCCTTGAGCACTCGGGCGACGGGGACGGCTGGCGCCGGTGGAGGGAGGAGGCGGCGAGGGAAACGGAGAGGGATCGCATGAGAGGCGAGGCGGTCGAGCGAAGGGCGAGGCGACGCTGGAGGAATCGAGAGGAGAGATGGGGATCGGGAGAGAGCGCTAGGTGCGGCTAGGGTTAGCAGCGGGCACTGTGGCTGGGCCTGAGAGGCCGGTTGGGTCGGCCCAGGTGGAGAAAGAAGTGGCCAGAGGCCTGGCTGGGCTGGCTCTCTCTCACTAATGAATAATAAAACAGAATAGAGAAAAGAAAGAAAAGAAAGAGAGGTTAGGGAAAGATTTATGCATGGGGATAATTTTCCCGGACTCGCAAAATTGAGTTGGAACCAAGAAAAATAGAAGGGCCATGATTGAAAGATTTAAATTCAAACTCATTTGAATTTAATTCAAATGGGTTTGAACTAGGACTTGATAAAAGGAAGGTCCAAAAATGTTCGGATTTTTGGTGGAGCTCCGGAAAATGACGAAATAATTTATGGGCAAGGTTGGAGACCAAACTTGAAGCAGAAAAGGAACGAAATTAATTTGCAAGTGTGTTTTGATGATTTCCAAATAAATGGAATAATTTTATTATAGCTCCCTAATAATATTGAGAGGCTTTAATATGTTATAAAGAGAAATCACAAGTGAATTCCCTCGATTTAAATGGATCAAAGACCCATGCAATTTATTTAGTTGAGTGCAAAAGATTTATGAGATGATGGCATGATGACATGATGCAATGCAAAAATAAAAGGGCAAGCACAAATGAAACATACGGCGAAACCCGGAATATATGGAAGTCTTCTCGAGCATCGGTCTCGGGGCGTCACACATAGGTAGGTATGGTGAACTCTCATGGCAATACTGGTTTAAGGGATGTTTGGAAGCACAAGTAGTATCTCTACTTCGTGCAAAGAATTTGGCTAGCATGAGGGGGAAAGGCAAGCTCAACGTGTTGGGCGATCCATGACAATATACTTTATTTCGGATATAAGAAAACATAACCCATTACGTTGTCTTCCTTGTCCAACATCAACCTTTTAGCATGTCATATTTTAATGAGTGCTCACAATTACAAAAGATGTCCAAGATAGTATATTTATATGTGAAATCTCTGTTCCTTCAATATTCTTTCATGAATTGTTCAAGTGACCAATACAATGTTTGCTAACCTTCGATAAATTTACCACCTCTACTTCTTAAATGTAAAGTCATTACTCCCCATGGGATAAGCATATGAAAAATATATAATTTCAGATTTATGATATTCAATTCATTCAACCATTTACTCATAGGAAATAAGTGAAGCAGATGAGTAAATGACAAACTACGCCAAAAAGATATAAGTGAAGATCAATGAGTAGTTTAATAATTATGCAACTATGTGAAGACTCTCTAACATTTAAGAACTTCAGATCTTGGTATTTTATTCAAACAGTAAGCAAAACAAAATAAAATAAAATGACACTCCAAGCAGAACACATATCATGTGGTGAATAAAAATATAGCTCCAATGTCACATCCCTAGCTTTACCTTGGCCTTGGTCTAGCTTGGTTGTTGCATCATGTTTAAATTCAAATGAAGTTTGAATTGAGGAATTTTCAAAGCCTCAGAATCCTTTTAAAAATGATCAAGATAAAATTGCTTCAAATAAGTCCAAGAAAATGTTCCTGTTATCCTCTGGAAATCTTGGCAAGAGGTAAAATCCAATCCAATATTTTTGGTGTCTCAGAAACATTTATTATGGGCATTTGAATTAAATCAATAGCTATTTGAATTGGATTTATATCTACTATTAAAAAATATAGGTCCAATAATTCTGAAATATTTTGTGGAGCTTTGGTTTAATTCTTTTAGCTTCTAAAAATATTATCAGAAGCAACAAAATTGAATTGGTTTCAAAACCAAATTCAAAACAAACCTGCAAAATAGAAACAGAACAGAATTAGAAAAAAACAGAGAGAGAGAGAGAGAGGAAAAACCCACCTGGCACTTACCGCAGCCCAGCTGGCCGGCCCAGCCCACCAGGGGCTCCTCCCTATCGTCTTCCCCTTGCCAGGAGGACGAGCGCGTGGCCGGCGAGCGCGAGCACGCGTCCGACCACCTCCTGCTTGCTTGCCGCTGCTGGAGTCGGCCCCGAGCGCCACGTGCATCGCCCGACCCTCCCCTGGACCTCTCTCACTCTCCCTCGGATTCCTCCCCCTTCTTTGCTCTCTTTGCGCCCACGCGCCCGAGCGGAGCTAGTCGCCGCCATTCACCTTAGCCGCAGCCACCAGCCCTCCCTTGCCCTGCCGCCAGGTCCAGAAGCTCCGTCGTGTCGCCCTCAACCTCCTCGCTGAGTCAGGCTTCGTCGGAGGCCCTGCAACATCGTCACCGACGTCTTCTTCAACCTCGGTGCCCGGAGATCCTCGTCGTCGATTCGCTGCCCACTGGCCGTCCCCGCGCCTGCCGAGCCCTCCGTCAGCCTCTCTGTGAGCTCCTCCACCTTTTCCCCTCCTCCTCGAGCTCGTTCCTCTCTTCTAGCCACCATGGCCATCGGAGCCGATTGCTCCTCACCGCCGGCCATGTCGCCAGCGCGGCTATGGCCATGCAAGCACGCGTCCGAGCTTACCACTGAGCTAACCACATCCCCACGAGTCCAACGCGCCTAACCGCGGCTCCTGCCATGCCCTGCACCCTCGACTCGATCGACGCCCGAACATCGGCCGCCGCACTTGCCATCACCGGAGTCATTCTGGGCCATCTCCGGCGAAGCTGAGAGCACCACTGGATGCGCGCAAGCGCCAGCAACCCGTAGCCACAAACTGCTTGTCGAATGGTGGCCCGTAGAGCAAACCCGACGCGGGCACCGCCGCGATCTATCGTCGCCGACGGTTAAACGCCGATGGCTGACGTGGCACCATCATTAGGGCCTAAGCACCCTACTGATTACCCCCTGGAGTCAATGACAACCGGGCCCCACCGCCCAACTAACCGGCTAACTAAAATAGATTAGGTTAGTGTAAACTACCTGTTTAGATTAGTGCTAACCTGTGGACCCCATGTGTCAGCTTTGACTTTGGTCAAGTCAACGTTGACCGGTCCCACCTGTCATCCACCCAAACCAGCCTGAGACATTGACGTATGGGTCCCACAGGTCAGGTTTGACCTGGCCGACCCAGTTGACCTGCTGATGTCACACCTATGTCTTGCTGACGCAGTAACTTATTTTCTGGATTTATTCTCATGCAAGTCGCATCGAGCTTTGATGCATCAGAGGATTACCAAGCCAAACCGGTCGAAGTTGTGTCTAGAAATGCTTTAGTTATATAAGGGAATTGATTGTGGAAGGGAACGTAAGGCTCTTTTTACTCCTTATACCTTATGCCCTTCTGATCTGAGTCGGCCTCTTCTTTTCTACGGGGATTAAGAACTAGGCTTCTCATCTTTTTATCAGGATGACGTGTTACTAATCCATAGACTTATATGATTGATAGTTTCAAACTCAGTTCAGTTTCTACTACTTCCGTATGATCATAGCTGGCCTCAGAACCTTGATATTGTGATGTTGAGTGGTCATGCCACCATTTTTGCAGGATGTCTCAAATCTTTTTGAGCATTTACAGCCGTTATGACGTCCGAGCCATCCTAGGTTTCCAAATAGTCTGATGCGTTTGCAACCCCCTTCTTTGTGTTCCCAATGTTCCTTTGGGCCAGAGTAACACACTAATCGGTGAGTTGAGGTACTCTGTTGCCTCGACATATATGTTGGAGCTATTATTATGACCCTAGGCGTTTTAGGGAGTCACCTAGTAATCTAGCCATGTTTTGTGTCCCGATGTATCCCGTGATGCCATTTAGTAGTAGGTATTCTATTCCTGGGTTCTTGAACCCGAGATTCACCCTACTTACCTAATGTTGATAGTGTTGCTAGTTCCTTTAGGATATTAGTAACTTTGCGATAATCCTCGAGGTCCGTGGTATTTCCTCCTTCCAAATACTATGAACCGCTTATGGCAGGAGTTCTTTTGAACCAAAGATCACAATAAGAGTGCTCTTGATGAGTTCTTCGTTCTATATTGTGACTCTGCCAGCTCAACCTTTCTGCATGGGTTATCCGGAAGAAATATGTTGAACTCGTTCGACATGCTAGTCTATGCATCCACAACTCAGAAAGATATATGTTCCTTTGAGTTGACCCTCTGTAGTTGTATTCCGATCCTTGTCTATCAGTTGATAGTCAAGTTTATGTCGTGCATTCGTGTTCTTCGATGCGTACTATTCCTGTGGTCCGTCAAGCCGTTCTATTTCAGAATGAATAGGAGAAACAAACTCCAGAACCTCATCCATATCTAGGATTGGGTCAAAGCAATTGTATTCCGCAGATCAAAATGCCAATCCAGCTTTTGCTCTGCTCTACCTTGGAGTGTTACCATCTTTATGTCAAGAATGTCATGAGAATTGCACCACCTCTTATGAGTTCTTGACGCAGTGATACTTCTCGCCATAATTATTCATTCCTCGGTCCCATGTTGTTGTAACCGGAATGCCGACAAGTGAACTATGATGTGTGAAATCAATACTCCGAGCAACTTGTTGCTTGGTAGTAAATGGACAATATTCTCATTCTTAGCGTGTTGGTTATTAAATCATCATCCTAAGATTGATCGTGCTACCTAGTCCTTATTTCTGGTGCACTCCTCGATTAATAAGCTAGGATTATTCAATCCCTTGCTTATTTGATCATATCGTCTTGCTCTGGAAAGCAAGATTGTTCTTGAGCTTAGTAACATATCGGTGGTTCGTGATTTTCCGAATATCTTCTCGGAAGTATTACCGGGTTGTTTCCTGACTGTTATGTTGAGCTCGTGATCATGTTGGTTTTCTTCTAACCACCCATTCTCCAAGAATATGTGTTGAATACCCTGAGCTAGTTGGTTAAGCTGAACAACAACTTGGAGAGTTGGAAGATAAACGCTTGCCTAACTTAGTTCGTTCCAAAGGGATATTCTTCTGTAGTGTGTGTTGAAGAAAGATGAAATCTTCATCGATTGGTCCCTGTGATCAGTTGTTGGACCTATTGTCTTATCAATCCTTTGATTTGAGTGCGGGCTATCGTCAAATCAAATCAGTACCAACGATGCTCGTAATGTTGTCTTACTCGTGGTTGATCCATCGAGCATACACCATTACATCTTTTGGTCTGACCAATACCAACACATTGTTCACATAATGGTGGAAGTCCAGTGATATGGAAATTCCAATGAGTTGTTGTTGAGCCCAACAACAGCATCTTGTCTCCTCCATGATTTATGTTGAACATCAAGTTAGTGTTGGAAACTTTGTAAGCATTATCTTCATGTCCCGTTTATGAAGTATATGTTTGGATGAAAGAAGTGACTTCCTCTAGTTCATGTGCATTTGAAGCAAGTTGTCGCCGTGAATTCGAGAAAGCTTGTTTTGCTTCCCCGAATCATCCCAAGTCACCATGCATACGCATGGTATTACGTGGTGCGGAGACTTGCAACCTTCATTCTATATGTATTCTTAGCACACCAAGCCACTGATCGACTTGTTAAAGGAAGAGAAGTCTATGCTTGGGCTCTAATCCATGGACTTGCGTAAAGACTTCGATATCCTTGATGATGGTTCCCCACCTGAACTCGGTAGTGTTTTATTATAAGACTACTACGTGGTCATGCTTGTCTGGGACATTGTGTTCACATGTATGTAGCAGAACCAGCTCATGTTTTGGAGCTTGCTATCGTAGTTCATCTCCCAAGAATCTCACAACGTTATCTCGTTGATTTGTGTTGCAACTCTTCTTTTCAGACATGTGAGTCTGAAGTATCCCGTTTCTAACCAGATCTGAATCTTAGGCAGATATGATGGTTGGAACACTCCCAATATTTGCATTTTGTTCCCAGCTTGCACCCCATTGTGCCAAATTTCCATGGGATGCCCTTCTCAGCAGTTGTTGTCCAGGATCATCTTCAAAAGTGGTCTTGTCATGGGCCCCATCCATTTCCGGTGGTAAGCAAAAGTCATCCATTGCGTTGTCTTCAACAAGGTAGTCCACATCATCCATCCTAGTCCGAGTATGTCATTTCTTCGAGCTCTTTCAAACGATCAACTGTAAATTGCCTTAAGCTGGTATGAAGATTTTCAATGATCTATGTATCAAAAGTAATTCTTTTTGCCACTTAAGGGAATAATTCTACGAGCCACCTTCCCTAAGGTGCCCCATTATGGAGTCATGGCAGTTAACTCCTTGTTACTTTGAAACCCATGCTCCATATTATCTAAGCGTGGAATTGTTGCCTATCAAATTGAACCTTTGTTATAAGTTTCTTTCCATCCTTCTTGATGTGTGTTTTGTGCCTCAGCTCAAGAGATGTTTCCACCGTCTCACTCCATGAGTTGATCTTGAGTGCTCGATCCTCGAGGAGATCGTTTCCAGTAGAGTTTATCTCTATCATCAACGTGTTGAATGAAGATCTCGAAAGCAAAGACGTCAAGATCAATATGATGCAATGAAGCTACTTCTTCGAGGAGGGCAGTTGGATCGAGAAGATTGTGATAGTTTGTGACCTCCTTTCTTCTTACCTCACGTCTTGAATCTCGGGACGAGATTCTTGTTTAGTGGGGGTGAGTTGTCACATCCCTAGCTTTACCTTGGCCTTGGTCTAGCTTGGTTGTTGCATCATGTTTAAATTCAAATGAAATTTTAATTGAGGAATTCTCAAAGCCTCAGAATCCTTTTAAAAATGATCAAGATAAAATTGCTTCAAATAAGTCCAAGAAAATGTTCCTGTTATCCTCTGGAAATATTGATAAGAGGTAAAATCCAAACCAATATTTTTGGTGTCTCAGAAACATTTATTATGGGCATTTGAATTAAATCAATAGCTACTTGAATTGGATTTATATCTACTATTAAAAAATATAGGTCCAATAATTCTGAAATATTTTGTGGAGCTTTGGTTCAATTCTTTTAGCTTGTAAAAATATTATCAGAAGCTACAAAATTGAATTGGTTTCAAAACCAAATTCAAAACAAAATTGCAAAATAGAAACAGAACAGAATTAGAAAAAAACAGAGAGAGAGAGAGAGAGGGAAAACCCACCTGGCACTTACCGCAGCCCAGCTGGCCGGCTAAGCGCACCAGGGGCTCCTCCCTGTCATCTTCCCCCTTGCCAGGAGGAGAAGCGTGTGGCCGACGTGCGCGAGCACGCGTCCGGCCACCTCCTGCATGCTTGCCGCTGCTGGAGTCGGCCCGAGCGCCACGTGCATCGCCCGACCCTCCCCTGGACCTCTCTCACTCTCCCTCGGATTCCTCCCCCTTCTCTGCTCTATCCCCGCACGCGCCCGAGCGGAGCTAGTCGCCGTCGTTCGCCTTAGCCGCAGCCACCAGCCCTCCCTTGCCCTGCCTCCAGGTCCAGAAGCTCCGTCGTGTCGCCCTCAACCTCCTCGCTGAGTCAGGCTTCATCGGAGGCCCTGCAACGCCATCCCCGACGTCTTCTTCAACCTCGGTGCCCGGAGATCCTCGTCGTCGATTCGCTGCCCACCGGCCGTCCCCGCGCCTGTCGAGCCCTCCTTCGGCCTCTTTGTGAGCTCCTCCGCCTTTTCCCCTCCTCCTCGAGCTCGTTCCTCTCTTCTAGCCACCATGGCCATCGGAGCCGATTGCTCCTCGCCGCCGGCCATGTCGCCACCGCGGCTATGGCCGTGCAAGCACGCTTCCAAGCTTACCACTGATCTCACCACACCCCTACGAGTCCAACGGGCCTAACCGCGGCTCCTGCCATGCCCTGCACCCTCGACTCGATCGACGCCCGAACGCCGGCCGCCGCACTTGCCATCACCGCCATCGTTCTGGGCCATCTCCGGCGAAGCTGAGAGCACCACTGGACGCGCGCAAGCGCCAGCAATCCGTAGCCACAAACTGCTCGTCGAACGGTGGCTCGTAGAGCAAACCCGACGCGGGCACCACCGCGATCTATCATCGCCGGCGATTAAACGCCGGTGGCTGACGTGGCACCATCATTAGGGCCTAAGCACCCTACTGATTACCCCCTGGAGTCAATGACAACCGGGCCCCACCGCCCAACTAACCGGCTAACTAAAATAGATTAGGTTAGTGTAAACTACCTGTTTAGATTAGTGCTAACCTGTGGACCCCACGTGTCAGCTTTGACTTTGGTCAAGTCAATGTTGACCGGTCCCACCTGTCATACACCCAAACTAGCCTGAGACACTGACATATGGGTCCCACAGGTCAGGTTTGACATGGCCGACCCAGTTGACCTGCTGATGTCACACCTATGTCATGCTGACGCAGTAACTTATTTTCTGGACTTATTTTTATACAGGAAATTCTAGAAAAAAACCAAAACTTCTAAAAATCATAGTAAATCAACCGTAACTCCAAATGAGATGAATTATATATGAAAAATGATCAGAAAAATCCAATCTATCCATCTGTACCATTATCATGCATGTTAGAACACTTTAACCTTGCTGTTTAGGTGAAACAAGTTAATGCACTAATATGACCTCTTAAAATGGGTTTGCATTTGAATCTTTGGTTCAAATGGACTCATCTCAATCTGTTCTAACTTGCATTAGCCCAAAACACATTCATATTGCCATGTCATAGCATGCATCATATTGTGCATTGCATTGACCTTGCGTGTTTCTTCTCTGTTTGCCGGTGTTGTTCCCCCTCGGTAGATGTTGTGCCGACGTTGTGATCGTTGACACTAATGAAGACTCAATGCTATCTTCAGAAGTGTCAGGCAAGCAAAACCCCCTTGTTCATTCTGATACAATCCCACTCTCTCGCTCCTGCTCCCTTTTATTGCATTAGGACAACAGCGATTCATCTATTACTTGCTGCGGTAGCTGAACCCCTTTATCCTCTGCATGACCTGACATTGCCACAGTAAATAGATGAAACCAACTAGCATGAGTAGGAGTTGTTTGAGCCCTGATGTGCCTACTCATTCATGCTTGTTTGTCATGCCTACTATTGCTTAGAGTTGTGTCAGGTCTGATTCATCCGGGATGAATCGGAGGTGTGTGAACATGTCCTACTGTTGAGAGCTAAGTGTGTGAATATGATTTGGTAAAGGTAGCGGTGAGAGGCCATGTAGGAGTACAGGGTGGGTTGTCTCATTGCAGCCGTACTCAGGAACTGAGTTCTGTGTTTGTGATCCATGAAACAGTTACTACCACACATTGGGCTCCGGGCACTCCAAGCTCTCTCGACTTATTAATCAACTTGATCTCTGTCCAGGAGTTGCAACTAGTTTCTGGTGTTTGCAGGATATGTGTTGGAGGCCGTGCATAGCGCTGACCCTAGGGGTGGGCTATGATGCGGTAGATACACCGTGGCCCGGTGTACCGAGCGCCCGTTTGGTGTCTCGGGAACCCTGCACACATTGTTTGGCGTCGTGAGCGAAACCCCGGCCGGATCTCCTCGCGGATGGAACCCGAATAGGCGATAAACCTGGACTAGAGACTTGTGTGGTTAGTCAGGTCGTGGCCGACTCCTCGCCAAAGCTTCCGCTTGAAGGTTGCCGAGATACACGACGTGTACATGGTGGTAAGTGGCGAGAGCGTGTGTGAAGAAGTACACCCTGCAGGTTAACATCATCTATTCAATAGCCGTGTCCGCGTAAAGGACTTCGGGTTGCCTCGCATAGCTCATAGACAAGTGAAAGTGGATACTCTAAAATGCGCAAGATAAGCGTGAGTGCTATGGATGGCCTTCTCGTAGGGAGACGGGAGCGGATCCATAGTGGTGTATTGATATGGTGAATATGTGGACTCGTGTGCGCCACCTCAAAAGAGTTACTTGCAGTCGTAGTTCAGGATAGCCACCGATTCAAAGCTGGCTTGCTGCTGTCAAACTCCACCACCCCCCTTTGTTGATAATGATGCATATGTAGCTAGTTCTGATGTAAGTCTTGCTGGGTACATTTGTACTCACGTTTGCCTATTTTATGTTTTGCAGAGAGATGTCAGTCTCGCTAGTAGTTCCATGTGGACTTCAACGTTTAGCTTGATACCTCAGCTACGATCTTGTGCCCTCGGCAGGATCTGGTAGTTAGTCAGGCTTATCAGCCTTTTTCATTTGTAGATGTCTGTACTCAGACATGTTAAGCTTTCGCTTGTGCTTTGACTTGTATGCTCTGAATGTTGGGTCATGAGACCCATGTTTGTAATATCTCGCTCCTCGGAGCCTAATGAATAAATATTTGAGTCGTAGAGTTATGTTGTGATGCCATGTTGTAGTTACACATATCGAGCATATTGTGTGTATGTTTGAAATGCTTGGTATGTGTGGGATCCGACAATCTAGTTGTTTATCCTTGGCAGCCTCTCTTATGGGGAAATGTAGTCTAGTGCTTCCTTGAGCCATAGTAGTCCGCTACAGCCCGGTTCACCGGAGTCCTGCTAGCCCAAAGACTACCGCTCCGAACACTTGACTGGCGGCATGTGTTTCACTTCGTTCTGTATGTCCCTTCGGGAAATGTCACGCGGTGACATCCGAGTCCTGCCTAGCTGCTACAGCCCGGGTTCCCTGAGTCCTGCTAGCCAGTGCTACAGCCCGGATTCACACGCTGCTTGACCGACATGCTCGATGTGATTCATGTATGCCTGTCCCCATGGGTTAGTGCCGCTTTGGGTTCACGACTAGCCATGTCGGCCCGGGTTCTCTGTCATATGGATGCTAGCGACACTATCATATACGTGAGCCAAAAGGCGCAAACGGTCCCGGGCCATGGTAAGGCGACACCCGTGGGAATACCGTGCGTGAGGCCTCAAAGTGATATGAGGTGTTACTGGCTAGATCGATGTGACTTGGAATCGGGGTCCTGACATCCAAGTAGAGTTACCGATGAACGAAGACGAAAGAGGGGATACCATCCGGGGCATCCCCAAGCTTAGGCTCTTGGTTGTCCTTGGATATTACCTTGGGGTGCCTTGGGCATCCCCAAGATTAGGCTCTTGCCACTCCTTATTCCATAGTCCATCGAATCTTTACCGAGAACGTGAAAACTTCACAACACAAAACTCAACAGAAAACTCGTGAGCTCCATTAGTGAAAGAAAACAAAACACCACTTCAAGGTACTGTATTGAACTCATTTTTTATTTGTATTGGTGTTAAAACTACTGTATTACAACTTCTCTATGGTTTATAAACTATTTTACTACCCATAGACTCATCATAGACTCATCAAAATAACCAAACAACACACGAAAAACAGAATCTGACAAAAACAGAGTCTGTAGTAATCTGTAACTAACGCGAACTTCTGGAACTCCGAAAATATACCAAAATAGGACGACCTAGATAATTTGATTATTGATCTACTTCAAATGGATTCAGTATTTTATCACTTTCTGCTGATTTTTAACAATTGTTTTCGTGGGCAGGAAGTTTCTGTCTTTTTCAGCAAGATCAAATAATTATCATCCAAGAAGATCCTACAGGTCTTACTTGGCGCAAACACTAACTAAAACATAAAACCACATCTAACCAGAGGCTAGATGAATTATTTATTACTAAACAGGAATAAAAAGCAAGGAACAAAAATAAAATTGGGTTATCTCCCAACAAGCGCTAACGTTTAACGCCCCTAGCTAGGCATGATGATTTCAATGATCCTCACATAAAAGATAAGAATTGAAACATAAAGAGAGCATCATAAATAATATGATTAGCACATTTAAGTCTAACCCACTTCCTATGCATAGGGATTTTGTGAGCAAACAACTTATGAGAACAACAATCATCTAGCATAGGAAGGCAAAACAAGCATAACTTCAAAACTTCAAGCACATAGAGAGGAAACTTGATATTATTGCAATTCCTACAAGTATATATTCCTCCCTCATAATAATTTTCAGTAGCATCATGAATGAATTCAACAATATAACCAGCACATAAAGCATTATTTTCATGATGCACAAGCATAGAAATTTTATTACTCTCCACATAAGCAAATTTCTTCTCATGAATAGTAGTGGGAGCAAACTCAACGAAATAACTATCATGTGAAGCATAATCCAATTGAAAATTAAAATCATGATGACAAGTTTCATGGTTATCTTTATTCTTCATAGCATACGTGTCATCACAATAATCATCATAAATAGCAACTTTGTTATCATAATCAATTGGAACCTCTTCCGAAATAGTGGATTCATAACTAAATAAAGTCATGACCTCTCCAAATCCACTTTCATCAATATAATCATCATAAATAGGAGGCATGCCTTCATCATAATAAATTTGCTCATCAAAACTTGGGGGACAAAAAATATCATCTTCATCAAACATAGCTTCCCCAAGCTTGTGGCTTTGCATATCATTAGCATCATGGATATTCAAGGAATTCATACTAACAACATTGCAATCATGCTCATCATTCAAATATTTAGTGCCAAACATTCTAATGCATTCTTCTTCTAGCACTTGAGCAAAATTTTCCATTCCATCATTTTCACGAAAGACATTAAAAAGTTGAAGCATATGAGGCACCCTTAATTCCATTATTTTTTTGTAGTTTTCTTTTATAGAATAAACTAGTGATAAAACAAGAAACTAAAAGATTCGATTGCAAGATCTAAAGATATACCTTCAAGCACTCACTTCCCCAGCAACGGCGCCATAAAAGAGCTTGATGTCTACTACGCAACCTTCTTCTCGTAGACGTTGTTGGGCCTCCAAGTGCAGAGGTTTGTAGGACAATAGAAAATTTCCCTCAAGTGGATGACCTAAGGTTTATCAATCCGTGGGAGGCGTAGGATGAAGATGGTCTCTCTCAAACAACCCTGAAACCAAATAGCAAAGAGTCTCTTGTGTCCCCAACACACCCAATACAATGGTAAATTGTATAGGTGCACTAATTCAGTGAAGAGATGGTGATACAAGTGCAATATGGATGGTAGATATAGGTTTTTGTAATCTGAAAATATATAAACAGCAAGGTAACTAATGATAAAAGTGAGCACAAACGGTATTGCAATGCTAGGAAACAAGGCCTAGGGTTCATACTTTCACTAGTGCAAGTTCTCTCAACAATAATAACATAATTGGATCATATAACTATCCCTCAACATGCAACAAAGAGTCACTCCAAAGTTACTAATAGAGGAGAACAAACGAAGAGATTATGGTAGGGTACGAAACCACCTCAAAGTTATTCTTTCTGCTCGATCTATTCAAGAGTCCGTAGTAAAATAACACGAAGCTATTCTTTCCGTTCAATCTATGATAGACTTCATACTAGAATAACACCTTTAGATACAAATCAACCAAAACCCTAATGTTACCTAGATACTCCAATGTCACCTCAAGTATACGTGGGTATGATTATACGATATGCATCACACAATCTCAGATTCATCTATTCAAACCAATAAAAAGTACTTCAAAGAGTGCCCCAAAGTTTCTACCAGAGAGTCAAGACGAAAACGTGTGCCAACCCCTATGCATAAGTTCACGAGGTCACAGAACCCGCAAGTTGATCACCAAAACATACATCAAGTGAATCACGTGATATCCCATTGTCACCACAGATACGCACATGCAAGACATATATCAAGTGTTCTCAAATCCTTAAAGACTCAATACGATAAGATAACTTCAAAGGGAAAACTCAATCCATTACAAGAGAATAGAGGGGGAGAAAGATCATAAGATCCAACTATAATAGCAAGGCTCGCGATACATCAAGATCATACCACCTCAAGAACACGAGAGAGAGAGAGAGAGAGAGAGAGAGAGATCAAACACATAGCTACTGGTACATACCCTCAGCCCGGAGGGTGAACTACTCCCTCCTCGTGGCCGGGATGATGAAGATGACCACCGATGATGGATCCCCCCTCTGGCAGGGTGCCGGAATAGGGTCCCGATTGGTTTTTGGTGGCTACAGAGGCTTGCGGCAGCGGAACTCCCGATCTATTCTGCTCTGTGATGTTTTTAGGGTATATGGACATATATAGGCGAAAGAAGTGGGTCAGGGAGCCACGAGGGGCCCACGTGGGTGGGGGCACGCCCAGGGGGGCAGGTGCGCCTCCCTGCCTCGTGGCTTCCTCGTTGCTTCCCTGACGTATACTCCAAGTCTCCTGGATTGCTTTCGTTCAAAAAATAACTCTCCCGAAGGTTTCATTCCGTTTGGACTCTGTTTGATATTCCTTTTCTTCGAAACACTGAAATAGGCAAGAAAACAGCAATCTGGGCAGGGCCTCCGGTTAATAGGTTAGTCCCAAAAATAATATAAAAGTGCATAATAAAGCCCATAAACATCCAAAATAGATAATATAATAGCATGAATACTTCATAAATTATAGATACGTTGGAGACGTATCAATATGTTGCGTGATTAACGTAACAGCTACGTGGGCATATTTGTTGGAGTAAATTACAAGGGAGGGAAGGGGTGGAAATATTGCTGGTCACAACGGATTGGACGAGCACGGGGGGAGGAGAGTCATGCATGCAGATTTTTTCCACACGGGGTGGAGTGGTGGGACCGCCAGAGGGAGAAGGAGAGTCTCGCAGGTATATTGTTTCCACACATGGAGAGGAAAATATTTGGAGACGAACGGGCTTCCTGCAGGTATGGGGAACGGTGCATAATATGTCTCATCTTGCATGCCGGGCTAGGTATAGTCTCAAGTCATTAAAAACATACACGCCCCACACATGTTCATATTTCAAGGTGCACTAAATTATTGCATGCGATGATTAAGGCTGGCCATAATGGTGGTATCTTAGCTGGTATCATGCACACGGGTATAGCAAACATGCTGATGTGGCAAAGAATTAAAGAAGAGAGGGGGGTTAGAGTAACTAGTGTTCATGCATGCATTGATAAACACATTTTTTTGTGAAGAACGACAACATTAGTTGAGTACTTTTGCAGACTACAAAAACTATTCCACCGCCTCTATCTTGCTAAGAGTAGGTGAAATTTTTGTTTGCGTGTGTCATGTGGCCCTGTTTGGATCCATGTGTTAGAGTTAGTTTGGGTTAGTTTGAACTCAACTAACCCAAAAATATCCAAATAGGAGGGTTAGTTTGGGTTAGATGCATCTAACCCATTCAAAAAATCTAACTCACCCAAGAGGTGCTTATTTGGGTTAGTTCTTCTCGGGACACTAAAAACACATTTTTCTCTTGCTCTCCCCGCAGCAGATCCCTCCCCACTTCCTCGAAGCTTCTTGTCCTCTCCCTCCCTACCTCCCTCCCGCACCGCCCATGAAGGCACCTCGTCGTAACCGTGCTCATCTAACCCTGTCATCCAAACACCTCTTTCGCTAGAGTTACTTCAGGGTTAGTTCTGGATTAGAATCTAACTCTAACCTTTAACTGAGTTAGAGTATCCAAACAGGGACAAGATAGGACATGGCACGCACCTGGACGGAGGAACTAGTCTACATTCTGCATTTAAGTTTTGTCTGAAGTCAATGTACCTCTACTTTGACCAAACTTATAGAAAAATGTATCAACATTCACAATGTCAAATCAATATTTTTATACTCATTATAAAACATAGTTCTTATACTCATTATAATCAGTATTGTAGATATTGATATTTTTAGTATAAATTTTGTCAAACACTTTGCAAACGGTTGACAGAAGTAAAAAGGACCAGAGGGAGTATCATGCATGCAGAGTAGGCAAAAAATTGCTCATTTATAGCCGGTCGAAGTCTCAAAGGGCGCGACCGCGCGAGGGAGGTGAAGGTCGTGGGAGGCGCGACAGTTGACAGAATTAAGTGAAGTTACCCACGCGCCGGCATGGCGTGCGAACAGGCAGAAGCTATGTCGTCAGGCCTATGATATGGGTCTAGTAGACATGACATCTAGTGGGTCCCGCATAGTTCTCGAGAACTCTTTTGGGGCTTGCAGCCGTTTATCCACTGGGCAAGCTAGCAACCCCATGCCATTCGCATGCCCTACTCGTCCCTGTCTTCTACTAGTACAGTACCTTACAATATTTCGCTCCCAGTCGTCCCGTCCTTTCACATTACACCAGTCCAACTTCTCCTAACCCTCCTCCAAAATCCATGGCCTCCCAAATCTCCATGGTCGCCGCTGAGTACCAGGTTAGAGCCATCACCAGCGATGAGTTCATCATCATCTACACACGTGGATCCGCGACGGTGAAAGCATGCCTTGCTCGCTTCCTACGCATGTTCAACAGTTGAACAGATGAGTGGGTCGATGGGCTAGATGTTGAGTACACCACAGTCCTGCAAAGAGAGAAGATTCTAAAGGAGGCAGAGAACAAGAAGCCCACCGTGATCCAGGTTTCTGTACATAACGTGTGCTTGGTCTACCACATATGCCATGCCGACGTTAAGTGCCAGGATTTTAAGAACTTCCTCAAGGACGAAAGAGTGAAATTTGTTATTGTAGAATTTAGGAACGATAGGGATGTCCTGGGTCGGATAGGCCTCGTTGTAGGCCAGCATTTCGATCTCCAGAAGGCAAGCCTGGTGTCCTCCTCTCAGCCTTCAATGCTGACCCTGGCAGCAGCCATGGTTGATCCTTCGTACGCTCAACTGAAGAAACCTCACCACGAGTTTCATCATGCATGGGAGTCGAAGACATTAGATGAAGATCACATCCTGTACGCAGCAATGGATGCCTACCTTTGTTTAAATACTACAAGGGTTGGATGAAGAAGCAGAGCCCAGTGTCCGGTTCAAGCAAAGAAGCGTCGTGAAGAGGAAGAGGAAGAGGCGAGGGACGGTCGAGGACGTGGACTCGGACTTGAGTAGGTGGCGATGTCGCCGCTCATGCTGGTTCTACTGCGGTGTCAAGCGGACTAGTTGCTTAGTTTATTTTCAAGGGTGTGTTGTCTTTGAGGCCCCAAAAAACTATGTTTATGTTCTTTCTCGTTATTTGAACTCTTTAGTACGCATGTAGTACTAGTACTATGTCTTACTACTGTTCTTCTTGCAGTTGGTACTACTGCTCAGATCTTCGTGTTCCTCTGCATTTAATACGTTCGTACTAGTAGTATAATTGGGGTCAGTCAATTTGTGAAAGAAGTTCAACGAAGCGAAGGAAGAAGACGGCAGAGAAGCTACCCCAGTATCTATATTAGGGTGGCGGGGTGCCCATGATCTATCTTATGAGTGTTGGGTGTGGATTGCAGTTCGCTGGAAAAAAAATGGATTGTGCCCGGGGTTAAATGGATGGCGGGGGTGGCAGGAGCATGGCGGTGGCACGCGGTTCAGGGGAGGGCGCGACAGCTGCGGCAGACGGTTAGGCGTGTGGCGGGCTGAGAAGATGAACCGTGCATCAATTTCAGAGGTTGAAGAAGCCCTTCTAGCCATCCATGTTGCATCAAACGGCTCACAAGAGTCGACTGACCAAAATTGCTCCTTCAGATTGCAGGATCCACGTGGCATTCAAGGTCTCGAAGGTAGATTCCGTCGGCACCAGTTTCTTGACTCGACACGCTGTGGATCGGCTTCCGCCGCGACAGCCACCATGCGCGCCTCCTCCGCGTGGGTGGAGACGACAATGACACGCTAGTTCCTCCTCGCCGGCGTGCTGGAGCACACACTCATCCTCCTCTTCGTACGCTGCGTGCATAGACGCGGCTCCACCAGCTGCTCGCGTGCTTAGCAGCGCGGCGGCATCGCGAGGAGGGACTGCAGACGACGTGAGCGGGCGAGCCTTCGGCTTCATGGCACAGGGATGGCGGCGACACGGCGGTGATGGGCGAGAAATTGTTGGCCGAAGCAGGCGGGCACCGGCATGCGCAACGGCGGCGGCATGTTGATGAGTGCGCGTATGGAAGCTTAGTTTAGTTTTATATAGGGTTGGTCAAACTTAAAAGAAAACCGTACTAGTACACGTAAACATTAGACTTAGGCAACACTTTTATTAGTTACCACAGCCATGATACGGAATCCTATGCAAGCGCGTGAACCGCGGCCGCGCGGTCGATCGAACGATGCGTCACCGTGTCACGCTCGAAGGACATCCACCGAACCTTTTTGTGTGTGTGAAAAAAATCCCCGAATATTACTCAACTTTTTTTCCTAGAAAATTTCTTGACGCTACAATATTTCCATATATTTGAATTTAGCTCCAGTCGTGTTTATTTGGATTTGGACGTTTTAGGTGCGCCCTAGTTTTTTTTAATACTGATTTTGTGTGTGTGACTGAGAGAGAACGTGTGTATTTGTCCATATGTGTTTTGTGGCGGAAGGGCAATTTGGAGACGGTGTGCGTGTGATAGAGACATAGAGAGGTGTGAATGTGCAAATGATCATGCATGAGTGATACATAGACAGATGCCGATACATTGTGTATACATGAGAGAACGGTCTTCTATTTTACTTGTGTGTGTGTGGGTGTGTGTGTGTGTGACAGAGAGAGAGAGGAGCATCCGTAACACAAAAACCATCTCTCTCGATTCATCCGTCCCTCGCACGATCGCATGTAACACATGCATCAACGCGCACATTTTGACACCCTCACCCGGCCCCTGCCCACCTCAAGGCCCGCACATCGCTCTCTATCTCGCACGCACAATCTCTTCGTGAATACCATGTTTAGTATGTAGCTTTCCGTCACATACACACACATTTCTCTCCTTAGGTTTGTTTTCTCTCAATATCTGACACACACACACACACACACAATCAACACATAGCACACACACCCCCTCCCCGAGCACACAATTCATCCCCATCCAAGGTTATATGGCAACCACTCTGCCTTGTGCTTCTCTGCACCCCAGCATGCACAACACCTCAATCTTCAAAGAGGGCATCGAGGAGATCGAAGACGGGGACCACACTACGCTAGAGAATGCGGGGCCATTTGGAAGGAGGATGATGTGACGACAGCTGACTGACTCCTCCACCCACCCTCTCTCTCTCACACACAAAATTACCAATCCCTCTCTCCCCCGCACAAATTTATCAATCCCTCAACCCACGAGATCCTTCCCCTCTCGTCCATGTTTTTCGAGCTCTCGCATCAAACCTGTTGTCTCTTCTCCTTCCACGTGTATAGAATCCGGATGCACACGCATCTCACGTATATTACATGTCTCCATCTTTCTCACAGACCTAACTTCTTCCTCACTCTTTCTCTCTCTATCTCTCTCTCTGTTTCGTTAGGTTTGTCTCCTACTCTCTCGTCCACATACATACAATCTCTCCCGCCCTATCTGCTCCTTCTTCGCAAGCTCTCTCTGCACGTTTCATTCACACATTGGGATATGTCAAAATGTTACTTTTATAATGGCTAATGTAGAGTTATTGTTGGTTTTGTTGCATCCTACAAAGTAATAACTACGAAATACATTTTAATTGTCATTTGACTGGGATTATGTGAGTTTGAGCATGTTGTGAAGTACTATAGACTTCGTATACATCTTGGAATTCGACAATGATTGTAACTATTGAATTGTATAGACCATTACATTCGAAGTCAGTAGCCTAATATATTTATTTCACAATTTCAACAAATGATTAATTCACTACATGCTAAGAAAATAAATGTGTACACCCTTCATTTTTATTTAAGTCAGCGTATTAGCATTGGTCAAAGTCAAGTTTTGTAAACTCTCAGAAAGTTTATAACAAAGAATATTAAAATATACAATAACAAATAAATACCATTAGATTCATTATTGAATGTACTTTCACATCATAATATCTGTTATGGTAAATGTTTATATTTTTCTATAAACTTGGTCAAACTTTAGGAAGTTTGACTTTTGTCAAACCTAATATGCAGAGTTTACTAGTACTACTCGCTAGTTGCTTAGCCGAATCACCCAACACGCCACACTGGGAGTTCAGTGTCACAAAATTTTGAGGTCGGCGGGAAAATCTCCCGCGACCCTGATTCGAGCAGTGGGAAGTTACCATCATAGCCTTCGGAATAGGCCTATAGATGACGGTTGGTAGGGGGCTTTTTTCATAACTTCAGGTTCACCCTACCCAGCCAACCCCACCCCGGCACCCAGAGTAGTACACCTGAATACTCCCCATTTTCTATCCCCACCGTAAAATAGACTTCTCCATGGCAACACAACCTTTGTGCTCCTCCCCTTCTACATCGGCGCACTCATCCACCGTAGCGCATCTGCCTCATCGATGACCTCGTACGCCGCACTGGAGCCGGTCCACCGTCATCGTCGTAAAAGGAGCCTCTTCCCCGGCATCGTCTTCCACGGTCTCAGATCTGCTTCCCGGAAGCCAACGCCAAGCGCAGAAGCACCACCGTCGTGGACAATGAACTAACTCCCGTTGCCGACCATGACTCATAGAGGCCGCCGCAACCATCGTTCTCCTCCTCGATTGGTAATGTGTGTATTGAATCACTTAGCAGTACATGTGCAGTTCCAATTTTGTTCATACCTACCCTTCAAATTTCCTGGGTGCTATTCTTCCCGTAAAAGTAATTGGTTATAGCCTCCATTTTCCAACAGAATATCAGCTTGTAATTGTGCGTCGCTCCTGTATCACGCTGTGCTTGGGTAGGTTTTTCATCTGCAACCAGTAGTGTGCAAATGATGGAAAGTTATTTAGAACTAGCAAGATGCCCAGGCGTTGCACGCATCAAGATGCATTTGTATGAGTAGTTTATCTTGTGGGAGAAAAGGATGAACGAGGGAAGGCATTATTTGCAAATCTAGAGAGGGGTGTGGGTATCTTTTTGCAAAATTGCAATTGTTTCCTTCCTATCTGTCAGATATAAATTGGACGGCCTATATTGCAGGATGGCAGGCACACCATCATCACCAACTATGTTTTTTTATAAGAAAACTAGCAAGATGCCCATGCGTTGCACGGAACATCAAGATGCATTTTTATGAGTAGTTTACCTTGTGGGAGAAAAGGATGAACGAGGGAATGCCTTATTTGCAAATGCGGAGAGTGGTGTGGGTATATTTTTGCAAAATTGCCATAGTTTCCATCCTATCCATCGGATATAAATTGGATGGCCTATATTGCAGGATGGCAGGAACACCATCATCACCAACTCTGTTTTTTATAACAGTAGGGAAAAAGTAGAGAAAAAAAGTAGAGAGTAAAGTAGAGATAAATATTAATATAATAGTAGAGAAGAGACTAGAAATAGCAGAGACGTAGGGAAAGGATTGCGCTCGCGCGGGAAAAAGCAGCCGGGCGTGCGCTAGTTTTGGCGCGCGGCATCCGGCGCGCTTTATAAAATCCAACGCCCTACCACGGCTCTGTGCCTTGCCACCGCTCTCTCCCCGTTGTGTGCCTCGCCACCGCTCTCTCCCCGCTCTTTCTCGCCTCACCGCCGCCGCGCCACCATGCCGCCGCGTCACCGGGAAACTTGGGGATACCGCGGCGTCCGCTCTCGCCCCTCCGGCGGCTTCTCCGCGGAGATCTGGTTCCGCGGGATGCGCCTGGGCCTCTGCAATTTCGAACTGCCTACGAGGCCGCCCGCGCGTACGACGCCGTGGCGTGGCGCCTCGGGTGGCCTCATAGAACATTGAACTTCCCCAACGTGCCGACGCGGGAGCGGGCACAGGCGCTCACGCCTCTGCCGCGGCATATCATCGACGAGGATCGTCGCGACAACCGGAGGCGGGAGCACCGTCTCGGCATCGCCAAGATTGACGAGGAAGCAATGGCGTTGTGGCGCCAATGCTTCCTGTAGGACATCATCAATGAGCGTGAGTTCTACGCGCAAAGGAGGGCGGAGAGGGATAAGAGGAGGGCAGAGCGAGCCTCCTATCGCGAGGACAAGCGTAGGCGAAAAGCGGACGCTCAATTCAACATGAGTCTAGGAGCAGTGTCGCCCTGGGAATCTGATGACGATCGGTATCTTCACGCCTACAGTCAGACGTCGGAGGAGGACATCACCGAGGAGGAGTCGGAAGACAAGGAGTAGTTGAATAATCTATTTTTTTATCTATCTATGCTGAGAACTATCCTCTACTCTCTTGTCTCTACTCTCTATATCTACTTCTCGATCTCAGCACTGTAAACGCTTTTTTAAAGTGCCGCGCGTTGTGATTCTGTTGGAGATGCTCTAACATGGCAGACGAGTGCTTTAATGTTGCCCACAAGATGCGTGAGTATTACTAGTAGTATATTTTCTTGCCATGTTGATATTTTAAAACCACGAGTGAGAACAGGCAGAGGAGCAATGAAGACCAAACACGGGATATTGGGGACATCTTCAAGGAGCGTGGCAAATTAAAGTGGAGCTGCACCGAACCTGTAAAACAAGCTTTGGTAAGTGACACCCTTTCAATTACTTTTGTTCATCCTCGTGTTCTTCAATTTTTATATGTTGTAGTTTCTGTTTCTCTTAAGCCTCGTGTTCTTCGATGCGTAATAAGAAGAGTCTTAATCATCCTAATGCTTTCATTTTTAGTTTGATTTAGGAAGTGGGTGTTCTCACCTTGTAGTCTGTTTTTATTTTTTTTCCTTTTGAATTCACTTCTCCTATTTCTGTTTATCTGGCTTCTACTAAATGGATCTGGGTTGCTCTGAGTATTGATCTAAAAAAGAAGTAACTTCATGTCGATGCACGATTACTGCGAGGAGGGAAGTATGGTCAACCTCGAGATCATGTTTCCAAAATGAGGCTGGATTACACACAAGGTGCCGTTCCTAATGATGCTGGATTAGACACAAGGTGCAAATTCCCGATGATGCTGGATTACACACAAGCCGGTGGAGTCGTCACTATTCGTGTCCTCGTGGCTCTAGTAAAGGCTGAAAGAAAGCGTGGAGCAGCCCTTGAGAATGTAGCTGAGTTCCTGAAGAAGCGAAAAGAGTAATCAGATGCTCTCTTCACCCATGCTAAAGAAGAGATGGAAGAAGCCAGAAATAAGCTAGCACAGGTAGAGCAGGCTAGGCGTCTCCTGCTATCTAAAACTGTTGTCAATACAAAATTTGCTTCATAGTAGCTAGGTTCAAATGTTTATCCAGTTAGCATGCCTGTTGTGATGTCCGTGCATCTACTGATGTGGCGCAATTTTTTCGGGTCATGTAATAACAGCAATTACTTTCCAAACAATAACAGACGAAGCATTGGACATGGTATAGTTCACGCGCAAGCCCGACATTCCAAATTCAACTTCCACATCAAACTCATGTTCACAGATATCTACACATTCATACATAATGTCCACAACCATGATTCACTTCAAAGCCAAAAAAATTGAGGAGAGTTATGAATAAATAAAAACCTCTAGTTCCTGCTACCAGTGCGAGCACAACAAGTCAAGACCATGCGTAATTAATTATATTTTGGTCATTTTTTGTGTTCTAAAATGCCGGCCGGCTCGCGGAAGGACGTGTTGCGGGCACACGCGCGAACTCAATTAAGGCAGGCGGGGCAGTCTGAAGCCAGTTGCATGCGGCGAGGAGGCGTGTTCAGCCGGGCCTGCAGCGAGTTGGGCCCTCTTGGCCGGCGCGCCGGTTCAATGCCTGCGCTATGAGAGGTCGCGTCCGTGTCAGAGCAATCACTCCCTCCAGTCCTTTTTTGTTTGGGTATAACAAAATCTCGTTTTCCATTCACATCTTACAAGTAAAATTCGTGGACAAACTTTGACCCAAAATACGATGGGGACTAGTAAACCAGAACGGAGGTAGTTGTTTTTTTAATCAAAGAAGGGTTTCCCCCTTCCGATTTTCATTACTGAAAACCAAAATCTAAATCTAAACCATAGTATTTTCCCTAGAACTACCAGGTTCAACATGTCGCAACATAAACCCATACAACCATACGCCAAGGAGGTACGTAGTACTATGAATTCCATTTTCGCTCCATACCAATCGTTCTAAAAACTACTTTGTACTTATAACGCGCCATTAAAAATCAGAACTCTTAACCCTGCTAAAAAATGATATTTTAAAACCTGTGGCAACTGGCGAGCCATCGCCTCCAAGTCGTTCACCTATGGTCCCGACCATCAACTCCTACGGATCAAATTATCACGCGAGCTGACTATTCCTACAAAGGTGAGCTCCACCACATACCTGGTACCCGCGAATGCAGCAATCGTGCACCTAGGGTTTTAGGGTTTATTTGTTAATGTTGCCTTTACGTAACACTCATGTGTGCGAGACAGCGAGAGACCGACTGCGTGCGTTGTCTGGTGTCCAAATAATTATAATAACTACTTGCAATGTGCCAATGCGTTGCCACATGATCAGTTTAGATTAATACATATTCACCGATTTGATAGAAAAAAGTCTAGTTTTGAAATACGTATATCACTAAAAATATGTTATGTTTCACTCAAAATATATTCCTTTGGCGGTTTTGATGAGATAAGGGAAGAATGTTGTTGGTTTCAAGATTCGAGAAGTGGTATATGTCTAATTTCTACTCTTACTAGCAAGATGGCCATGCGTTGCATGGAACATCAAGATCTTGTGGGAGAAAAGGATGAACGAGGGAAGGCCTTATCTGCAACTGTGGAGAGGAGTGCGGGTAAATTGCCATAGTTTCCTTCCTATCCGTCATATATAAATCGGAAGGCCTATATTGCAGGATGGCAGGCCCACCATCATCACCAACTCTGTTTTTTATCCCTACTCTTATAAAAAGCATAGTCGGTGATGATCGTGTGCCCGCCATCCTGCAATATAGGCCGTCCGATCTATATCTGACGGATAGGAAGGAAACTATGGCAATTTTGCAAAAAGATAGCCACACCCCTCTCCACACTTGCCAATAAGGCCTTCCCTTGTTCATCCTTTTCTACCACAAGATAAACTACTCGTACAAATGCATTTTGATGTTCCATGAAACGCATGGGCATCTTGCTAGTTGTTGCAAAAAGCCCATGTGTGAGAGAGAGAGAGGGAGAGAGGAGGAGGACGGAGTGCATGTGTGACAAAGACACAAAGAGTGTGTGTCCGATAGGTATTATCTTAAAATGAGGCGATAGTGTGTGTGTGCATGATCGAGAGGGCGTGTCTCAAGAAGGGAAGAAAATTCTACATAGATACAAAGAGCGGGAGAGAGACATCTATGCGATAGTGGAAGCACGAGTGTGCGGGTGTATAAACCTATCTAGAGGCTAGTCGATAAATGTTTGTGAGAGAAATACGAGTCGGGGGTGCGAAAGCGAGAGTTTTGTGTGTGAGAGAGAGATGGTAGTCGGGAAGGGGAGTGGAAGCAGGATTTGTGTGTGTGTGTGAGAGAGAGAGGGGGGGGTGTTTGTCTGATTGGTAAACAAATGAATAATGTCAGTCTGGGATGGAGACGAAAAGGAGAACGCAACAAATGTTGTGTCTACAGGAGAGAGAGAGAGTAATTTTAGTGGTATGATTCATATCTAGAGACATATAGGGTGTGTGAGTGAATCCCATAGAGAGAAAGACACAGTGAAAGACGAGTGGAGACTGTGTGTGTGGCGGTGAAAAAGAAAGCTTAGGTACCTAGTGATACGAGAGAACGGTAGAGACGTGAGAGATAATGAAAACCGTGTAATGTATAATGATAGGGAGAGTGTGACACTTCTCATGGGAGATGTCGAGAGACCATGTTTGTGAGGATAGGAGAAACATGAAGTGAGCGTGCCGGTGAGCTGGAGAAAAGAGAGTGATAGCTACATGAAGGAGCATGCATGAGAGAGAGATGGGCATGAAATGAGTGAACATAAAAGGGATTCAAATGTTTGAATTCGAGATGATGATACATGTAATCCATACTTGAACCAAAATTGATCTATCAAACATGCATACTCATATGAATTCACGCGCATCTATGTTATTTAATATGTAGATATTACTGATCCATACATTTTAGTAGAACATAATTTGGTTTAAGTTTTTGAATTCAACCTTATGATTTTGAGATCATTGTATTTGTAAATCATATTATACATATAAAGGTGCAGAATTCTTTGTTTTGCTTTTGAAAGTATATATAAAAAAATGATCTATATAGAATTTTATTCCAATTGAAAATGGATCCCGCCCGAAAAAATAGAATACAAATGGGATTCAAATTGAGTTGGCACGGTAAACGTGCACTCTGCAAAATTTGAACGAAGCGGGGAAAGTCGCAGTAACCGCCTGAAACCAAAATCTATGAGATGGAAATTACTACCGCCTATCCCTGCCAGACAAAGCCTATCTGCTCGATTTCAATAGGTTTCGATAGGGGTAGTGTTGGGGATATTACTACCGGGCGTAAACCGGCCAGGAGAGGCCGGGTTATACCCATAATGGATTACTGTACCTGAAGCCCATAAAGACAGACGGTGGTGCTTTATGAAGGCCCAGGGCCCAAAGAAGGTTTAAGGTCTGTAGACGTAAACCGACATTGATATGTAAACTTGTGTTGTAAGATAGAAAGAACAGAGACCAAGATGGGCACGTTTATGAGCCGGCCTCGGGACCCTGTAAACCGACGGGCGTCAACCCATGTATATAAGGGGACGACCCGACGGCGGTTTAGGGACAACAAACAACAACTCCAGAACCAGGCATAGCGAATTCGCTCCCTGGTCATCGAAACCCTAGCAATTCCACAACAAATGGATCGTAGGCTTTTACCTTCACTGCAAGGGGACGAACCAGTATAAACTCTCTGCGTCCACTGTCCGCTTTAACCCCTTTAAGCTAACCCGCCGCGATGGCTCCAGGACTAAGTCCTTTCTCTAGGACATCTGTCGTGATAAAACCACGACAGTTGGCGCCCACCATGGGGCTATCGCACGATGGTTTCGAGTTCTTAGTGGGCAACTTCGAAGGACTCAAGGGATACGTTGTGGGCCGGATGACCAAGACTCGTCGCGGTAAGCTCTACATCGACGATGCAGGCTGGGGCCCCGAGGCCGGCTCAATCGAGTACGGGTACCGGGTCCCCTTCGGCGGCATCCACGTTTTCATTGGCAAGATCGGCGAACCGGGTCCTGAGCCGGACATCTACACCGACATTGTCGAGACGGCTCAGCGTGCGAGATCTGCCCGGGTTAAGCCTGTCATGAAGCGTGCCTTCGTGGGAGTCATCCACGGAGTGGAATCTAAGGATAGATCTGAATCTGGTGGTGAAACCGTCGTTTATTCCGGCAACGAGTCATCGACCAGAGAGACCGAGTCATTGTACTGGTTGCAAGATGGCCGGATTGGGGGCTGTTCCGATGGCGACACTATTCCGGACCCCTTTGATCTGCCAAACTGGGTTGTGATCTTCATGGCCGGTACACAGCCAGCGCTCCACTCTTGGACCGCAGTGGCGATGATTTCCGGGTCAGTAGCAGCGACAGCGGCCGGGGCAGGAGGCCCCGTGCGACCGCCGACTCAGGTTTTATCTGATTTATTTGACGCTTTGGCAGCACTAATGCCGGAGGTTAATCCGGCGAATCAAGAGGAGCATAATGCAGAAATCACCAAGGTGAAAGATCAGATAACTCAGGCCAAGGCCGACCTGGCGGCTGAGGATACCAGGATGGCTGCGGAACGGACCGCATTGGATGCACAGGCTTACCGGCTTATGTTGGATCAGAGCGCATCAAACGATGTCATGAGGATCAGGTACCGGTCTCACCTGCTACTGATTTATGAGGCCAGGAACCTCTTTAATGCCCCAGGAGCAGGGACCAGTAATCCACCAGTGGTAAACCGGACGGAGGCACCTGGAACAGGAGTGCCGGTTCAGCCGCGTCCAACAGATCCGCCTCTTCAGAACAACGTCCCGTCACAACACGTCCCAGCATCGCCGAGTCACTACTCTAACCCGATGGATAACATTGTCGTTGTCGCTACACGACTGGCGGCTCTCCCGATCGAAGGCGAGTCCCCAGTAGCGGTCGAGACGCGACAGGCTAGGGAGCTCCTTCAGACAGCTTTGACTCAGCAGCAGGCTTATTCATATAGTCGCGAAAGGATCCATTCTACTCCTCGCCCAAGCCGGAGTTACAGCAGGCATATCAATGAACCGGTTGTGTCAAGCAGTGCGCGAAACCGCAATCCGCCCCGTGGCCATAACCCGGCGAGCGGCGGTGGTTATCCTCAGGATGTGCTGGATCGGGCTAGGGCACGTCGAGAGGCCGAGTTACCGGCGCAGCATGAAGCCTGCCAACTTACTCCGGTTCGTCCAACCACGTCGGTGGAACCAGGGGTTACTTCCACCTCTTTGGGAGTACCGTGTCTCGTCCCAGTGCTGCGCAACGTGCGCCTGCCCAAGGATTTCAAGGGCCCACGTAAAGTGCCGAATTACACCGCCAATTTATCCCCCGAGTCATGGGTTGAAAGCTATGAGATGGCAATGGAGATGCTGGATGTGGACGATGCGGCGTGTGCTAAATACTTGTGATGCCCGGATAATTAAGCTACAGTAATCCCACGTTAATGACGCAACGTCACCACGGTTACTATTGTTAATCTCGCGCTAGTTCAAAACCGATTAAAATTCAAATTTGAATTTAAGTCAAACAATAAAAGTTTCCAAACATTAAAATTAAAATGCTCTAAGCATGTCAAATAATTCATGAGTAATAGTGGTAGCGAAAACCAAATTTTTTAAAACATGTTTAAATGCTCAAAAGTAATTAACATAGTGGCTAAAATAATTAAATAAATTACTTTTGTATTTTATAAAATCCTAAACTATTTTATTTGGAAATCAAATTTTTTATGGTATAGGCTTAATTACAACACTAATTTAGGCGCTAATTATTTATCTTAATAGAGTTAAAATAGATTGGAAGTTAAAAGAAAATAGAAAAGAAAATAAATAAAAAGAGAAAACAAACAAACAAACAAACAAATAGAAAAAGGCCTAAACACCTACTGTGCCATTGGGCCTAAGTGCACAGTGCACTCAGCCCAAGCCCACAGTGGCCTTTTCCCGAACCTCTGTATAGAGGCAGGGAGGCCATGGCGTGGTGGATGCGCCCCCGCCGTCCACGCCGATGTTTGATGCCGTGTCAAGCATCCGACGAACCCCCCGATGGATAAGAGCACCCCGGCGCCTATGGACAAACCCTCGCCCCGTTCCCCCCTCTCCCTCGGTCGTCCTCTTCGCTGCAACGCACGCAGCCGCAGCCGTTGTACCTTGACCTTATGACAACTAGAACCGGATACTTAATAAAACACACCCTTCCAAGTGCCAGATACAACCCGGTGATCGCTCTCACACAGGGCGACGAGGGGAGGATCGCCGAGTAGGATTATGCTATGCGATGCTACTTGGTGAACTTACCATCTATTCTCTTCTACATGCTGCAAGATAGAGGCTACTAGAAGCATAGTCTTCGACAGGACTAGCTATCCCCTCTTATTCTGGCATTCTGCAGTTCAGTCCACCGATATTGCCCCTTTACACACATACCCATGCATATGTAGTGTAGATCCTTGCTTGCGAGTACTTTGGATGAGTACTCACGGTTGCTTTTCTCCCTCTTTCCCCTCTTTCCATTTCTTCCTGGTTGTCGCAACCAGATGCTGGAGCCCAGGAGCCAGACGCCACCGTCGACGATGACTCCTACTACACCGGAGGTGCCTACTACTACGTGCAGGCCACTGACGATGACCAGGAGTAGTTTAGGAGGATCCCAGGCAGGAGGCATGCGCCTCTTTCGATCCGTATCTCAGTTTGTGCTAGCCTCTTAAGGCAAACTTGTTTAACTTATGTCTGTACTCAGATATTGTTGCTTCCGCTGACTCGTCTATGATCGAGCACTTGTATTCGAGCCCTCGAGGCCCTGGCTTGTATTATGATGCTTGTATGTCTTATTTATGTTTTTAGAGTTGTGTTGTGATATCTTCCTGTGAGTCCCTGATGTTGATCGTACACGTTTGCGTGTATGATTAGTGTATGATTGAATTGGGGGCGTCACAGTACTTCACCATGATGCTGGAGGGGACAACCCGCACTTGGCTGAAGAACTTGCCGCCTAACTCTATTGGTTCATGGGCTGAAATAAGGGCCCGGTTTATCCAGAACTTCAAGGATACATGCAAGCAGCCCATGTCAATTGTGGACTTAGCTGCCTGTGTCCAGGAGTGATAACCCACAAGTATAGGGGATCGCAACAGTTTTCGAGGGTAGAGTATTCAACCCAAATTTGTTGATTCGACACAAGGGGAGCCAAAGAATATTCTCAAGTACTAGCAGCTGAGTTGTCAATTCAACCACACCTGGAAACTTAGTATCTGCAGCAAAGTGTTTAGTAGCAAAGTAATATGATAGTGGTGGTAACGGTAACAAAAGTAAAGAAAGCAAAAGTAATGTTTTTGGTATTTTTGTAGTGATTGTAACAGTAGCAATGGAAAAGTAAATAAGCGTAAACCAGTATATGGAAAACTCGTAGGCACCGGTTCAATGATGGATAATTATGCCGGATGTGGTTCATCATGTAACAGTCATAACATAGGGTGACACAGAACTAGCTCCAGTTCATCAATGTAATGTAGGCATGTATTCCGTAAATAGTCATACGTGCTTATGGAAAAGAACTTGCATGACATCTTTTGTCCTACCCTCCCGTGGCAGCAGGGTCCTATTGGAAACTAAGGGATATTAAGGCCTCCTTTTAATAGAGAAACGGAACAAAGCATTAGCACATAGTGAATACATGAACTCCTCAAACTATGGTCATCACCGGGAGTGGTCCCGATTATTGTCACTTGGGGTTGCGGATCATAACACATAGTAGGTGACTATAGACTTGCAAGATAGGATCAAGAACACACATATATTCATGAAAACATAATAGGTTCAGATCTAAAATCATGGCACTCGGGCCCTAGTGAGAAGCATTAAGCATAGTAAAGTCATAGCAACATCAATCTCAGAACATAATGGATACTAGGGATCAAACCCTAACAAAACTAACTCGATTACATGATAAATCTCATCCAACCCATCACCGTCCAGCAAGCCTACGATGCAATTACTCACGCACGGCGGTGAGCATCATGAAATTGGTGATGGAGGATGGTCGATGATGACGACGGCGTCGAATCCCCCTCTCCGGAGCCCCGAACGGACTCCAGATCATCCCTCCCGAGAGAAATTAGGGCTTGGCGGCGGCTCCGTATCGTAAAACGCGATGAAACTTTCTCTCTTATTTTTCTCCCCGAAAGCCAATATATGGAGTTGGAGTTGGCGCCGGAGGGCCACCAGGGGGCCCACGAGGTAGGGCGTCGCGCCCAGGGGGAGGGGTGCGCCCCCACCCTCGTGGACAGGGTGTGGGCCCCCTGGTCTTCATCTTTGGCGAGGATTTTTTATTATTTATTCTAAGATATTCCGTGGAGTTTCAGGTCATTCCGAGAACTTTTGTTTTCTGCACATAAAACAACACCATGGCAATTCTGCTGAAAAAAGCGTCGATCAAGGTTAGTTCCATTCAAATCATACAAGTTAGAGTCCAAAACAAGGGCAAAAGTGTTTGGAAAAGTAGATACGACGGAGACGTATCAACTCCCACAAGCTTAAACCCTTGCTTGTCCTCAAGTAATTCACTTGACAAACTGAAAGAGAAAAATAAAAAGTTTTACAAACTCTATTTGCTCTTGTTGTTGTAAACATGAAAAGCCAGCATTCAAGTTTCAGCAATTATTATGAACTAACCGTTCTCACAATAACACGTAGGTCTCACAATTACTCATATCAATAATATAATCAGCTAGCGAGCCATAATAATAAAAATCGGATGACAACACTTTCTCAAAATAATCATAACATGATATAACGAAATGGTATCTCGCTAGCCCTTTCTGAGATCGCAAAACATAAATGCAGAGCACCTTTAAAGATCAAGGACTGACTAAACATTGTAATTCATGGTAAAAGAGATCCAGTCAAGTCATACCCAATATAAACCAATTATAATGAATGCAAACGACAGTGTGCTCTCCAGCGGGTTCTTTTTTAATAAGAAGGGTGATGACTCAACATAAAAGTAAATAGATAGGCCCTTCGCAGAGGGAAGCATGGATTTGTAGAGGTGCCAGAGCTCGGGAAATAGAGATAAATTATATTTTGAGCGGCATACTTTCACTGTCAACGCAACAACCATGAGATGGCTGTATCTTCCATACTACATGCATTATAGGCAGTTCCCAAACAGAAAGGTAAAGGTTTATACTCCCCCTCCTCCACAAGCATCAATCCATGGCTTGCTCGAAACAGCGAGTGCATCCAACATTCAACGGGTCCCAAGGGGAGTTTTGTTTAATTATTTTGATTTGCTTTGATCTTTTTGGATCATGGGACTGGGCATCCCGGTTACCGGCCCTTTCTCGTGAATGAGGAGCGGAGTCCACTCCTCTTGAGAATAACCCACCTAGCATGGAAGATATAGGCAGCCCTAGTTGCACATGAGCTGCTCGAGCATACAAAACAGAATTTTTATTTGAAGATTTGGAGTTTGGCACATACAAATTTACTTGGAACGGCAGGTAGATATCGCATATAGGAAGGTATAGTGGACTCGTATGGAACAACTTTGGGGTTTAAGGAGTTTGGATGCACAAGCAGTATTCCTGCTTAGTACAAGTGAAGGCTAGCAAAAGACTGGGAAGCGACCAACTGAGAGAGCGACAACAGTAGTAAACATGCATTAAAATTAATTTACACCAAATACAAGAATGAGTAGGATATAATCCACCATGAACATAAATATCATGAAGGCTATGTTGATTTGATTCAACTACATGCGTGAACATGTGCCAAGTTGAGTCACTCAATTCATTCAAAGGAGGATACCATCCTATCATACCATATCATACTCATCTCAATAGCATGTTGGCACGCAAGGTAAAGCATTATAACTCATAGCTAATCAAGCATGGCACAAGCAACTATAATCTCTAAATGTCATTGCAAATATGTTTACTTCATAATAGCTGAATCAGGAACGATGAATCATCATATTTACAAAAACAAGAGAGGTCGAGTTCATACCAGCTTTTCTCATCCCAATAAGTCCATCATATATCATCATTATTTCCTTTCACTTGCACGACCGAACGATGTGTATAATAATAAGAGCGCACGTGCATTGGACTAAGCTGGAATCTGCAAGCATTCAACTCAAGAGAGAAGACGAGTAATATGGGCTCTAAGTTAGGTAAACAATAATGCATATGAGAGCCACTAAGCATTTTCAATATAGTCTTCTCGACCCCCAAAGAAAGGAAAAGAAATAAAAACTATTTACATGGGAAAGCTCCCAACAAGCAAAAGAAGAACAGGAAATATTTTTGGGTTTTATTTTTAATTATTACTACTACAGCAGGAAATAACCTACTACTATTTTTTTTTGTTTTTTCTAAGGTTTATCAAACACACAAGAAGAAAGAAAATAAACTAGCATGGATATTACAGTGAAAGAGTATGAGCACCGACATCTAGCAATGAGTGTGTATGAGCATAAATGTAATGTCGGTGGGAAATACATACTCCCCCAAGCTTAGGCTTTTGGCCTAAGTTGGTCTATTGCCAGGGATAGCCTGGCTGATACCCGTAGGTGTAGCTGGGGTCGTACTGCGATGAAGAATAGTTGGGATCATAATGTGATGAAGAGGACTCTGACTGCCGCTGACTGGCAACCGCCTCAGGATCCCAAGAATAAACAGACATTCGTGGAGGCTCATCTTGTGGCTCCGGTTCCGGGGCTGGTGTAGGATTCCGATAGGCTTGAACAGCCGCCAACGGAACAATGTGAGTACCTGCAGACAAGTTAAACAAAGAGGGAGCAGGCAAAGTAATAGTCTCAGGGTGATGCTTATCAAAGTACAATTTATATTTAAGCGCCCCTTCACGACTCTTAACAAGAAAATCATGCGCTAGCATACTCTTATAATCTAAATAAGCACGGGGCAAAGATGTTTCTTCTTTCTCCTCATGCCTAATAGGTATCTCAAAATATTCAGCTAGGCGTGAAGCATAAATGCCTCCAAAGACGGGGCCCTTAGTACGGTTCAGACTTAACCGTCTAGCAACAATTCCACCCATACTAACAGAGTTATTGCGGTATAAACCATGGAACAAAATGATAATATCAGGAATGCTAAGGTTTCCACAGTTCCCGCGACCAATCAAGCAACGACTAGCAAATAAGGCAAAGTAGTGTAAAACAGGAAAATGTATGCTAGTAATTCTTGCATCAGAAACCTTCCTGGTTTCTCCCACAGTGATAGTGTTAATAAAAGCTTCTACTTCATTACGCTGTGATTCATCTAAAGAACCCTCAAAAGGTATTTTGCAAACCTCGCAAAATTCAGCTAATGGCATTTCCTTAACAACGTCATGTAAATGGAACTCTACTGTTGGAGGTGATTTCTTAGGGAAAAAGTAGAAGTTCTGCACAAAAGTATTTTTGAGTAAGAGATACTGATGACGTTGGTCGCGGAGGAAGTTGGTGAGGCCAGCGTTCTCAATTAATAGATAGAAATCCTCATAAATCCCGGCACTCCTTAAGAAGTCATCGGAAGGCCATTCACACGGCCGGACCTCCACAGTCTTGAGGCAAATTAAATTTGGGCTTCTGCTCTTCTTCCTTTGTTTTTCCTTGAGCTTGACTTAACGAGCCCCTCAAAAGTCTCTTCATTATTTCTGAAATAATCTGAAATTTTTAGTAACTTCAAATAAAAGTGAACCAACTTCAATAAAATTGATAGCAACAACTCATACAAGTGCCTAGAGCATATATCAAGCATTAGAACTACTTGGAACCATATAAATTTGACATGCAAGCTCAAGAACATGGTCACCTATGCAGCACAAATTTGCAATGAATAAAGCACTAGAACAAAAACTAGTTGGACCAATGGAGGAGTCACATACCAAGGAACAATCTCCCCAAGCAGTTTTGCGAGAGGTGCTTTGAGCAAGGAGATCGAAAATCACAGCAACGGGGGCTGGAACTCGTGCTTGAGTTGGTTTTTCGTGTTTGTGTGAGGCAGAGGAAGAAGATGGGTGCAGGGATAAGTGGAGGAGGGCCACCGTGGGCCCACGAGGCAGGGCGCGCCCGGGGTAGGCGCGCCCTCCACCCTCTGGCAGTGGCAGCTCCCCAGCATAATTTTGCACTAAAACTCCTCAAATATTCCTAAAAAATCATATTAAATTGGCATGGCATTACGAGGACTTTTATTTTGGGATATTTTTATATTGCATGGATAAGTCGGAGACAGACGGAAAAATACTATTTTACTTTATTTTTACTAAATAACAGAGAATATAAAGAGGGTACGAAGGTTGTGCTTCTAGTTTCATCCATCTCATGCTCATCAAAAGGAATCCACTAACAAGGTTGATCAAGTCTTGTTAACAAACTCATTCCGATTAACATGAAACCGGAGAAATTTCGAATAACACTATGTTACCTCAACGGGGATATGGACATCCCCAATAATAAGTATATCATATTTCTTCTTGACAGTAGGAAGAGGAAATTCAAAACCTCCAAATATAATCGATGGAATTTTTCCAATAGAGTTGATACTATAAACTTGAGGTTGTTTCCTCGGAAAGTGTACCGTGTGCTCATTACCATTAACATGAAAAGTGACATTGCCTTTGTTGCAATCAATAACAGCCCTGCAGTATTAAGGAAAGGTCTTCCAAGAATAATAGACATACTATCATCTTCGGAATATCAAGAATAACAAAGTCCGTTAAAATAGTAATGTTTGCAACCACAACAGCACATCCTCACAAATACCGGCAGTGTATAGCAGTTGATTTATCAGCCATTTGCAAAGATATTTCAGTAGGTGTCAACTTATTCAAGTCAAGTCTACGATATAAAGAGAGAGGCATAACACTAACACCGGCTCCAAGATCACATAAAGCAGTTTTAACATAATTTCTATTAATGGAGCATGGTATAGTAGGTACTCCTGGATCTCCAAGTTACTTTAGCATTCCACCCTTAAAAGTGTAATTAGCAAGCATGGTGGAAATTTCAGCTTCAGGTATCTTTCTTTTATTTGTAACAATATCTTTCATATATTTAGCATAAGGATCCATTTTGAGCATATCACCAATCGCATACATAAAAAGATAGGTCTAATCATTTCAACAAAGCGCTCAAAATCCTCATCATCCTTTTCTTGGATGGTTTGGGAGGAAAAGGCATGGGTTTCGAACCCATGGTTCTCTTTCTTTACCATGTTTCCTAGCAACAAAGTCTCTTTTATCATAACGTTGATTCTTTGATTGTGGGTTATCAAGATCAACAACAGGTTCAACTTCTACATCATTATCATTACTAGGTTGAGCATCATCATGAACATTATCATTAAAATTTTCACTAGGTTCATGTTCATTACCAGATTGTGTTTCAGCATCAGACATAGAGATATCATTTGGATTCTCAGGTGCTTCAGCAATAGGTTCACTAGAAGTTTGCATAGTTCTATCATTTTTCTTTTCTTCCTTTTAGAAGAACTAGGCATATCAATATTATTTCTCCGAGAATCTTGCTCGATTCTCTTAGGGTGGCCTTCGTGATACAAAGGTTCTGAGTCATTCTACCTGTTCTAGTAGCCACTCTAACAGATAATCATTTTCTTACTATTCATTTCATCAAGCACTTCTTTCGAGCTTTAAGTACTTGTTCTACTTGAGTGATAACCATATAAGCATGTTGGCTAACAAGTTTAAGTTCACCTCTAATATTAGCCATATAATCACTCAAGCGTTTAATCATAAAGGTATTCTGTTTTAGTTTTCTACCAAAATAAGCATTAAAGTCATCTTGCTTAAACATAAAGTTATCAAACTCATCCAAGCACTGACTAGCAATTTTAGTAGGAGGGACTTCAGCTTTATCATATCTATAGAGAGAATTTACCTTTACTACCTGTTTCGGGATCGGGAGGTTCTTCAGTAAATAAGTAATTGAGATCATATACTTCTTCAACAGGCGGTAAATTAAGACCATGTATTTCAGCTTCATCCGGTGTTCTTTCCCTGAAAAGAGAACCAACACAACTATCCAGGTAATCTCCTGAAGCATCGGTTAGTCCATTATAAAAGATATCAAGTATTTCAGCTTTCTTAAAAGGATGATCAGGCAAAGCATTAAGTAACTTGAGAAGCCTCCCCCAAGCTTGTGGGAGGCTCTCTTCTTCAATTTGCACAAAATTATATATATCCCTCAAAGCAGCTTGTTTCTTATGAGCAGGAAATATTTAGCGAGAAGTAATAAATCATATCACGGGACTTTGCACACAACCAGGATCAAGAGAATTAAACCATATCTTAGCATCACCCTTTAATGAGAACGGAAATATTTTGAGTAAATAAAGGTAGCGTGATCTCTCATTATTAGTAAACAGGGCAGCTATATCATTTAACTTAGTAAGATGTGCCACAACAGTTTCAGATTCATAGCCATAAAAAGGATTAGATTCAACCAAAGTAAGTATATCTGGATCAACAGAAAAATCATAATAATCCTGATCAGAACACGATAGGTGAAGTAGCAAAAGCGGGTCGGGTCTCATCCTATCTCTAAAAGATTCTTTACTCCATTTAACTAGCAACCTCTTAAGTTCAAGTCTATCCGGCAAGCAAGAATGGCTGCTTTGTAGATTCAGCATCGAAAAGATAGCCCTCGGGAATAGCGGCATATTATCATCATTACTAACATCATCGTGTTCGGTTTCAATAATTTCTCTTTCTCTAGACCTAGAAATTTGTTCATCTAGAAATTCACCAAGGGCACAGTAGTATCAAGCATAGAAGTAGTTTCATCATAAGTATCATGCATAGCGAAGTGGCATCATCAATAACATGCGACATATCGGAATGAATAGCGAAGCAGGTTTAGGTGTCGCTAGCTTACTCATAACGAAGGTGAATCAAGTGCGAGCTAGATGGCAGTTCCTTACCTCCCTCGTAGTTGAGGGATAAATTATTGTCTTAGCGTCTTTCAAGTTCTTCATAGTGTCCAGCAGATATAAATCCCAAGTGACTCAAAGAATAGAGCTATGCTCCCGCAACGGCGCCAAAAAAGGTCTTGATAACCCACAAGTATAGGGGATCGCAACAGTTTTCGAGGGTAGAGTATTCAACCCAAATTTGTTGATTCGACACAAGGGAGCCAAAGAATATTCTCAAGTATTAGCAGCTAAGTTGTCAATTCAACCACACCGGAAACTTAGTATCTGCAGCAAAGTGTTTAGTAGCAAAGTAATATGATAGTGGAGGTAACGGTAACAAAAGTAAAGACAGAAAAAGTAATGTTTTTGGTATTTTGTAGTGATTATAACAAGAGCAACAGAAAAAGTAAATAAGCGTAAACCAGTATATGGAAAACTCAGAGGCACCGGAAGAGTGATGGATAATTATGCGGATGTGGTTCATCATGTAACATCATAACATAGGGTGACACAAAACTAGCTCCAGCTCATCAATGTAATGTAGGCATGTATTCCGTAAATAGTCATACGTGCTTATGGAAAAGAACTTGCATGACATCTTTTGTCCTACCCTCCCGTGGCAGCGGGTCCTATTCAAACTAAGGGATATTAAGGCCTCCTTTTAATAGAGAACCGAACAAAGCATTAGCACATAGTGAATACATGAACTCCTCAAACTATGGTCATCACCGGAGTGGTCCCGATTATTGTTACTTGGTTGCGGATCATAAAACATAGTAGGTGACTATAGACTTGCAAGATAGGATCAAGAACACACATATATTCATGAAAACATAATAGATTCAGATCTGAAATCATGGCACTCGGGCCCTAGTAACAAGCATTAAGCATAGCAAAGTCATAGCAACATCAATCTCAGAACATAATGGATACTAGGGATCAAACCCTAACAAAACTAACTCGATTACATGATAAATCTCATCCAACCCATCACCGTCCAGCAAGCCTACGATGCAATTACTCACGCACGGCGGTGAGCATCATGAAATTGGTGACGGAGGATGGTTGATCATGACGACGGCGATGAATCCCCCTCTCCGGAGCCCCGAACGGACTCCAGATCAGCCCTCCCGAGAGAGATTAGGGCTTGGCGGCGGCTCCGTATCGTAAAACACGATGAAACTTTCTCTCTGATTTTTTCTCCCCGAAAGCCAATATATGGAGTTGGAGTTGGCGTCGGAGGGCCACCAGGGGGCCCATGAGGTAGGGCGGCGCGCCCAGGGGGGAGGGGCGCGCCCCCCACCCTCGTGGACAGGGTGTGGGCCCCCTGGTCTTCATCTTTGGCGAGGATTTTTTATTATTTATTCTAAGATATTCCGTGGATTTTTAGGTCATTCCGAGAACTTTTGTTTTATGCACATAAAACAACACCATGGCAATTCTGCTGAAAACAGCGTCAGTCCGGGTTAGTTCCATTCAAATCATACAATTAGAGTCCAAAACAAGGGCAAAAGTGTTTGGAAAAGTAGATACGACGGAGACGTATCAAGGAGGAAGGAGAATCAACAACCCGTTGGGTGCGCCGGGTTTCGGAGATTTTGCATTCATCGGACCGCGTCAACGCTGATACAATAGTTTTAACATTGGAAGGCAATTGCCGATTTGCACCTCTGAAGTTGAAGTTGGGACGGCTCAAACGTCAATGTAATGACATGGGAACACTTATGGTAGCTCTGGTAAAGTATGCCGACTCTGACAGTAACAAGGACCCCGAGTCTGATGATGACAAGACAGGGAAGGGAAAGAAGAGCGGCAACACCAAGGGGCAGCAGGATAACTCGGCGGGTCATGGAAACAACGGTAAGCGTAAAGTGGATAACAATTTAGATTTTTTTGGCTAATACCAACACGCAGGACAAAGGCCAGCAGCATAAGGGTAAACCGCCCCAGCGTGGTGGAGGGCCAAGTCCCCGGAGCGCCTGTCTTATCTGTTAAACCAGCCTTGCCCAAAGCACGGGATGCAGGACAAACCGTCCACACACCTCTAGAAAGATTGTTATATCATGCAGGAGTTCAAAAATTCTGACTTTTTTCGGTATGATCACGGACCGAGCGGCGGTTCAGGCCCTGGATCTCATGGGCCGGGTTACGGTGGAGGCAGTTCCGGTTCAGGTTTTCATGGTAATCAGAGCGGACATAGCAGTCAAGGAAATCAGGGCAGTCAAGGTGGTTATAATCATCAGGCAATCAGCAGCAACAGCAGTAGTCGGGTTACTAGAGCAACCCGAAGCAGTTGAACAGTGGACACTATCATGTCTTCACCACTAGCATGTGCAAGCGCGGTCAGAAGCTTCATAAAAGGGCAGTGAATTACGTTGAACTGGCGGTTCCCCGTTACTTACGCTGGTCTGAACAGCCGATCGTGTGGAGTAGAGAGGATCATCCACCCCGGGTTGATAATCTGGGTCATCTGGCATTGGTGGTGGCGCCTCATGTAGGCGGATATAAGTTCACCAAGGTACTCATGGATGGAGGGAGTAGTATCAACATCCTTTATTATGAAACTTTCCGTCGCATGGGGTTAACAGATAAAAATCTTAAACCGTCTAACACGGTCTTCCATGGTGTGGTGCCTGGTAAATCGGCGTATCCCGTTGGTAAGATAGCTTTGGAGGTTGCTTTTGGTGATGAGCATGATTCAAGGTCGGAGACATTGACCTTTGAGGTGGTGAAAATTAAGAGCCCGTATCATGCCTTGTTTGGACGGCCGGCTTATGCCAAGTTCATGGCAAGGCCCTGTTATTTCTATCTGCAGCTCAAGATGCCGGGTCATAAGGGTACCATCACGGTTCATGGAAGCCGCTGCAGGTTCACAACCAAGACAATCTCTATCTCTAGTTAGAACCGCAGCAAGAATTTGATGTAATATAACTCTGCAGCACTTTCAGTATTATGCATGATATTTACCTGTTCGATTTTCCTTTGTATGTCCACCCTACGTTAGTGGGTAGGCTCGCCAACGCATAAACCCAAGGCGGCGTCTTGGGGACGGATCCCCATTGGCCTGTCGGGTGTGCTTGCTGTCGGGCGGACCACCTTGCCAATCTTAGCGCGGCCGCCCGAACTGTCGAGCTTGACTCGAGTCAGAGTCGGGAGCGTTGCCGAGTGTGGAAGGCTACCCCGCCACTTTCGATGCGGCCGATTTGAGCTGTTGAGCGGACTCTGTCGTGCTTCTGAGTCTGACAGTAGAATAGGGGGTAGGAATGTAGAGGCAAGATCTTAGCTATGGAGGAGTTGTACACGCTAGTTTTACGAGTTCAGGCCCTTCTCGGAGGAAGTAATAGCCCTACGTCTCGGAGCCCGGAGGCGGTCGACTGGATTACACGCGTGTGAGTTACAGGGGTTGCGAACCCTTGTCCCAGAGGAAGGTGGTGGCTTATATAGTGTGCGCCAGGACCCCAGCTCCCCTCCGTTACATAGGATTCAATCTCAATGTACATAAAGAGGTGGCGTTACAGGTAACACCTGTATTGAAATGCTGTAAATGGTCATAAAATATCTAAGTAAATGCCCGACCGTTGCTGTGTAGAGCAGCTTTAGGTCTTCTTATCGTCGAGTGGTTTGATGGTCGAGTGACCTGGATAAAGTGAGATCTCCGAGTGGATGGTAGGTCGAGTGGACTTCACTCGACGCCTTTGCTGGATCTCTTCTTCTGATACTTGAACTTCTTTGTTCTTAGGACTAGGACCTTAGGTAGGATGTATAGGTCAGGCCTATTACCCTACCCTAGGTTTGTGTCTACATCATTAGCCTCTGAACGGATCGAGGTTTGAGTGAAAAAGAAGGATGGAGTTGACCTTGATTTTACTCTTGATTGTCTTGTCTATATCTCCGAGTGGAGGCCAATTGTTAGAACTTCAGCTTCATTTCAGTCGCCTTGATCGATTCAGAAATTACCGACTGGTTTATACCACTACGTCCGTCGAATGATATCTTTGACACGAAATCTTTGGTGTGATCGGTTGCAGAGGATCCCGGATTTCTTGGGATTCGAAATTTCGGTAGAAGCGCGCCAGGTGGAGCGCCCCACGGTAAGTGGAGTAGATAAATAGGACTTTTCGATTACTGCGCCACCTTTTTCGCAATGTATCCCGTGCGCAACTGTTGGGAGGATTTGACAGGATCGCTCTGGCCCACGCGTCAGCCACTCGGAAGTAGGGCGTTAAAAGCGGCGAGGCCGAAGCGTTTGCACTGTGCGTGCCCATTCTCTTCTTCTTCCTCCTGTGACTCTGCTTTGCCCAGACCAACCACTCTCGACGCCGTCGCTCCGCCGCTATGGGGAAGGACAAAACGGCGGCGCTGGAGCGTGAGAAGAAGGCGACGGGGGCGGCGAAGAGCAAGAAGGTGAATCGGGGGTCTTCGTCGCGCTCGGGGTTGCCATCGGGTTGGATCCAGGGAGAATGGATCCGATCTTTGCTCCGACAAGAGGACTTGGACGATATGGCCAAGCTGGGGCTGATCGTCTATAAGTCCGCGCGCCCGGCGAAGGGAGAAAAGGAGCCACAGCCGTGGCCGGGTGAGTGTGTCCTGCTCGCCACCCACGTCTACCGTGGTTTTTCGCTTCCCCCGCATCCCTTCTTTCGCGGTTTCCTGAATTTCTTTGGGGCCCAACTCCACCATTTCACTCCCAACACTATCACATATCTTGCCGCGTTCGTCTCCATGTGTGAGAATTTCTTGGGGTGCCGGCCGCACTGGGGTCTTTTCAAGCACATCTTTACCATCCGATCCCAAATTGTGAAAAAAGCAAACTCGAAAGACGAGAAAGCCCATGTCATTCAGATGTGTGGGGGCCTAGGCATTCAGAAGAGGAAGAGGAGCTCTTTCCCTCTGATGACTCTTCCTGAGTCGGTAAGGGGCTGGCAGTCGACCTGGTTCTACTGCCAGGACCTCGCGACCCCAGGCCAGTCGACTGGGCTTCCTCCTTTCTCTTTCGACCATGTTCAAACTCCATCTTCCTTGAAAGTAACCGTTGCGAAGAAGGCGGAGACAAGCATGCTAGTGGAGAGAGTGGTACAACTGATCAACCAAGGCGTCACCGGTATGGATCTGCTCGAGGTGTTCCTCAGTCGGCGGATCGAACCCCTCCAAGCTCGCGACCATTCCATGTGGATGTACTCTGGGACCGGCGACACTGCTCGGGTTCATCCGGAGGAGGTGGAGGCCAAAACTGTAGCCGAGTGGTTGATGGGTATCACTTGGAACAAGGACAACCCCAGGGGCGCTAGGAGAGTCGACCCTTTCAGCAGCAGCAACCCACCAGAGAAGGTCTGGTCATCATGACTGAATTTTTGAACGTATTTTCCGACTGATTGTTGTTTCGACTGACTTGGGAGCGATCTCTTGTTTTGTAGATCTACACGGAGGTGTATTCAATGCCCAATGGTGAACATGCTCTGGAGCAAGACCAAGAGGGCGAGGACAGTGCTGAGGAGACCGGCGAGTGGGAGTCCCCAGTTGATGATGATGAAGATGAGAGCGACGAGTCGGACGACAAGGAGGTAGCCGACTCACCGCCCCGCTCCGAACATCGATCCAAGCAGCGACATGATCCCGCGAACAGGCGCGGCAAGGCTGTGTCGTCGAGTGCTCCATCTAACAAGCGCACTCGCTCCCCGAGTCCAGATTTGACTGAGAAGGTCACCAAGCAGCCTGATACGTCTCCAACGTATCTATAATTTTTTATTGCTCCATGCTATATTATCTACTGTTTTAGGCAATATTGGGCTTTATTTTCCACTTTTATATTATTTTTGGACTAACCTATTAACCGGAGGCCTAGCCCAGATTTGTTGTTTTATGCCTATTTCAGTGTTTCGAGGAAAAGGAATATCAGACGGAGTCAAAACGGAACGAAATCAACTAGAGAAGTTATTTTTGGAAGGAAAGCAACCCAGGGAACTTGGAGTGCACGTCAGGGGAGATACGGGCTGCCCGCGAGGGTGGGGGGCGCGCCCACCCCCCTGGGCATGCCCCCCTGCCTCGTGGGGCCCCCGTAGCTCCACCGACGTACTCCTTTCACCCATATATACCGTCGTACCCTAAAACTTCCAGAACAGAGATTAGATCAGGAGTTCCGCCGCTGCAAGCCTCCAGAACCACCAAAAACCAATCGGGACCCCTTTCCGGTACCCTGCCGGAGGGGGGATCCATCTCCGGTGGCCATCTTCGTCATCCCGGTGCTCTCCATGACGAGGAGGGAGTAGTTCACCCTCGGGGCTGAGGGTATGTACCAGTAGCTATGTGTTTGATCTCTCTCTCTCTCGTGTTCCCTCTATGGCACGATCTTGATATATCCCGAGCTTTGCTATTGTAGTTGGATCTTATGATGTTTCTCCCCCTCTACTCTCTTGTGATGAATTGAGTTTCCCCTTTGAAGTTATCTTATCATATTGAGTCTTTTATGAGAACACTTGATGTATGTCTTGGTGATCAACTTGCGGGTTTCGTGACATTGGGAACCTATGCATAGGGGTTGGCACACGTTTTCTTGATTCTCCGGTAGAAACTTTGGGGCACTCTTGGAAGTACTTTTATGTTGGTTGGATGAATCTGAGATTGTGTGATGCAAATCGTATAATCATGCCCACTGATACTTGAGGTGACAATGGAGTATCTAGGTGACATTAGGGTTTTGATTGATTTGTGTCTTAAGGTGTTATTCTAGTACGAACTCTTTTATAGATTGATCCAAAAGAATAGCTTTGAGGTGGTTTCTTACCCTACCATAATCTCTACGTTTGTTCTCCGCTATTAGTGTCTTTGGAGTGACTCTTTGTTGCATGTTGAGGACTTGTTATATGATCTATCTATGTTATTATTGTTGAGAGAACTTGCACTAGTGAAAGTATGAACCCTAGGCCTTGTTTCCTATCATTGCAATACCGTTTACGCCCACGTTTATCACTTGTTACCTTGCTGTTTTTATTATTTCAGATTACAAATACCTTTATCTACCATCCATATACCACTTGTATCACCATCTCTTCGCCGAACTAGTGCACCTATACAATTTACCATTGTATTGGGTGTGTTGGGGACACAAGAGACTCTTTGTTATTTGGTTGCAAGGTTCCTTGAGAGAGACCATCTTCATCCTACGCCTCCCACGGATTGATAAACCTTAGGTCATCCACTTGAGGGAAATTTGCTACTGTCCTACAAACCTGTGCACTTGCAGGCCCAACAACGTCTACAAGGAGAAGGTTGTGTAGTAGACATCAAGCTCTTTTCTGGCGCCGTTGCCGGGGAGGTGAGTGCTTGAAGGTATATCTTTAGATCTCGCAATCGAATCTTTTTGTTTCTTGTTTTAGCACTAGTCTAGTTTATTAAAGAAAACTACAAAAAAATGGAATTGAGTTTGTCTCATACGCTTCATCTTTTTGATATCTTTCGTGAGAATGATGGAAAGGAAAATTGTGCTCAAGTACTAGAAGAAGAATTACATAGAATGCTTGGCATAAAATATGTGAATGATGAGCATGATTGCAATGTTGTTAGTATGAATTCCTTGAATATCCATGATGCTAATGATATGCAAAGCCACAAGCTTGGGGAAGCTATGTTTGATGAAGATGATATATTTTGTCCCCCAAGCTTTGATGAGAAAATTTGCTATGATGAAAGCATGCCTCCTATATATGATGATTATTGTGATGACACGTATGCTTTAAAGAATAATGATAACCATGAAACTTGTCATCTTGATCTTAATTATCAATCATATGATAGATATTTTGTTGAATTTGCTCCCACTACTATTCATGAGAATAAATTTGCTTACGTGGAGAGTAATAAAAATTCTATGCTTGTAGATCATGAAAAGAATGCTTTAGGTGCTGGTTATATTGTTGAATTCATTCATGATGCTACTGAAAATTATTATGAGGGAGGAATATATGCTTGTAGGAATGGCAATGATATCAAGTTTCCTCTCTATGTGCTTAAAGTTTTGAAGCTATGCTTGTTTTTCCTTCCTATGCAAGTTGATTCTTGTTCCCATAAGTTGTTTGCTCACAAAATCCCTATGCATAGGAAGTGGGTTAGACTTAAATGTTCTAGTCATATTCTTCATGATGCTCTCTTTATGTTTCAATTCTTATCTTTATGTGAGCATTATTTAAATCGTCATGCCTGGCTAGGGGCGGTAAACGATAGCGCTTGTTGGGAGGCAACCCAATCTTATTTTAGTTTCTTACTTTTTGCTTATGTTTAGGAATAAATAATCCATCTAGCCTCTGTTTAGATGTGGTTTTATCTTTTAATTAGTGTTTGTGCCAAGTTAAACCTATTGGATCTTCTTGGATGATAGTTATTTGATCTTGCTGTAATTTCCAGAAACTTTTGTGCTCAGTGCCCGAATTTTTAAAAATCACCAGAACGTGATAAAATACTGATTCCAATTGCTGCTGATCAATAAACAAATTTTCCAGGTCGTCTAATTTTGGTAGAATTTTTTGGAGTTCCAGAAGTTTGCGTTAGTTACAAATTACTACAGACTGTTCTGTTTTTGACAGATTCTGTTTTCATTGTGTTGCTTGCTTATTTTGATGAATCTATGGCTAGTAAAATAGTTTATAATCCATAGAGAAGTTGGAATACAGTAGATTTAACACCAATATAAATAAATAATCAGTTCATTACAGTACCATGAAGTGGTGTTTTGTTTTCTTTCGCTAACGGAGCTTACGAGTTTTCTGTTAAGTTCTGTGTTGTGAAGTTTTCAAGTTTTGGGTAAAGATTTGATGGACTATGGAATAAGGAGTGGCAAGAGCCTAAGCTTGGGGATGCCCAAGGCACCCCAAGGTAATATTCAAGGATAACCAAGTGTCTAAGCTTGGGGATGCCCCGTAAGGCATCCCCTCTTTCGTTTTCGTTCATCGGTAACTTTACTTGGAGCTATATTTTTATTCACCACATGATATGTGTTTTACTTGGACCGTCATTTTCTCTTGTTAGTATTTGCTTGCTGTTAGTTATAATAATGTTTTGCATATTTAGTTCCAATAAAAATGTCAAGGATAGCCTTTACCATGCTTATTTTGCTAGTATACATGTTGCTGTTTGAAAACAGAAAGTTTACCGCTGTTGCAAAAATTCTCTAGAAAAGTCAGGGAGTGGTATAATGTTGAATATTTTTGCATATTGAGCTCTGATAAATTTATTACAGTGGGAATTTTAGTTCATAATTTTTGGAGTCAGAGAAGTATTTATACTCTTGCATTCTTTACAGACTGTACTGTTTTGGCAGATTGCAGTTATGGTTGCATTGTTTGCATATGTTTGCTTGTTTAATGATTCTATTTGAGGATAGGAGTGTTGAATATGCAGAGGCATTTAGTATGCAATGTGGAATCATAATTTAAGTGATTTGTTACAGTAGAAAATGATAAGGTTTTGCATTGGTTTATACTAACCTATCTCACGAGTTCTTGTTGAGTTTGTTGTGAATGAAGCTTTTGATAAAAAGAGAAACCATGATATGAGAGGAATTTAGGAGACACAATATTCAAGCTTGGGGATGCCCAAGGCACCCCAAGATAATATTTCTAAGAATTCTCAAGCATCTAAGCTTGGGGATGCCCGGTAGGCATCCCACCTTTCTTCTTCAACAACTATCGGTTAGTATCGGTTGAGCCTAAGTTTTTGCTTCTTCACATGAGTTGTACTATACTTGCAATGTAGTTTTATTTAGCTTTGCTTGCTGTTTGAATAAAGTATCAAGATCTGAAATTATTAAATGGGAGAGTCTTCACATAGTTGCATAATTATTCGACTACTCACTGATCTTCACTCATATCTTTCAGAGTAGTTTGTCATTTGCTCTAGTACTTCACTTATATCTTTTAGAGCATGGTGGTAGTTTTATTCTTTAAGAAATAGATGAACTCTCATTCTTCACTTATATTATTTTGAGAGTCTTAAATAGCATGGTAATTTGCTTAAATAATCATAATATGCTAAGCATACAAGATTTGTAAGGATTCTTATGAGTGTGTTGAATACTAAGAAAAGTTTGATGCTTGATAATTGTTTTGAGATATGGAGGTAGTGATATTAAAGTCATGCTAGTTGGGTGATTATGAATTTAAAGAATGCTTGTGTTGAAGTTAGCAAATCCCGTAGCATGCACGTATGGTTAAAGTTGTGTAACAAATTTGAAACATGAAGTGTACCTGGCTTGTGCATCCTTATGAGTGGCGGTCGGGGACGAGCGATGGTCTTTTCCTACCAATCTATCCCTCTAGGAGCATGCGCGTAGTACTTGACAAAATTTTTGCAATAAGTATATGAGTTCTTTTGACTAATGTTGAGTCCATGGATTATACGCACTTTTACCTTTCCGCCTTTGCTAGCCTCTTCGGTACCGTGCATTGCCCTTTCTCACCTTGAGAGTCGGTCCAAACTTCACGGTGCATCCAAACCCCGTGATACGATACGCCTATCACACATAAACCTCCTTATATCTTCCTCAAAACAGCCACCATACCTACCTATTATGGCATTTCCATAGCCATTCCGAGATATATTGCCATGTAACTTTCCACCGTTCCGTTCATCATCATGACATACTTTACTTTTGTCATATTGCCATTGCATGATCATGTAGTTGACATCGTATTTGTGGCAAAGAAACCATGCATTATTTTTCATACATGTCACCCTTGATTCATTGCACCATCCCGGTACACCGTCGGAGGCATTCATATAGAGTCATATCTTGTTCTAGTATCAAGTTGTAATCATTGAGTTGTAAATAAATAGAAGTGTGATGATCACCGTTCAATAGAGCATTGTTCCCCAAAAAAATATAAAAAATAGAAAGGCCAAAGAAAAAAAAGAAGGCCCAAGAAAAATATAAAAAAGGGGCAATGCTAATATCCTTTTTTCCACACTTGTGCTTCAAAGTAGCACCATGTTCTTCATGTAGTGAGTCTCATGTATTGTGCTTCAAAGTAGCACCATGTTTTCATATAGTGAGTCTCATAAGTTGTATTTTTATACTAGTGGGAATTTTTCATTATAGAACTTGGCTTGTATATTCCTACGATGGGCTTCCTCAAAATGCCCTTGGTCTTCATGAGCAAGCAAGTTGGATGCACACCCACTAGTTTTCTTTTGTTGAGAATTCATAGCTCTAGTGCATCCGTTGCATGGCAATACCTACTCCTCGCATTAACATCAATCGATGGGCATCTCCATAGCTCATTGATTAGCCTCGTTGATGTGAGACTTTCTCCTTTTTTGTCTTCTCCACACAATCCCCACCATCATATTCTATTCCACCCATAGTGCTATATCCATGGCTCACGCTCATGTATTGCGTGAAGGTTGAAAAAGTTTGAGATTATTTAAGTATGAAACAATTGCTTGGCTTTTCATCGGGGGTATAGAAGTTGGGAACATCTTTGTGTGACAAAAATGAAGCATAGCCTAACTATATGATTTTATAGGGATGAACTTTCTTTTGCCATGCTATTTTGAGAAGACATAATTGCTTCGTTAGTATGCTTGAAGTATTCCTATTTCTTTTATCAATATGAACTTTTGTCTTGAATCTTTCGGATCTGAATATTCATATCACAAGTAAGAAGAATTACATTGAAATTATGCCAAGTAGCACTCCGCATCAAAAATTCTTTTTTATCATTTACCTACTCGAGGACGAGCAGGAATTAAGCTTGGGGATGCTTGATATGTCTCCAACGTATCTATAATTTTTGATTGCTCCATGCTATATTATCTACTGTTTTAGGCAATATTGGGCTTTATTTTCCACTTTTATATTATTTTTGGGACTAACCTATTAACCGGAGGCCCAGCCCAGATTTGCAGTTTTATGCCTATTTTAGTGTTTCGAGGAAAAGGAATATCAGACGGAGTCAAAACGGAATGAAATCAACTGGAGAAATTATTTTTGGAAGGAAAGCAACCCAGGGAACTTGGAGTGCACGTCAGAGGAGATACGGGCTGCCCACGAGGGTGGGGGACGCGCCCACCCCCCCTGGGCGCGCCCCCCTGCCTCGTGGGGCCCCCGTAGCTCCACCGACGTACTCCTTTCATCCATATATACCGTCGTACCCTAAAACTTCCAGAACAGAGATTAGATCGGGAGTTCCGCCGCCGCAAGCCTCCAGAACCACCAAAAACCAATCGGGACCCCTTTCCGGTACCCTGCCGGTGGCCATCTTCATCATCCCGGCGCTCACCATGACGAGGAGGGAGTAGTTCACCCTCGGGGCTGAGGGTATGTACCAGTAGCTATGTGTTTGATCTCTCTCTATCGTGTTCCCTCTATTGAACGATCTTGATGTATCCCGAGCTTTGCTATTGTAGTTGGATCTTATGATGTTTCTCCCCCTCTACTCTCTTGTGATGAATTGAGTTTCCCCTTTGAAGTTATCTTATCGGATTGAGTCTTTTATGAGAACACTTGATGTATGTCTTGGTGATCAACTTGCGGGTTTCGTGACATTGGGAACCTATGCATAGGGGTTGGCACACGTTTTCTTGATTCTCTGGTAGAAACTTTGGGGCACTCTTAGAAGTACTTTTATGTTGGTTGGATGAATCTGAGATTGTGTGATGCAAATCGTATAATCATGCCCACTGATACTTGAGGTGACAATGGAGTATCTAGGTGACATTAGGGTTTTGATTGATTTGTGTCTTAAGGTGTTATTCTAGTACGAACTCTTTTATAGATTGATCCAAAAGAATAGCTTTGAGGTGGTTTCTTACCCTACCATAATCTCTACGTTTGTTCTCCGCTATTAGTGTCTTTGGAGTGACTCTTTGTTGCATGTTGAGGGCTTGTTATATGATCTATCTATGTTATTATTGTTGAGAGAACTTGCACTAGTGAAAGTATGAACCCTAGGCCTTGTTTCCTATCATTGCAATACCGTTTACGCCCACGTTTATCACTTGTTACCTTGCTGTTTTTATTATTTCAGATTACAAATACCTTTATCTACCATCCATATACCACCTGTATCACCATCTCTTCGCCGAACTAGTGCACCTATAGAATTTACCATTGTATTGGGTGTGTTGGGGACACAAGAGACTCTTTGTTATTTGGTTGCAGGGTTGCCTGAGAGAGACCATCTTCATCCTACGCCTCCCACGGATTGATAAACCTTAGGTCATCCACTTGTGGGAAATTTGCTACTGTCCTACAAACCTGTGCACTTGCAGGCCCAACAACGTCTACAAGGAGAAGGTTGTGTAGTAGACATCACAGCCCAAAGCTAATCCTTCGAAGGCTCGGAAGACCTTGCCTAGGATTAAGATGGATGTCCCTGTTGCTTCTAGGTAAACGCTCTTCTCATATCTTTTGTTGCGATCAATTTTTCTATTCCGACCGGCTTTCTTGTTCTGACCGAGTGGACGATGAATTTGTGTAGCCCGACCTCAGCTGCGACCGACATGGATATCGAAAAGACTCCAGCTGACGAGGAAGCTGACGACGCCGTCACCTCCAAAGCCGATAAGCTGTGTCGATTCAATTCGCCCGGTCGATCAATGATTTGTCAGTTATCTTTATGGCTTTCTCTGTTCCTTGCAGACCCACGAAATGTTGTTGTGCTTCCTGATGACGACGAAGAGGTGCCGCTAAGAGGGAGGAGGAAGAAGGATATGGAGCTGGGCGGGAAGGCACCTGACGTCCAAGTTCCTCAGTCGACTGTGACGCCTGAAACGATGGTTGAGCGCTCGACAGATCCGTCTCGAACCAACGTCACCTTCGCTGTTCCGCTGTCGACTGATTGCCCCTCGGGATCAGCTGCTCAGACTTCTGCTGCGCCGATACAACTCTTTGCTTCAGATCCGGCGGTTGCTTCGATTGCTCTGCCTCCATCACTTTTCACTGCATATCAAACTCCAGACGATCCGCCAGCTTGCTGCCAAGGAAGCTCTTCTTCAGTTGAATCTTGTGATGGGACAGATGAAAATGGTGCATGAGGCTAGTCAGGTAGCCTTCAACGCCAGAGCTGCTCTGCAAGCCAATGTCCAGGTTAGTTGACTTTTCGATCGACCGTATTTCTTGTCTGATCACCCACTGGGGTGTGGCTGTTTTGATGCTGTATGTCTCTTTGTGTCGATTCGAATCGAACTGGGCAGACCACGCCGAGTGGATCGAAACCAGTGGGGGCACGCTGAGTGCACCCACTGGGTGTAGTCCCCGAGACCATAGGTGACTGCGGGCAGTCGACTATGGTCTAAGAATGGGAACCTCTCCTTTTTTTTGCCACTCGAGCGGGGCAGACCACGCCGAGTGGAATCCAAACCAGTGGGGGCACGCTGAGTGCACCCACTGGGTGTAGTCCCCGAGACCATAGGTGACTGCGGGTAGTCGACTGTGGTCTAAGAATCTTCTTTTTTCTTTAATTTTTTGCAAAATCAGTGGGGGCACGCTAAATGCACCCACTGGGTGTAGTCCCCGAGACTACCATTGGATGTTTGATTCAGTGGTAGTCCTAGAGTAGCTAGCATTGTGGTGTCTTTTTATCTCTGTCGACTCATATGGCTTGTGACTGTAGAAATATTGTGATCTTGGGTCTCAGCTCTCTGCAATGAACAAGTAGCAAATCAGCCTCAACCTCGATTTGGAGTTGGCCAAGAAGAATCTCCAGAGCGCTCGTGATGAAGTAGCTGCCATGGGAGGTAATCAATCGCCGACTGTTTATCCCACCGCTGGCACTTTTTCTTTCCATTTTTTTGAACCGAGTGACTCCACTCGAGCAGATGTATGTAGTGAAAACCGCCAACTCCAAGCCCGTCTGAAGAATGTTATTTCTTTAGAGAAAATGAAGCAGGCTTTGGAGCAGAAGGACCTAGACCTAGCTGCAGCTCAGAAGGAGGCGCGAGACAGCGCTTGCTGATAAGAAGCTTGCTTCAGTTGGCAAGTTAGAAGAGGAAAACTCCAAACTAAAGACTGCTGTTTCTGACGCCAACCAAGAGGTCGAGAGACTGAAGAAGGACAAGGAGAAACTGACCGACGAACTTGGAAGTCTCAAAATCAAGAACGGCGAGCTAGAGTCTTATCTGAGCCAACTTGCTGCGAAGCTGGTCTTGAAACTTGAAGGTACCGATTAATCTGTCTTTTTTCTGTCGACTGACAATTCTAATTATGCCGTCGACTCATCATTCACTCGACTGTGCAGAATTTTGCCAAGACTTTGAAGCGGAAACTGGGCGGGTCGAGACGGGTCTTCACCCCATTAACTGTCCAGTCAAGGATGATGTTGCAATGAACGTGATGCGGTTGGAGTCTCGTATGGACGGCGCAATTGCTTATCTGGCCCGTCTGAAAGTTGCAATGACCCACGTTGATGCAGAACTTTGGCCTCAGCGGAACTGTCTCAAGATCTCGAGTCCCTGATGGCTCGACTGAATCAAATCCCTGAGCGTGTGCAAGAATGGAAAAAGTCCTCTGCTCGTTGTGGTGACGACGTCGCTCTGTCTCTGGTCCGAGTGCACTGCAAGGATGCCAAAGAAGAAAAGCTGGCGGAGCTCAAGGTTGCTAACACAAAGAAGCATACTTTCTAGTCTTTCATGGACACCTTCCTTGCCGCCTCTACTCGCATTGCAGACAGCATTGACCTCGATAGTTTCTGCGACCCAGCCAGTCCTTCTCCTGATGCGTGATCGAAAAAGCATTAAGCTTCACTTTTATTTGCCTCGGGATGCCGAGTGATTGTGTAACCGTTAAACTTCTTCGGGCTTGATGCTCGAATACTTTTGATCCGTCGTCCGCAACCTTAGGATGCATCTGAACTTGGTTTATTTCTGAATATGCTTGCATTTGCCTTAGAGTGAAATTTGTTCTTCACTCAGAATAATCTTTGTGTTTGAGATGCAGCTCTGAGGTAGTGATTTCAATCGACCTGCGCTTCATCGTCCTTGCAGGTAGGGATGGAGCGAACGTTGTACTTGTGGCGTAGCTCCGAAGGAGAAGGTTGCAGTCGACCTGCACCTCGTCGTCCTTGCAGATAGGGATGGAGCGGACTTTGTACTTGTGGCGTAGCTCCGAAGGAGAAGGTTGTAGTCGACCTGCACCTCGTCGTCCTTGTGGATTGGGATGGAGCGAACGTTGTACTTGTGACGTAGCTCCGAAGGAGAAGGTTGCAGTCGACCTACACCTCGTCATCCTTGCAGATAGGGATGGAGCGGACGTTGTACTTGTGGCGTAGCTCCGAAGGAGAAGGTTGCAGTCGACCTGCACCTCGTCGTCCTTGCAGATAGGGATGGAGCAGACGTTGTACTTGTGGCGTAGCTCCGAAGGAGAAGGTTGCAGTCGACATGCACCTCGTCGTCCTTGTGGATAGGGACGGCTTCCATACTTAGGCGAGTTCTGGACTGCGGCTAAGCCTCCGAGTGGGAGGGTTGCTCCCCACTCGGTAGGATTTTTCGTACTTAGGCGAGTACTTGACTGCAGCTAAGCTCCCGAGTGGGAGGTTTGCTCTCCACTCGGTAGGATTTTTCAATTTAGGCGAGTACTTGACTGCAGCTAAGCCCTCGAGTGGGAGGGTTGCTCTCCACTCGGTAGGATTTTTCAAACTTAGGCGAGTACTTGACTGCAGCTAAGCCCCCGAGTGGGAGGGTTGCTCTCCACTCCATACGATTTTTTAAACTTAGGCGAGTACTTGACTGCAGCTAAGCCCCCGAGTGGGAGAGTTGCTCTCCACTAGGTAGGATTTTTCAAACTTAGCCGAGTACTTGACTGCAGCTAAGCCCCCGAGTGGGAGGGTTGCTCTCCACTCGGTAGGATTTTTCAAACTTAGGGGAGTACTAGACTACAGCTAAGCCCCCGAGTGGGAGGGTTGCTCTCCACTCGGTGGGATTTTTCAAACTTAGGCGAGTACTTGATCTGCAGCTAAGCCCCGAGTGGGAGGTTTCTCTCCACTCGGTAGGATTTTTCAAACTTAGGCGAGTACTTGATCTGCAGCTAAGCCCCGAGTGGGAGGTTGCTCTCCACTCGGTAGGATTTTTCAAACTTAGGCGAGTACTTGATGCAGCTAAGACCCCGAGTGGGAGGGTTTCTCCACTCGGTGGATTTTTCAAACTTAGGCGAGTACTTGACTGCAGCTAAGATCCCGAGTGGGAGGGTTGCTCTCCACTCGGTAGGATTTTTCAAACTTAGGCGAGTGCTTGACTGCAGCTAAGCCCCCGAGTGGGAGGGTTTCTCTCCACTCGAAAGGATTTTCAAACTTAGGCGATTACTTGACTGCAGCTAAGCCCCCGAGTGGTAGGGTTGCTCTCCACTCGGTAGGATTTTTCAAACTTAGGCGAGTACTTGACTGCAGCTAACCCCCGAGTGGGAGGGTTGCTCTCCACTCGGTAGGATTTTCAAAGTTAGGCGAGTACTTGAATGCAGCTAAGCCCCCGAGTGGGAGGGTTTCTCTCCACTCGGTGGGGATTTTTCAAACTTAGGCGAGTACTTGACTGCAGCTAAGCCCCAGTGGGAGGTTGCTCTCCACTCGATAGGATTTTTCAAACTTAGGCGTAGTATTTGATGCAGCTAAGCCCCGAGTGGGAGGTTGCTCTCCACTCGGTAGGATTTTTCAAACTTAGGGAGTACTTGATGCAGCTAAGCCCCGAGTGGGAGGTTGCTCTCCACTCGGTAGGAGTTTTTCAAACTTAGGCGAGTACTTGACTGCAGCTGAGCCCCCGAGTGGGAGGGTTGCCCTCCACTAGGTAGGATTTTTCAAACTTAGGCGAGTACTTGACTGCAGCTAAGCCCCCGAGTGGGAGGGTTGCTCACCACTCGGTAGGAGTTTTTGAACTTAGGCGAAACAGATTCGCAGATAAGCCTCCGAGTGAGAGGTTTGCTCACCACTCGGTAGGATTTTTCAGACTTGGGCGAAACGGATTCGCGGCGAAGTCACCCACTGGGGGATTTCAAATGGAATCAAAAGCAACAACAATCGTTTAGGAAGATTATAAAGCTCTTGTCATTGATAAATAAACTACAAAGGTGTTTCTTATTACATCTCATCCGAGTGAGTACTTAAGTATAAAAGGGGCGGAGCAGCTCCGCATTCCAAGCTCGTGGCTCGTCTTTCTTATGTTCGACATTGTAAAGATGTTATGCTCCATTGTGGAGAACTCTGGTGATAATGAAGGGACCTTCCCAAGCAGGGGCAAGCTTGTGTGGCTTCTGTTGATCCACTCGAAGAACCAAGTCTCCCTCTTGAAAAGCTCGACCCTTCACGTTTCTGGCGTGGAATCGACGCAAATCTTGCTGATAGATGGTCGACCGGATCAATGCCATCTCACTTTCCTCTTCTAAGAGATCGACTGAATCCTGCTGGGCCTGTTCCGCTTCTTCTTCAGAGAAGAGTTCGACTCGGGGTGCATTGTGGAGCAGGTCACTTGGCAGAACAGCTTCGGCTCCATAGACCAAAAAGAAAGGGGTTCGTCCGGTCGATCGATTGGGAGTTGTCCTCAAACCCCAAAGAACTGATGGAAGTTCATCGACCCAGGCGCCTGCTACATGTTTGAGATCACGCATCAGTCGGGTTTTCAGTCCTTTGAGGATTAGACCATTCGCCCTTTCTGCTTGACCATTCGACCGTGGGTGAGCGACTGAAGCATAGTAGACTCGTGTGCCTTGAGAAGCGCAGAACGCTCTAAACTCATCAGAATCAAAGTTCGATCAATTGTCAGTGATGATGCTGTGTGGAACTCCATATCTGAATGTCAATTCTCTAATGAAGCTGACAGCAGTGCTGGCTTCGAGATTCTTGATAGGTTTAGCTTCGATCCATTTGGTAAACTTGTCGACTGCTACAAGCACATGAGTAAATCCGCTCCTACCAGTCCTCAGCGGCCCAACCATATCCAACCCCCAAACAGCAAAGGGCCAGACGAGGGGAATGGTCTTCAGGGCTGATGCAGGCTTGTGAGACATATCAGAGTAGAACTGACAACCTTCACATCTGTCGACTATATCTTTCGCCATTTCATTTGTTCGGGGCCAATAAAATCCGGCTCGGTATGCTTTAGCCACAATGGCCCGAGAGGACGCATGGTGACCACAGGTCCCCGAGTGGATGTCGTTCAGGATCATTCGACCTTCTTCTGGTGTTATGCATTTCTGACCGAACCCAGTCACACTTTCTCTGAACAATTGTCCCTTTATCACTGTAAAGGCCTTGGATCGACAGACGATCTGTCGAGCCTCTTCGTCATCCTCTGGGAGTTCCTTCCTAAGTATGTATGCGATGTAAGGTACTGTCCAGTCGGGAGTGATGACCATAACTTCCGTGATTAGGTCGACCACGGCTGGAACCTCGACTTCAGTCAGATCTGTGGCGCTCTTAGGTTGCGGGGGCTCTTGTATAAAAGGATCTTCTTGAACTGATGGTGTGTGAATGTGTTCCAGAAACACATTGCTGGGAATGGCTTCTCTCTTGGAACCTATCTTTGCCAAATCATCGGCTGCTTGATTTTTTCAGTCGGGGTATATGATGGAGCTCTAACCCCTCAAACTTCTTTTCCAACTTTCTCACCGCATTGCAGTAGCCAGTCATGGCTGGGCTTCTGACGTCCCACTCTTTCATCACTTGATTGACCACCAAATCTGAGTCGCCATAGACCATGAGGCGACGGACGCCGAGTGAAATGGCCATGGACAACCCATATAAGAGTGCTTCATATTCTGCCTTGTTATTGGAGGAATCAAAGTGAATCTAGAGTACATATCCGAGATTGTCTACTCGGGGGGATACTAATACCACCCCGGCACCCGAACCATTCAGCATCCTGGAACCGTCAAAGAACATGGTCCAGTGCTCCGAGTGAACTTGAGTCGGTAGTTTCCGTTCGATCCACTCGGAGAGGAAATCAGCTATTGCTTGGGACTTGATAGCTTTCTTTGCCTCAAACAGAATATCTAAGGGAAGGAGTTCAATCACCCATTTTGCCACTCGACCAGTTGCATCTCTGTTGTGCAGAATCTCTGATAATGAAGCATCGCTGACGACTATAACAGAGTGGTCAGAGAAATAGTGTGCAACTTTCTTCATGGTCATATAAATCCCATAAACAAGCTTCTGATAGTGCGTATATCTCTGTTTCGACGGAGTCAGAACTTCAGAAACATAATAAACCGGGCGCTGAACTTTATAGGCTTTTCCCTCTTCTTACGCTCGACCGTAAATCTGTGTACTAACGACTTGTCCAAAGGGCTGGTATATAAAGCAGTAAAAGCTCTTTGCTGATTGGGGCAGCAAGCACCGGCTGGGTGGAAAGCAGGGCTTTTAGCTCTGCAAATGCTGCATCAGCTTCGGGAGTCCACTCGAACTTATCGACTTCTTCATCACCGGTAGAGAGGTAGCGCCTTCTCACCGAAGTCCGAAATGAATCGACTTAGGGCGGCCAAACAACCAGTAAGCTTCTGGACATCATGCACACGCGCTGGGAGTTTCATTCGGAGTATGGAACCCACTTTCTCGGGGTTAGCATTGATCCCTCGTTCGGAAACGAGAAAACCGAGTAACTTTCCTCCTGGAACTCCGAACATGCACTTTGATGGATTAAGCTTGATATCTTACCTTCTGAGGTTGGCAAAGGTTTCAGCAAGGTCAGTCAGTAGGTCGGAACCTTTGTGTGACTTGACCACAATGTCATCCATGTACGCTTCCACATTCCGACTGATTTGAGTGAGTAAACACTTCTGAATCATTCGCATGAATGTGGCTCCAGCGTTCTTCAGACCGAATGGCATAGTGACATAACAGAAGCACCCGAATGGGGTGATGAAAGCTGTTTTAATTTCATCGGGTCCAAACAGACGGATCTGATGATACCCGAAATAGGCGTCCAAAAAGGACAAGCGCTCACATCCCACAGTCGAATCGACTATCTGATCGATGCGAGGGAGAGGAAAGTGATCCTTCGGGCAGGCCCGATTGATATGCTTGAAGTCGATGCACATGTGAAGTGAATTGTCCTTCTTAGGGACCATGACAACGTTAGCTAACCACTCGGAGTGGTAAATCTCTCAAATAAACTCAGCTGCCAGGAGCCGAGCCACTTCTTCACCGATTGCTTTTCTCTTCTGTACGGCGGACCGTCAAAGATGTTCCTTGACCGGTTTTATCTTTGGGTCGACTCGCAAATGATGCTCAGCCAGTTCCCTGGGAACACCCGGCATGTCAGACGGTTTCCATGCAAAGATGTCCCAGTTCTCACGGAGGAACTGGATGAGCGCTTCTTCCTATTTGGAGTCGAGAGTTGTTGAAATGTGAGTCGGAGCAGCGTTGGGATCGATCGGTGGATATGAACCGTTTCGCTTTCACCGACGATCAAATGTGAATCCGTTGCGAGCTTCTTAGCTCACAAAGAAATCACTCGGATCTGCATTTTTCGATACTCCTGAAATTCCACCATCGCCATCTGCAAGATCAACGATCTTTGAGCCCTTCTGGAAGCACTCTTCTGCCTTCTTTCGATTGCCAGTGATAGTGATCACTCCCTTGGGACTAGGCATCTTCAATTTGAGGTACACATAGCATGGTCGAGCCATAAAACGCGCATAAGCCGGCCCGCCCAGAATGGCGTGATAAGCACTCTGGAAATCCACCACTTCAAATGTCAACTTTTCTTTGCGGCAATTCTTGTAATCACTGAAAAGCACGTCAAGAGCAATCTGGCCGAGTGATTCAGCCTTCTTGCCTGGAATGACTCCATGGAAACTCATACTGCTTTCACTGAGTCTAGACATCAGAATGCCCATCCCTTTCAATGCTTCTGCATACAGAATGTTCAGGCCACTGTCACCATCAATCAGAACTTTAGTCAGTCGAGTGCCTTCGACAACTGGATCGACCACCAAAGCTTGCCTCCCAAGGGTGTCTATGTGTGTCGGGTGATCAGACTGGTCGGATGTAATGGCAGTCTGAGACCATTTCAAATAACTGGGCGTCACCGGAGCGACCAGATTCACTTCTCTGTTGATCACTTTCAATCGACTCTTACTCTCAACATCAAGCAAAAATCATCGAGTGGAATTGACGTGAGGGTAACCATCATCACTCTTCCTTGTCCTCAACCTTGTCGACTCTTTTCCTTGTCTTTGGGCTTTTTATCTCGAACTTACGGATCGAGAGCCGACATCGCTAAGTGGTATGCTTCGGGTAAATGATTTTACCCTCTTCATCTTTCTTTGTGTGGATGTGGCATGGCAAATCTAGCACATCATTTCCATCTTGATCTTTTATCTTCTTAGGGTTCCATGGCCCCCTGGGCTTCCCTTTGGGTTTTCCTTGAGTCACGGCTAAGGTTTCCCCAGGAGCAACAGGCTCGGCTTTGCGCTTCTGCTTCCGACTGGAGTTTCCTCCTCCGGTTTCATGGGCGACTGATTTGTGCTTGCCACTCCGGAGCCGATCCTCTTCTTCACCATTAGCATACTTGGTGGCAATCTCCATCATTCGACTCAGAGAAATGTCTCCGGCCCGACCGAACTTCAAGTTCAAGTCTCGATATTTGACGCCCTCCTTGAAGGCACAAACTGCTTGGTGATCAGACACGTTCTCTACTGTGTGATGCAGTGTGATCCATCTCTGGATATAATCCCTCAAAGTTTCATTTGTCTTCTGCACATAAGATTGCAGCTCTGTCAACCCTGCTGGTCGTTTGCATGTCCCTTCAAACGTTCTAACAAACAATCGAGCAAGATCTTCCCAAGTGTAAATGCTGCTGGGTGCTAATTGATTCAGCCATGCCCTGGCCGAACCCTCTAACATCAGAGGTAGGTGTTTCATGGCCACTTCATCATTGCCGCCACCAATCTGAACAACCACTCGGTAGTCCTCAAGCCAAGTGTCCGGCTTGGACTCGCCAATGAACTTACTGACTCCAGTCGCCAACCTGAAGTTGGGAGAAATCACCGCGGCCCTGATGGCTCTGTTGAAGCACTCTGGACCTGAGGCACGCACTCTGCTGCTAGTGGATGCATCTCTGTCATGACCTTCTCGGTGAGCTCTGTTCCTGTCGACCAAACCTTGAACGAGAATAGGTCTCGCATCAAAGCCTGGCTCCCTGGGGTCGACTAGAATCCTTCGCCCAACACTATGAGGGCGTCTGTCATCCTGCTGTCGAGGCACGTATGATCCACTTCTTGGGGGAGGTGTGGGCACTCGACAACGATCGTCATGATCGAGTCGGTGATCATACTGCTCACAGTTTCTGTACTGATCATGTCGGTCACCATGTCCCTCACGCCTCGAGGGGCGATCTTGGGCTATGAGCCGACTTGACTGTATCTGCAACAACGGACCTGCTATGGATCCTATTCTGTGACTGTGACACAGCCGTATTCTGCTCTCCCGCTGCCCGGAGTAAAGCTCTGATCTGCATTAAACCTCTGCCGGCTTCTGACTGGGAGGGTTGAATTGACTCTGCTATTCGAGCTGCAGCTGTAAGATTTTGAATCGGAGTTCGATATACCTGAGTCGGAGGTGGAAAAAGGTAGCGTCGACTGGATTCTTGAACCCTTTGCCGCGCACGCTCGTCGAGTACTCGCTGGAGATTTTCCAGTCGAGTGCGTTCAGCCAGATTGGCCAGGCGCGTGTCCTCCAAGGCCCGGGCCTCGGGGGTTTCTCCAAAAATAGGAGTGTGAAGAGCATCCATGTTTCGGCGGCGAAGCTCTTCCCTCTACTCCGAAGAGAGGGGCTCGGGGAGGTATTCCTCATGGGCATGCGACGGATCGCCTCTGCCGTCGCCATCGTCGGTGCGAGGGACGCCGGGAGGACTGCGAGGTCCATCGACCATCCGGACCTCCGCCGCTGGATCACTGCTGTCGCACTCGGATGCGGTCTCTGCGGAGCCAGTCGACAGGATGAACAGGCCGTAGAGAGATTCGTCGGGCTCGATCGCCGTGACTTGGGGGGTGGCTGTTTGGCGAGCCACCGCGTGCCTCACCCATCGCTGAAGCCTTGACCGATCGGAGCGCTTGCGCCGGCGGGCGACGGGGCGGGAGGACGCCACAGGTGCCGACCGATACTGGGTCGACGGCTGGCTCAGGAGGACGCCGCGGACGCACGCGCGAAAGTGCGTTGCCCCGCGGATGGGCAGTGCATCGACGTCGAGTGGAGCCTCCTGAAGCCAAGCGGAGTCGTCGGCGACGAACACAAGCGCGCCGAGACAGATCTCGCGGCCCTCAGCCAAACCTCCGCCTAAAACCATGATGAAGGGGATCGGAAAAATTGCAACTTCTCCAACAAGTCACTAAGACACCTGCCCCACGATGGGCGCCAACTGTCGTGGTTCTGAGTCTGACAGTAGAATAGGGGGATAGGAATGTAGAGGCAAGATCTTAGCTATGGAGGAGTTGTACACGCTAGTTTTACGAGTTCAGGCCCTTCTCGGAGGAAGTAACAACCCTACGTCTCGGAGCCCGGAGGCGGTCGACTAGATTATACGCGTGTGAGTTACAGGGGGTGCGAACCCTTGTCCCATAGGAAGGGGGTGGCTTATATAGAATGCGCTAGGACCCCAACCCCTCCGTTACATAGGATTCAATGTACATAAAGAGGTGGCGTTACAGGTAACGCCTGTATTGAAATGCTGTAAATGGTCATTAAATATCTGATTAAATGCCCGACCGTTGCTGCGTAGAGCGGCTTTAGGTCTTCTTATCATCGAGTTGTTTGATGGTCGAGTGACCTGGATAAAGTGAGATCTCCGAGTGGATGGTAGGTCGAGTGGACTTCACTCGATGCCTTTGCTGGATCTCTTCTTCTGATACTTGAACTTCTTTGTTCTTAGGACTAGGACCTTAGGTAGGATGTATAGGTCAGGCCTATTACCCTACCCTAGGTTTGTGTCTACATCAGACTCGAAACAGAACAAGGGCGTTGCCAATTGCGGGAGGGCCCCTTTGCGTGCAGGTTTCTCATACATAGGCGGAATCTCCGCGGATGATAACCTTATGTATAGGCGGAAATAACTCAAAGCTCTGAATGACTTAGCTTTTCTGTTGCCGAGCCGGTGTCGTTTCTCCAGCCGCCTTCTTCTCAGAAACCGAAAGCGACGAAGAACTGCTAGGCTAACTACTGGACCAGATTCTCACAATTGCGCCCCCTACCTGGCGCGCCGAAGATGTCGGTGTGGAACGACACCTATGGGATCACAAGAATCCCTACTACGGTTGCCGGGGTGCAGGGTTGCGAGGAGAGCAGGGCTAGTAGACAGCACAAGGATCGTTTACCCAAGTTCGGGCCGCGAGGATGCGTAAAACCCTAGTCCTGCTTTGGTGGGTGTATTTTGAGAGTTCTTGAGCTCTCGAACTAGCTGTGGTCAGCGCATGGTTCGAAGAGTCGAATCCTCTCCAAGATGCCATGGGCCTCCTTTTATAGTCGGAAGGGCAGCCACAAGGCACACAGGAGGTGGAAAGGCGTCTGATGTCCCGAGCTTATCGTCAGACACGGGACAAGGTGCATTAAATGCGTAGCTTAGGTGTCCCCTTGCTTTATTGGGGACGAGGGCAAAGGCCGTCCCGTCCATCACCGCTCCTCCTCGCTTCGACACGCGCCCTGGCCAGCGATGCCTGCGGTGCCATGTAGTAGGCAGGCAGCTGAGGTGGTGCTATGGTGGAGCCTTCACGAAGATCTGAATGTCGCCACGCATGCGCTTGATGAGTTAGCCTGGGAGCTGCATGTTGCCACACAGGTGCCCGCCCAGCTGGTTGGGCTGGCAGCTATATGAGAACGGCGGTGGAAGCTTGGCTATCGCGGGCCTGGCAGTGGTCCCACCGGTGTCCTTGGTGAGGGCCTTGCTGGGTGGCCCGGCAAGGGTCTTGCCGTGTGGCCCGGCAAGGGTCTTGCCGTGTGGCCCGGCAAGGGTCTTGCCATGGCGCGCTGTCGCCCCCGGCAAGGGTCTTGCCGGGGGTCTGGTAGCCTTCCTCGGCAAGGATCTTGCCAAGGATCGTCGTTTTTTAATCCTCATCTGATCTTGAATATGTCTTCACAAAGATCTGCATGCCACCACAGAGGTGGCTTCCCAAGCCCTGGCCCCATGTTGATGACAGTGTTGGCGGCCGTGGGCTCAAGGGTGGCTCGCTCTATTGGTGTGGGGCGAGCTGTCCCGGCAAGGATCTTGCCGGGGCCGCTGAGGTTGCCCCGGCAAGGGTCTTGCCGGGGGAACCTGCTTCGTCCCACTGCTCTTTGTGGTCTTGGCCTTGGCGTTGCTCTGATTATCTTGGGCTTCGGTCTTACCTTGGCTCACCTCCCCTGCTCTGCTTGGTGTGGTCGTGGGCGCGGCTCTGACTACCCATGCACAAGTAAAGGGGTACAAAAGCGTGCCCCTCTTTTTGTACACCGACACGATCTCACTCTGTGTGGGGACTGTACGATTTCGACGTACGCGCCACATCAATGTTGTGAATGGTATTCAAACATGCATGCAGGCATTACCTCCATACATACATATGCATGTAGTGGTTTTCTTCGAATGGCACACTCCCTTGCGTGGTTATCGGTGACACGCCTATGTATTTGTGGGCCCGCATGGACATCCATGATCACTTTGGTCGACAACGAGATAGGTTACCATGGCGGATTCTTTCTTTGGTTCGTGTTATCATCGTAGGTCATGGTGAGATTCAGACCTAATTAAGTTTGAGCGCATACTATGCATGCATGCATGCATGAATCACCGTCATTGGCTCAAAGTGTGGTGTCACATACATATGCATCGTCAACTAACCCTCGCTCCGTGTGGGGCTTTTTTGTTCCAAAGCACGGTGCCACAACAAAGTTGTTCCATTGTGTATTCAAACATCAACACTCCATACATATGTTTGGGCCACATGCAGGTAGTGGTTGTCTACGGGGAGTAGCTACTTGCGTTATTATTGGCGAGATAGCCCATCTTTGGGGTCGCATGGACGACCATCACTTTGACCAATAACAAGATAGAGGTTGTACGACCAACGTGGATTATTACTGGTCCATTTTACGATACATCTTGGTGAGATGCCCTCTCCCACAGACTGAAAGTGTGTGTGTGTGTGTGATGGTGGGGATTGCTACTTTGCACTTTTGTAGGTGAACCTCCGTGGGACAAGCAATAACGTGTGCTTTGCGAGGCAGGTGCCACATCAAAGTTGTGCATTTGGTATTTTAACATCAAACCACCCTTTTCATACATATATTTGGTCCACATGCAAGTGTGTTCGTGTTGTAACCTTTTCATGCCAGTGCCCCTGTCACGCGCCTCAGCATATTACATTGGGCTCCACAAGGCTTCCCCTCTCAAAAATATCTACCCATAGGTTTTTTCTGTTTGATAACACACGATTATCATGTTTTGACCATGTGTGATGTTTGTTGTTCCCGCTCTCGCCTGCATCCCTCGAAAATATCTGCCTGGCTCGAGGTTTTTTTTCTGTTTCATAAGACACGGCTGTTATTTCCGGACCATGTGCGATGCAGCATCATCCAAATTTTCAGTAGCCTCGACATTTTACTTCCGCCTAGTAAAATTTTCAGTAGCCGCGTCATTTCCTCAACCCCCCCACACACACACCCTAAAAACTCCTCGAGCACGTGCGCACACACACACACACACACACACCACCACCACAACCACTCCCTCGCTCAATACCCTAGCAAGGTCGCCGCCGCAAGGCCTCCATTGTAAACATCTGCCGGTTTGCCCGTGCATTTAACCCACCGATCTCCATACCCATGCCGCCCTGAGTTTCTTAGATCACGCCTACCAAACGCCCCCTGCCTAAGCCCGACTACGCTTCCCATGGAGCTCGAGGAGCGACTGGCCCAAAAGAGGTGTATCACGGCCTCTTCGCCCGACATCACCGAGGTGGCCGCTGAGGAAGCTGACGACCATTATTTGCCGCGGGCACTCAATCAATGGGCTAGAGTATGCAGGTATGTCATGGATGCCGGCTACGACATCGAGGTCGTCGATAGCGATGGCCTGACGTGGGCTATGTTCCAGGTTAAGTTGCCCACCCCCAACCCCTCGGGTTCTACCACCGTCGATCTCATCCATGGCCTCGCCGCTGATCTCCTCTGGCTCGCTATCAAGAGATTGCCATCCTACATCGCCATCAAGCCCCTTTTGTTGTTTCTGAAGGACATGTTCTGCGACGCTGGCTTGGGATCCACAATTTGAAGTCAGACCTCATCGACGGCGACCAGAAGGAGGGCACCCTTTCCGGCCCTTCCAAGGGGAAAAGAGCCCATCTGCTCTTCCAAGGGGAAAGAGCCCGTCTGCGACATCAGGGAGGGCACTCTAAAGTCGTGCTCTTCCAAGGGGAATGAGCCCATCTGCGACAACATGGGGCACACACAGGGTCCGTGCTCTTCCAACGGGAATGAGCCCATGTGTGATGAAGTGAGGAAACCTATGATTTGATTTGTCGTGCCTCTTCACAGGGGGAACCCATGATTTGTTTTGTCGAGTCCCTTTTGTAGTGTAGTGAGAATATGTCTAGTTTTAATTGTTATATTTGGTTGTTTGTAGTATGCCTTGTTTATTTCAGTTGTTCACAGTGTGATGCTCTATATGTGCAACTATTTACTATGCAGTACATTTTCATCAATACCAGTTTTAAACATACCGATAGGAATGCATATATTTGCTTGCTGTTAAGCCTGTTATAGCTAGCATATGCCCCTTTTAAAGTTTTTTGGTTGTTCGGTTGTTTGTAGTTAGCATATGTCCAAATTCAAATGCTATCTTTCATTGTTTGTAGTATGCCTTGTTTATTACAGTTATTCACAACGTGATGTTCTATATGTGCAAGTATGAACTGTGCAGTTCAATTTCATCAATACCAATTTCAACAATACCACTATGAATGACTACATTTGGTTGTTGCCTGTTGTAGTTAACACGCCTTTACATTTTTATTTAACAATAACCAGTGTACTTAGACCGACACAATACCAGTTTGAATGACTATGTTTGCTTGTTGTTAACACTACAAGAAATATGTCAACTTATGACCTTCTGTCAATGACCCTGGAAGAATTGGTCATAAATTTACGACCATTTTAGACCAATTGGTCAAAAGCTGTTCAGGGGGCTCCAAACCCTAACCCATAACGGCCATTCTGGTCAGAAAGGTCGTAATAGACGAAATGGTCATAAAGCAGACAACCCTGGTTCATGCCTCATTTCTAACAAATTACGACCAATATGAATGGTCGTTACACTTGAGTTTTAATGCGCTTGTATGATTAGGCGGCCACCTCAGCTAGCCTCGCCTATGTGGAGTGCTTAGTTGTCATTTTCGCTACATGTGTATATTCAACAAGAGCTCGCTTATGTGCCCTAAATTTGTTAGTAAAAGACGCCATGAGGCGGACTCGAACCCACGACCTGCTACTGTTTAACTTGTTCGCTACCACTGGGCTAGAGAGGGATTGTTGTCCATCTAGCGGAATGGCTCTGTATATTATATTATAGCGCCAAATCTAAGTCATTGACAAGTGGGACCTATTCCGACCAGGTGGCGGCGGGCTGCGGGCAGAGCCAACACTTAGCCAAAAATTTCTAGGCCTTCCGACCAGGTGGCGGCGGGCTGCGGGCAGGGCCGTGGCAGGCGGACGAGGGCATGGCCGACGGACGAGGGCGGGGCAGACGGCCGAAGCGACTAGCAGGGGCGGAGGCTAGCAGCGGTGGTGGGGGCCGGGGGCAGGAACGGCCTCGCCGCAGGTGACCTCGCCCACGGCCTTGCCGCTCGCCTTGTCCCCGGCAGGGGCAACAGCGGAAGCAACCGGCGGGTGTGGAGGCGGGGCTAGCTGCCGAAGCGACCAGCAGGGGCGTGGGCCACCTGCGATGGTGGGGGCGGGTGCAGAACGACGCCCACGCAAGGAGAGGCTCGCGAGCATGGGGACTCGCCGCCGCAAGCACACCTCCCGGTATGCACCCCTCTCCTCTTCCCCTCTCCTCTCTCACTATCTCGCACTCGTCACGAGCATAGATGAATTTTGTTGATCAATTTTGTCAGATGTTCTTCAGCATAGATGAATTTTGTTGATGCACTGTTAGGAACTAGGAGATAGCTTGCTTGTTTGGTAGATATTGCATAGATGAATTTTCTTGATGTACTGTTGGGAGTTCTTCAGCTTGTTTGTTAAGAATTGTTCAGGCCTTGTTCGGTTAAGATTTGGGGGGAATTTCAGCTAGATGGGATTTAATCCCTGCCAATATCTGTTAACCCCTCTCATTTATCAAGGCCAGAAACAAGGCCTTGGTCTTCAATTGTTTGTCTACAGATTGTTAGGATAATTGTAATGGTAATTGATAGAAACAGCCTAGTACTTGTTAGGAGCTAACTAGCTAGTTTGGTTTAATTTGAATTAGCCTTCTCTGCAACATAAATTCATGCCAATTTCAGTGTTGGTTTGATTTATAGTTTGGTTTGTTTCAATGTTGTGGTTAGGCAATTAGCATATAAAATTTTTTGGAATTTTAGATTCCATTACTTCCATCCATTTTCATTAATTAATGTTGATGCACTTAGATTGATTTGCTAAGTTGCAACAATTTGTTGTCTTTGGCATATGGACAGAAGCTGGATTAGAAAAGGAGTTAGAAAGTTTTCGAAAGAACATATAAAAGGAGTTGATGATTTCATGGCATTTGTTCGGGCAAATTTTGCCAACGCTGCTCACATTCTTTGCCCATGCTGCGAATGCCTCAACTGTTTAAGAATGGCTCAAGGAAGAGTGGAAGATCATCTGCTTCTTAATGGGATGTCTAGCACATATGATAGATGGATATATCATGGAGAACCTTTAGACAGTCAACCTCAACATTTTGAAGCTGATACAGTGGCCCCTCATATGATGGGTGGTGGTGATGCTGGCATTGATTTCATGGAAAAGGTTTTGCGAGATAATGCTGTTTTGGAGGAAGAGGATGGGCATGAAGATGATAGGATTCCTGACCTATTAAAGGATTTGTACGATGCTGAAGATCGTGCTGATGGATAGAAGTCGTTGTTTGCTGAGGTGTTAGAGGAGGCGAAGCGCGCAGCTCATGAAGGGGGTAATTTTTCAAGATTTACCTTCACCGTGAAGTTACTCCACATCAAGTCTTTCTACCGGATTAGAAATACCGCATTCAACGCCATACTCCGTCTTTTGAGCTTGCAATTCCCTGAAAGTTGTGTTCCCAGATATTATGATGAAGCATTGAGCATAATCCGCAGGCTGGGGCTAGGTTATGTGTCAATACATGTGTGCTCAAATAATTGTGTCTTGTTTCGGAAGGATTTAGCAAAGCATGACAACTGTCCAAAATGCAATGCCTCTAGGTGGAAAGATGCTGATGGGAAGAAGTCAATACCGGAGAAGGTACTGAGGCACTTTCCCTTGATACCAAGGCTGCAGCGGATGTTCATCTCAAAGAAATTATCGCATGAGGTACAGTGGCACAAGCTGAAGTGGCAACCTGTGGACAATGAGCTGAGCCATCCAGCGGACGAAGAGGCATGGAAAGAGTTTGACCGTATACATTTAGATTTTGCTGCAGATCCAAGGAACATAAAACTTGGCATTGCCACAGATGGGTTTAATCCGCTTGGGAACATGAGCACGCCTTATAGCATGTGGCCGTTTTGTGGTGCCGCATAACCTGCCACCATGGGCATGCATGGATCAGTCCAACTTCATGATGTCATTGCTTATCCCGGTTCGAGTCTCCGTGAAAGGATTTTGATGTCTTTATGGAACCCTCAGAGAAGATCTGCTCCAGCTACGACTGGTGTACCTACATACGATGCCTTGAGTCCGAAAGAAAAGTTCAATCTACATGCTGCAATCATATGGTCCATCCATGATTTCCGGCTCGCACACTCGCCTGGGAGGATCACAAGGGTTATCAAAGCTTGTGTCCATAGACAAAGACCCTTGCTCAAAGAGAATAAGGAGCAAGATCTGCTATATTAAGGCACCGCCGCTTTCTTCCCCGAAACCATCGCTGGCGAAGAAGCAAAGATTTTAATGGTGAGAATGAAAACCATGACAAGCGAGCTGAATTCAGTAAAGAAGAGCTGGAGCAGCAACCTAAAAAGGTGGAAGATGTGAGACCAGGAAAGCTGGCAAAGAAAAGAAAGCGTGAGGAAGGTCAATGTTGGGACCGGAGGTCTTGTTTGTGGGACCTGCCATACTGGGCTGATCTGAAATTAAGGCATAATCTCGATGTAATGCACATTGAGAAAAACATATGCGAGAATCTGCTAGGGACGTTTCTGAACATTGAATGGAAGATAAAGGACACCGTTAGTTCTAGGCTTGATTTGGAGGACATGGCCATAAGAGAAGATTTGCATCTACAGCATAATGAAGATGAAGATTCATTTGAAATGCCACGAGCATGGTATACAATGAGTAAAGAACAAAAGCTTGCATTCTGTGAATTCCTAAGAGCGTGAAATTTCCAGATGGTTATGCTGCTAACCTAGCAAAGTGTGTTACTTCGATGGATTCAAGATTTCAAAGATCGAAAACCCATGATTGTCACATCCTCCTCCAAAGGATTTTACCAAGGGCCTCCGAGGAATCATGGACAAGGATCTATATGAAGCGGTTCTTTGAGCTGGGAAATTTCTTTAGAGAACTGTCTCAGCAAAACACTCAAGTTAACTATCCCGGAAAGACTTGAAAAGAAATCCCAATTATTCTTTGCAAGTTCGAGAAGATTTTCCCTCCAGCTTTCTTCACTGTGATGGTCCATTTGGCGGTGCACTTACCAAAAGAGGCAATGCTTAGAGGCCCTGTGCAATACGGTTGGATGTACCCAATCGAAACAAGGGTGCTTACTTGTAAGCGTTATGTGCGAAACACGGCAAGACCTGAAGGTTCTATTGCTGAAGCATATGTCATTGACGAGTGCTTGAGTTTTTGCTCTAGATACTTTGGCGATGTGGAAACAAAATGGAACCGGCCGGGCAAAAATAGAGAGCGGTCTGATTCGCAAAGTGGTGATGTCTCTGTTTTCAACCATGGTGTGAACTTTCTTGGAGCCTCACGATACTTGGAGGCTGGTGATGAGTATGACATGGTTTTGTTTGTGCTCAGCAATTGCGCCGAGGTTCTACCATATATCGAGTACGTTATATCTTGTGCACTCATTATATAATTTTTTTGCTTGAGTTGGCACCAGCCTAATGTTTTAATTCACATGTTTTGTTGGCATTGCAGGAAATGCAAGGAAGATTTAAATCAGGAAGAAAGCAATATCCATGTTGATAAAAGGGTTGCCAAGGGGTTTGCTAAGTGGTTTAAGAATCATGTGAGAACTTTTGCCACATGTTTTATGTTTTCTGTGTTATTCACCTATTGTTAAATACCATTGTTTGCTAAATGGTTTATTTGTGCAGATTGGAAAGTTGCATGAGGAGAAGAAGGTCAGTGATGATCTATTTTCTTTGGCATGCTTACCGAATAAGCGAGTGAGAGTGTATTCAGCATGCATCGCTGACAGTGTCCGGTACCACACCGTTGACCGCGAGGAAAAAAGGAAGACACAGAATTGTGGAATCGTCACTGAGGGGTCACATGATCGTGAGATCATTGACTTCTATGGTCAGTTGAGAAGCATCGTAGAGTTGTAGTACAACTCTAGTGAAGCATCCATCGCTCGGTTGTCTTATTTCGCTGTGACTGGTTTGAGCTTGGTAGCAAGAAGAAGAGAGACTCATTTGTCAAATATGATGGCCACTTCAAAAGCATCAACACTGCAAGGTGCTGGTATAAGAGTGATCCCTTTATTCTAACAACACAAGCAACAATGGTGTTTTATCTGCCAGACACTCTTTTGCACGGAAAATGGCGAGTTGTGCAAAACTTTGAGCACAGACACTTGTGGAGTGTGACTGAAATAGAAGTGGAAAAGGGCCCCGGTGATGGTGGACTAACATACCAAGATGATGACTCTACGGAAGTTCTTGCAAGTGTCGATGATGACTCTATGGAAGTTCTGTGCAAAGCAGAAAAGGAAGGAACGTGATCGTTGGTGCTGCAACAGTTGAAGGCATCAAGAAAAGAAGAAAGGTGGTAGCGGATGGACATGAGAGCGAGGATGAGGAAAACCGGAGTGATCATACTTTGTTGTAATATTGTAGTGATGATGAGGAAAACAGGAGTGGGCATAGAGTTCCTTGTTTTCGTATCAACGATGATGAGTAGCGAATGGACTGGTGAAGGTAAGTACTATTACTGCATGTTCTTTGTTTTGGTATCTATGGGATTAGTGACTTGATCAACCTTCTCTCTAGGTAGAAAAATGCTTGAAGATTCTAGGAGCAAAATGATGGCTGTAGCAAAATGATGACCCTGATGGCTGTAGCAAAATGATGAAGCTGATGTGATGTAGTTATCCTGATGGCTGTAGCAAAATGAAGATTCCAGCAGCGAAATGTAGTTTTTGTAATATGGAGAAAAATGTAGTCTTTGTAGCAGTGCTTGAAGTTTTATACTGATGGAGATTCATAGTGCTTGAAGTTTTCATGAAGTTTCAAATTTCTAGCATCGAGCAAAATATTGTTTTGTTTTGTTTCAGAGCTGATGGCACAAAATATTGATTTGTTTCAGAGCTGATGGCTGTAATTTTGATGTTGTTTTAGAGTTGTTTTTTGTCAGTGAACATTTTGATGGCAAAATATTGTTTTGATGTTGTTTTCAGAAATCCTGAATTTTTTGAATATAAAAAAATTGCGCGAGCGGGGACTTGAACCCACGACCTGGCGCATGTTTCACCATGTCCTGAACCAGTGAGCTAGCAAGATAATGTTGACAATGTGTCCAGTTGTTTCATTATATACATATATTGGCTAGCTCCATCCCACGCGCGGCTCCACGCGCGGCCAAAAAATATGCGCGAGCGGGGGCTCGAACCCACGACCTGGCGCTTATTTCACTGTGTTTCGACCACTGGGCTAGGAAGAGGTTGTTGGTTTTGTAATCTATGCCCACCCTTTTCAATATATCAAACCATTCACATAGCAAACACAGAACTCGCTGATAAGTGGACCCAATCTTTTCCCCACTCCTCCTCTCCACTCGACCCGCTCCTCCTCTCCATCGACGGTGACGGCCTCCCCCACCGCCGCCGCCGCCACTCCTTCCTCTCCCACCGCCGCCGACTCCTTCCACTCTCTCCTGAGGTATGAATCCTTCCTTTCTCTCTCTCCTTCCTCTTAACTTAGTTTTCTGCTACTGGTTAGATTAGGGTTCTTGCCGCTGCCTAGATTGGATTATATTAGATAGGGATTGGATTAGATTAGGGTTTGATTTGGTTAGGGTTTTACTAGGACTGCATTATATTAGATTAGGGTTGGATTAGATTAGGGTTTGATTAGTGGGAATTGATTCAGTTAAGGATTATGCTGTCAAGTTCATGTCTTAGTGCGGCTAAGAATGTTGTTTCTTTCTGTTTTCATTTTGTTTATTTTGGTGTTGCTGAGGGTGAGGGGGAAAGAAATTGCAGCAGTTTCTTTCTTTTGTGACTCAGGCAAGCATATGCAGCTTGCTGTGGTGGTTATTTGCTACTTTCCTTTGTGCTCCTGTCAGGTGAGCTAGATGTGTAGATAGATCTAGGACAGTGCTTGCTCTGTGTGGTATGTGTGTGTGTGTGTGTACATGCCCTCAGCCTTTCTCATTCTTGTGACTGTGCGAGTGAGGGAGAACATGGTGGTCCTGCCCTTTCCTTCCTCCATTTATCATGTTTCGTTTCTCCAGTCACAGCTGCCTCTGCCTCTGTGTGTTTGTGGGTAGGGGAAGGGAGGGCTGCTTTGGTGGTAGTAGCAGTAGATCTCTTACACCTCATGATCACAAAGATCACAGGGCATCAATCCATCCTTGGGCTACATCTCCACTTAAATACTCATAATGCTACTGTCCAGACTGACTATATATCTCTTGTTCAATTGGACTGCCTATATATCTCTTGTTAAAATTGTGGTCTTGATCTTTTGTTTAAACCTGAGACATCATGCATACTTCCTTTTCAGTCTAAACCTGAGACCTCTTTTGTTTTCAGTCACACTGTTGTTTTGTTGTGCTTGATAAACCTGAGACTTCTTTCTATTGTAATATTGAAATTGTTGTTTTGCTTTACACTAATATTGAAGTTGTTCACTCTTTTACAGGAGCTCCAGGCCTAATTATTCCTTGGAAGGTTAGCTCCTGAACAGTAACTTATAGCTTTTGGTCCATTTATAGATAGGGAAAGATGTCTCGTCCTGTTTATAGCCGTGTCCTATTTATAGCTTTTGGTCCATTTATAGTAGATATGGTTCTAGCTGTGTTATGGTCCATTTATAGTATATTTTAGTTATGTTGTTGTTGGTGGTCACCTGATGATGTTGATGTGTTAGTTTACTATGCTATTGATGTTGATGTGCTTGCTTATAGTAGTAGTGGTTCAAGCTGTGTTCTGGTCCATTTATAATAGATTTTAGTGTTGTTGCGGTTGGTGGTCACCTGATGATGTTGATGTTGTTGTGTTAGTTTACTATGCTATTGATGTTGATGTGCTTGTTTATAGTAGTAGCAAATTGAGGCCATTGCCATTTATAGTAGGAGCAAATTGAGGCCATTGCCATTTATAGTAGGAGCAAATTGAGGCCATTGCCATTTATAGTAGTATTCCAAATTGAGGCCTTGGCAAACACATGTAGTAATTATTCTACTGTTTTGAAGTGCTTGTTTCCTATTTGTGTCTAGTCCTGTTGTTTAATTTACAATGCTGCTTATCAGAGAAGTGAGATGGCTGGCTTGGAAGGTTTCGAGTTCTTCAAGATCGTAATTGAGAAATCTTGCAGTAGGCAGGTATATTTATCATCACTCATTTCTCTATCATCACTCTACTATCTAGTGCTTGATTGCCACAATTAACCACTGCTTGACCCTCGCTGCAGAGGCTGCCTAACAAGTTTGCGAAGATGCTCGCCGGCCGTGAGCCCCACAAAGTGAAGCTGCGGGAGGACGGCAGCGGGCTTCACAGGCTGTGGGACGTGTTGGTGGTGTTCGATTGTGAAGGCCACATGTACTGCGGGTCCTCCATAGCTTGCCCGTTATTTTCACTAAAAATCATTTTTAGCTTCACAGGTAGGCATTTAATCACAGAATCGACAACAGATTGGCATGACTCAAACCCTAGCCACGGACGGCCGTCGCGACAAAATCGGCTGGTTTTTGAAAACACCGTAAAAAATTCAAAAAAAATCAAGAAAATGGGAGACCACCGCGTCACATCATCAAATGTGGCCTACCAACTAGCAAAAATACTAAACTTGCAATACCGGCATTTCTTGAAAAGGTGTTCTAAAAAACGACCTACCATGAACGAAGATTCATGGCTTTCAAGCCAAACTAGCAATGATATGGCCGCATCCGTTGAATAGTTTCTGATAATATGCCCAAATTTGGCGCATGCCTCCGTCTTGTGATGGCAAACAATGTTGCCAAAGTGAGGTTCCAACATGTTTAACAAAAAAACCATTTTTCATTTTTTGAATGCTGAAGACATGCGTTTTTCGTGAAGCGGCTACAAGGAGGGTCAACCCACACGGCGCCATTCCATGTCTATCTCAAGTAGACCCTATTTTACGGACGGTCGCCAAAAAGCATGCATTTCCGACCCTCGGAGCTACTCCCGGCCATTCAGACCACCTTCGGCCGATTCAGCTGGAACCGGATGGAATTTCAACTGCGGGTCCTCCATGGCTTGCCCGTTATTTTCACTAAAAATCATTTTTAGCTTCACAGGTAGGCATTTCATCACAGAATCGATAACAGATTGGCACGACTCAAACCCTAGCCACGGACGGCCGCTGCGACGAAATCGGTCGGTTTTTGAAAACACCATAAAAAATTCAAAAAAATCAAGAAAATGGGAGACCACCGCGTCACATCATCAAATGTGGCCTACCAACTAGCAAAAATACTAAACTTGCAATACCGGTGTTTTCCTGAAAAAGTGTTCTAAAAAACGACCTACCATGAATGAAGATTCATGGCTTTCAAGCCAAACTAGCAATGATATGGCCGCATCCGATGAATAGTTTCTGATAATATGCCCAAATTTGGCGCATGACTCCGTCTTGTGATGGCAAACAATGTTGCCAAAGCGAGGTTCCAACTTGTTTAACAAAAAAACCGTTTTTTCATTTTTTTTGAATGCTGAAGACATGCGTTTTTCGTGAAGCGGCTACAAGGAGGGTCACCCCAAACGGCGCCATTCCATGTCTATCTCAAAGTAGACCCTTTTTTTACGGACGGTCGCCAAAAAGCATGCATTTCCGACCCTCGTAGCTACTCCCGGCCATTCAGACCACCTTCGGCCGATTCAGCTGGAACCGGCTGGAATTTGAACTGCGGGTCCTCCATGGCTTGCCCGTTATTTTCACTAAAAATCATTTTTAGCTTCATAGGTAGGCATTTCATCACAGAATCGACAACAGATTGGCACGACTCAAACCCTAGCCACGGACGGCCACCGCGACGAAATCAGCCGATTTTTGAAAACACCATAAAAAATTCAAAAAAAATCAAGAAAATGGGAGACCTCCGTGTCACATCATCAAATGTGGCCTACCAACTAGCAAAAATACTAAACTTGCAATACCGGCATTTTCTTGAAAAAGTGTTTTCAAAAACGACCTACCATGAACGAAGATTCATGGCTTTCAAGCCAAACTAGCAATGATATGGCCGCATCCGTTGAATAGTTACTGATAATATGCCCAAATTTGGCGCATGCCTCCGTCATGTGATGGCAAACAATGTTGCCAAAGCGAAGTTCCAACTTGTTTAACAAAAAAAACCGTTTTTCACTTTTTGAATGCTAAAGACATGCGTTTTTCGTGAAGCGGCTACAAGGAGACCCCAAACGGCGCCACTCCATGTCTATTTCAAAGTAGACCCTATTTTATGGATGGTCGCCAAAAAGCATGCATTTTCGACCCTCGTAGCTACTCCCGGCAATTCAGACCACCTTCGGCCGATTCAGCTGGAACCGGCTGGAATTTGAACTGCGGGTCCTCCATGGCTTGCCTGTTATTTTCACTAAAAATGTTTTTTAGCTTCACAGGTAGGCATTTCATCACAGAATCGACAACAGATTTGCACGGCTCAAACCCTAGCCACGGACGACCGCCGTGACGAAATCGGCCGGTTTTTGAAAACACCGTAAAAAATCAAAAAAAATCAAAAAAATGGGAGACCTCCGCGTCACATCATCAAATGTGGCCTACCAACTAGGAAACATACTAAACTTGCAATACCGGTGTTTTCTTGAGCTACTCGGTATGATTTTAACCATGATTTCTACAAATTCACAAAAAACCCCTATTTTTTTCTACCCCCAAACCGAAAAGAATTTCCCTCCCACACCAAAATTTTCCCTCCACCAAAATTTCCCTCTCCCAAAATTTCCCTCCACTGCCTCCACTCCCTCTCCCACTACCAGGCGGGACCCACCACCCCCTCTCCCACTAACACGCAGGATCCCCTCCCCTCCCAAAATTTCCCCTCCCTCTCCCATTCCCCACCCAAGAACTCCTCCTCTCAAGCGCCGCCCGCTTCTCGCTTCCACCTCGACGAACCGCCATTCTCCACCGCCCGATCCCACTCCCTCCCCTCCTCCGTGCCGCCTCGCCACGCCGCGCCGCGGTGCGCCGCCCATCCCGACGAAGAATCCACCCTTCTCTCTCCCCTCGATAACAGTTGCTACATCGACGGCTACATCGACCGCCCGGGCTACGACTACATCAACGACAGTGAGTACATCGGCGACGGTGGCTACATCATCCACATCATCAACGATCGACGACGGTAAAAGGTACCCCTCTCCTCTCCCCTCTCCCCTCGATCTTCTAGGGTTCGGTAAATCCCCCTCCTGGTCGACCTAGGGTTAGGATTCGGTCGATCTAGGGTTAGGATTCGGTCAATCTAGGGTTGGGATTCGGTTGATCTACGAGTTCCTGGTGGTTCTTGTTCATGTTCATCGGACAAGTTGTTCATGTTCATCGAGCTCCTGGTTCTTGTTCTTGTTCATGTCGGTCTAGGGTTAAGATTCGTTTTCTTGTCGATCTAGGGTTAGGATTCGCACGTTGGCTCCTTCCTCCCTGCTCGAACCCTTCTGATCCAGAACATGCTCGCCAGATTCACTCATGGTGCTTGGCTTCGGTCACAGTTGGTTATGTTGCATGCGTGTCCTTGTGCACTTGTAGTGCTGGTGGTTTAAGGCACTGAGAATTGGAAGCAGGCACTTATGGCAATTTAGATCTCATCTAGTTGTTCTTAGTTTGATCCGATCGTCTGTGGCAATGTAGAATTGGAAGCAGACGCTTATGGCAACTGATTGAGTGGAGTATCCTTCTCAGCCAAGCACAAATCTGCTTGTTTTTAAATGCCCAATTGACAGTAATTGCACGTCCTGCAAGACATTGCTTTTTTATGCTTATTATTATTACTGTTTAAAAGGTTGCACCGTTTATCAGATATATTGTTTATTTTTTTGGAGAGGAAGTGCATGATTTTAGGGGATGGGGATGGATGAGGAAGTGGATGAGGCTTGAGGAAGACTTCCCTCTGTTTCATGTTGCTTGTGTATGATTTAATTACTTAGATTGTATCAGTAGCACTTGGAGAAGGTGCCCCTCAGGGCCTCTCATGCTACCCATTCCTGTTGTTTTGAGGTTATGGGTGGGTTTGCTGTGCGTTTGGTTATATTGTGCTTGTGCGTTGGTCTGGTTTGTGGCTTGTTTACCGCTCTTGTGAGCGGGGCGCTGTGTCACTGATGTTTCTGAACCTGATGTTTATGCCATATCTCTTTGATGAGATGTATGGCCAAGTGAACGCTGTCATCATCACGATTCACCCCTATGAAACCAGAAGTTTATTTCCCTTTGATTTCATCGAAACTGATGCCTTGTGCTGGCCCAAGATGTTGTAATATCGTTCTATGGCTGCCCATGATCTATCCTTTTTTTGCGGGTATGGCATTCTTTCTGTACTCAAACACAAAAGCAATCTGTGTTAAGTAGACAGCGATGTGTTCAGTCACCAAGCTATAGTGGAATTACATGATTCAGATGAGCATTTCTTTATCAGCATAGAGGCCGTCCCGTGTGGCCCTCTCGCCTTTTTTTGTTGTTGTTGTTGTTGCAAAGACCGGGAACTTTATTGAGCAGTTGAGAATAATTTTTTCATCTGCTTTTGTACTTCTGCAAGTACTGTTGTTTCATGCTTTACTAGTGGAAACATCTAGTTGTTTTGAAGGTCCTCATGATATACTCATCTAGCTTGCTGTCAGACTGTCTAAGCATGTGTACATGACACCAATTCACCAGTTCATGTTGCTTGCTTGCTAACATACATGTTGCTTGCAAGCATACATGCTTAATTAGGGTTTCCATCAGCAGTACTTGCTTGTATCAGTAGCACATGGAGAAGAAGCTACTTGCTTTCTTATTAATTAGGGTTTGTATCAATAGTATTTGCTTGCTTCTTTTCAATTTCCTTCATTGCTTGCTTGTTTCTATCAGTAGCACTTTGCTTGCTTGCTTGTTTAGTGTACATATATTTCCACTGTACATGCATGCTTGTTTAGTGCACTTACATGTTTGCTTAATTAATAACAGTACATCACTGTATGTGCATGATGGTCCAAATGCTTTATTTTATTGATACAAGTGCATCATTTTACTTTATCCCTGTTGTATCTGATTGTTGTTTATTCTATTTTGCAAGCACCACCTCAAGATCATCCATGGCAAGGATGACAAGGTCAAACATGAGGCCAACCGTTGGTATGCAACTTGCTCCTTGTGGTTATACTGTCAGTTTCATAAAATCCGTGTCTTAATATGCTAAGTGAAATGCATTGGTGCAATCTGAATAAGCTGGCTTAATTTTGCATGTGTGCTGTTAGTCTTCCTTACCTGAATAACTAGGATTAAATGATAATAAAATTTCATAAGATATGTTTGGCTGTCTGTCCATGCATTCCAAACATTCACCTAATAGTTACGTTTCCTTTATCATGCAAAGAAGAGCCTCTCACCGAGTACGAGAAGGTTAGGGCTAGAAATATCATGAGGAACAATCGGATGTTCCAGTCCCTTGGCATCGGTGCAATAGCATCGACAATTAGGAAAACAAATGGTGTACAAGAAGGTAGAAGTGATGAGGTTCAAGAAGGTAGTGGAGTTATCAGTGATGACCCAGAGTACAATCCTAAGGAGGATGAAGTTATTGATGGAGAGGAAGTGGATGATGTTGTAGTGAACAAAACTGTTAAGGTGCAAACTCTATCTTGCTTGGAGGGTTGGGGTTCTTTTATGCTATGTTATTCCTTGTGCTCACATATTTCTCTTGTGATCTAATGCTTTTTTCTGTGCTGTTTATACGAGGCACTGAAGGAATCTAGGACAAAGAGGCCTGGTGTTAAGAAGACAACAAGAAGAAGAAGAAGAGCTCAAACATCTCGCTGCAATGCCTCCAGAAGGGTGATGGCCCCAGCTCCGTGACAAAAAAGAGGATCCTGAACCTAATGAACCTGCCCTTGATAGAGTCACAAGGCGAAAGCAAAGATGGCGATCGCGACGGACCATCAGAAAGTATGTCTGCGCATGGACTCGAGACCTCGGTGCAAATGGGTGATGAGTTGCTACCCATGGATGAAGGAACCACTCTCAGCATGGATGGAAGTGGCACTATCTGCCTAGATGAAGTAGCAACCATCTGCATTGATGAAGCAGCAATCGTCCACACGCACCTCACCATGTTGCAACTTCTATTGACAGGAATGCTGTCATCAATGAAGAAGAACAGCAGCTTGTGCTTCAATCAGGCAAGTTGACCTTTGCAATGCTATATTTTACTAGTGCATTTTCCAAAATGGAATGATCATGTATGCTTTTGTCGATTCCTGCATTTGTCGATTTCTATTCTAATTTATGAGTTCAATTTCATTTTCAGATGCAATGACTACCAAGACTAGACTTAGAAAGGGCAAAGGGCTAGAGATGATCACCAAGTCGCTTGGTAGGAAGGTGCCTATCCAAATTGCCGAAGGGATGAAGCGTCCAGAGAAGCCTTTGCAGGCAACAAAGCTTGCTTCTGAGTGTGGACTCGTTGCAAGAAGCCATCTTCCGGTTCTTCCTCACTTCAAGCTATACAAGAAAAATGCTAGTCTATTGGAGAACTACATTGGGAAAGTTGATGTAAGCTACTTGTTTCATAGTTAATGTGCTATCTATTTTCTGTTACACCTATGCATGATCACCAATATTGTTCCTACCTTGTTTGCTGTCTTGGTAGGCAAATTTTGAGATGAACACGGACTCGGAGACAATCAAGACCACATGCAAAGATATTCTACAGAAAAATTCAAAGAACAGACGCCATCAGATCAAGAAGAAGTATTTTGATACCGTAGCCGCAAATAAAGTCAGCATTAAGTCTCCGGTGCCTGATCTGACGGATGGTGAATGGCAAGCTCTGGTGGAGATGTGGTCTACCCCAAGACACAAGGTTTGTCTCTGCTTTTTTTGATGCTTTATGTTCTGCACATGATATGCTAGTGCTAGATCATGCTGACTGTATGCTTTTTTGTAGGAAACCTGTGTGTCGAACAAGATGAATCGAGGAAAAGTCGTGTACAATCAGAGAACTGGTTCCAGGCACTACACAACACACATTTTTGCCACTGTGAGAACTTTTCTCTAGAGACCTTACCGTTTGATCCTCATTGAATAACATTTCTGATTCTTGCTGAATAACATTTTGACTTTTGTTGAAAAACATTTCAGAAAGAAGAGCGTAAGGGTGAGGAGCTGTCTGCGATTGACTTGTTTAAGGCCACCCACAGCAGCAAGAAGCACGGGTTTTCGGAGCCAGTCAAGACTGCTATAGTAAGTCACTCCATGCTTTGCCCTGTTTGATTCACAACCAGCTTTGATGCTTTGATGATTTGATGCTGTTTGATTCGGAGCCAGTCAAGAACACACGCTATGTTCCATGCTTTGATGCTGTTTGATAGTTCAACAAAGATATCAGAACTTGATGTAGCTATTTGTTGCATTTTTTATAATATGATGAAATTTGATCTGAATGTTAGTTTGATGATCGGCTCACTCGGGAAGCCATCTTATATAGAACCACCATTCTAGGCTTAATGAAGCGATCATACTGTTCCAATTGCATGTCTCCAGGTCACTAGTCATTTTGTGTGCTGGTTTGGTTACTTCAAATAATCCATTTGTGTGTTGGTTTGGTTTCTCTTGCTTGGTTTGGTTTGCAAACTGTGAAATAGATCTCCCACTAATGCCTATCATTTTCCTCCATATGCTAGCTTGAGATGGAAAAAATGAAGGACGCGCCGGTACCAGAAGGTGAAGAGCCAAAGTCTGCTGTTAAAATTGTCGAAGAAGTGCTCAAGACCGAAGTCAAGCAAAGCACATTCCTCAGGAATGTTGGGCTCCAGTCATCTAGGAACTCCGGCAAAGCAACTGCTGAAGTGGCTGCTCATGTTCGTGACCTTGAGCAGAAGCTGGAGAGGTCTGAGCTTCAAGCTGAAGTGATGCAAGAAGAATTGGCGGCAATCAAGATGAAGGCGGAAGAATCTGAAGCTGCACGTGACAAGGAACTTGAGCTGTTGTGATAGAAGTCTCAAGAGCAGGAAGAGAAGTTAGCCCACTTGATGGCTCTCTTTGGAGCTAAGGCGCTTTGATGGTCGCGCTTTGAGCGTAGTTGCATTGCTGCCTAGTTTGATGGCTGTGAACCTCTTGTGCAGTTTGTCTTTGAGCATTTTGTTGCATTGCTGCCTAGTTTGAACCTGTGAAGTTATGTGAACCTGTGAAGTTATGTGATCTTATGAACCCGTGAAGTTATGTGAACCTATGAAGTTATGATCTTGTGAACCTGTGTTTATTTTTTGTGTGAAGTTATGTGGATCACTTGTGCACCTGGGCCTTGCTGTTTGAACCTGGGCTTGTGGATCACTTGTGCATATGGGCCTTTCTGTTTATAGTTATGCATAATAAGAACCTGGCTCTAAAAAGGCCGAGGCCCAAACAAGAATTAGACTAAAAAGGCTTGGGCCTCAAAAAAGAAACGACTGTAAGAAAAATTTTTTATGAAAGGCTGCATAATAGAAAATAAAAAGGCCAAGGCCCAAATTCGAACTAGATTAAAAAGGCTGTGGCCCAAAACAATAGTCGACTATAAAAAAATTCATCAGAAAAAGGCTCCATTCCCAGAAAATAAAAGGCCAAATTATTGGGCCAGGCCCATGCAGATAAGCAAAATAAAGAGAAAAAAAACTAAATGGGCTGAAGTATTGGCCTTGGCCCATGTAGACGGCTGAAATGGACCGGGCTGATTCTATTTTACGACCTTTTCATTTGGTCATAATTCTGCCACGTCAGCTTGCCACGGTGGATCTGACGTGGTGTGGTCGGACTGCTAGTGACCAAAATAATTGGTAGTTAAATCTACGACCTTTTTTTTGGTCATAAACGTCTACGACCATTCCAGAAGAAAGGTCGCTAATGTCAGTTTACGACGGCCAGCTTTTGACCTTATGTTTTTGGTCACAAAAAGGTCACAAATGGAAAACTGTGACCATTCAGTGACCAATAGTGGTGATCACAAGTTGACATATTTCTTGTAGTGTAAATGCTAGGCCTGTTGCAGTTAACACACTTTTACACTTGTTTTGCTTAACTAGCGTGCTTAAACCATCACACTAAAGCTATCTTTTGGAGAGTATTTTGTTTGCCATGGATATATTTGCTTGATGTTTAGCCTGTTGTGCTTAACATGTGATGTAGGGTGGAACCCTATATGGCCGATCTTTCACGGAAGGAGTGAATCCCAACTAAGAACATGAGGGGAAAACGAGGGAAAACACAAGAGGAATCACTCAAATAGACAAGAAACAATCACACATGTGCTAGATCCATGAACACAAAGAGATACACGATCCAAAGTCAACAAGGGACGATACATAGGGTAACTGGTTCTTATCCTTGAGGAGGTCTTGATGGGGCCACCCAAGAGGGGGTCTTGAATCCAACGTGGATCTTCTCCATAGAGGGGCCGTGATCTCTCTCGTGGAGTAGATCCGTATGGATGAGCAAAGCTCTATCTCACATATGAGCTAAACCAATGCTAACCCTAACTAGGAGGAGGGAGAGGTCTATTTATAGTCTTAGGGTGTGTTCAGTTGGGGGACCAACTGTCATGGAATGGAATGGTTCCATTCCAGAGGAACGGGTCCGTTCCATTCCTGTGTTTAGTAGGAGCAAAAGAGTAGAATGGGTCGGTTCCGTTTCGGTGTTTGGTTGGAAGCACGTAATGAGAAATGGAACGACCTAAAATTTAAAATTTTGGCAGCATTTCATTTGTAATTTGATTAAAAACAACATAACAATTGATATTGACAAGTTTATAACACATGAATGACAACACATAACATAATTTTCAACTAGGTGCACATACAACCATACAGTTCACAAATGAAATTCCCAAAAGCATCAAAGTGCAATAGTCATACATGTCAAGTTCACCACTAGTTGACAACCACATATGTCAAGTTCACATACGCAATCGCCAAAAGCAGCCAAAGTGCACATAGTAATTCTCAAGTTCACATAATTGTCACAGCAGCTCCCCTAACCATCTTTTTTTCTTTTGTTCATCTTCATGACCATCTACAAGTTACCAATGATACTTACATCAACATATGTATTGCAAACATACACTGGACAACAAATAAACATGAACACTAGCTGCATATACAGGGGGGTTATTCTACCTTCACAGTTCGAGTCCAGCCATCGAGCACCCGCTGCTTGGAGTCCTTCCGTCGAGCTGCTGCAAAACGATAGAGAAAGAGAGATTAGCAGGCATCCGGAAGGAGGAAACTGCCGATGGGGATAGGAACCAGCCGCTATGGATGGGAGGAACCGGCTGCCATGGAGAGGAGGACCCTGCCGCGGCCGGGAAGAGGAGGAACGGGCAGCCAGGGATGGGATGAACTAGCGCCGGCCGGCTGGGAAGGGAGGCTGCTGCAGCTCAGATCCATGGAGTGGGGGAGGAGGGGAGAGGAGGGGGAGGGGGAGGGAGGAGAGAGGAGGGGGAGGGGAGGCAGCTGCCGGCCGACGGGGAGAGAGGACCGGCGGTGCTGACCAGATCCATGGGAAAGGGAGGAGGGGAGGGGGAGGAGGCGCGCACTGCAGGATGAGGACGAGTGCGAGGGAGGCAACCGTTCCGCGTGGTCCGGCCGTTTTTGAGGTATGACTTCGTTCCGCATCTGGGCGGAATATTCGCTCGGTGGGAACCAGTGCGTGCCCGTCCCAATTTTAACTGAACGCTAGAACAGGGTCTAGGGGCGGGCCGGACCCGTGCCATTCCAGGCCATCCCTTCAACTGAAGACACCCTTAGTGCAAAGTTGGGTGAAGTGGAGGGGTACATGGGCTTCGGCCCGAAATTGGACGCAGCCAGGGTCCGGACATCCGTGAGGTGCCGGTCGTCCGGAGGCTCGCGGGGGTCTGGACGTCCGTAGATCTTTGGATGTCTGCAATTTATGTTCTATTGCCACGGCGTCAGACGTCCGTAGGTGTCCGGTCTTCCTCAGATTTCTGTAGATCAGTTCTGTTGGGTAGCGTCGGTCGTCCGGAGCCTGGGGGTCGTCGGACGTCCGGTCCTGGCCGGTCGTCCGGAGCCTGGGGGTCGTGTCTGAGTTCCTTGGGTTGTTGTGACCTCTAGGGGTCGGCCGTATGGGCTGGGCCGGTCGTCCGGAGCCTGTAGCTTCCGTGACAGCTCTTCTTCTTGTCCATCGCACTTGGTGTCCTCGCCGCTTTGTCCATTGGATGTAGATGTTCCATGGCTTTCCTCCAAGTACCTAAGCACACATAGTGTTACCGTTTGAGGTAGTAGCCATGTCTCATGTGTCGAAAGTGGTAGTTTGGAAAGGAGCGAGTTCACCTTATCTTCAATAGCCTTGGCTCGGGCTCTTGTCATTGGTCCAAGTCAATGGGGATGATCGTGGGATGCTCCGCATCATGTCCCCTCCCTTGGGAAAGATCCGACCTCGGATCGAAATCTTCATCACCATGGTAGGGCGAAAGATCCTTGATGTTGAAGACGTCGCTCATGTTGTACTTGTCGTGCGGGAGGTCGATCTTGTAAGCGTTGTTGTCATTGTAGCGTGCTAGCACCTTGAAGGGTCCATCGGCTCGTGGTGGAAGCTTGGACTTGCGTTCGTTGGGGAAGCGGTCCTTGCGAAGGTGTAGCCACACAAGATCTCCAATGTTGAATATCATGGGTTGCTTGTTGACGTTGAGCTTGGTCGCGAGTCGTTGTACTTGACGCTCGATGGTGTGCCTTGTATCTTTATACATCTTCTTGAGTTAGTTCACTCGGGTGCTCGCGTCCATGTTTATGCGCTCTTGTAGTGGTAGAGGAAGGATGTCCAAAGGGGACAACGGGTTGAATCGGTAGACGACCTCGAAAGGGGACTTGCCGGTTGTTGAGTGTCTTGCACGGTTGTAGGCGTACTCGGCGATCGGTAGACACTCCTCCCACTCCTTGATGTTCTTGATTAGCACGCGGAGAAGAGTGGAGAGCGTGTGGTTCATCACCTCCGTTTGGTCGTCGGTTTGTGGATGGTATGCCGTTGAGAATAGTAGCTTGATTTCGAGCTTGGCGCATAAGGTCTTCCAAAAGTAACTCAAGAACTTGACGTCGCGGTCCGAGACAATCGTCTTTGGCACTCCATGAAGTCGCAAGATTTCCCAACAAAAGAGATTGGCAACATGTGAAGCATCGTCTATCTTGTTGCAAGGAATGAAATGAGCCATTTTGGAGAATCGGTCCACAACAACAAAAACGGAATCCTTGCCATTTCGAGTCCTAGGCAAACCAAGCACAAAATCCATGGTGAATTGGAAGCGGCATGTAAAGGCCATGAGATTGAGTTTTAGACTTAGCTTTGCGACATGTAGAGCATCGGTTGGTTAAGCGGTTGACGTCTCGAAACATCTTGGGCCAAAAGTAGTTCTTGGAGAGCGTAGCAAGTGTCTTGTCGCGTCCAAAATGTCCCATTAGTCCACCTCCATGAGATTCTTGCAAAAGCAACAAACAAAGAGAAGACTCGGGGATACAAAGTTTGTTAGCTCTCATAAGATAACCGTCTTTGATGTAATAGCGTTCCCAAGATGTATGCGTCAAACATTTGGCATAAGGAATGGCAAAAGTAGAATCATGCTCATACAAGTCTTTTATGTGCTCAAAGCCAATGACATTCAATTCAAGTTGAGTAACAAGCATGCATATACGGGAAAGCGCATCTGCCACAACATTTTCCTTACCTTTAATATACTTGATGACATAAGGAAACTAATCAATAAATTCACTCCACTTAGCATGACGCTTGTTCAACTTAGTTTTACCCTTAAGGTATTTAAGCGTTTCATGATCGGTATGGATGATAAATTCATGAGGGCGGAGGTAATGTTCCCATTCACACAAAACTCGCACTAAAGCATATAGCTCATTGTCATAGATGGGATAATTGAGTTGTGCTCCAGAAAGTTTCTCACTAAAATAAGCAATTGGGCGCTTCTCTTGTGTTAACACACCTCGTATGCCATTACCACTAGCATCACAATGAATTTCAAAAGGTTTGTCAAAGTTGGGTAATGCAAGCACGGGAGCATGAATAAGCAAATTCTTAAGCTCATTGAAAGCGGTGTCTTGGGATGTTTCCCAAACAAACGGTGCATTTTTCTTACTCAAAGCATGCAAAGGTGAAGCAATGGTGCTAAAATCCTTCACAAATCACCGGTAGAAACCGGCTAAACCAAGGAAACTACGCACTTGTTGCAAATTGGTTGGTTGGGGCCAAGTTTTAATAGCATTGATCTTAGATTCATCGACATGAACACCCTTAGAAGATACTACAAAACCCAAGAAAACAAGCTTATGAACACCAAAGAGACATTTTTCCATATTAGCATAAAGTTGCTCTTTTCGAAGAGTTTGTAGCACGGTGCGAAGGTGGGTGACATGTTGTTTGAGAGATTTGCTAAACACAAGGATATCATCGAAGTAGACAACAACAAATTCACCAATATAAGGGCGAAACACATAATGCATAAGACGCATCAAAGTACCAGGTGCTTCCGATAAACCCATATGCATGACTAACCACTCATACAAACCAAACTTTGTTTTGAAAGCGGTTTTCCATTCATCACCCTCTTGTATGCGTATTTCATATCAACCACTTTTAGGATCAATTTTGGAAAAGATAGTGGCACCGCTAAGTTCATCAAGCATATCATCAAGGCGTGGAATGGGGTACCTATAGTGAACGGTGATAGCATTGATGGGTCTACAATCGGAACACATGCGAAAGCTACCGTCTCTTTTTGGCACAAGAATGACCGGTACGGCACAAGGACTCAAACTTTCGCGCACGTGTCCATGGTCAATGAGATGCTTTACTTGCCTTTGTATTTCTTTGGTTTCTTCGGGATTGACTCGGTAGGGGGCCTTGTTTGGAAGTGGAGCTCCGGGGATGAGTTCAATGCGGTGCTCGATTCCTCGTAGTGGAGGTAAACCCGGAGGTAGCACGTCGGGGAAAACATCTTGGAATTCCTGCAACAAAGAAGATAACACTAAAGGTAGATCGTGAGAGGTGTTAGCTTTTGGTGCCTCGTCCTTGCACAATAGGACATAGTGTAGGACACTTGATGGGTTCTCACACACTTCTCTCATCTCATGTTTGGTGGCAAATAAAACTAAGTTTTTCTTGTCACTCATCGTGGAGGCACTCAATTTGGGCTTGTGGCACTCAGTCTCTTTTTGGTGGTTCGCTCTCTCACTATTCTCTCCATGATGGGTGGCTTGCTTGTCCGCGATCACTTGGCTTGGAGACATAGGGCGTAGCACATATTCCTTTCCTTTCAACTTGAATCTATAATGGTTTGTACGCCCGTTGTGGATGACACCTCGGTCATATTGCCAAGGCCGTCCAAGAAGAAGGTGGATAACGGTCATTGGGAGTACAGCACACTCCAAAGTGTCTTTGTAAGCTCTGATCTTGAAAGAAACTTGTACTCTATGCTCGACTCGGATGGTGCCGGTGTCACTTAGCCATTGAAATTTGTAAGGGTGCGGGTGCTTAATCTTGACCAATTGGAGCTTGGAGCATAGTTCTTCACTTGCTAAGTTATGGCAACTTCCTCCATCGATGATGACCTTGTGGGACCTTCCATTGATTCTAGCCTTGGTGTGGAAGATATGGCATCTTTGGTCTTCGTCTTGTTGATGTTGAAGAGTCAAGACCTTGGAGACATCGAGAGCGGGACTTGAATCTTCGTCACAAAATACTTGATCATCTTCATCGCCGTTGTTCACTTGTTGGTGCATGGCCACTTGCTCAAGGGCTTCCATTTCTCCTTCACTCATTGAGTCATAGGTTCCGTCGTCGTTGAGGATCATAGTGCGCTTGTTTGTGCACTCGAAGGACTTGTGGCCTCGGCTTCCGCATGTGAAGCATTTGAAGGAACTTGTCTTGATGGTCTCATCGGTTGGAGTAGATGATGATGAAGCTTTCCGTTTGAAATTGCTTGTAGTAGGAGGATGACTTGAGCTTGTCGAAGAACTTGACTTGTCGCTGTTGCTTGTAGATGGCTTGGTTGAAGTAGAAGTTGTTGGAGTCATTGAAGCTTGGGTGTTGAAGAAGCCATATGACTTGGATGAGAACTTGGCATACTTGAAGTCATCTTGCACTTGGCGTTCTGCTTTGGTGGCTTGGTGCACTAGCTCGATGAGGTTCAGGTATGGTTGGAAATCAGCAATCTTCTTCATAGGGTGATTGAGTCCATTCAAGAAATGTGCCATATTTTGCTCATCATCTTCCGTGACATTGGCTCTTATCATGGGAATCTCCATTTCCTTGTAGTACTCTTCAACGCTCTTGGTTCCTTGCTTGAGTAGTTGGAGTTTCTTGAAGAGTTCGCGGTTGTAGTAGTTTGGCACGAGTCGTGCTCTCATGACATCCTTCATTTGCGCCCAAGTAGTGATGGGTGGTTCACCTCTTGCCTCTCAGCGCTCAATGACTTGTTCCCACCAAATGAGGATGTAGTCTTGGAATTCAAGGGATGCCATCGCGATCTTCTTCCCTGTCGGGGAAGCTGATCGTGACCCACGAACACCTATGGGACCGGCGGACCGAGTCCCTTTTGGTTCGATGGGGGCGGAGATTGCATGAAGAGCAGATCGAGGCGATGCACACGAGCAGTTTTACCCAGCTTCGGAGCTCTCCGGAGAGATAATACTCCTACTGCTACTTGTCTGATTATATTGTGTTCTTGCTAGAGAGCACAGAGAGCTTACAAAACCTAGCTTGAGTGTCTGTAGTCTCGAATGAGTCGAACCGAACCCCCTCTACGTTGCACATGGGCCTCCTTTTATAGGCTCAAGGGGTCACCACAGGTGGCAACGTAAACAAGGGCAAAATGGGAAACAAGAGTTGCGGTTGGTGCAACTACTTTGTACAAAGGTCTTATACCTAACTCGACGGCAAGGGACAAAGGCAATAAATGCCCGCCCATGTCGCCTAAACAGGCGAAAAGGGACCGTCGAGGCGCCACCGCCGCCATGATGGCACCCCTGCCGCCGCTTATCGCTGCTCTCCGCCGGCTGCACAGCCTCTTGACACGCACGCTGGAATGGCCCCATGGCGACACGTTGGTGGATGAGCTGGAGCGGAGATGAAGAGAGGTTGCCTGCCGTGGCAAGCACCTTGCCGCGGCTGAATCCTTGTCGCGCCTGGAAGCTTGTCGCTCACCAAGCCTTCTCGGCAAGCTCCTCTTGCCGGGGTCTTGTCTTCTGCGTGCCTTGAGTGGCCTTCCCGCAAGCTCCTCTTGCCGGGTCTTGTCTTCTTGGCTTAAATACTTTGTTCTTGAATGGCTCCAAAGGAACCACGGAGGACCTTGGCGGTCACTAGGCAGCCCCGCCGCTGGGTGCTGAATCGCCCGCACGAAGTTCGGGATACTAGGGTACCCCTACTCTAGTACAACGACAGAGCCCCCGGCCTGGGCCACACACGCAGTGCCGAAGCGCTGTTGGGCCAGGCCCAAAACAAAGGCGCTGGCATGCGCGCCTAGGTCACGCCGTTACTCGCTCCGACCCAACACGCCCCCACGAACAGCACGCGCCAACGTGGCGCCGTGGGAGAGATCGTGGGGGCTTTTAATTGGAAAAGCGGAACGTCCGCCTCTCCCTCCTTATAAACAGGGGAAACAGGCAGGTCGCCCACCTCGCCATTGCTGTCACATCTCAAAACCACCGCCGCTCCTCCCTCCTTCTCGAGTCAAGAGAGCGACGCCCGCCCCATCGCCACCAACGCCATCAACGCCGCCGGCCTCCTCCACCACCTCCACCATGGCTCCGGAAGCCGACAAGGGAAGGGCGTGAAGTCGGCCGAGGCGCAGCGGCTCATGGCGCTGCGACAGAGCGGGCCACCTTCACCCCAGCTCGACGCAAAGGAGCCGAGGAGGGTACTACCTCTTCGTCGACGGAGACGTGGGGCGCATCCGCGACGAGGGTAATCTCTGCCGCCACATCGAGTTGGTTTCGCCGGGTACCCCTTCTTCGCGCTTCTCTTCTATTGCAGGCTCTGCCGCCTTTTCCGAATTCTTTTGCGATATCATGAACACCTACGGCTTCGCCTCCTTGATTTCACCCCAATGCTGTCTCGACCATGGCGGTTTCGCACACCTTTGCGAAAACTTTGTCGGAGTCCACCCAAACGTAGCCCTCTTCCACCACTTCTTCATGCCCCGCGTTGAGAGAGGAGAGCCACTTGCCGGAGGGATTGCTTGGATCTCTAGGATCGGCAAGAAAGAAGCATATCTGGAAGGAGAGCTCCGCAGCAAGTGGGAGGAGTGGAGAGCCGATTGGTGTTGGATCATCGAGGAGAACCCGCAGCCCTTCACTGCCCAGCGCCAAACTCCCATAGTGCGTGGCAACGATTGGAGCAACTTGGCGCTGGAGGATGCTAGGTTGAAGATTGCTGTGACCCGGATCTTGCGCCTCAGGCATGCCGGACTCACTGTAGGCGCCGTTGGCGTAGATTTCCTTTGCCGCCGCATCGCTCCCTTGCAGGAGAGGAGGAGGCCTGCTTGGGAGTTCCAAAATGCGGCGGACATCATGAGGCTGCGCCTGGCCTCAACTGGAATTTCACCGCCTTGGAGCTGGATGCGATGCTCTCGAGCTGTTCAAGCACGACCCAGATCACCCCGAGTGGTTCATGTTGCCAAGGGGGTCGCCTTTGTGCAACAACTCTTCGCCGACCGATCCGCGCAATGATGCCGCCAGTGATTCCCATGGGATCGCTCCAACTTGGCAAGAGCCCGCCGATGACGCTGTGCAGCAGTTCTTCGACAGCTGGAAGAAGTGCCGATCCGCCCGACGAGCGTAAGTGGCTCACACGCGACACCACCGACGCCGAGCTGCATCGCGCCGCCACCAGCCGGAGGAGGCGGCGAAGCTGCCGCTAGTGAATTCGGGTTCACCGTGGAGGAGGCGGAGGCAGCGAAGCGGCAAGCCTTGCCGACGAGAGGAGCTTGCGGTGCGGAGGAGCAGGCCGAGCCTGGCTGAGCCGAACGAGGCCTGCGGGCGCCTCCCCCACCTTCAGTGGCTTGCCGCGGGAGGAGCCCGCAGCTCCACCAAGAAGGCGCCTCCGCAAGACTGGGGAAGTGGCGGGGCGACAGACGGGCCAACAGCCGTCGCGCCACGCGACGCGCTCCACCGCGGCAAGCACTGTTGCCGCGGGAGCGCCTCACGTCGCCACAGCAACGGGAGCGGGGCCTTTTGGGACCACGACCGCTGCACCCGCCAAGCGTCGCGCTCCACCGCGGCAAGCACTGTTGCCGCGGGAGTGCCTCACGTCGCCACAGCAACGGGAGCGGGGCCTTCCGGGACCACGACCGCTGCACCCGCCAAGCGTCCGACGGAGCCTACTCTTCTAGCTCGTCGCACCGGAGGCGGACCGGAATTCGACTTCTCCGCGCTCAGCTTCGAGGAAGAAGAAGAGTAAGATCTTGTCGCTGTTACTTGTAATTCTTCAATTTGCTGCTTTGTCTTGTATCTGATTTGCTTCATTCTGAACTCTTTCCTTTTTCAGGATGCTGGCTCAGAGAGCGTCGAAGAGAGCCAAGACCCGGTGGTTGTCATCGAAGACGATCCCCAAAGGACGGCTGTGGAGGCGCGGCTCGAGACCCCTTGCCGGACCCGACAACCCTTCTCGAGCAGCCCCCAAAGACAACCCTCGCCGTAAGTATTTGGTTTATTACTTACGGTTAGGTGTGCTTGGGTGCTCCTTCTTCACCGATATCGACTTGTTGATTTGTGTAGGAGCAGAGCAGCCCCATCGGGAGGGCCCTAAGTCGCCTCCCGAAATTCTGCCTCGCCGACCACGCCGCCAAGGAGAATTCTCCGCAAGGGAGCGCTCTCCGCAAGGGAGGCTTCTCCAACAAGGGAAGTTCCTCCGACAAGGAGCAGTGACGCGACCCTCCGTGGTGGAGATCATGCTCTGCACCCCATCGCAGGTAATCTTCTTACTTGAAAATTTCCCTTGGGTTCTTTTTCTTCTGTTTTTCTTTTTGAACATTTGCTTGACTGTTCTTTCTTTTTCTGATCGTCAGATCCATCTGCCGCAGATCCGATGGAGACTGAGGCCGCCGGCGAGGAGGTCGCGCATGGCAACACTGACGACGCCGCCACCATGGAGGAAGAGGCCGGCGCCGATGGGTCCGCCGGCGAGGAGGCCGCCAAGGCTGCTGCCTCAAAGGCTGGCGAGGGGTCTGGCAATTGTACTGACGACCCTGAGGCCCCAGGAGCGCCAGGCGCTACACCGACCGCCGATCCCTCCGCCACCGATGCAGCATCAGGCTCCGAAGAGCCCCAGCCCGACGCCTATCTAAAGGCCGGCGATGGCGTCTTCATCAAGCTCCCATGGGCGTCGAGCTCCAGGGCGCCGGTCGAGGGAGAGACCTTCGGCGAAGAGCTGCTCGCCTCCGCTGGGCTGTCGCTGGTTGACGCGCCAAGCAGCAGCAGTGGCGAGCCTGAGGAGGAGCAGCTGCTGAAGAAGCTGTTGTCGCTCTACCGCGCCCGACAAGCTAAGCCGAGTCCCGGAAGCACTTGTCGCGAGGGCGGGAGCAGACATGGAGAAGCGCAGAAGAGCTCCGGGCGCCAATCAAGAAGCTCTCCGAATGTAGCGTAAGCGCGGAGCAACTCTCCGAAGAGCGCATGCCTTCATCCTTGAGAAGGCTGAGGTCGAGGAGCAGCAAAGGCTTGCCGGTGAGAAGCTATCTCGCAGAAGAAGGCGAAATGGCGCAGCGGAAGATCAACCTTGACAGCTATGAGGAAGAGCTTGCGCGCTGAAAGCAATCACTTGGCGGAGCTCTCAAGGAAGCAAAAGACGCTGCTGCAGCTGCCGAGGCCGCCAAGAAGGAGTTGGAGACAAAAGTAACGCAGCTGGAGGCCAGTCTGCAGAAGAGCGGCGAAGAGCTAGCCGCGCTGAAGCACGAGCGCGAGAAGGACGCCTATACTCTTGGCGAGTTGCAGGGCCGTCTCGCTGAAAGGATCAAAGAGCTCGATGCCGCCAAGGACTCCAAGGCGGATCTTGAGATGAAGCTGACCACCCTGATGGAGACGCTGGACGGCGCCAAGGAGCGGGAAGCGGGCCTGTTGGAGAAGATCAAGGCCAACGAGGAGCTGCTGGCGAATGCCACGACCGCCCATAACACCTTCAAGGAGAATGTGATGTACTGGACCGAGGGTCTTGTGAATACAGCCGCCGCCATCGACAAGGAGCTGATGGAGCTGGGGATGGTGGATCTCGGGTACTCCACCGACGAGCATCTCCAACCCAGCGCCAAGCTCAGCCTGTTCTTCAAGGGCGTTGTGGCGGCTCTCCAGCGGCTCCGGGAAGAGATCCCAAAGCAGCTGGCCGACGAGTCGCGCCAAATCTGTGCAGGGGCTCTTCAGAAGGTGCTGATGAAGGTGGCCTTCTGCAATCCGGGCGTTGACTTTGGGGACAATTCCATTTTTACCCCTAGTTGGTTCCTACCCATGGGTTTTGCCCTTACTTTTCGAGCTTGCTCAGTTTTGCCCTTACTTTTTCTGTCCAGGTCCCTCAAATGCCCTTTGACCGTTTGACCAAAACTTTGAAAATTCATAACTAATTCATATGAACTCAGAAAAATGCAAATAAGATATAAAAATGTTCAGATAAACATTACCTTTATGTGCATATCATTTTCTTTCAGCACAAAAGCACCCTTTAAACTACCTGAGGTAATTAATGTTATTAACATTATTAAAAATAAAAAGGTATAAACAATATTTTTTTTCATGAATAAAAATTACATGCAAATGTATGTGATCTTTTCGAACATCCGTATATCTTATTTGCATTTTTCTGAGTTCGTATCATCTTGTTAAGAATGTTCTAACGACTATGACCATTATTTGGAAACTTCATAACAAGTTGATACGAACTCGTAAAAATGCAAATAAGATATCAGATGTTCGAAAACATCACCTACATTTGCATGTAATTTGTATTCATGAAAAAATATTGTTTATACTTTTTATTTTTAATAATGTTAATAACATTAATTACCTCGTAGTTTAAAGGGTGATTTTGTATCGAAAGCAAATGATATGCACATAAAGGTAATGTTTATCTGAACATTTTGATATCTTATTTGCATTTTTCTGAGATCATATGAATTAGTTATGAATTTTCAAAGTTTTGGTCAAACGGTCAAAGGGCATTCGAGGGACCTGGACGGAAAAAGTAAGGGCAAAACTGAGCAAGCTCGAAAAGTAAGGGCAAAACCCGTGGGTAGGAACCAACTAGGGGTAAAAATGCAATTGTCCCTTAACTTTGCCAACGTCCTCAAGTCCTTGCCGCCGTCTGCTGACGTTGAAGCGCTCAAGGCCCTTGTTGCACCCATTGTGGACAGGGTGAGCGGGGTCAAGAGGGTCGATGGCGACCGCGTAGACTAGGCCGCCAAATTTATCTTTCCTTTGTCGCTGTTGATCATGTTTAGGAGAACAATTTATTAGATCTGCGACAAGCTAATTTTGTAATATACTCTATATTAGGCAACGATTGCAATGTTATTTCCTTTACTTGATTCCTTCCTTTGTATATTTGTGCCCTATGCTTTTAGGGAACTTGTCGGCGCGGGCACCTTGTGCATGAAGCGCTGAAAAGGGAACATCAAGAGTTCGTCAAGCGGTGCCGCCTCCGACAAGCAACCTTGTCGCAACTAGTTGCAGCTCACTTAAGTTGTTGAGATGACTCGAAACAAAGTAAGGGCGCGACTAGCTACGAGTTGGTTCCTCCGCGCACAGGTTTTCCATACAAAGTACTATCGTTCGAGGAAGATAACTTAAAAATTTAAAAAACTGATTGCTCAAACTTTAGCAACTTAGCTTTTCTGTCGTTTGCTTCCCGGTAAGGCGAAACTTCTTCGAGCGACGCTTGGCAGTCCACACCATTATCTTCTCCTCCCCCCCCCCCCCGGCTAACTTGTGGGCGAAGGAACCTTCCTTTCTTTTGAGAAGAAAGAAGAGAAAATAAAGTTATGGAGCCTCGTGGCTCGTTACTACTTACCGGGTGAGGATGCTGCACAAAATGTCAGATAACACATGCAAATTGATTATGAAAGCATGAAATTGACAATTTGCGCGCAACACATGAGCTTTACTGATGCACGGGGTCTGCGCCCGGCTTTGTACAAAGGATTACATGCAACATCGGCAAGACTTGTACAAAAGGTGGTTGCCGGAACAGGTTCCGGCAACCGCGCCCTATGGGTAAAACTTATGAAGATGCTCAATGTTCCAGGAGTTGCTCACCGGAATTCCATCTTCGGTCTCAAGGTGGACAGCGCCAGGCCTAGTGACTCCTTTCACCCGATAAGGGCCTTCCCACTTCGGCGTCAACTTGTTGGAATTCTTGGCGGATTGAACGCGCCGAAGAACAAGGTCGCCTTCCTCGAAACTTCTGGCACTAACTTTATGGCTATGGTAGCGGCGCAAAGCTTGTCTGGTAACGAGCAGCTCAGACAAAGAGCAGCTCAAGACGATCCTCCTCAAGGAGAAGTGCGTCGTCTTGTCGCAGCTGCTCTTGCTCAAGCTCATCATAAGCGAGTACTCGAGGTGATCCGTATACGAGTTCCGTGGGGAGAACTGCCTTTTCTCATGCAATGCTTCACGAACCAAGATAGCAATTGTGTGTGCGATGAAAACTTTGTGACACAAGAGATGATATCAAGAGATGCACCATGATGATATGGTATGTATGCTATGGGAAGTATGATTACTAATGTGCACAAGTCACGTCGCCGACAATACTCAAAGGCTAGTCTCAATTGGTAAGTGATGCAAAAGTAAGGCTATGGGGTTATCAATGCAAATGCAAGAAAGTATGAGGGTATCATAATACCGAGATGATGTTACCAAAATGATGTAGCCGTTCGTAGTAGTCCTTCGCGAAGATGAGTGGCGGTGGTGTCGATGTCGAATCGTTCCTAGTTAGCCGAAACATCGTAGGCAACGATGAACCACAATTCAAATTATCAAAACCAAATGCGGCCAAAATGTGTCAGAGTTGATAGCGGTCAAGCGGTGGTAGGGTTGGGTGTATCGAAAGGGTTTTGCGGAAGTTAGGTGGTGCTATAGGAATGTGTATGCGGAAGTGGTGGATGTGGCGGATTTTTTTTGGGAAAATTCAGTTTCGTCAGAGAAGTACGGACGTACGGGGGTTTACGGTCGTTCGGTAGACGGACATCCGGAGGCTGTCGGACGTCCGGTGCTTGGGCGATTTCGGGCACAGGATGAACTACTAGGGTTCGTGGTGGAAGTGGTGAAATTGGTGAAATCTGGGCGATTTTGTGGATGGAAAAGGTGGAGATGATGGGGGAAAGCTAGATCCACTCAAGGCAAAGCAAATCCATGGATCAAATCCAACAAAACTCCATCACACCAACAAATCACAAAAAAAAAACATTGAGGCTATTTTTGTGGGGAATTTTCGAATTAGGGATGAACACAACATAATCAAGCTAGAAAACGAAGAGGGGAGGCTCCCAAATCGTGATCAACGTGGCTCATGATACCAAGATGATGTAGGGTGGAACCCTATATGGCCGATCTTTCACGAAAGGAGCGAGTCACAACTAAGAACACGAAGAACACGAGGGAAAACACAAGAGGAATCACTCAAATAGACAAGAAACAATCACACATGTGCTAGATCCATGAACACAAAGAGATACACGATCCAAAGTCAACAAGGGACAATACATACGGTAACCGGTTCTTCTCTGTGAGGAGGTCTTGATGGGGCCACCCAAGAGGGGGGCTTGAATCCAACGTAGATCTTCTCCGTAGAGGGGCCGCGGTCTCTCTCGTGGAGTAGATCCGTATGGATGAGCAAAGCTCTATCTCACATATGAGCTAAACCAATGCTAACCCTAACTAGGAGGAGGGATAGGTCTATTTATAGTCTTAGTGCAAAGGGGGGGGGGGGAGGTGTACATGGGCTTCGGCCCGAAACTGGACGCAGCCAGGGTCCGGACGTCCGTGAGGTGCCGGTCGTCCGGAGGCTCGCGGGGGTCCGGACGTCCGTAGATCTTTGGATGTCTGCAATTTATGTTCTGTTGCCACGGCGTCGGACGTCCATAGGTGTCCGGTCGTCTGGTCGCTGGTCGTCCAGTCTTCCTCGGATTTCCGTAGATTCAGTTCTGTTGATGTACTGTCGGTCATCCGGAGGGACTCGGTCGTCCGGAGCCTGGGGGTCGTCATACGTCCGGTCCTGGCCGGTCGTCGGGTCGCTATAGCGTTTGTAGGCCGGTCGCCCAATTGTTTTTTAGCTTCTAATATTAACTTGGTGCTTTTAGGCACATATGTCATTGGTAAATATCCGCGCTTCGACCCTTTCTACGTATGTGGCAATGAGATATTGGTGAACCAACATCAAGTGAGGAAGCTGATAAAGACTGTTAGTAAAATGGGTCAAAATATGGCAATTAAACTATGGTGAAATTACGCTCTGCAGGTCGTTACGGCCCACACGGTCAGTAAAACACAAACGTTTGTGATATACACCTTAATCTGACACGGTTCATAGAGAGGAAACGTGTGCGAGCATGCACATAGTTGCCGTTCGCAAACCCTGTGTGATGTCAGACAATATCACAAACGGGGCGAGCAAACTAAATGTTTGTGTTAGTTGCCTTACCGTACACGATTTGCAACCATGAACTGTTTATGATGTGGTACGCATCGTAAACATTGCACCACATCATAGTGTGTGCGATAGTTATCATGTACGACGATGTTACGACGGTCCGACGTTTCTTAATCCTATCCGACACTCGTATGATGATTAGCTAATCTTATTAATTAGTTCTCGCATACGGTTCGGAAAAATTTAATGTATGTGATTGTCTGCTTATCATACACATTCTATAATCATGAACCATTTGTGATGGGCTGCGCATCATAAACGTAGCACCACAGACTACCAATTGGGATGGCAATTCGAGCAGACACGAGTAGCAAGGATGAACCGTTTGGGATATTCGAGGTATCAGAAATAGTTTTATAGGGACAACTGTATGCATCAAGGCTCCCTATCCCCGACGGATTATGGGTCGTGTGGGAAGGACCGCCGTATCGCACACACTCATTTGGCGACAGTTCAAAATTTCATCGCAGAAAGGGGTTAAAAACTGTTTGTATAGCACCTCGTTGTAGCAGTGCATGCTCGAACCGAGGGAAATGAAAGCGTGAGACAAAGTCCATTGCAAAGCATTTTATGCGTTTGCCTTCAGTCATCCATTCCAAGATCCATTTGGTGCTATCAGCTTCATCACCAGAGATATATAGTGTGGCGTAGAATTACAGTATAATCTCTCTGTTCCACGGATGTTGAAATGCAAAGACATGCGTGAGGCCAAAATCTTCGATGTCTTGTGATACTTGATTGAAGAGGTCAATGTACTTCATCGAAGCGATATCTAGGAACTCATGGGGAAAAATCTTCCCGGTGTCATAAAGAATCTGAGAATAAAATATAGCCTATTCTTGAGTCAAGAACCAAGGAGATTCAGATGTGCGAGGTTTACTGTACGAACTCTCTTGAAAGAACTGAGGATGTGTGTTCTTATTGAAAAGTGGGCCTTTGACACCAACGCTGATAGAGAATAACGGCAATTGCTCGCGAGGATATGGATATTTGAGGTCATCTTCAATGGAAATCACATCATCGCCATAAATTATGGAATCAGAATGATGAGAAGAAATGGACTTTACTACAGAAGTACCAACATCTAAAGTTCTTGTTGTTGTGTTGAGGGGAATTCGCAGTGGAGAGGGATCAGACACTTTATCAGGCACCAAATCTTTATCAGCCACCGGGGACCGTTGAGGATTTCCTTCAGCAGATGGTCGAGGTGTAGAGGGAGGAATCGAATCATGTGATTCAACACGAGCTGGAGATGTTTGAAGTGGATACTGAGGAATTTCACCTTCTTCTGAAACAATTGGCTGAGAAGGATTTGCTGCATGACCAAGGGAGGCCATAGGCACTGGTTCAGTTGGCCTTGGCGTGGTTGGAGCATCTGTAGCTGGTTCATGAGCTGGGGAGGGAATAGCATGCTCCGGAGAATTTTCCTTCTGTGGCACTTCTTCTGGAGAGTTTTCTTTTGAAGGAGGAGGACGATCATTCTTCTTCACAATTTTCTTATTCTTCTGGTTTAGCTGAGCACATAGATCAATGTAACCTTTGACAAGATCATTATATCTAGTGGCATGAGCTTGATGATCGAGGTAGACCTTGCAAACAATTTGATCCAGGTCAGAATGAAATCCCAACCTTCTGTTCCGAAGAATAGTCAATGCTCAATTGACATCCACATATGATTCTTCAAGTTGCTTGATGACAAACATGGATTTTGTAGCCTTCATATGGTTGCCAAGCTCATTTAGCTGGGCAGTGAGGTCATCGATCTCAACAGAATCATCTCTCATGTCTAAAACCAGATCAGTAGCTTGAGTAATTACTTCAGAGGGAATGGGCAAAGATGCCACTTCTCCATCAAACAGGTTCTCCACAAATCTGTCAAACTGCTCCATGATGAACACTTGGTAATGTTAATGAGGTGCAGCAGATTGATCGTCAGTCTGTGCAACCGGAGCAGTCTGTACGACCTTTTGCTCGGTTGGAGTGTGACTCCCAGATAATTAAGCTATAGTAATCACTTCCTAATGGTGCCATTTCATCACAGTTAAATTGCTAAACCTCAATTTTATCCAAACCCAATTTAAATTCAAATTTAAAGCAAAGTCAAATTATCATTTCTTCAAACGGTAAAACAAAAATGTTCGGTGGTTTGCAAAATTTTAGTGAAAGAATCCACATTTTTCAAAATGATAAAATGCCCCTAAGCTATTTTTAATTGAACCATCCCAATTTAAATAAATATGTAAATAATTAAAAAATATTTGAAACTTGGTGGGTTAACTCAAAATATTACCTACTATTTATGTGTTAAGTTGTACATTTAACTGAAGTCTTTTGGTAGCCCAAATAAATACAAAACAGTGAGATAAAATGGAAAACAGAAATAAAGATAAAAAAGGTAAATGGAAAGCTTACCTGTTGGACTGGACCTGAAGTTACCAGTACAGGCCCAGCCCAACTCACCTCCCTCCTTCAACCTACTGCTCACAGGGGGCGTGCTGGATCCGCCCGCCGCATCCATGGTCGTGGATGTCCACGCGTCGCCCATCCCATGACACCCAACGATAGATAAGGACCTCCCCGACATCCCCCCCCCCCCACCGGCATCTTCTTCGTCTTCCTCGCCCACTGGAACATGATGGCCCCCCTCCATAGCCGGATCCGGCCCGGTCTTCAACCTTCTGCATCGCCGGGCACTACCTTCGATTCACTGCCACTGGAGCCTCCCCGAGCCTGCTGTCCGTCCCTACAACACTGCTGTGAGGCCCTCCCACGATTCCCCTTGTTTCCCCTTTGATTCCTTTGTCGTAGACATCATGCACCGCAGCCGCCCGAGCTCCAAGCTCGCCCTCACCCCTGCTGCTCCCGGTCACCCCACACGCATTTAGCTGCGCCCCTGCATTGTGTGGTCGCGCCCGGCCGCGACCCACGCCACCCATGAGCACATCCTCCCGCGCCCTGGTCACCCGCAGCTTGCTGCGCGCCCGCTATGGCCTGCTGCTGCTGCCGTTAGCTGCCGCGGCTCCCCCTTGCTGTCGTGCCCGCTGCCGCTGTGCTGGCCGCTTCCATAGCGCCCGCTCGCAGTCCACCGCTCACTGTTCCCGCGCTTGCCGCTGCTGCTCTCTGCTCCTTGCTGCTGCTGCACTATGCTGCTGCTGCTACTCTGCTTCTGCTGCTTGTCAGCTACAACTGTTGCCTATAGCGCCGCTGCTGCTTTTGCTTCTTGCTGCTCTTGTCGTCGCTGCTATTCTTGCACTCCTGTTGCTCTTGCTTGCTGCACCACTGCTACTTTGCTAGCGTTGCCTGCTGCCCCTAGCTATCGCTGTTGCTTGGCCATGGCCACTAGGTGCGATGTGTGCACATGTGTGTGAGGCATGGTTGTGCCTTGACATTTGTGGCCGGCCCAATTTGATTAGGGGTAGGATTAGTTTAGCACTAATTTCAGTTTAGGTTTGTGGAGTAATTAGGGACTAATTTAGTCTAAGCTAAGTGGTTGCATGTATTTAGTTAGACTAGTTAATAAAGTAGTTAGCCTAATAGCCAATGACATGTGGATCCCAGGCCCTTATGGACTTGTCAGCCTTGACTAGGAAACCCAAGCCCCTGGCCCCACTGTCATACACACCGGCTAGCTAGCACTAGTTGACAAAAGAATATTCTATTCTTTTTAATTCGAATCAATATAATTTCAGTAATGTTAGAATATTGCTAAAATTTGTAAAATCATATAAAATAAACCGTAACTTGGATTAAAATAATTAATATATGAAAGTTGCACAGAACGATGAGACGAATCCGAATACGCAGTCCGTTTGTCAGCCACACATCCCTAGCATAGCGAACATGCAACAATCCACCTCCGGTTCATCTGTCCGAAAACGTCAGACACCGGGAATACTTTCCCGGATGTTTTCCCCCTTCTCTAGAAGCACCTAGTACGGCGTTAGGCCACCCCTAGCTCCGTGTATTGCCTTGTTATGCTTTGTGATGCTTTGATTGCTCTATTATTTATTGTGTTCCCCCTCCATTACTTCTTTCCGGTAGATCCCGAGACGTTGCCGATACCCCCATGATCGACTACATCGACGACGACGCCTCCTCGCTAGAGCAACTAGGCAAGCCCCCTCCTTGATCAACCCGATATCGCATATTCCTTCTCTCTACTGCTTGCATTAGAGTAGTTAACATGTTACTACTTTCAGTTAATCCTATTTTGCTACATAGCCTGAAATTGTTGCTACAGTTGTTACCCTTACCTGCAATCCTAAAGCTTAGTATAGGATGCTAGAATTCTATCAGTGGCCCTACATTCTTGTCCGTCTGCTATGCTACATTATCGGGCCATGGTCACTTCGGGAGGTGATCACCGGTATATACATACTACACTACTATACATGATACATTATGGTGTCTAAAGTCGGATCGGCTCGTAGAGTACCCGCAAGGGATCTCGATGTGGGGGCTGAAAGGACAGGTGGTTCCATCCCGGTAGTGATGGGCCTAGGTTCCTGACGGCCCCCGACTGTTAATTTGTGGAGGAGCGACAGGGCAGGGTGAGACCACCAAGGTGAGAGGTGGGACTGGCCCCTGGTCGGCGTTTGCGGTTACTTCAAAATAACACGCTTAATGAGATCTTGGTATTTGATCTGAGTCTGGCTACGAGCCTATACACACTAACCAACTATGTGGGAATAATTATGGGCTCTCGACGTCGTGGTATCAGCTGAAGCTCTTTTGATGTCAGCGATGGAGCAGCGCGCGCCGACCGTAAGCATGCGCTTGTATTAAGGGGGTTAGGTATGCTTCCGGCCACCCTCACAACATGCAGGAGTGCGATGGGTGATGGGACCAGACCCCTGCGCACTTAGGATTTAGACCGGCGTGGTAACCTCTTTGTTGAGTCTAGGTGGGGCTGCGACATCTTGATCTTTCGAGGTCGGGCATGACCCAGGAAAGTGTGTTCGGCCAGAGGGATCAAGCGTGTCGGGAAATGTGGTGCACCCCTGCAAGGAAGTTTACCTATTCGAATAGTCGTGTCCCTCGGTAAAAGGATGACCCGGAGTTGTACCTCTACCTTATGACAACTAGAACCGGATACTTTATGAAACACACCCTTTCAAGTGCCAGATATAACCCGGTGATCGCTCTCTCACAGGGCGACAAGGAGAGGATCGCCGGGTAGGATTATGCTATACGATGATACTTGGTGAACTTACTAGCTAGTCTCTTCTATATGCTTCAAGATGGAGGCTGCCAGAAGTGTAGTCGTTGATAGGACTAGCTATCCCCCTCTTACTCTGGCATTCTGCAGTTCAGTCCACAAATACTACCCATTTCATTGATACCAATTCATATGTAGTGTAGATCCTTGCTTGCGAGTACTTTGGATGAGTACTCACGGTTGCTTTGCTCCCCCTTTTTCTCCTTTATATACTGGTTGTTGCGACCAGATGTTGGATCCCAAGAGCCAGATGCCACTGACGATGACTCCTACTACACCGGAGGTGCCTACTGCTGCCTGCAGGTTGTCGATGACGACCAAGAGTAGTTTAGGAGGATCCCATGCAGGAAGCCTGCGCCTCTTTTGATCCGTATCCCAGTTTGTGCTAGCCATCTTATGGCACCTTGTTTAACTTATGTCTGTACTCAGATATTGTTGCTTCCGTTGACTCGTCTATGATCAAGCACTTGTATTCGAGCCCTCGAGGCCCCTGGCTTTTATTATGATGCTTGTATGACTTATTTATTTTTAGAGTTGTGTTGTTATATCTTCCCATGAGTCCCTGATCTTGATCGTACATGTTTGCGTGTATGATTAGTGTATGATTGAATCAGGGGCGTCACAAGTTGGTATCAGAGCTGACTGCTTGTAGTAATCCCCCTTCCAAACTCCTTGGTGGAGGTCGAGTCTAGACATTGCAAAACTTTTACTAACATGGTTGTGCGGCTTATGGCCCCACGTCCCCAGTGGGTGGTATTAGGCTATTTTATTCCTCGTCTATACTTTGGGACTCTGATCTCTTTCCTATTCAAGTTAAATGATTTTGCTAACTCTAACTTTAGGTTCTCGTAATTACTTCCTCCCGAAGAGCCTCTCACTCCAGATGATTGCTTGGTGCACCGGAGGATTCCAAAGATACTCTTTGATTTTCTCTCGAGGCTTTGTGCCATCGCTATTGCAATTCCCTTCCATCAATAAACCCCTATGAATAACCACGTGCACTTGCCATTGATACAATTATTCCCCGTTGATCTAGTTATTCCAAGATACCTTAAAATTCTCTCTATTGTTCCAAGAATACTTTGTGCCTACTACCTTGCAGTTCTTGCCACGTGAATACCCCCTACGGATAATTCCTCGCACTTACCGAGTATCCTCTCGTCCCCAGTTGATTAGGTATTTCACAAAAGCCTTCGAAATGCCATTCGATCTTCAAAAACCCTCAGCAGCCAACTGCTCTTGAAATTCTTGTTTGCTTGCATTATGGTTTATCACATAAGTCTAGTAATCTTATTTTCATCCTTTGTCGCTATCACTTCGGGTCCCTTGATTCAATATGTTTCGAATGCTTGCAATCCTCAATCAGATCCTAGAATTCATTCTTCTGGCTCAGGCATCATTTTAAACATGGGCTTGATATCGATCAATCAAATTGCCATCGATTGTACCCCTAGCCTACTCAACTTATCCATCCTTAATCAGAGCGTTTGCTTCTGATCCCTTTATTTGGAAATCATAATTCTTTTACATTTGAGATTTGAATTAGTTAGTTGTTCTATAACCTGATCTCCTTGCATTCTTTCTTCCTCTGGTTGAGTACCGATGCTCACATCAGATTCCTTGAGGACCACCGGATCCCTTTGTTGGATTTTATCCGACATCGTCCTTCATATGCAATCACTTTGGAAGTTCTTTCCCTGATACATAATTTCATTGGTAAATCCTATTCTCTGATTTAGCCAACCATGCTCTGCTTTCGAGCTTGTGTTATTTACTCCTGAAGTTTGAGGTATATGTTCCTAAGATGCCCCGATGGGTTGAACCTATGCCTTTTCTAATCTGTGTGAACCCGCAAACTTCTTCGGGTCATACTCTTCAGGTGCTTCGCCAGATAAAATTTCAACACTACAGCTTCTTCGTAAACGAGAAGTGAATGAAAGGTTATGCATTGCAGAAGTGGGAGTCGACCTTGAACATTTGTGTTCATGCCCACGGACACGATGTGGAACATATCATGAAAGCTTATTACAAGAATATTTAATCATTCGAATAATTCTTCCGGTGTAGTAAATTGGATCCCTTGCAGTTATGGTTTCGACCATGCTAACCTTATTCAATACATCTGAAAGGAAACCATGCTAACCTTATATTTAATCATCTGAAAGTAAATTGGATCCCTTGCAGAATGGATGATGACTTCATCATGATGACCTGAAACAAAGAAATGAAGACATCAATGTAATGGATCGACCTCTTCCAAAAGAGCAACCCAGACCAAGAAGAATCGTTAGAATTTCGTAACCTAGCTCCCCCCTTACACCACCCCTTAAATCTCGTGACGAGATTTCTTGTAGTGGAGGAGAATTGTGACGCTCGAATAATTAAGCTATGGTAATCACTTCCTAATGGTGCCATGTCATCGCAGTTAAATAGCTAAATCTCACTTTTATCTAAAAACGATTCAAATTCAAATTTAAAGTAAAGTCAAATTATTATTTCTTCAAACGGTAAAACAAAAATGTTCGGCGGGTTGAAAATATTCACTAACAAATTTTCGTGAAAGAATCCACATTTTTCAAAATTATATAATGCCCCTAAGCTATTTTTAATTGAACCAAAAAGCTTTTAATTGAACCATCCCAATTTAAATAAATACATAAACAATTCAAAAATGATTCAAACTTGGTGGGTTAACTCAAAATATTACCTAGTATTTACGAGTTAAGTTGTACATTTAACTGAAGTCTTTTGGTAGCCCAAATAAAAACAAAACAGTGAGATAAAATGGAAAACAGAAAGAAAGATAAAAAAGGTAAATGGAAAGCTTACCCGTTGGACTGGACGTGGAGTCAAGAGTGCAGGCCCAGCCCAACTCGCCTCCCTCCTTCAACCTACTGCTCACAGGGGCGTGCTGGACGCGCCCGCAGCGTCCATGGTCGTGGATGTCCACGTGTCGCCCATCCCGCGACTCCCAGCGATTGATAAGGACCACCCCGACACCCCCGGTGAACCCTAGCTCACTTCGCCCCTCTCCCTCGCGCCGCATTCATCCCCGCAACACTCGGACGAAGCCCCGTCGCCACAGTCCTCGTCGACCCCGTGGCCATCGTCTACCCCGCAGCCTACTGTCGTGTACAGATGCTCCGCCGACGTCTTCTTCGTCTTCCTCGCCCAGTGGAAAAATATGCCCTCCTATATCGCGGGATCCGGCCCGATCTTCAACCTTCTGCATCACCGGCCTCCACCTTCGATTCACCTCCACTAGAGCCTCCCCGAGCCTGCTGCCTGTCCCTACAATACCACTGTGAGGCCCTCCCACGATTCCCCTTGTTTCCCCTTCGATTCCGTTGCCGTAGACATCATGCTCCGCAGCCGCCCGAGCTCCAAGCTCACCCTCACCACTGCTGCTCGCAGTCACCCCACACGCGTTTGGACGCACCCCTACATCGCGTGGTCGCGCCCGGCCACGACCCACGCCACCCATGAGCGCATCCTCCCACGCCCGGGTCGCCCGCAGCTCGCTGCATGCCCGCTATGGCTTGCTACTCCTACCGTTAGCTGTCGCGGCTCCCCCTTACTGTCGTGCCCGTCGTCGACGTGCTGGCGCCTCCACTGCGCCCGCTCGTAGCCGACCCCATGGTCCACCACCTGTTGTTCCCGCGCTTGCCGCAGCTGCTGTCTGCTCCTTGCTGCCGCTGCTCTATGCTGCTACTGCTACTCTGCTTGTGCTGCTCGCCAGCTACAGCTGCTGCCTATATGGCCGCTGCTTTTTTTCTTGCTGCTCTTGTCATCGCCGCTGTTCTTGCACTACTGCTGCTCTTGCTTGCTGCACTGCTGCTACTTTTCTAGCGTTGCCTGCTGCCCCTAGCTACCGCTGCTGCTTGGCCATGGCCACTAGGTGCAATGTGCGCACATGTGTGTGAGGCACAGCTGTGCCTTGACATTTGTGTTCGGCCCAATTGGATTAGGGGTAGGATTAGTTTATCACTAATTTCAGTTTAGGTTTGTGGAGTAATCAGAGACTAATTTAGTCTAAGCTAAGTGGCCGCATGTGTTTAGTTAGACCAGTTAATAAAGTAATTGGCCTAATAGCCAATGACATGTGGACCCCATGCCCCTATGGACTTGTCACCCTTGACGGGGTCAACCCAAGCCCCTGGCCCCACTGTCATACACATCGGCTAGATAGCACTAGTTGACAAAAGAATATTCTGTTCTTTTTAATTTGAATTAATATAATTTCAGTAATTTTAGAATATTGCTAAAACTTTGTGAAATCATATAAAATAAACCGTAACTTGGATTAAAATAATTTATATATGAAAGTTGCTCAGAACGACGAGACGAATCTGAATACGTAGTCTGTTTGTCAGCCACATGTCCCTAGCATAGCGAACATGTAACAATCCACCTCCGGTTCATCTGCCCGAAAATGTCAAACACCGGGAATACGTTCCCGGATATTTCCCCCTTCGCCAGTAGCACCTATTACCGCGTTAGGACACCCCGAGCACCGTGTATTGCCTTGTTATGCTTTGTGATGTTGTGATTGCTCTATCATTTATTGTGTTCCCCCTCCGTTACTTCTTTCCGGTAGAGCCCGAGACGTTGCCGATACCCCCGTGATCGACTACATCGACGACGACCCCTCCTTCTTACAAGAGCAACTAGGCAAGCCCCCTCCTTGATCAACCTGATATCGCCTATTCCTTCTCTCTACTGCTTGCATTAGAGTAGTGTAGCATTCTATTACTTTCGGTTAATCCTATTTTGCTGCATAGGCTGACATTGTTGCTCTGTTACCCTTACCTGCAATCCTAAATGCTTAGTATAGGATGCTAGTATTCCATCAATGACCCTACATTCTTGTCCGTCTGCTATGTTATATTATCGGCCGTGGTCACTTCGGGAGGTGATCACGGGTATATACATACTACACTATTATACAAGATACATTGGTGACTAAAGTCTGGTCGGCTCGTAGAGTACCCGCAAGTGATTCTGATGTGGGGGATGAAAGAATAGGTGGTTCATGCCGGTAGTGGTGGGCATAGGTTCCCGATGGCCGCCGACTGTTACTTTGTGGCAGAGTGACAGGGCAGGTTGAGACCACCTAGCTGAGAGATGGGACTGGCCCCTGGTCGGCGTCCGCGGTTACTTTAAAATAACACGCGTAATGAGATCTTGGTATTTGACCTGAATCTGGCTACGAGCCTACTTGCACTAACCAACTATGTGGGAACAGTTATGGGCTCTCGACGTCGTGGTACCAGCCGAAGCTCTTTTGACGTCAGTGATGGAGCGGCGCGCGCCGGATTGGACCGTAAGCCTGCGCTTGTATTAAGGGGGCTAGGTCTGCTTCCGGCCGCCCTCACAACATGCAGGAGTGCAATGGGCGATGGGCCCAGACCCCTGCACGCTTAGGATTTAGACCGGCGTGCTGACCTCTCTATTGAGTCTAGGTGGGGCTGCGACGTGTTGATCTTTCGAGGCCGGGCATGACCCAGGAAAGTGTGTCCGACCAGAGCGATCAAGCGTGTTGGCTAATGTGGTGCACCCCTGTAGGGAAGTTTATCGAATATCCGTGTCCCTCGGTAAAAGGACGACCCGAAATTGTACCTCGACCTTATGACAACTAGAACCAGATACTTAATGAAAACACACCCTTTCAAGTGCCAGATACAACCCGGTGATCGAGCTATCACAGGGCAATGAGGAGAGGATCGCCGGGTAGGATTATGCTATACGATGATACTTGGTGAATTTACTAGCTACTCTCTTCTATATGCTTCAAGATGGAGGCTGCCAGAAGCATAGTCTTCGATAGGACTAGCTATCCCCCTCTTATTCTGGCATTCTGCAGTTCTGTCCACAAATACTACCCATTTCATTGATACCAATGCATATGTAGTGTAGATCCTTGCTTGCGAGTACTTTGGATGAGTACTCATGGTTGCTTTGCTACCCCTTTTTCCCCTTTCTATACCCAGTTTTTGCGACCAGATGTTGGAGCCCAGGAGCCAGACGCTACCGACGATGACTCCTACTACACCGGAGGTGCCTACTACTGCGTGCAGGTAGTCGACAATGAACAGGAGTAGTTTAGGAGGATCCCAGGCAGGAGGCCTATGCCTCTTTCGATATGTATCCCAATTTTGTGCTAGCGATCTTATGGCACCTTGTTTAACTTATGTCTGTAATCAGATATTGTTGCTTCTGCTGACTCGTCATGATCGAGCACTTGTATTCGAGCCCTCAAGGCCCCTGGCTTGTATTATGATGCTTGTATGACTTATTTGTTTTGAGAGTTGTGTTGTGATATCTTCCCGTGAGTCCCTGATCTTGACCATACACGTTTGCGTGTATGATTACTGTACGATTGAATCGGGGGCGTCACATGGAGGCTTAGACGCCGATGGTTGAGTCAACTTCGGAGCAAATTGGGCAGCCTTTTCTGTCACTATATTTTCTTGCGGAGCACTTTCCTCGGCAGAGGGAGCCGTGATTTTCTTCACCTTTTGTTTCGGCGTCTTCTCTCCTGGCTTAGTTGTGCCTACTGGGGCATCAACTACCAAATCTTGCAGATCTATTGCAGAGGGGTTGTATGATCAACAATTGTGACAGTGGCAAGAGGCGTTCTTCTCTTTAATGGGTTCTTCTTCGGAGGTGCTATTGGGATAGCACGAGATCCAAGATCAGGCGGTATGGTAGAAGTAGTGATGTTCACTTGTTCAGGGAGAGTTGCATCAATTTCTTCTCTTGTGAGTGGAGGATCATCGATATCGGAGGAATCACTTTCGGCATCACGCTCAACTGGTTTAGCTAGCCTTCTCTTCGGTGCGCCCTTTTCCTTCAAAGCAGCAGATCTGGATCATGTTTGTGCTTTGGACGCCCTTCTGATTTTCCTTCGTCCTTTTTCTTTTCGACGTCTAATTTTATAAGACAACAATTTTCTTCTTCTCTAGCTCTTTCCTTTTCAATCTTCTTGGCTCTGTTTCTGCATTCATTAGGCGCTTGGCCTTTCTTCGGTATAAGAGTCAGGTGTGTTGGGAGATGACTCATCAGTATCAGGAGGTTGCTGAAGCCTTTCCTGGGGATCACTTGCATGGATGAGTCCAATTTCACGAAGTCGCCCCAAGGAGGATGGAAGGCAAAGTTCTTGGTATATCACAGATGAACCATTTTGTAGTTGAACCATTTCCGTACCCAGTGACGTCGAATCTTCTGCAGACACCTTCTTCTCTCTGATGAATATTATCCTGGAATAGTGTTGTATTTGTCATGAGATATATACTGAGCTGAATTTATGAAAGTTGCCTGCTTCCTTTCTTTTTCTTCAGTGCATCTGCTTCTTGCTCGTTTTTATTTGGTTCAGACCTTTTTCTCTTTCTGCAAGATGGGCCTACCATTGGGCCCTTGGCATTTAGAGCTTTGGATTCATCAGCTGTACCCATGAATATCTCTTCTTCATCGGCCATACTGCATGGTCTAGCAGAATGCTCAACTGACTGCATATACCTGTGAATGAGAGTTGATACGAGGGGAAATGGGGACAGGGTTACAAATGCTCACAGCAAATATTTTTCCGAACAAACAGTATTTTGCAGAAGAAATAGATGCAGACTTTGAGAAATGTTTTGAATGAAGGAAACATATAGAACGAGCACTACAAAAAAAGACACTTCCGGACATTTAGGCCCGAACAAATTTTTTCTGTCATGGTTATGACACTTCTATGACGATAATTTTGACAAAAACACGTATCATCATAGATGTGGTGGGCTCCTATTTCCATGACAAAAAATTATAACAGAAAATGGGCTTTTCGTCTTGGGCGGTCCGGGGGCGCACCTCCATGACATTCTTTGGGCCGTCCATGACATAAAAAATCGTAGTAGAACTGAGGGCGAGTAATTTTTTGCGAAGTTCCCGGTTATGGTGGGTGGTCGGGCCGAGCGATGTAGTGTGGTTTGCGTGTTTCTCACTCGTACACGCGCGTGGGGCGAGTCGTGTTCGCTATAACTAAACATGAGCGAGGCATGAACCCGAGTGATCGCACTCCTACGTACCGAAGCCAATTGATCGTCGATCCCTTCGCTGCTAACTAAACCCGACCGACTCCGCTGCTAACTGAACACGACCGATCGTGCTACTGCTGCTTACTGAAGCCAATCGAATCCGCGTGTGAGACGTAGCTAGCCGGTTGGGTTGCCTCTGGATGAACAGTGCATGTTGCTGCTGCGCACGCGATATGTAGAACGCGTCGAGACGTGGTGAGTCGAGCCGGTTGGGTTGGTTGTCGATGAACAGTTCCCGGTGGGGGTTGAATGAACAGGACCCTAGCTGTGTGTAGGCGGTTGCCGTTGGATGAACAAGACCCATGGTAGTACGCGGTTGTGGCTGGATGAACATGACCCCATGGTTGTACGTGGTTGCGCTGGATGAACAGGACCCGAGGTGGCCGCCACACACGCCCAGCCAGTTGGGGTGGATGAACAGGACCCCGTGGAGTCTGGGTGAACAGTAACCCATGGATGAACAGTGGCTGGTGGAGGCTGGAGGAAGTCGACGGTGGATAAATTGTAGCCTGTGGAGTCCCGTTTTGCGGTACGCCAAACACCCCTCCGATGAATAGGACCCTGTTTTGACCGTAGGCGGCTTGAGAGAAGTCCGTTTCATCCGTTTTGTGGTACGCCAGACCCGTCCCGATGATAGGACCCCATTTCAATTGTAGGCGGTTGGAGAATAGTCTGTTTCTTCCATTTTGTGGTACGCCAGACCCCTCCCAATGAACAGGACCCCATTTCAACCGTAGGCGGTCGAAGAGAACTCCGTTTCCTCCGTTTTGTGGGACGCAAGACCCCGAGTCGATGAACATGACCCCGTTTTGGTTGTTCCGTTCATGTCGGTTGGCTCTCGATGAACAGGACGCATTCCGACCCAATCGCTTGCCTCCCGATGAACAGGACGCATTCTGACCCAGTCGCTTGCCTCCCGATGAACACGACGATGTTTCCTCCGTTCCGACCCAGCTGGTTGGCTGCCGATGAATAGGATGCCGTCTCTATACGCGTTCGAGACCCCACCTGTATGTACGTACGTAGCCATATTTACTCTCTTGCAGTGTGGTTGTACATACGCATACACAATTTGGACAGGACTGCCTCAACGTATACGTCACACGTGCCACTCCTTTCTCGTCCATGGTTCATCCTTGTAGAGAGACCGATCGAATAGTATGTACATACACGTTCGCGACCAGAGAGAAAACCATATGTACGGTTCGACCAGGTGGGTGCCAGCTGTCAGGGAGGATAAGGAGGCACTTCCTTACGTGCGAAGATATAGCTGATGGGTCCCAGCTGTCAGGGGGAGGAATCTTTTTTTCCCCATAATAAGGTCGCACTTCCTTTCATGCGAAGATGTAGGTCATGGGTCCCAGTTGTTAGGGGAGAAAACATTACTTTTTAGCGTAAAAAGGATGCATTTGCATGCATGCATCCATGCACGTGGTGTGTCCCCACTATCAGCCTCTCCACGTACAGTTATATTGTGATGACACTCGTTTGTTGACCACGTTGACCACGCTGTGCCGAGCGCACCAAGGCCGGTGGACGACGACGAGGCCCCAGACTGGAATGCCCCGGATATGGGGAAGACGCGGCAGTGCAGTCGCAAATGGAGAGGAGTGGGAAACTTGACTGGTTCGGGTGCGGGGTGGGCCTACACTTGGCAAAGAATACCAGGAGGTGAGGAGGAGTGGACGGACGGCTGGCCATCGGTGGGGTAGCGTTTCGCTGCGAGGCGCGCAAAACAGCACCACTGGATGCCGGAGGCTGGAGCAGGTGGTCCCGGCAGTGCTAGAGGAAGAAGACGAGAGATTGAAGAAGAATGTCGGCCGTTGGATGTAAATCCAACTCCTTGCTTAGGCTTCGACCTTTGTAATTTTTTTGCGAAAGTGCTTAGGCTTCAACCTACTGGCCCACATGTAGCCAGTCCATTTGTTTTTTGTCCATTTTGTGGGCTAGGTGAAACAATGATGTAGCATCTATGCAGCTCGTTTATACATTATGTTAGAATTTAAAGCCCATTTGCATTCTTCTCAAAATCCGCAGACTTGCTGGGCTGGATGAAAAATATCATGTTGGGTTGGACGGAGAAATGTTATAAAAACCTAAACACATGATTGCACCTCTATTACTGCATTGGTTAGTAAAATCTTTGCAAGCTTATGTATGCAATCACCAGGAGTTAACTTGCCAAGTTATATATAAATTATTATTATTATTATTTTGTAAGAACTTTTGATTTATGAAATAAAATATCATTTTAATTTGATGAGTTAATAGGACATGGGGTATTTTTAGGCTAGACGTGGGACAGTTGAGTTAGTTCTAGGGAAAAGTAATAGGAGAAAACTCGGAATACATCGAAAAAGAAAGTGGGAGAAAATCCAGATATTGGATTAATAAAAACAAAAAATAAAGGAAGCGGGAAGGTATATACAATGGTTGTTCGAACGACAGGTCTAACGGAACCTTATGTTGTTTCTATTATATATATGTAACAAAATAAGATATAAATAAATATATATATATACTATTATAGAAGGGAAAACATAGGTTCAGTTTTGCATTCTTATAGAAAAATAGAACTGAGTTGTGCGTCGTCTTGAAAAAACAAACATAACTTGGGCTGCTGATGTTATAGACAAGCTAGGCTGGGAGGCCCAGAGGCCGCTTGATACCTGCTAGACCCCAAAAAAAGTTGAAACCATCTGGATCAACTGTATCTGCATGTCGTGGGCTGCGCATGTTAAACAACAAAACCTAGGGCATGGACCTGGTGGGCCCGGGACTTTCAGCCTCTCAACGACCAGTCGTCTCCCGGTTCCTCTCATTTTGTTGACCATGTTGGTAACGACAGACGGCAACACCACAGTGAGAGCACCAAGGTGGAGGTCGATGTTGAGACCTCGGACCGGAACGAACTGGAGCAAGGGAAGATGCGGGCGGAGGGGAGTACGAGGGTTGGCTTGTTCGGGTGTAGGGTGGGCCGATGGAGCTGTCGCCATCGGGGAATGTGTGGGAGTAGAGGGATGGCCTGGCCAGCGCCATAGGTTAGGATGGATCACCGAGGTGTGTGTGGCAGCGCCGCCAGCTGCTGTAGGAAGAGGACAAAAGATTGAAGAAAATAAAGAAATACAAATGGATAGGTGGTTGGTCCCAGATATCTATGTACAAGATCTGCTGGGTCCACCTGAGAAGGAGAATATGTTGGGAGGAAGGAGATTTGAAAGCACGGTAGCCTAGTGAACTAGTTACATACATAAGCAAATAGCCAGTCAGAAAAAGCAAACAGGTTAATGGGTTCTTAGACGAAATATTTTGGACAAAATAGATAATTACGACACATAGGCTAATGCATGAAACACTCAGATGATAAATGTGCTTAAACAGATAAAATACATCATCTAGACCTTCCTGGCACGCTTCATCATGCCGCTGCCGCTGTCCGTGTACTCGTCGTTTACGGGAAGCAGACACGCCCTCATGTCCAAGATCCTCCTATACATGTCGTAGCATGCGTATGCGTCATTGGCCGCGTAGGTTATGTAGGCTAGATTGAGAGGTATCTCCCACGTGTTCAGGTCCTTGGTATCAACGTCTTCTTTCATGTTGCCGTAGCAGGGGTCGATGATGGTCGCGGCGAGGTCAACCACGGGGTCCTTCTCCTACCCGTTGCCAATGATCTTGCATTGCTTCTGGATGTTGACAAGCTTGTTCCATCAGATGGCCGAATCATAAAGCACAGCCGCGTTCTTCCTGCTCTCCACTGTAGTGAAGGTGCATTCGGCGGTGCCGATGAAACGGGCGAATGCTCTAGAACATCTAATGGCCCTACAGAAGTGGTAGACGAGAACCTCGTCCCGCATGCATTCCTCGGAGACGGTGATCCGCTGGTCCCTGTTAGGAGATGAATGGATGGGCACAAGGTCTAGTCCCACGACCTTGTGCTTTCTCCTCCTGTATGTATTGCTTGAACCTGGCGAGGCAGAGCTTCCCCGAGTCCGGATCATTGACGCACATCACATTCAACTTGGTGCTGCCATGGGTCTAAACGACGAACTCAAAGGTGAACTCCTTGCTGAAGTCCATATCCAGTAGGCTCACCCCTCGGATCGCCATTGGAGTCTCTTCTCATGTAGAGTTTATGTGGCGGTTCTCGTTTGTGGGGATTGGGGGCAGGGGGTATGAAGATGATCGGTGTGTACTGGGTTACTAGGGGCGGCACCGCGGTAGCAGTAGTTTGTTTTTTCAATCTTGGGGAACAGCAATCGACGGTGAACGAGTGGGTAGGCGGCGGCGGCAGTTCGTTTCTCAGCTCTTGGGGAACTGCATCCAGCAGTAAACTGACTGTCTACAGGCGACGACACTTACTACACATCCCTCCCCGCTGCACGCCTGGCAAAATATGCCTCCTCGAGTTCACGAGTGGGTCTGTATTGGTACTGTAATAGCATGTGTTAGTGGTCACTTTATATAAATATTATTATCTTTAATTAAAATTTATTCTTAAAACAACCAAAGCATTCGCTCGTTCTATCAGTGCCACAAGATCCACATGCATATCAATTAGAATTATTACTCTCAGGATGCAAATGATCATCTCATTTTTCGCAATTTCACATAGACAATACTACCAAGTTTGAGCAGCTAGTTATGGTTGTTGTCCTCTGCATCATCATGTCGTGTTTCCCAGCTTGCAAGATTCAGAACCAACCAATCATATTCAATTAATAAGTAAAACAAAGATGCACACACATCACAATGATTCCCAGCTTGCAAGATTCAGAACCAACCCATTAGATTAATAATAAGTACAACAAAGATGCCTACACATCTCAATGATTCACGTATCAGAGCCAATCATAACCGTACAACTCAAACGTTGTGAGAATGTGAAAAAATAAATAAAGATTGATCGATGCTTCATGTAAGCAATTTGATCCAAGGATTTGCATAAAAACTGAAACCAGCCCTTTTTAAGCCCAGGCAGGTCAAACAATGGCAGCTGAAATATTCTTACAACACTACTTAAAGTAGTAATTTGCTTTATTATACTAATGGATCTCACAATGGTTTTTTTGGGGATATTACTACTGGGTGTAAACCGGCCAGGACAGGCCGGGTTAACTTCGTCAGTAGTTGAGTATGTTAAAGTCCATGTAGGCAGATGAGGGCTCAAGGCCCATAGTCGGTTCAAGGCCTGTAGCCATAAACCCGGCGTCGGTATGTAACTTGTATTGTAAGTTAGGAATAGTGGAGACCGAGCGGATACATCTATGAACCGGCGTCGGACTACGTAAACCGGCGGCGCCACCCATGTATATAAGGGGCGACCGCCGGCGGTTGAGGACAACGAGACAACAACTCGAGACTTAGCGAAGCTTGTTTGCTCCTAGTCGTGAAACCCCATCAATTCCATCACAACTAGGCGTAGGCTTTTACCTTCGTCGAAGGGCGAACTAGTATAAAACTCTCTTGCGTCCTTGTGTCCGCTTTAACCCCTTCAAGCTAACCCGTAGCGATGGCTCCACGACTAAGTCCTTTCATGAGGACATCTGCCGTGACAAAACCATGACAGTTGGCGCCCACCGTGGGGCTATCGCACGATGGTTTCAAGTTCTTGGAGGGCAACTTCGAAGGACTCAAGGGCTACGCTGTGGTCCGGATGACCAAGAGTCGTCGCGGCAAACTCTGCATCAACGATGCAGGTGGGAACCCGAGCCCGGCTCGATTTAATCTGGTGCAGGGTCCCCTTTGGTGGCATACACGTCTTCATCGGCAAGATCAGTGAACCGGGCCCTGAGCCGGACATCTGCACCGACCTCGTCGAAACGGCTCAGCATGCGCGATCTGCCCAGGTTAAACCATCCGTGAAGCGTGCCTTCGTGGGAGTCATCCATGGAGGAGAATATGAGGATGGATTGGAATCTGGTAGCGAGACCGTCATTTATTCCGGTGACGAGTCCTCAACCGGAGAAACCAAATCGTTGTATCAGCTATAAGACGGCCAGATTGGGGGCTGTTCCGATGGCGACAGTATTTCGGACCCCTCTGATCTGCCCAACCGGGTTGGAATATTCATGGCCGATACATAGGCGGCGATCCACTCTTCGACCGCAGCAGCGATGATCTCCGGGTCAGCAGCGGCGACGGCTGCCGGGGCAGGAGGCCCCGTGCACCCGTCGGCTCAAGTTTTATCTGATCTGTTTGATGTGTTGGCTGCGCTTATGGCAGAGGCTAACCCGGCGGATCAGGACGCCCTAGCGGAAGTTGCAAAAGTGAGAACAGATCACTCGGGCCAAGGCCGACCTAGCGGCCGAAAACGGCAGGATGGTCGCATGAGCGGGCGCTTTGGATCGCAGCCCATAGGCTTATGCTGGATCGAGACGCGTCGCATGAAGTCTGAAGAGGAAGCACCGGTCTCGCCTGTCTCCGGTTTTCGAAGCCAGAAATCTCTTTAACACCCCAGGAGCAGGAACTAGTAACCCGCCGGTGATAAACCGGGCGGAGGCACCTGGGCCGGGCGCGCCGGTTCAGCCTCGCCTGATGGAGCCGCCTCGACAGAACAATGTTGTGCCTCAGCCTGTCCCGACACCTCCGAGTCATTATTCCAATCCAATGGACAATCTTGTCACTGCCGCTTCACGACTGGAGGCCATCCCGATTGAAGTTGATTCTCCGCAGGCGGTGGAGACGCGTCGGGTTAAGGAGCTTCTTCGGACAGCCTTGATTCAACAGGAAGCGTATTCATACAGCCGTGACCGAATTCATTCCACCCCCCATCCAAGCCGGAGCTACAACAGGCGTATGGATGAACCAGCCGTATCAAGTAATGCACGGAACCGTGAAGGGCCCCGTGGCAATAACCCGACAGGTGGTATTGGTGATGCTCAGGAAGTGGTGGACCGGGCCTGGGCGCGCAGGGAGGCCGAGTTAGCGGCGTAGTATGAGGCTCGTCATCTTACGCCGGTTCATCCAACCACCTCGGTCGAGCCAGGGGTTACTTCTAGTTCTTTGGGGGTGCCTTGTCTTGTCCCCGCTTTACGCAATGTGCGCCTGCCCAAGGATTTCAAGGGCCCGCGCAAGGTGCCAAATTACACTGCCGATTTGTCTCCAGAAACATGGGTGGAGAGCTATGAGATGGCCATGGAAATGCTTGATGTGGATGACGCGGTGTGTGCGAAGTATTTCACCATGATGCTTGAAGGGACGGCCCCTACTTGGTTAAAAAGCTTACCAGCCAATTATATCAGTTCATGGGCCCAGTTGCGAGCCCGGTTTATCCAGAATTTCGAGGATACATGTAAGCAGCCCATGTCGATAGTGGACTTAGCGGCCTGTGTCCAGGAGGAAGGCGAGTCAACAACCCGTTGGGTGCGGCGGGTCTCGGAAATTTTGCATTCATCAGACCGTATCAACGCTGATACCGCGGTTATAACCTTGGAAGGCAACTGCCGGTTTAAGCCTCTGAAGTTGAAATTGGGACGGATGAGGCGCCATTGTAATGATATGGGGACCCTCATGGCTGCTTTAGTGAAGTATGCTGATTCTCATAGTACCAAGGATCCCGAGTCTGATGATGACAAGACAGGGAAGGGAAAGAAGAGCAGCAACTCCAAGGGGCAGCAACACAACACGACAGGTCATGGAAAGCGGAGGCAAGCGTAAAGCGATAGCAGCATGGACTTTGTGGCTAATACCAGGTAGCGGGGCGAGGGTCCGGCGACAAAGGGTAAACCATCGAATCACGGTGGAGCTCAAGTCCTAACCGGACCGCTGACCTATCTATTAAAGCAGCCTGTCCAAAGCACGGAACGAAGGAGATGCCAGCCAACCACCTTTGGAAGGATTGTTACATTATGCAGGAGTTCAAGAATTCTAATGCTTTCCGATATGATCACGGGTCAGGTGGTGGCTCAGGATCTGGTTTCCATGGGCCGGGTCACGGTGGAGGAAATTCCGGTTCAGGCTTCAATGGTAATTAGGGTGGACATAACAATCAAAGTAATCAGAGTAGCTAGGGTGGTTACAACCAGCAGCAGCAGCAGTCGGGTTATTAGAGCAATCCGAAGCAGTTGAATAGCGGGTAATATCATGTCTTCGCCACTAGCTTGGATAAACCAGACCGGAAGCTTCACAAGCGAGCGGTGAATTCTGTTGAACCGGCCGTTCCTCGTTATTTACGCTGGTCTGAACAGCCAACCGTATGGAGCAGAGAGGATCACCCTCCCCGGGTTGACAATCCGGGTCAGCTAGTGTTGGTGGTGGCACCTCAGGTGGGAGGTTATAAATTCACCAAGGTGCTAATGGATGGAGGGAGCAACATTAACATCCTATACTATGAGACCTTCCGCCGTATGGGGCTAACAGATAAAAATCTTAAACCGTCCAATACGGTATTCCATGGTGTGGTAGCTGGTAAGTCAGCATATCCTATTGGCAAGATAGCTCTGGAAGTGGCCTTTGGGGACGATCATGATTCCAGGTTAGAGATATTGACTTTTGAGGTGGTCAAGATCCGGAGCCCATATCACGCCCTATTTGGGCGGCCATCTTATGCCAAATTTATGGCACAACCCTGTTATGTTTATTTGCAGCTCAAGATGCCAGGTCACAAGGGAACAATAACTGTTCATGGAAGTCGCAAGGTTGCTTTGGAGTGTGAAGAAGGTGATGCGGCCTATGCAGAGTCGGTTTGTGCCACGGAGGAGTTGAAATACTACAAGGATAATGTTGATCCGGCGGACATGACTCCATTGAAGAAGCCAACTACAGAGCATGATCCGGCCCTAAAGTTCAAATCGGCAGTTGAGACTAAGCTTGTTGACTTCGTACCCGGCGATTCGTCCACGCAGTTCAGTATCAGCACCAACTTGGATCCGAAATAGGAAAGCGCGCTCATCGAGTTCATCCATGAGAATTGGGACATTTTTGCATGGAAGCCTTTTGACATGCCAGGTGTACCGAGGGAACTCGCTGAGCACACTCTTAATGTCGATCCTAAGTACAAACCGGTGAAACAGTTTCTCCGCCAGTTTAACGAAGAAAGGCGCAAAGCTATTGGAGAGGAGGTGGCCAGGCTCTTAGCGGCTGGCTTTATTGTTGAAGTTTTCCATCCTAAATGGCTGGCTAATCCGGTCTTGGTCCTTAAGAAAAAGCGGCACTGGCGCATGTGTGTGGATTACAGACCTTAATAAAACTTGTCCAGATCCTTTGCCCTCCCTCGCATCGATCAGATTATTGATGCTACTGCGGGTTGTGAACGTTTGAGTTTTCTGGATGCATATTCTGGTTATCATCAGATCAAGATGGCAGTTAAGGACCAGGAGAAGACAGCGTTCATAACTCCCTTTGGAGCCTTCTGCTATGTATCTATGCCTTTTGGGCTGAAGAGTGCCCAGGCAACTTATCAATGGTGTGTACAGAATTACCTTCATAAGCAAATCGGCCGTAATGTACATGCCTATGTGGATGATATTGTGGTTAAGTCAAGGGATAAGGAGACTACGGTTGTGATTTGAAGAAACCTTTGATAACCTGCGGACATACAAGATGATGCTCAACCCGCCAAGTGTGTTTTTGGTGTACGGCATGCAAGTTATTGGGTTTTACGGTATCCAACGGGGAATTGAGGCTAATCCGGAGAAGATCACATCTATCACCTCCACAGCTAAACCGAAGTGTATCAATGGCGTTGGCGCTTGGCAGGCGGATTGCCACGTTGAGCGGTTTATCGGCCGCCTTGGTGAGAAGCGATCCTTTATATCGAATCTTTGAAGAAAGCGGATCAATTAAATGCGAGTTCAGCTGCTCATAAAGCGTTTGAGGATTTAAAGCGGCAGTTAGCCAATCCGCCTATTCTTGCTGCTCCGATTGACAAGGAACCATTGCTGCTGTATGCGGCAGCTAATGCTCATGCAGTCAGTGTAGCTATTGTGGTGGAGTGCAAAGAGGCAGGCAAGGAATATCCGGTTCAGCGTCCGGTTTACTATATCGGCGAGGTGCTTATTGAGTCCAAGCAAAGGTACCGCATTGGCGAGAAGCTGGTGTATGGAGTTTTCATGGCAAGGAAGCTTAAGCAATACTTCCGGGACATCCCATCACGGTGGTCAGCTCTGCTCCTTTGGGAGATATAATTTAGAAAAGGAGGCAAGCGGCGGATTGCCAAGTGGGCTATAGAACTTGGGCGCCACGGACTAAAATACGTGCCTCGAGCAGGGTCAAATCTCAAGCACTTGTAAATTTCATCAATGATTGGGCGGAACTACAAACACACGAAGAAAAGCGGATCACACTTATTGGACTATTCATTTTGATGGGTCCGAGCAATTGGAGGCTCGGGGGCTGGAGTCGTGTTAACTTCCCACGGGTGATAAGTTACATTACGTTCTCCGCTTAATGTTCCCTTGTACTAACAACGCAGCTGAGTACGAAGCTTTACTCCATGGTCTCCGGATGGCTAAGGAGATGAATCTCAGCCGAGTTAAGTGCTTCAGTGACTCGTTCCTAGTGGCTCAACAAGTGTCTGGCACTTGGGATTCCATGGATCCGCTCATGGCAGCATATCATCGTGAGGTGGATATTGTTGCAGGTCACTTTAAAGGATATCAGGTGGATCACGTGGATAGACGGAAGAACGAAGCGGCGGACGCTTTAAGCTGGTTGAGCTCTCAATGTAAACCGGTCCCTCCTAATGTCTTCTTGGATGTTCTGCATAATCCGTCTGTCAAGCTCCCTGGTGAAGAGGATTTGGCTATTCCTGATCTGGAAGCTCAATTGGTGGCGGCTCTTCATGTCATTCCGGATTGGACGGTTCCTTATCTTGCGTACATGAACCGGGGCGAGTTACCAGAGGATGAGACTCTGGCCAGGCAGATAATCCGGCGATCCAAGCCCATGACTATTGTCAATGTCGAGTTACATCATTGCAGTGTGTCAGGGGCGTTTCAACATTCTGTGTCTCCTGAGGAAGGCTGTGAAATCTTGCATGAAATCCACGAAGGGGATTGTGGTCACCACGCCGGCTAAAAGTCTTTAGTGGCTAAAGCGTTTCGTCACGGCTTCTATTGGTTGACTGCTCATGCCGATCACGGAGGACCTGGTTAGGCGATGTGATGGCTGTCGAAAGTTCTCAAGGCAGCGCTCATGTGCGGCTCAAGAATTGAGGATGATTCAATTACTTAGCCGTTTGCGACTTGAAATTTGGATATGGTTGGGCCTTTCAAAAGGTCCAAGGAAAAGAAGACCCACCTTCTGGTGGCGGTTGACAAGTTTAGAAAGTGGGTAGAAGCGGAGCCCGTTAGTAAGTGTGATGCAGCCACGGCGGTTCAATTCATCAAAAAGGTGATTTTCCAGTTTGGCTTTCCACACAGCATCATTACTGATAATGGTGCCAACCTGTCCAAAGGTGCTATGAAGGAGTTACGTGAGCGTGAGCACATCCGGCTTGCGTTTCATCGATGGCTCACCCGCGGTCAAAACCCAGCGAGAGGGCTAACCAAGAGATCTTCGAGGCATCAAACCCGGCTTGTGGTTCCTTTGCAGCGGGCGCCGGGTTGTTGGGTTGAGGAGTTACCATCTGTATTATGGAGCATCAATACTACACCCAACAGATCGACATGACACACACCGTTCTTCATGGTCTAAGGAGCGGAGGCGGTTCTCCCTAGTGACATCCGTCATGATTCACCTTGTGTAGCTGCTTATGTTGAAGCAGACAACAAAGTAGCACGGCAAGATGCTTTGGACCTGTTGGACGAGGAGCGTGACATCGCAGCTGCCCGTTCGGTGATTTACCAGCAAGATCTTCGTCGCTATCACAGTCGCCGAGTTAGAACCAGAACCTTTCAAGAAGAAGATTTGGTGCTTCGGCTCATCCAAGACCAGACTGATATGCACAATCTATCCCCACCTTGGGAGGGACCTTTCATGGTCAGCAAGAATCTGCACAACGGGTCATACTATCTGATCGATATTCGAGAGCATAAAGACTCACGTACATCAGAAAAGGAGACCAACAGGCCGTGGAACATAGCTCATCTTCGGCCTTACTATACTTGAGCCATAGGCTCTACTTATGTACATATTATGACAATGTATATGTTATGATCAATCTAATAAACCGAAGCCTTAGCTAAAGCGGGGTCTCTGTTATTTTTACATCATGTGTGGTTACACAGAGTTTTTGTCTTAAAGCGGCCTCCAGTTTACCCCTTGAGTTAGCTTTCTCAAAAAAGCTTTATATCATATCACTTGGGGGCTTGGTCGTGTCCGAACCAATGCAACACCTTTTATAAGGCGAAAGCCACAGAATCACAGGGACTTGGTCACATCTGAACCAATCACGCCTCTTGATCGGCCTAAGGCCACAGAGAATCACTTAGGGGCTTTGGTGAACCAACTCATCGCTACACCTCTTGATCGGCGTAATGCCACTGCATCATTTGGGGACCTGGCTGACTTGAACCATAGCTATGCCTATTGGGGGCTTGGTCGTGTCCGACCATGGTAATGCCACTTGATCGGCTCAACAGCCTCTTTTTGCAAATGATTTTATCTTTCTTTGCTTGCACTTTGTCTCTCTTGCGATGCATATTTCATTTGTTGTGTTTTTAAACCGACAATTATTAAACCGGTTCGACTGTCAGTTGACGGAACACGGTCCACTCTTAATCCGGAGACTCTTTGCCCGGTTTTTTTACATCCTATTTTGGAGTAACACCGGTGTTCATCGTAACCGGAGCAGTTTACTGTAAACCGACCTTATATCACAGGAGTTGTTTTCTCCTCCAGTGAGTGGGTTTCTTAGAACTCTGTTTCAAGATTGGCACAGCCAACTTCATGCCCTACGATGGCAGGTATCATATATTTCCATATTTGATCATATGTTTAAATCTAAGATATTATCTTTGATTTCATAAACATAGATATTATGACCCACCTGGTGATACAACCGCGGCGGCGTTTTAAGCTTTTTGGGGGCTAATTTCATCATACAAGTATTCAACTTGGCACTTGGGGGCTAATGCCTATTTGCTCTGACTTTTAGTGACACGGGAATTCTTACTATATAAAGGCCCGGTTTAACTGCATTAAGTTGAACCGGGTGCATTAAAGTTCACATCGGAAAGTCCCGGTTTAAGTTGATATCTTAAAACCGTCACTTGGGGAGCTATTGGGTTAATGATTAAAATATACAAGCGAGAGAGTCATATGGAAATTACCTCATATTTGTCTTTCATCATATTCACGGACCGGCTTCATAATCACGGCTGGTATATAGCCGATTCAGATGGCGGAATAAAGATCTTGGGTGTTGAGCAGCATAAGTTGCCAAATCGGCATTCCATTTGCCTTTTCCAAATGCAGCAGGTTCATCTTTCACGGTGTGCTTAGATAAAGCAACAGTTGCTTGGCTCCGGAGCGATAGCGCCCGATAACTTTAACATCATCATCTTTGGCCGCCGGTCCGCTGCTGGGTGCCATTTATCATTATGCTTTGATGGGCTCGTTGTTTTGTCAGTCTGGACAAGACTTGTGGGCTGATTAAAAGGGCCTGTGGCATCAACATGTGCCTCTTCAGCAATAGCATCATGATCTTGCAATGGTGGGTCATTCAGCACATCGTCGCGGATGTGTTCTTCGGGATCTGGTACTTTGTCCGGTTCAGCGGCGTCATTTTCTTCTGCCGCTTTGTCCAGACGAGATTTCTTGCTTGGCCTAGGCTTGGCCCTGAAAGGAAGAACACGGATCAGTCCAGTGAATATTGAAAGTGATATATCAAACAACATTATAAGGAATATGGCTCACCCAAGCACCGTTTTGAGTGGGGGAAGCTGGGTGGCTGATGACTCGCCGGAAGAATAATGCGAAGTGCCCTGATAATCGGAGTCAGATGGATTAAGAGGTTGGCGAAAACGACCTACTTTCGGATAAGCATTGACGAAAGAGTTAGAGACCTCTGAGCAGCGTTTCGAACGGACTGTTGATAAACGGCGGAGGTAACTACCTGGCCGCTATGCCGGGTTGTGCGGCGAGCTTCGTGTTGTTGTGTCTTCATAAGAAAGTTGGGGCCCAACTAAGCAAGAGGATGAGAAAATTTAACTCTCCTGTTTGCCCGATGGATTTTTAGTGAAGGCAAAGGGTTTGAATCGGAAGAAAGAGCGATTACCTCTACAACATCAGCGTGACTGACTTCAGCGTCGTCCTGGCAATAATCATTATCAATAAGGCGTGTGAAAAATAAACCAAGTGAGTCAAGCTCTACCTCAAGGTCCGGGTTACCCACATCATCGTCAGCCGGTGGATCGGAGGATGCAGTGGTTCTCTTACTATTAGCTGGTTTCTTCACAACTCTGGTTTTGGGCCGGGTTGTTTTCTCCAGTTTCTCTTGTGGAGGCTTCTTACTCCAAAATGGATCATCACCCTATTTGAAAGATGTTAATGTCAACAAAGGGTGCTTAAACATAGTTAGATTCCATGAAAGCATAAGATATGACTCTTACGGCTAGCGGTTTATTAATGGCACAAAAGGGAGGCAGGCTGGTTTGAGCGCAAGCAGCTTCCGGTTCATTTAACATCTTCTTCACACCCTCAGTAACATCGTCATCTGTTAGCTGGATCTCAATATGCCGTAGAGGGTCTTTTACAACTCATGTGTATTCGCACATCAAACCAGAGCGCAGGCTTAAGGGCAATATACTCCGAGATATCCAGCAGCGAGCAAGGTCAACCCCTGTCAACCCGTTAGCCATGAAGGCCCTGAGTTTGGATAGTTGAGGAGCATATTTGCTTCTTTCCTTAGCGATCGATCTCTAGGGAAGGATGTGTGTTGTAGCTTCGCTCGGACGGTAACCCGGCAAGGGATTTTCTCCATCAGGAGAGGTATCTTTACAGTAAAACCATGTGTGATTCCACTCTTTGGGATGGCTGTGCAGTTTGGCGTGAGGATAAGTGACCTCTTTCCTCTTTTGAATCGCCATACCACCTTACTCTGTATTGGTACCGTCAGTAAACTCGGTGCGGCGGTTCAGATGGAAGCAATCTCTGAATAATTCAACTGTGGGCTCCTCTTGAAAGAACACCTCTCAGAGCACTTGAAAGTGGCAGATGTTGGTTACGAAGTTGGGACCAATATCTTGTGGACGCAGTTGGAAGTTGGCCAAGACATCCCGATAAAACTTTGAACCGGGCGGATTGAAGCCCCGGGCTAGATGGTCAGCAAAGACAACAACCTCTCCATCTTTGGGTTCTGGAGGACATTCCGGGCCAGGGACCCTCCAGTGAACGGCGTCTTGTTTGCTTAAAGCGCTGGTTTTGACTAAGTTGTTTAGTTGAATCTCGGTCACTCGAGAAGGGGCCCAGTTGCACTCGTACACTTGTTTGGCCATGGTGCAATCTACAAAACAGTAATACCGGTTCAAGAATATGTTGGAAGAATATACTTTAATGAGATCATTGCTAAACCGGGAGCAGTTACTTACAAATCGGAGTTCTGCAAAATGGCAATACTGAGCTAAGGAATTCTGGCGGTTCAACAAGGGGACTAATGGTATATACCGAGTTATCAATTTTTCTACAAAGTTAAACCGCCTGGTCTAAAATATTGAAGATTCAAGATTGCATATGAGTAGGTGTGCGGAAACAGGTTTCACAAAATTACATCACAGTTTGGGATCTGGAACATGTTCAGAATAGAGATAAAAATTCAAGGTCCAAAAGGGAGCAATACCGAATCAATGAGCAAGGATACAAGGAGATCTATGCCTTTGAGATGCGCAAGTGACGACGGATGATAAGAACTACCGCTACGCAGAACAAAGATTTATAGACTTGTCTAAGATTTATCATATGAACAAGAAGCAAGGGATGAACGCTGAAGAACATGGAAACCCTCGAATAGATCTATGATGAAAAGATAGAAGACTTACCAGAGCTACGGAACAAATGGAAGATCGCCGCGATGCTCTGGTATATTCAGTGTGATGCAGCGGCCAAGGTTGGTGCAGAAGTCGATGGCGGCGGCGGAGCTCTGAAGCTGGGCGACGCGAGGAAGACGAAGCAGAAGGGCATGAAGGGGAAAAAGAAATGACCCTTCGGTCTTATTTATAAAGCAAGGGACATGAGTCAGACGCGAAAATCAAGGGGTCGCGAGTTTGGAAACGGAGTTGTCGCCTCGATTGTCGCAGATCCATTAAACAAAAAAGGTATCGTGGATAGATTTTTATGACAGGTGACGTCACACCGGTTTACAACAACCAGAGAAGATGACATCATGGCGGTTCACCAAACTACACAAAGATGCTGAAGATGAAGTTTTTTGCTAAGGATTGACATGAACCTGTTCAAATCAATCTGGGGCCTAATGTTGGGGATATTACTACTGGGTGTAAACCGGCCAGGACAGGCCGGGTTAACTTCGTCAGTAGTTGAGTATGTTAAAGTCCATGTAGGCAGATGAGGGCTCAAGGCCCATTGTCCGTTCAAGGCCTGTAGCCGTAAACTGGCGTCGGTATGTAACTTGTATTGTATGTTAGGAATAGTGGAGACCGAGCCGGATACATCTATGAACCGGCGTCAGGACTCTGTAAACCGACGGGCGCCACCCATGTATATAAGGGGACGACCCGGCGGCAGTTGAGGGACAACAGACAACAACTCGAGACTTAGGCGAAGCTTGTTTGCTCCCTAGTCATCGAAACCCCATCAATTCCATCACAACTAGACGTAGGCTTTTACCTTCATCGAAGGGGCTGAACTAGTTGTCAGGACCCTGATTCCAAGTCACATCGACCTAGCCGGTAACACCTCATATCACTTTGCGGCCTCACGCACGGTATTCCCACGGGTGTCGCCTTACCATGGCCCGGGACCATTTGCGCCTTTTGGCTCACGTATATGATGGTGTCACTAGCATCCACATGACAGAGAACCCGGGCCGACATGGCTAGTCGTGAACACAAAGCGGCGCTAACCTATGTGACAGGCATACATGAATCACATCGAGCATGTCGATCATCAACGTATATATTCGGGCTGTAGCACTGGGCTAACAGGACTCCGGTATCCCGGGCTGTAGCAGGCTAGGCAGGACTCGAATACCACCGCGTGACATTTCCCGAAGGAACGGACATAGGAACGAAGTGAAACACATGCCGCCAGATCAAGTGTCCAAGCAGTAGTCTTTGGGCTAGCGAGGACTCCGGTGAACCAGGCAGTAGCGGACTACTATCGCTCGAAGCACGAGACTACATTTCCCCATATGAGAGGCTGCCAAGGATAAACAACTAGTTTGTCGGATCCCACTCATACCAAGCATTTCAATCATACACGCAATATGCCCGATATGAGTAAATACAACAAGGCATCACAACAAAACTCTACAACTCAAGTACTTTATTTAAGAGGCTCCGAGGAGCCATACATAACATATCCATACAGGTAGGGGTCACATGACCCAACACTCAAGTCATACAAGCATACAAGCACATGCGGAAGCAAACTAGTCTGAGTACAGACTCTAGAAAGAAAGAAAGCTTGTTGAAGCCTTTCTATCTACAATGGCCCTTCACAAGCCTTGGATCACCACCTGGGTGGTTAGTTCATTTGTCGATGTCAAGATCTACATAGAACCCATCGGAGGGGGCAGTGTTGTCCTCTGAAAAACATTAATTAAGCAAACATGAGTACGGAGGTACTCAACAAGTCTTACCACAGAATCCTATCATACATGCACATTCTCAAGAAGGTGGTGGAGTTATTGCAGCAAGCCAGCTTTGACTCTTGGCTAAGCTATCCTACGTGACACCACTTGTAAAGCATTGGTCGCACACGAGTCCACTAATCACCATCACAATACTCCACCGTGGATCCTCTCGTCACCCACGAGAGGGCCATCCACGATACTCACACTATCTTGAGGCTTTTAGTAGTATCCATTTACTTGTCTATGAACTGATATAGGCAACCCGAAGTCCTTCTCCGTGGACACGGCTATTCGAATAGATCATATTAAAACCTGCGGGGTGTACTTCTTCACACACGCTCTCACCACTTACCGCGTTTACGACATGTACTCGACAACCTTCAAGCGGAAGCCCAACGTGGGTGTCGGCCACGACCTACCTAAACACTCAAGTCCCGAGTCCGGGTTTATCGCCTATTCGGGTTCCATCCGCAGGAGTCCAGCCGAGGTTTCCCATACATCCCGAGCGATGTGTGCAGGGTTCCCGAGATACCAAACGGGCACTTTCGATACACGGGCCACATGCCTACCGCAACACAACCCACCCCTAAGGTCAGCGCGTTGCGGCCCCAAAGATGCTACAAACACGAAACTACTTGCAACTCCGGACTAAGAACAAGGGTGGTTAAGAAGCGAGAGGTCCATTGGTTTCGGGCCCAATGCGTGGTAGTAACTATTTCATGGATCACAAACACAGATCTCAATTCTTAGGATCGGCTTCAATGAAACAACCCACCATGTACTCCTACATGGCCTCTCATCGATACCTTTACCAAAACGTGTTCAACACTTTCACTCTCGAACCAACACAACCTTTCACTCCAGTTCATCATCCCGATGAGCCGACACGACACAACTCTAAGCATAGCAAGCATAGCATGGTAGGAATCACAAACATGGCTCAATCAACTCCTACACATACTAGTGGGTTTCATCTAATTCTTGTGGCAATGACAGTCATGCAAAGGAAGTGGGTTCAACTACCGCAGCACACAACAATTTGAATTACGCGTTGTCTTAATGCAGTAAACAAGAGCAGAAGCGAGAACATGGGTTTGTATCGGAATGATCAATGGGTTGCTTGCCTGATGGAATGGTGGTAGAGTACGCCTTGAGATGGATAGTCGAGATTATCCTCGGGCGCGAACCTATCACGAAAGGCATACCAAAGTAAACACACATGACAATATGCAACAATATGATGCATGCTATGACATGGCAATATGGATGTGTGTTGGCCTAATGCAAGCTAAAGCAAAAGGATGAACCCATTTGAATCAAAGATTCAAATGCTAGCTCATTGAAATAGCCCTAAAGGTGCATTATCTTATTCTGTTTAAACAGCAAGGTTAACTTGTTTTAACATGCATGAAACCTGTACCAATGGATAGAATGGATTTTTCTGATCATTTTCATATATAAATCTTTGCATTTGGAGTTCTGATTAAAAGTTATGAATATTTGAAGTTTGAATTATATTCGGAATTTCCTATATTAGAATAAATCCAGAAATTAAATTATTACGTCACCATCGTCGACATGACGTCGAGGTCAACGGAGGCGTCGAGTCAAACCCGATGTGGGTCCGAGGTGTCGGGGTAATTAGTTTAACTAATGTTTAATTAAAACTAAACCTATTTAGTTTAGCAGGGCTGGGCCCCACCTGTCATTGACTCATCAGAGTCAACTAGGGCCCACCGTGGTCAAAGTCCACGTCGGCTGCCCGGCGTCTAGCCGCCTGCGAGCCCGACGCGGCGGCGGAAGTGCGTTTGGCCATTCCGGCGACCAAACGAGCCGCGGAGGGTGGCTATGGGTAGCTGGGGACATGCCGCAGCTATTGGTGGAGTCGGTTGGGGTCAGGCGGCGGAGTCGGCGCCAGCGACGACCTGGCGGCGAGCAAGTTCGACAAAGGCGAACTTGGGGCTAGAGGGGTCGGTGAGGTGCCGGGAGTGCATAGTTAGACCCCATGGGGTGTGGTGAGTGTGATGGACACCAAGAGGTGGCCGGAGGGTGATCGGGAGCACGTCGTGACGAGCTCCAGCGGCGAGTCTTGGTGAGCTCCGTTCGGTTGCTACACTGCTCGAGAGCGAGAGAGAGGGAAGGGAGGTAGATGGGCTCACGGGCAACTTCAGAAAGCTTCGTTGAGGTCGGGACGGACCGGAGCGGCAGCGGCGTTGAAGGGATCTCCAGCGACGGTGGACTCGGTCGAGTCGGTGTGGTGGATTCGTTCACTTGAGCAGGCGGGGCTCGGCTAGTTCGGGGTAGTTGAGAGCGGCGGAGCTCTGGACAAGGTGAGGAGGAGCACGGACGGCGCGGAGCGCTGATTCTGGCGATGGTCTTGTGGCGGCGTCGGCCGGCCAAAGCGGGGAGCACGAGAGAGGAGCCGGGAGGAGAGGAGGTGTCCAGGGGTTCGGGGAGAGAGGAGGCGAACCACGTCGGCAGTGGGCGAGAGGAGCGGCGGCGGCAACCAGTCGCGTGGCACCCATGCGGTGCTTCGCCGCCCGAGCACTGCTGCTGCTGGCGAATAAGCAGCTGCTGGCGGGCTGTTGGGCTGGGCCGCAGGTGGGCGGGTAGGGAGGCGCCAGGTAAGTTTCTTCCTGCTTTTATCTTTTTCTATTTTTCTGCAACTTTGTGGAGTTTTTAAATATACCAAAACAGTTTCAAAATTCACCAAAATGCTCCTGGTCCATTGTTGAAATATTTCCAACATGAAACATTTTGGTTTGGCAATATTTGGGCATTTGAAATATTTTATATAATTTGAAATTCTCAAGTTCAAATACTAATGAATTAATTCAAAGACCTTTGGATGACCTAGAAAATGGTCCACCACTTTTGACATAGGCTCTGAACCAAAGCAAAGATGATGAGCATTTTGAAGGGCATTTCAGGTTCATTGAAATAATTTTTGGTAAACCCTAGTTGAATTAAGAGGGGTTCTGGGGGTTTCCTGTCTTCCCCATTTCAAATTCAAATGAAATTTAAACATGATGCACACCCTAATGCATGGTCTAGCTAGGATGTGACACTAGTATAGAACTCTCTTGCGTCCTTGTGTACGCTTTAACCCCTTCAAGCTAACCCGTAGCAATGGCTCCACGACTAAGTCCTTTCATGAGTTCATCTCCCGTGACAAAACCATGACAGGTTTTGTTAAGTTTTGTGTGATTGAAGTTTTCATGTTTTGGGTAAGATCACGATGGATGAGGGAATAAGGAGTGGAAAGAGCCCAAGCTTGGGGATGCCGGAGGCAGCCCAAGGTAATATTCAAGGACTCCCAAGCAACTAAGCTTGGGGATGCCCCGAAAGGCAACCCATCTTTCTTCTAACGACTATCGGTAATTTTATGCTATATTTTTATTCGGCACGTGATATGCGTAAATCTTGGAGCGTCGTGCACTTTTATTTTTATTTTAATAATGCACCATGCTGGTATGAGATAGTCCTTGGTTTATTTATAGAATGCTCTTTGCCCTTCACTTATATATTTTGAGTATGGCTTTATAGAATGCTTCATGTGCTTCACTTATATCATTTGAAGTTTGGATTGCCTGTTTCCCCACACATAGAAATCCACCATTTTTCGAATGCTCTTTTGCTTCAATTATATTTGTTAGAGTGTGGGCATATCTTTTGTAGAAAGAGTTAAACTCTCTTGCTTCACTTATATCTATTTAGAGAGTTGACAGGAATTGGTCATTCACATGGTTAGTCATAAAATCGTACATAAAACTTGTAGATCACTGAATATGATATGTTCGATTCCTTGCAATAGTTTTGTGATATAAAGATGGTGATATTAGAGTCATGCTAGTGGGTAATTGTGGATTGTAGAAATACTTGTGTTGAAGTTTGTGATTCCCGTAGCATGCATGTATGGTGGACCGTTATGTAACAAAGTCAGAGCATGATTTTTTTATTGATTGTCTTCCTTATGAGTGGCGGTCGGGGACGAGCAATGGTCTTTTCCTACCAACCTATCACCCCTAGGAGCATGCGTCTAATGCTTTGTTTCGATAGCTTCTGGACTTTTGCAATAAGTATGTGAGTTCTTTATGACTAATGTTGAGTACATGGATTATACGCACTCTCATCCTTCCACCATTGCTATCCTCTCTTGTGCCGCACAACTTTCTCTGGTACCATAAACCCACCATATACCTTCTCAAGACAACGCTACCTATTATGGCATTTCCATAGCCATTCCAAGATATATTTCCATGCAACTTTCCACTATTTCGTTTATTATGGCACGCTCCATCATTGTCATATTGCTACGCATGATCATGTAGTTGACATCGTATTTGTGGCAAAGCCACCATTCATAATTCTTTCATACATGTCACTCTTGATTCATTGCACATCCCGGTACACCGCCGGAGGCATTCACAGAGAGTCATATTTTGTCCTAAGTATCGAGTTGTAATTCTTGGGTTGTAAGTAAACAAAAGTGTGACGATCTTCATTATTAGAGCATTGTCCCATGTTAGGAAAGGATGATGGAGACTATGATTCCCCCACAAGTCGGGATGAGACTCCGGATGAAAAAAAGACCCCAAAAATATGAGAGAAGGCCCAAATAAAAAAATAAATGAGAGAAAAGATAGAAGGGGCAATGCTACTATCCTTTTACCACACTTGAGCTTCAAAGTAGCACCATGTTCTTCATAGAGAGAGTCTCCTATGATGCCATTTTCGTATACTAGTGGGAAATTTTCATTATATAACTTGGCTTGTGTATTCCAATGATGGGCTTCCTCAAATTTCCCTAGGTATTCATGATCAAGCAAGTTGGATGCACACCCACTTAGTTTATTTTTGAGCTTTCATAAACTTATAGCTCTAGTGCATCCGTTGAATGGCAATCCCTACTCACTCACATTGCTATCTATTGATGGGCATCTCCAGAGCCCGTTGATACGCCTAGTTGATGTGAGACTATATCCATCTTTTTGTCTTCTCCACAACCACCTTCTATTCCACCTATAGTGCTATATCCATGGCTCACGCTCGTGTATTCCGTGAAATTTGAAAAAGTTTGAGAACATCAAAAGTATGAAACAATTGCTTGGCTTGTCATCGGGGTTATGCATGATTTGAATATTTATTGTGGTGAAGATGGAGCCTAACCAGACTATATGATTTTGTAGGCATAACTTTCTTTGGCCATGTTATTTTGAGAAGACATGATTGCTTTATTAGTATACTTGAAGCATTGTTGTTTTTATGTCAAATGATAAACTATTGCTTTGAATCACTCGTGTCTTAATATTCATGTCATGATTAGATTATATGATCAAGATTATGCTAGGTAGCATTCCACATCAAAAATTATATATTATCATTTACCTACTCGAGGAGGAGAAGAAATTAAGCTTGGGGATGTTGATACGTCTCCGTCGTATCTATAATTTTTTTATTGTTCCATGCCAATATTCTACAACTTTCATTTACTTTTGGCAACTTTTTATACTATTTTTTGGGACTAACATATTGATCTAGTGCCCAGTGCTAGTTCCTGTTTGTTGCATGTTTTTGTTTCGCAGAAAATCCATATCGGACGGAGTCCAAACGGGATAAAAACATACCGAGATTATATTTGGAATATATGTGATTTTGGGAAATAGAATCAATGCGAGACGATGCCCGAGGGGCCCACAAGGACGGAGGGTGCGCCCCTGGTCCTTGTGGCCACTCCATAAGGCAGTTGGTGCCCTTCTTCTGGCGCAAGAAAGCTAATATCCGAATAAAAATCGTGTTAAAATTTCAGCCCAATCGGATTTACAGATGATCGCTGGAACACCGTTGGGGCCATCATCATGACCGCGATCTGCACCAACAACTTCACCACCGTCATCACCAACTCTCTCCCCCTCTATGCAGCGGTGTAACACCTCCTCTGCCCGCTGCAATCTCTACTTAAACATGGTGCTCAACGCTATATATTATTTCCCAATGATGTATGGCTATCCTATGATGTTTGAGTAGATCTGTTTTGTCCTATGGGTTCATTGATGATCGTGATTGGTTTGAGTTGCATGTTTTATTATTGGTGATGTCCTATGGTACTCTCCATGTCGCGCAAGAATGAGGTATTCCCGTTGTAGGGTTTGTAATATGTTCATGGTTTGCTTACTGTCTGCATTGCGTTAGTGACTAAAACACAAACACGGATAAGTGGGTCATGGCGTACGGGAATAAAGAGGACTTGATACTTTAATGCTATGGTTGGGTTTTACCTTAATGATCTTTAGTGGTTGCGGATGCTTGCTAGAGTTCCAATCATAAGTGCATATGATCGAAGAAGATAAAGTATGTTAGCTTATGCCTCTCCCTCATATAAAATTGCAATAATGATTACCGATCTAGTTATCGATTGCCTAGGGACAAATAAGTTTCTTGTGACAAAAAGCTCTCTACTAAAGCTAACTTACTTGTGTCTTTATCTAAACAGCTCCTAGTTTTTATTTACGTGCTCGTTTATCTTGTAGACCTAGCCTACAACACCTACAAAGTACTTCTAGTTTCATACTTGTTCTAGGTAAAGCGGACGTTAAGCGTGCGTAGAATAGTATCGGTGATTGATAGAACTTGAGGGAATATTTATTCTACCTTTAGCTCCTCGTTGGATTCGACACTCTTACTTATCGAAAGAGGCTACAATTGATCCCCTATACTTGTGGGTTATCACGAGGCTTGGCCCCTCGCGAGGGTCTTGTCTTGATGGTCTCATAGATGTGCCATATGTTGCTGCAACAAACCCTGGGTCCGTTGCCCAGACTATGCACAGGCACAAGAACAAGATCATAGCACCAAGGTTTGATTGGAGCACAAGGGATCAGTTTTTTGAAGGACCAACATGCAGATCAAGAGGACCAAGACTAGCCAGGGAAGCAAGATATCGCTTAGGGAAAAACCTCCCCTGCCGGGCAGGTGAGCCTGGCAAAGGTGGGGTTACCCCCGAAAGCAAGCTCTCGTATCGTCCTGGCAGGCCTACCGGGGCTTACGGATGCAATACAGTCCACCGCACCACCTCATCATGACCCACGTCATTGATCAGTGTGGTGTCAAGCCCCAAAGTGACTAAGAGACTGCTATTTGCCACATGGCAGCCACTTCCTACAGAAGATACGTCCAAGCGACACCAGTCCCAAGACGTGTCAAGCAAGCAGGCGCGAAGCTGGCAAAACAGCCCGGCAGGGCCTGCCAGGCAAGCTGTCATGTGACGTTGAGCGGTGCATTTAATGTGCTCTGTCAGCCTGCAGAGTTAGGTATGATAGCACTGTTTGCTATCTAATAAGTGCGTAATGACTGATTTGCCACTTGGTGACCCCTTGATCTATAAAAGGAGGCCCATGGCAAACGTAGAAAGGGTTGGCTGATTCAGACCCTCACACACTCATACGCGCGTAGCCGTTCTCGCCCCGAGGCAACCATGCGGGGCAAACGTGCTGCCCTCAGCACCATCTCTTCCACCATCGATCCACCAAAGCAGGAGTAGGGTTTTACGCCTCGCGTCGTCCCGAACCTGGGAAAAAACTTTCCATGTGATCTCTGCCGTGTTGTTCCACGCTTCTCCGCTCTTCGTGCGACGTGCTATCCCCCCACCCCGACTTAGTAACTTTGGGGCTTGACACCGCACTGATCGACGACGTGCATCGTGATGAGCTGGTGCGGTGGAGTGGTTTGCATCTGTAAGCCCCGGCAGGCCTGCCGGAACGATCCGAAAGCTTGCTTCCGGGGGTAACCCCATCTTTGCTAGGCTCGCTTGCCCGACAAGGGAGGTTTTTCCCTTAGCGATATCTTGCTTCCCTCGCTAGTCTTGGTCCTCTGGATCTGCACGTTGGTCCTTCGAAGAGCTGATCCTTGTGCTTGATACGTCCATTTTGCATCATGCTTTTATATCGATATTCATTGCATTATGGGCTGTTATTACACATTATGTCACAATACTTGTGCCTATTCTCTCTTATTTTACAAGGTTTAAATAAGGAGGGAGAATGCCTAGCACTGGGATTCTGGGCTGGAAAAGGAGCAAATATTAGAGACCTATTCTGCACAACTCCAAAAGTCCTGAAACTCCACAAAAGTTATTTTTGGAAATAATAAAAAATACTGAGCAGAAGAAATACATCAGGGGGTCCACCACCTGTCCATGCGGGTGGGGGGCGCGCCCTACCCCGGGCGCGCCTCACCTCGTCGCCTTTGTTGGTCCTCCGTGGCCATCTTCGCTATATGAAGTCTTTCGTCCAAGAAAAATCATAAGCATGCTTTCGGGACGAGACTCCGCCGCCACGAGGCGGAACCTTGGCGGAACCAATCTCGGGCTCCGGCAGAGCTGTTCTGCCGGGGACACTTCCCTCCGGGAGGGAGAAATCATCGCCATCGTCATCACCAACGCTCCTCTCATCGGGAGAGGGAAATCTCCATCAACATCTTCACCAGCACCATCTCCTCTCAAACCCTAGTTCATCTCTTGTATCCAATTCTTGTCTCCAAGTCCGGGATTGGTACCTGTGGGTTGCTAGTAGTGTTGATTACTCCTTGTAGTTGATGCTAGTTGGTTTATTTGGTGGAAGATCATATGTTCAGATCCTTTATGCATATTAATACCCCTCTGATTATGAACATGAAATATGCTTTGTGAGTAGTTACGTTTGTTCCTGAGGACATGGGAGAAGTCTTGCTATTAGTAGTCATGTGAATTTGGTATTAGATTCGATATTTTGATGAGATGTATGTTGTCTATCCTCTAGTGGTGTTATGTGAGCGTCGACTACATGACACTTCACCATTATTTGGGCCTAGAGGAAGGCATTGGGAAGTAATAAGTAGATGATGGGTTGCTAGAGTGACAGAAGCTTAAACCCTAGTTTATGCGTTGCTTCGTAAGGGGCTGATTTGGATCCATATGTTTCATGCTATGGTTAGGTTTACCTTAATACTTTTGTTGTAGTTGAGGATGCTTGTAATAGAGGTTAATCATAAGTGGGACGCTTGTCCAAGTAAGGGCAGCACCCAAGCACCGGTCCACCCACATATCAAATCATCAAAGTACCGAACGCGAATCATATGAGCGTGATGAAAACTAGCTTGACGATAATTCCCATGTGTCCTCGGGAGCGCTTTTCTCTATATAAGAGTTTGTCCAGGCTTGTCCTTTGCTAAAAAAAGGACTGGGCCACCTTGCTGCACTTTATTAACTTTTGTTACTTGTTGCTCGTTACAAATTATCCTATCACAAAACTATCTGTTACCTATTATTTCAGTGCTTGCAGAGAATACCTTGCCGAAAACCGCTTATCATTTCCTTCTGCTCCTCGTTGTGTTCGACACTCTTACTTATCAAAAGGACTACGGTAGATCCCCTATACTTGTGGGTCATCAAGACTCTTTTATGGCGCCGTTGCCGGGGAGTGAAGCGCCTTTGGTAGGTGGAATTTGTAAGGAAAAATTTATATAGTGTGCTAAAATTTACTTTCACTTGTTACTATGGAAAGTAATCCTCTGAGGGGCTTGTTCGGGGTATCTTCACCCCGACCAGTAGAGCAAAGAGTTTCGGGGCATAAAGTTTCTGAAAGAGGTATTGAGGTTGATAAAGCCAAGGTTGATGCTATTGAAAAGATGCCATGTCCCAAAGGTATAAGAAGTTTCCTTGGTCATGCTGGGTTTTATAGGAGGTTCATTAAGGGCTTCTCAAAAATTTCTCGGCCTCTGACTAATTTATTACAAAAAGATATGCCATTTGCCTTTGATGATGATTGTGTAGAAGCATTTGAAATACTTAAGAAAGCATTGATCTCTGCACCTATTGTTCAGCCACCTGATTGGAATATACCCTTTGAAATTATGTGTGATGCTAGTGATTATGCTATAGGTGTTGTTCTAGGGCAAAGAGTTGATAAGAAATTAAATGTTAGCCAATATGCTAGTAAAACTCTAGACAATGCTGAAAAAATTATGCTACTACTGAAAAAGAATTCTTAGCAGTTGTTTTTGCTTGTGATAAGTTCAGACCTTATATTGTTGATTCTAAAGTAACTATTCACATGGATCATGCTGCTATTAAATATCTCATGGAAAATAAATATGCTAAACCTAGACTTATTAGATGGGTTCTCTTGCTACAAGAATTTGATTTGCATATTGTTGATAGAAAAGGAGCTGAGAACCCCATTGCAGACAACTTGTCTAGGTTAGAGAATGTTCTTGATGACCAACTACCTATTGATGATAGCTTTCCTGATGAACAATTAAATGTCATAAATGCTTCTCGTACTGCTCCATGGTATGCTGATTATGCTAATTACATTGTTGCTAAATTTATACCACCTAGTTTCACATATCAGCAAAAGAAAAAAAAATTCTATGATTTGAGACATTACTTTTGGGGTGACCCACATCTTTATAAAGAAGGAGTAGATGGTGTTATTAGACGTTGTGTACCTGAGCATGAACAGGAACATATCCTACGCAAGTGTCACTCCGAAGCTTATCGAGGACACCAAGCTAGAGATAGAACTGTACATAAGGTATTGCAATCCGGGTTTTATTGTCCTACTCTCTTCAATGATGCCCGTAAGTTTGTCTTATCTTGTGATGAATGTCAAAGAATTGGTAACATTAGTAGACGTCAAGAAATGCCTATGAATTATTCACATGTTATTGAACCATTTGATGTTTGGGGCTTTGATTATATGGGACATTTTCCTGCCTCTAATGGTTACACACATATTTTAGTTGTTGTTGATTACGTTACAAAGTGGGTAGAAGCTATTCCAACTAGTAGTGCTGATCATAACACTTCTATTAAGATGCTTAAGGAAGTTATTTTTCCGAGGTTTGGAGTTGTCGGTGTCAAAACCGGCGGATCTCAGGTAGGGGGTCCCGAATTGTGCGTCTAAGGATCGATGGTAACAGGAGGCGAGGGACACGACGTTTACCCAGGTTCAGGCCCTCTCGATGGAGGTAAAACCCTACTTCCTGCTTGATTGATCTTGATGAATATGAGTATTACAAGAGTTGATCTACCACGAGATCGCAGAGGCTAAACCCTAGAAGCTAGCCTATGGTATGATTGTTGTATATGTCTATTGACTAGCCTGGCCTCGGTTTATATAATGCACCAGAGGCCTAGGATAACAAGAGTCCTAGCCGAATACGCCGGTGGGGAGGAGTCCTTGTCTTGATCGCCAAGTCTTGTGGAATCTTCCTTGTATGCGGCAGCTGTCCGGACTGGCCCATGAGTATACGGCCATGGGGGTCCTCGGCCCAATCTAACTGTCGGCGTACAAAAAGAGGGGTGCATTTTTTGTACCCCTATAACTGTGCACGGGTAGTCTGAGCCGCGGGCACCACCACACTGAGCAAGGCAAGGGAGGTGAGCTGAGGTAAGGACGAAGCTCGAAAGCAGAACGACGCCAAGACCAAGACCACAAAGAGCAAAGGGGACGAAGCGGACTCCCCCGGCAAGATCCTTGCCGGGGGCGGTTTTAGCAAACCCGGCAAGGCCCTTGCCAGGGCGGCTCGCCCCACACCTACGGACCAAATCACCCTTGAGTCCACTGCCGCATGGGGCAAGGATTCGGGAGACATCCCCGTGGTGGCATGCAGATCTTTGTGAAGACATTCAAAATCAGATACACACTATAGAAGACGACGACCCTTGGCGGGATCCCAGCCAAGGAGGACCACAAGGCCCCGGCAAGAGCCTTGCCGGGGTTGACAGTAGGCGCCACGGCAAGACCCTTGCCGGGGCTACGACGAGGCCCTTGCCAAGGACACCCAAGGGGCCACCATCAGGCCCACGCCAATCAAACCTTCACCGCCGTTTGCATGCAGCTGCCGACCCAACCAGTTGGGCAGGCACCTGCGTGGTGGCAAGCGGATCTTCATGGAGACCCACCGCAGCGCCACCTCAGCTGCCTGCTCGCCTACATGGCACCGCTGGCACCGCTGGCTGCATGCGCGTGTCGACCTGAAGGGAGCGGCGACGACGAGACAGGCTCTCCCCTCCCGATAAAGCAAGGACACCTAAACAAGATGCATTAATGGCGCTTTGTCATGTAATGCGAGGGATAGACTCGCATTCTGCACCCTTTCCACCTCCTGTGCCACTGTGGCAACCCCTTTCCCTATAAAGGAGGCCCAAGGCGACCAGAGGAGGATTCGCTTTTGGAGCTCCTCACGCCCCATTGATAGTTCAAGAACACCAGATAGACAAACCACCAAAGCAGGAGTAGGGTTTTACGCATCCTCGCAGCCTGAACCTGGATAAAGAGACCGTGTGCTATCTGTTTGATCCGCTCTTCTCATGACCCCCGCGCCCCGCAACCGTAGTAGGGATTCTTGTGATCCCGTAGGTGTCGGTCCTACACCGACATCTTTGGCGCGCCAGGTAGGGGCGCAGTTGTGAGAATCGGCTCTAGCAGTTAGTTCGACGTCTCTTCATCGTCATGGCGCCCAAGAAGAAGACGACGGTGGCGGTTGGCCCGTCGGAAGCCGGACATCCCGTCCCGACGCGGGCGAGCAGCGGACCGGTCGCAGAAAGGACCCGGGGCGCCGTTCGCGAACACCAACATAGTCCCAGCAGCCGAAGTTTGGGAGGCGGCGATGTTCGTGCACCTGGTAACGGGCTGCACGCCGCCAAATCCCAAGACGGAGCCAGGCCCTCCGCGGGTGGCGCGGGGCCTTCCAAGATCGCTGCCACCCCGCTTGCAGGCGACGCGATGGCTTCCAAGACTCCCACGCCGGCGCCGACGGCGCGCTCTTCTCAAGCGGCGCACGACGAACAGTGTAATCACGCCGAGGACCCCGGGCGTCGCCGCGGAAAGAGCCCCGAGCTCCACTCCCGGGATTTAGAAGACCTGCCCGCTCGCCAAGGCGCTGGTGAAGGTGGTATGCGACCGCGGGATCGTGATAGAGCTCCTTCTGACATTGTCAGAAGTCGAAGCGCGTCGCGATCCGTGCAGGTTTCGCTCCCACCAACGCCAGCAGAAGCCCTGGCGCGCACGCAGTTGCTCCTTGATTTTCCTCCCACTACGGGGAAACTCGACGAATGGAGAGCCACTATCCGAAGCCTTGTTGCGGTGGCCAACAAAGACGAACCAAGTCCAGTGGAGCCCCCGGGTCGACGCTCCAACAGAGTCCCACACACCAGTGGCGGGAGAGCCGGCGGCGCCGCGACCATGGTGCACTCGCCTCCTCCTCGCCCGCTACCGCGGACGCCAGCCCTTCGCGACGTTATGGGCGACGAAATCTTCGTAGCATCGTCCGACCCGCGGGCCCACTGTGACCAGCGCCAAGTTCTTCGGGAGCGAGAACATGAAGACGCTCGAACCACTATCAAGCGCCGGCGCGGAGCGCGCCACCAATCAGACAGGCGAGCAGGGCCTGCTATGAGCCACCCGACACCGGAGAGCCCTAGAGGCCTGCCTTACGAGGTAGGCTGTCCGGCTTTTACCCGTGAGCTGCGGCAGTTCCAGTGGCCCACTCACCGCACCTTCAAACCCGACGTGGGCGAAAAGTACAGTGGCAAGACCCACCCGTCCGAGTTCCTCAGTGTCTACACCATCACAATGCAAGCCGCCGGAGCCCGCGATTGTAAGGTGCTTGCGAATTACTTTCCATTGGCGCTTAAACCCAATGCCATGTCATGGTTGATGCACTTGCCGGTAGACTCTATTTCCTCCTGGTCGGATTTGTGCCATGAGTTCGTGGGCGCCTTTACTGGAGGCCACCAAGCCCATGGCCAAGCAAGCGACCTGCACGTCATTCCCGTAAGGGAGGCGAGAGTCTCCGCAGAGTATATCTGAGGTTCAGCCGGTGCAAGACAATATCCTGATGTTCACCTGCCGCCATCATCAACGCGTTCCATCAGAACGTGCGTAATCGCAAGATGCGCGAAGAGCTGGCAATGAACAAGGTGAGAGATGTAGCAGAACACTATGTTCGTGCTGACAAATGTGCCCGAGCTGAAGAGGGAAGGAAGTACCCCGGCGAAGACGCCGGCGTGGAAACCGACTCCTCAGATGAGGATATTGCCGCCCCGGCAAAGAAAGGCCGGTGCCGTAACAGGAAGTGCAAAGGAAAAGCCGTGCTTGCCGCCGAGGGATCTGATGACGCCGGCTCCACCAAGAAAACCAAGGCAGATGACCCCGGCAAGGAGGTTGCCGGATGTGTCGCCTACCGGGCCTTGGCGGCTGCCGAGAAGCCAGGAAACTCCGACAAGCGATACTACAAGATCCATCGCACCAAAGGCCATGCTCTCCAGGACTGCCGACAGGTTGAGCTCCTCGCTGAGAAGCAGAGGGCTGAATATGAGAGGCAGGATAAGGAGAAGGGCCCAGACGGTGATGAGGGGTCCGGCAAGAAGCGTGACGGCCAGGCGGGCCGTCGCGGCAAGGATAAGCAACAGGAGAGGCCCGCCGGGGTCGTGACAGAAAGCCAGAAGATGACGATCACGAAGAGGACGACGAATCCAGTGACCAAGAGTTTTAGAAAGCTACACAGGCCATGTGCTTCGACGGCAGCGCCTCGCTGCATACTTCTCACCGCCGCTTAAACGATGGGCGCGAGATTACAGCCGCGAGCCGCTGTTTGATGCCCAAAGGTCGCTGAAGTGGTCCAACACACCTATCATTTTTGACACGAGGACCACCCTGATCGCACTATCATGGTCGGTGCTTGCCATTGTTGGTTTCACCAACAATACGCAACCTCAAGGTGACGAAGATGCTAGTCGATGGTGGGGCCGGTCTGAACTTGATCTCGCCTGCCATGGTCGAGAAACTGCAGATTCCTAATGGAGGCCTCGAAGAGACGGGCACGTTTCAGGGGGTCAACCGGGAAGAAGCCAAACCAAAGGAAAGGTCACGCTGCCCGTGACCTTTGGAAGCGACCTGAACTTCATGACGGAGAGGATCGTGTTCTATGTTGCCAAGATCCCCTTGCCCTAAACGGATCCTTGGCACCAAAGCTAGGCCAAGTTCATGGCGGCGTCACACTACGCCTACAACACCTCAAGATGCCAGACTGTGACGATCATCACCATCCCTCCGACAAGAAAGATGTGCTGATTTGCGCCGACCAACTATACCAAAAGCGATTGCAGCAAGCTGCCACCGCTAGGGCACTTGCTCCTGCCGCTGGGACCCTGGGAGGGAAGGAGAAGAAGAAGACCGGTGCGACCTCGGGCGCCCACTCCGGCAAGCGCACCTCTTCGGAGTGTAGCGTTGCCGTCGAGGACGTGCCGGAGAGCTCCGCCAGCGGAAGCAAGAAGCCCAGGGCCATACCGCCGGGAACCAAGAAGGTTCCTGTCAATGAGGACGGCACGGGAGGAGCTTTTACCATAAGCTCCACCCTTGACGACAAATAGGAAGACGTGCTTGTCACCTTCCTGCGGGCGAATGTCGACGTGTTTGCATGGCAAGCTTCCGACATCCCCGGTGTTCCCAGGGAGGTGATTGAGCACCACCTTGCTGTCTGCCCTCATGTGCGGCCCGCCAAGAAAAAGGTCAGAAAGCAAGCTTTGGAACGACAAGAGTTCATCACAGAAGAGATCCAGAAACTGGAAGCAGCAGGTTTGGTAAGAGGAGTGCTCCATCCAATGTGGTTGGCCAATCCGGTCGTGGTGCACAAGGCAAATGGGAAGTGGAGGCTGTGTATTGATTACACAAATATCAATAAGGCTTGCACTAAAGACCCCTTCCCGTTGCCGCGCATCGATCAGATTGTTGACTCCACGGCTGGGTGTGATCTGTTGTCATTCCTCGGCGCCTACTCTGGCTACCACTAGATCTTCATGACAAGAGAAGACGAAGAGAAGACAACATTCATCACCCCATGTGGTACGTATTATTTCATGCGGATGCCTTTCGGGTTGAAGAGTGCTGGTTCGACGTTTGCAAGGGCGGTCCAGATTGGTTTTGAACCCCAGCTCCATAGAAATATGGAAGCTTACATGGATGACATAGTGGTCAAAACCAAGGACAGGGCAACCCTCATACCAGATTTGCAAGAAACATTTGAAAACCTGCGCAAGATCAATCTCAAGCTGAACCCTGAGAAGTGCGTCTTTGGCATCCCGTCCGGCAAGCTTCTCGGGTTCTTGGTGTCACGGCGTGGGATAGAGGCCAATCCGGACAAAATCAAGTTATAGAGGAGATTGAAGCACCCAAGCGAATCAAGGATGTACGTCGGCTTGCTGGTTGCGTCGCCGCCATGGGCAGGTTCATTTCCAAGTCTAACGAGCGTGCCCTTCCATTTTTCAAGATCCTGAAAAAGGCGGGCCCGATGGAGTGGACGCCAGAAGCCGAAGCAACATTGCAAGGTTTGAAGAAGTACCTCTCCTCCGCGCCAATACTAGTTGTGCCTAGGCCAAAGGAGCCGTTGCTGCTATACCTGGCGGCAACGGACCAGGTGGTCAGCGCCACACTGGTGGCGCAGAGAGAGGTTGACGACGAGGAGATGGCAGCGACAGAGCCTGACACCACCAATGCAGAGACGACACAGCCAGTTGGAGTGCCGCCAAAGAAGACAATGATGCAGCACCCGGTCTACTTTGTTAGTTCCCTCCTGCAGGGGGCTAGATCAAGGTACTCCGGCGTGCAGAAACTGCTCTTCGGCCTTCTTATGGCCTCGAGGAAGCTGCGTCACTACTTCCAGGCACACGAGATCACTGTCGTCACTCGCTTCCCTCTGCAACGGATATTGCACAATCCGGATGCAATGGGAAGAATTGTGGAATGGGCACTGGAGCTGTCCAGCTTTGGCCTCAAGTTTGAAAGTACTTCGACGATTCAGAGCCGGGTCCTAGCGGAGTTCATTGCAGAATGGACCGCAACGCATGACGAAGAAGCCCGAGAGACTGCTCTCCCCGGCAAGGAGGCAAGTTGCGATTGGATCATGTACTTTGATGGAGCTTTCTCCTTAAAAGGCGCCGAGGCTGGCGTACTGCTTGTCGCGCCCACCGGAGAGCACCTCAAGTACGTGATCCAGATACATTTCCCCAGGGAGGTGTCAACAAACAATACGGCAGAGTTCGAAGGGCTGCTTGCCAGTCTTAGGATCGCGGCGGACCTCGGAATCAAGAAACTCATCGTCAGGGGGGACTCGCAGCTTGTCATCAAGCAAGTCAACAAGGATTACCAGAGCCCGTTGATTAAGGCCTATGTCGATGAAGTGAGGAAGCTGGAAGAGCGTTTCGACGGTATACAGGCTGAACACGTTCCCCGAATGGAGAACGATATCGCCGATTACCTCTCGAAACGCGCTGCCCTCAAGCTACCGGTGGAACCAGGTACCTTTGTGCTCCAGCTAACTCAGCCATCCGTTGATCCATCAACAGAGCAGAATAAGAGAAGGAAATCAGGGCCCGACAAGTACTTTCCCGCTGAGCTCCCCGGAGCCACCAGCAAGGATGTTGCCGGGGATACTGAGCTCACCACGAGACGACTGGCTCCGGTGGAGCATCAAGCTCTTGCCGTCGAGACAGCCGCTCCTATGGCGGAGGAAATGCCTTTAGTCCTCGCCGTCGAGCCCCAGGCTCCAGCGTGGGCACAACATACCGTCCGATTCCTCCAAATAGGGGAACTTCTTGAGGAGCAGGAAGAAGCGGAAAAAGTAGCCCGTCGCTCTACCATGTACCAGTTAAATCGACGACGCCCTGCATGTAAAGAGGCCGAATGGTGTGAAATTGAAGTGTATCCCTCGAGAGGAAGGACTGGAGCTGTTGGCGGAGATACACGGAGGCATATGTGGATCCCACATTGGGTCAAGGGCCCTTGCCGCAAGGCATTTCGCAAGGCTTCTTCCGCCCACCGCCCTCCGGATGCGACGACACTAGTCACCCGGTGTGAAGCGTGTCGGCCCATTCAAAGAAGCTTCATCAGCCAGCCCAAGCCCTTCAAACCATTCCTCTCTCTCGCCCTTCTCGGTGCTGGGGCTCAACATATCGGGCCCTTTCCCAAGGCTGTCGGGGCTTTGAGTACTTGTACGCTGTAATCGACAAGTTCACAAAGTGGCCGGAGGTGGTGGAAGCGGAGGAAGGTCACAGCTCGACCAGCCGTCAAGTTCTTCAAGGGACTAGTGTGCCGCTTTACGCATACCAACAGGTTATCACCGACAATGGCACACAGTTCACAAGCCGCACCTTCATGCAATATACCCAAGACCTCGGCAGAGAGTCTGCTTTCGCCTGCTTGCTCACCCGCCAAGCAATGGTCAAGCCGAGAGGGCAAATGCTGAAGTACTGTGAGGATTAAGGACCAAGACCTTTGACAGGCTGCACAAGAGTGGAAGGCACTAGATTGATGAGTTGCCGGTGGTTCTTTGGTCGATCAGGACGACGCCAAATCGAGCCACCGGCCAGACACCTTTTGCCCTGGTATACGGGGCAGAAGTAGTTCTCCCCACTGAACTCATATACGGGTCACCTCGAGTGCTCGCTTATAATGAGCTTGAGCAAGAGCAACTGCGGCAAGATGACGCAATGCTCCTTGAGGAAGATCATCTTCGGGCGGCCGTGAGAGCAGCATGCTACTAGCAAGCCTTCCGCAGCTACCATAGCCACAAGGTTCATGCCCGAAGCCTTGAGGAAGTCGACCTTGTCCTTTGGCGCGTTCAATCGGCCAAGAATTCCAACAAGTTGAAGCCAAAGTGGGAAGGCCCTTATCGGGTAATACGAAGTCACCGGGCCCGCGCAGTCCGCTCGAGATCAAGATGTCGCTCGGTGAGTAACTCCTGGAACATTGAGCATCTTCGCAAGTTTTACTCAGAGGCGCGGGCTTGCCGGGCCCCGACAAGCCACCTTTTGTACAAGCATTGCCGATGATGCATGTAACCCTTTGTACAAAGCCGGGCACAAACCACGAGCATAAATAAATGAAGGCCGGGCGCCCTAAGTTATAGCATGCATGCTAGGTCGAGTCTCGTCCTTGGTTAGGGTTGATAGTGCTTAGCGGCGACTAACCCCTAGCTTAGAGGTCGAGCGTGCGTCTCTTTGCCATTCTTTTGTCTTCTTTGGTTCACAGGACTCACAGATATCCTTGCCGGATCACTTGAGGATGAAAAAGGGAAGAGGGACAGACCGGCATCCAGACCCCGGCAAGCCAGTATTACCGGGGGCTGCAAGTACAAAGATTCACCCACGGCAAACCAGAGTTGCCGGGGGCTGCAGCTTCAGATAAGTTCGTCATCCCTTATCATGCATTCTCTTATGGACTGAGGTATGTGAAACCTCATTTTTTCCCAAAGCTACCGTGCTCCCCTAAAAACTCAAGGCCCTAGGGCTCGTTCCTGGGGCCAGGTTTGGTCGTAGTCGCGGCAGCAAGAGGATGAAACGAGAGGCCTGAACCCACCTCATCCCTGCCTCCACCAAAAGCGTGAGAAAGGTCGAGTGAAGTGGGAAGACGGCAAGGCCTGATGCCGGGCAAGGAAATGTTTATCTTAAGGATATCAAGGATTTACTCCTTGTCGTGGGTTCTACCCGCAAACAAATGACCCGACAAGCATCCCTTTTTCATTAAAAACATTCCATTCAGATACAGTCCATGGAGAATGAAAAACATGAATGATGGGATTACAAGTTTTAAATTCAGCTAAGGCCTAAAGGCTTACAAGCTAAAAAGAGATAAGGTGCCCATAATCCCTTTCTTGTCCCTCTCTTCAGGAGGCAGGTCAAGGAGGCGAAAAGGGCAAAAGGGGCGCCTAGGTGAGCTACTGGTGGCAGGAGGCACCAAGAGAACATCTCGGTGGCCGTCCGAAGGCTGGATGGTGATGGCGGCGCCGAAAGCAGAGCTCGAAGACGAGGCGGCAGGACGCCAGCACGCTGTCGAAGGCGCCGGTGCCGCGATCTCAATTTGACGGCCTTGCCGCCCGCCCTCTTCCTCTTCTGCAGCCTCCCAACGCCAGCCGCCCAAGGAGACGACCCCGAGAAGTTCAGGAAGCCGGCGACACGGATGATGGGATCACCGGTGCCGCATGGAGCGGCGCCCGACACCTAGTCGGACCCGTCATCCTGCCGCCTGCTACCCTCGTCGTCGCTGCCGCTGTCCTCCTCGCCACTCCCGCCCGAGGAGGAGTCTTCGCTATTAGAAGAGCTCTCCACGCAGCACCTTGCCCGAGTCCCGAAGCACCCGAAGACCTTGACGGAGAGGAGGCCGCCGTCCATCAGCTTGAAATGGAGAGTGAGCCCCGTCGTCAAGCGGTGGATATGGGCGAACGTCTTCCACCCTCGACCAAGATATATCACTTGAGGGACTGGAAAGTCGACGCGAACTCGCATACCGCTGATCCAACAGCCCCTCATGTGCAACCGCAATGACTCCGGCGGATCCAGCTCCATCTCGCTCGCGAATGGAGTCGGGAGACGAAGGCGACGGCGAGGCGGCCGGCGCAGCCTGACGAAGAACTCGCAAGGGTCATCCCCAACATGGCCCTCCATGGGGGGAGGAACTACTGGCGGAGGCGAGACCGGCGCGCCTCCCCGTTCTCCTCTTACCTGAGCGCATCGGCCTCGCCCACGGCCTCGCCCCCTCCCCCTTCCCCTCGCGACTGGCTCTGCCACTGCAGGTGCAGGGGAAGGAAGGACGCGTTGTCGAGCGGTGACCCTTGCCGCCACCGTTGAAGAGCCAGGATTCCCACTCTCCATGGCGGATGGAGGGAGGGGGAGCATGTGACGCCCCCGATTCAATCGTACACTAATCATGCACGCAAATGTGTACGATCAAGATCAGGGACTCACGGGAAGATATCACAACACAACTCTAAAACATAAATAAGTCATACAAGCATCATAATACAAGCCGTGGGCCTCGAGGGCTCGAATACAAGTGCTCGATCATAGACGAGTCAGCGGAAGCAACAATATCTGAGTACGTACATAAGTTAAACAAGTTTGCCTTAAGAAGGCTAGCACAAACTAGGATACAGACGAAGAGGCGCAGGCCTCCTGCACGGGATCCTCCTAAACTACTCCCGGTGGTTGTCGGGCTGCACGTAGTAGTAGGCACCTCCGGTGTAGTAGTCGCCATCGACGGTGGCGCTCGCCCTCACAGGCTCCATCGTCAGTTGCAGCAATCGGGTAAATAAAGGGGAAAAGGGGAACAAGTCAACCGTGAGTACTCATCCAAAGTACTGCAAAGCAAGGAGCTACACTACATATGCATGGATATATGTGTAAAGGGCCATATCAATGGACCGAACTGCGAATGCCGTAATAAGAGGGGATAACTAATCCCGTCAAGACTACGCTTCGCAGCCTCCGCCTTGCAACGTAGAAGAGAGTAGATCAAGTCCTCCAAGTAGCATCGCATAGCAATAATCCTACCCGCGATCCCTCCTCGTAACCCCGAGAGAGAGCGACCACCGGGTTGTATCTCGCACTTGGAAGGGTGTGTTTTATTAAGTATCCGGTTCTAGTTGTCATAAGGTCAAGGTACAACTCCAAGTCGCCCTGCTATCAAGATCACGGCTATTCAATAGATTAACTTCCTGCAGGGTGCACCACATAACCCAACACACTTGATCCCATTTGGCCGACACACTTTTCTCGGGTCATGCCCGCCGCTGAAGATCAACACGCCGCAGCCCCACCTAGGCACAACAGAGAGGTCAAGACGCGGTCTAAACCTAAGCGCCACAGTGGGTCCGGGCCCATCGCCCAATGCACACCTCACGCTATGTGGGCGGCGGAAGCGCACCTAGCCTAACAGCGTTCCAATCCAATCCGGCGCGCGCCGCCGCCGACGCCACGGCGTGCCGGCGATACCACGACGTCAGATACCCATAACTACTCCCACGTAGATGGTTAGTGCGTATAGACCAAATGGCCGACTCAGATCAAATACCAAGATCTCGTTAAGCGTGTTAAGTATCCGCGACGCCGACCAGGCCAGGCCCACCTCTCACCCAGTAGTCTCAACCTGCCTGCTGCTCCGCCACAAAGTAACAATGGGGCCGTGGGGAACCCAGCCCGACCTCTACCGGATGGAGCCACCGTCCTTTCAGCCCAAATCTTCTAACAAATCACGGTAATGTAACAATGTAAAGTATATAGTATATGCCCGTGATCACCTCCCAAGTGATCACAGCCCAATAGTATAGCATGGCAGACGGACAAGAGCGTAGGGTCACGATGGAAGACTAGCATCCTATACTAAGAAGTAGGATAGCAGTAAAGGTAACAACAAGAGTAGCAAGGACAAAGCTATGCAAAAAGATAGGAATAATCGAAAGCGAGAATATGCTACACTACTCTAATGCAAGCAGATAGCTAAGAGTAGGCGATATCCGGTGATCAAAGGGGGCTTGCCTGGTTGCTCGGGCAAGAGAGAGGGTCGCCAACACCGTAGTCGATCGGGTACCAAAGCAGCGCCGGCCTCGGTGTCTAGCGAGAGAAGAGGGGAGGAACAATAAATATTTAAGCAAACAGACGCAAGCGATGCATGACATGACATGTATCGGTGCTAGGGTGCCCTAACGCGTATGAGGTGATACCGGTGAAGGGGGAAAACATCCGGAAAGTATCCCCGGTGTTTCGCATTTTCGGCGAGGAGCCGGAGGGGAAAGTTGCGTGTTTGCTATGCTAGGAGTGTGTGGCGATTTAACGGGCTGTGTATCCGGAATCGTCTCGTCGCTCGAGCAACTTTCATGTAGAAAGTATTTTCATCCGAGCTACGGATTATTTTATATCAATTTTTAAAGTTTTAAATCATTTTCTAATTTATTAATTATTAATTAAGTTAACATTATCCAGAATAGTGTTTGCTTGACGCCAAGATGACATCAAGATGGCATCGGCAATAACGCTGACCGCTGACCTGGTCAACCCGATGTGGGTCCCATTTGTCATTGATCGAGATTAGCTAAACAGTTAGTTAGCTTAATTACTTGATTAGGTTAACTAATTCTAATTAATTTAGTTAAACCAAATTAATTAACTTAATTAATTCACTAATTAATTAATTAATTAATTAATTATTACTTTACTAATTTCATTTTCATTTTCGCTTTTCTACTCTTTTGCTTTTATCCGATTTACAAGGGGAGGCCCCACTGTAGTGGCTCAGCCACCTCCCTCCTATGCACTAACGCCGCATGAGGGAGGGGGCAGCGGCCGGACCTGGCCCAGCGAGGCCATGGTCGAGGCCGGCAGCGGGTTGGCGGAGGAGGGCGAGGGCGGCCGAGCCGCCAAGAGTCGAGGGCCGCCACGCACCTGAAGCGACGCCGCACCAAGGCGTAATGCAGTGGAGGCCAGGCGAGAGGACACGACCGCGCCCAGTGAGGGCGCCAAGTGCGGGCGAAGGTGCGCCGAGCAGACTGTGGCAGGCGCAGGCAGCATGCGCTGCCGCGGGCGCATGCGTGGCGCGGTCGTCCCGACACAGTGGCAGGGGCCGAGCCGGAGAGGGGTCACGGCCGGAGGGAGAGAGGGAGGGGCCGGGCTCACGGCGGTTGCGGTGGTCTTGGCAAGTGCTCGGGAGGTCGGGACGACCGGGCGACGGGAGGAGGCGCGTGGAGCTCGGGCGGCGGCGGATCGGTCGGGCGAGTCGGGAGGGGACGAGGAGGCCACGGCGAGGTCGAGGATGGCGACCGTGAGCGAAGGCGGCGAGAGGTGCGGGCGGAGGCGGCCATCCTCGAGCGCTGGCTCGCCCGCAGGTGGGTCTTCGACGCAGCAAGGGGGGCCGGCACGGGTGCTTGGCGATGGGGACACGGCGCCGCGGCGTGGTGGGGGGCGGGCGTCGATCTCGATCCGATCCGAATCGGATCGGGGAAGGGGGAGAGCGAGTGGGGGTGTGGGTGGTTAGGGTTTGGGGTGCCCAGGGGAATAAGGGAGTGCGTGGGGGCTAAGTAGGCTAGTGGCGTGGGCCGGCCGGCTGGGCCAAGGCCTAGTTGGGCCGAGGGGTTTTTTTTTTTTTTACTGCTTGTTTTGTTGTTTTTTATTCTAATTCTTTTACTTTTCTTTTATTTTAGTTTTATAAAATTTAAAAGCGACAACTAATTTGGTGGTATTAATTAAGTCACATCCCCAAATATTTTGGCACCTTAAATAAAGTATTTTGCATTTGCTTATTATTTAAAAGCATTTTAGATAATTGTTTTATCATTGTTTTAGTTTATTTAGTGCATTTATGTGTTTTATTAAAAGATGATTTCTTCACCAACATTTATTAAGGGTCATTTGACACATGAGGAACAATTTAGTTTTGACTTTTGAAAACTTTAATTGTTTTGACTTTAATTCAGTTAATGAATTTGGATCGGTTCTGAATTAACGCAAGATTATCAACAATAATCGAGGTGACGTGGCATCATTACCAGAGGGTTACTGTAGCTTGATTACCCGGGCGTCACAATTCTCCTCCACTACAAGAAATCTCGTCCCAAGATTTAAGCGGTGGAGTAAGGGGGGGGGGAGGTGCTGGTAGCGAAAAACCTAACGAGTCTTCTCGGTCTTGGCTGCCCTTTCGAAGAGGTTGATCCCTTTCGTTGATGTCTTCATTTCTCTGCTTCCGGTCATCATGATGAAGTCGACATCCTTTATTCGGGATCTTCATCGTACTTACGAATAGGTAACAGGGCAGATCGGCAACGACAGAATGCTATAAGGGTAATAATCTGGGATTAACCCATGAATGAGTATAAGAGTACCTCTCGAGTTGAACAAATAAAACACTTCGAGAGTGAGGTTCGAAGGTACAATAAGAGGTTCCAAGCAGATAGATAGTGGCTCAAAGTCTGAACCAGAGTGAGAAAGGGGTTCAGAGTAGCGAGGGTAAATATAGCGTCAGGTACCAGAATAGAGCACTAGGAAGGTGGCCCGCGAATTAAATACAAAGCCAAGCATGGGGAATAACCATTAGAAACAGGGTTGTACAGGTGAGTCAAGTTTCGATCCTGTGAAACTATGGGTTATGGGCCCACCATGTGGGTTAAGTAGGAAGGGCAGTAATGTCTTGCACGATCGTGTAAGCAAGGCCTGTCGAGGATAGCCTATCGCTTATGTTGGCAACAATATCGGTACCAAGGGCGAGGGACGAAGAGAACTAATTCACGCGTTGAACGAGGCGGACCAACAGGCCAAGTTCTCGCCCATCGATGGCTACCGGAATGTCATCAACAATAGTAATGTGTTCTTGCCGACAGAATTGCACACCGAGGAGTTTACATAAGCGAGAGAATATTGCTGCTTAGATCATATAGATCACAAGAAAGGTTCAAACAACCAATGGAAAGTAAAATATGATTATCATATTAAATGAATAATGGAAAGGAAAATGTGTTTAAACACATATTTCAGGGATATATCCTTCCCAAGGACAAGCAGAGCATGATATCTGTGGCAGGATATAATGCAGAAAATTCTTTAGGTACGGGAGAGAATTTTCATGACATTACATACAACGGTGTTTGGATAATTGAGCAAGAAACATTTAGCATTGGGCTTCAATTGTTCTTGTTGAAAATCGGAGTGCCACAAACATGCTTTGAGACAGTATTGACATGGTCTTCAAGCAAAGGTCGGACTTCGGATACACGAAGGATCCATCAAGATAACTTACTAACAAGGCATTCAAATTCTTCTTGGAAAAATGGTTCTCCTTGTTAAAAAAAAGGAAATTATAACAATAGGTCCTCCGCTCAGGTGTGCTAGGCAAGACATCACCTTACCGAGCCATATAACGACCAATCTTATTACTCTTGGAAATATGTTCCCACCCATCATATCTGACCGAGATTTCAGATCTGATTGGTGTCAAAATACCGCAGACTCGGGATGTTCGAGAAGAAAAGGTGCAACACAAATAGACGAAATGACAATGCAAGATTCTCGCGAAATGAACTATGGGAGCGGGTTCCTGAAACAATAGTTCATCATTAAACCAAGGAGAGGACAAGGAGGTGTCTGGTGAACTCAATGGCAATTCATCGAGATTCCCTAAAGATGGATTTCCACAATTAAGTGAACAAGGAGATAACATTTGTCAGATCAAATGATTAAGGAAGTATGCTCGAGGAAAACATACACAATTAAACATTGGTTGAAAGGTGCGCCCGAAATATGGGTTGGGTTGCACGACCAATGTCAGAATGGTGATTCAATAATCAATAGCCTAAGAATGAACTTTCGACCATTAACTTCAAAGAAATAGGGTTGCTAGAAGGAAAGAATCCAAACAACACCGTTCACTTGTTGGAATTAACACGGGGACCAAGAAAGAATGGTGATGGTGAGAAGTATTTCTATGTCAAGAATTCTCAAGAGGTGGAACAAATCTCAGAACATTGAGGACATAAGAGTGTTAATGTTCCAAGGTAAAGAAGAACAATTACTGGATAACAAGGAACTCAAGGTATAACACCAAACACGAACAAGCTTGTGTTGGTGGGAAGGTAATAAAGTGGTCGATGATAACACGAATCATCGAGGGGCAAGGATGGTATTACCCATCAAGAATTCGATATATATCTTGGAAGAGCTTAGGATGTTGATGATGATCACGATACAGTGGTCGAGAGATTTCATCAAGATGTAATCGGTCGACGATGACATCAAGTCAATAGGAATGATGAAGCGAAAGGTTATTGGAACCACGGGTTCGACACAAACTCGAAATCAAGCTTACTGTTCAAGGCGAAATGATATGACGAGGAAAATCGATGTAAGCTTAGCTCATCGTCGAAAATTGTGCTCCGAGAAGAAGGACCGGTAGCACAGCTTAAAATCATCACGACAATGATATAGCCAAACAGGCTAGGAATGGCGGATCGGGTACAAACTCGCACTTATAGAAGCTTCTCAAGAGTTGTTGAACCGTAAAAGCGGACTCGATTCAGCTTATCGGTGTCTATGAGTGTTTAATAACTCGAGCCCGTGAAAAATTGGAATCAGTGGGAAGGTAGCACTTGATGAAGAACTCATAAGAAGTTATGCAGTTCCATGATAATCTCGAGATACCAGGGGGGTAATACTCGATGACATATCAAAGTAGAGGTTGGACCGGGGGTATTGCTCTATAGAAGACAAGTGCTAAAACTTGCACGAGAAATGGTATTTAAAAGAGAACATGGTCGGAACCACGATTGCAAAAGGCCAGATCCCTGATATAAGATGAACTTATACCAAAGGAATAATTAATTTAAGAGAAGCTTTAATGATAAGATCTACATCGTGTCCATGGGCATGAACACAAGTTCAAGGTCGACTCCCACTTCTCCAATGCATAACCTTTCATTCACTTCTCATGTTCGATGAAGTTTCAGTGTTGAAATTTTATCTGGCGAAGCACCAGAAGAGTATGATTCGTGAAAACTTTCGGTTCACACGGTTTAGAGAAGGCATATGTTCAACCCATAGGGCTTCTAGAAACATATACCACAAGTTTCAAGAGTAAATAATACAAGCCCAAAGCGAGCATGGTTGGCCAAGCAGAGGATACAACTTAACAAAGGCATTATGTATCAGGGGAAGAACTCACAAAGTGATCAAATGTGAAGGACACTGTCGGATAACAATCCAACAAAGGACTTGATGGTCCACAAAGGATCTGATGTGAGTATCGATACTCAACCAGAAGAGGAAGGAATGCAAATGCAACAGGTTATGGAATCATCTGAATAATTCAAAGCTTAAATGCAAAGAAATTATGATTTCCAAAACAAAGGATCAGAAGCAGACGTTCTGATCAAGGATGGATCAATTGAATATACCAGAGGCACAATCGATTTACGTATAGTTTGGTCGAGAACCAGCTCAGTCTGAGCCGGAAAGATAATTTAAAAGGATCAACTGATGATTGCGTGCATTCGCACGTATTGAATCAACGGACTCAAAAATGATGGTGACAAAGGATGCCAATATGACTACTATACTTATGGGATTAATCATAATGAAAGCAAACAAGAAATTCCAGAGCAATAGGTTGCTGAGGATTTTCGGAATACCGAATGGTATTTCGAAGACTTTTGTGTAACACATTATCAACATGGGGGATGAGTGGATACTCGATAAGTGCGAGAATTAACCGTAGGGGTATTCAGGTGACAAAGAACAGCAAGGCAGTAAGCTCAAAGGATTATCGAAACAACGATTTAGTTTTTCGTGGTATCTTGCAATAACAAGACCAACTGAATGAATGTAAGAATAACAACCGCAAGTAGTTATCCATAAGGGTTTATGTGGAAGGGAATTGCAAACGCGATGAACACAAGTTCTCGGGTTAACAGCGAGAGTATCTTCGTGGTCTTCAGTGCAGCAGATTTATCATCGCAATAAGGGGCTCTCCGGTTGAAAGTGATAACGAGATCCTAATGTTAGATTTAGTAAACTTCATTTAACCCAAATAGAGGAGAGATCGAGTCCCGAGTAAAGGTCGAGGAGTAAAAGATCCTAGTACCACCTAATGGCGACGTGGGCCGTAAGGCACACAACCATGTTAGTAAAAGTTTTGCAATGTCTAGACTCGACTTCGCCAAGGAGTGTGGAAGGGGATTCCTACAGCAATCGGCTCGATACCAACTTCAGACGCCCCGATTCAATCGTACACTAATCATGCACGCAAATGTATACGATCAAGATCGTGGACTCACGGAAGATATCACAACACAACTCTAAAACATAAATAAGTCATACAAGCATCATAATACAAGCCAGGGGCCTCGAGGGCTCGAATACAAGTGCTCGATCATAGACGAAGTCAGCGGAAGCAACAATATCTGAGTACGCATATAAGTTAAACAAGTTTGCCTTAAGAAGGCTAGCACAAACCGATATCAGATCGAAGAGGCGCAGGCCTCCTACCGGGATCCTCCTAAACTACTCCTCGGTCATCGCCGGTGGCTGCATGTAGTAGTAGGCACCTCCGGTGTAGTAGTCGCCATCGACGGTATGCGTCGCTCTGGCTCCATCGTCTGGTTGCAGCAATCGGGTAAATAAAGGGGAAAAGGGGAACAAGGCAACCGTGAGTACTCATCCAAAGTACTGCAAGCAAGGAGCTACACTACATATGCATGGATATATGTGTAAAGGGCCATATCGGTGGACCGAACTGCAGAATGCCGTAATAAGAGGGGATAACTAATCCTTTCAAGACTACGCTCGCAGCCTCCGCCTTGTAACATGTAGAAGAGAGTAGATCAAGTCCTCCAAGTAGCATCGCATAGCAATAATCCTACCCGCGATCCTCCTCGTAACCCCGAGAGAGCGACCACCGGTTGTATCCGCACTTGGAAGGGTGTGTTTTATTAAGTATCCGGTTCTAGTTGTCATAAGGTCAAGGTACAACTCCAAGTCGTCCTGCATCAAGATCACGGCTATTCAATAGATTAACTTCCTGCAGGGTGCACCACATAACCCAACACGCTTGATCCCATTTGGCCGACACACTTTTCTCGGGTCATGCCCGCCGCTGAAGATCAACACGCCGCAGCCCCACCTAGGCACAACAGAGAGGTCAAGACGCCGGTCTAAACCTAAGCGCCACAGGGTCCGGGCCCATCGCCTAATGCACACTCAAGACGCTATGCGTGGGCGGCCGGAAGCGACCTAGCCTAACAGCGCGTTCAGTCCAATCCGCACGCGCCACTCGGGCCGACGCCACGGCGTTTCTCGATACCACGACGCGGGATACCCATAACTACTCCCACATAGATGGTTAGTGCGATAGACCAAATGGCCGACTCAGATCAAATACCAAGATCTCGTTAAGCGTGTTAAGTATCCGCGAACGCCGACTAGGGCCAGGCCCACCTCTCACCCACGTAGTCTCAACCTGCCTGCCGCCCCGCCACAAAGTAACAATCGGGGCCGTGGGAACCCAAGCCCACCTCTACTGGATGGAGCCACCGTCCTTTCAGCCCCATCTCCAAACAGATCACGTAATGTAACAAAGTAAAGTATATAGTATATGCCCGTGATCACCTCCTCAAGTGATCACAGCCTGTATATAGCATGGCGCACGGACAAGAGCGTAGGGTCACCGATGGAACACTAGCATCCTATACTAAGCAAGAGGATAGCATGTAAAGGTAACAACAATAGTAGCAAGGACAAAGCTATGCAAAGAAGATAGGAATAATCGAAAGCAATAACATGCTACACTACTCTAATGCAAGCAGATAGCGAAGAGTAGGCGATATCCGGTGATCAAAGGGGGCTTGCCTGGTTGCTCGCAAGAGAGAGGGTCACAACACCGTAGTCGATCGAAATACCAAAGAAGCGTCGATCGAAAGTCTCAGCGAGAGAAGAGGGGAGGAACAATAAATATTTAAGCAAACAGACGCAAAGCGATGCATGACATGACTTGTATCGGTGCTAGGGGTGCCCTAACGCGTATGAGGTGATACCGGTGAAGGGGAAAACATCCGGAAAGTATCCCGGTGTTTCGATTTTCAGCGAGAGGAGCCGAGGGAAAGTTGCGTGTTTGCTATGCTAGGAGTGTGTGGCGGATTTAACGGGCTGCGTCCGAATCGTCTCGTCATTCTGAGCAACTTTCATGTAGAAAGTATTTTCATCCGAGCTGCGGATTATTTTATATTAATTTTTAAAGTTTTAAATCATTTTCCAATTTATTAATTATTAATTAAATTAACATTATCCAGAATAGTGTTTGCTGACGTTAGCATGACATCAAGATGGCGCCGCGAATAACGCTGACCGCTGACCTGGTCAACCTGACAGGTGGGTCCCATTTGTCATTGACTGAGATTAGCTAAACAGGTTAGTTAGCTTGATTACTTGATTAGGTTAACTAATTCTAATTAATTTAGTTAAACCAAATTAATTAACTTAATTAATTCACTAATTAATTAATTAATTAATTATTACTTTTACTAATTTCATTTTCATTTTCGTTTTTCTCTACTCTTTTCCTTTTATGTGATTTACAAGGGGGAGGGCCCCACCTGTAAGTGGTTCAGGCCACCTCCCTCCTATGCACTAACACGCACAGAGGAGGGGCAGCGGCGGCCGGACCTGGCCCCAACGAGGCCATGGTCGAGGCCGGCAGCGGGGTTGGCGGAGCAGGCGCGAGGGCGGCCAAGCCGCCAAGAGCCGAGGGCCGCCACGCGCGGAAGCGATCGCGCACCAAGGCGTAACGGAGTGGAGGCTGAGGGCGGAGCGGACACGCATCATGCCGCAGTGAGGGCGCAGTCTGGGCGAAGGCGCTGCCGAGCAGACTGTGGTGGAGCGCGCGCGCGTCTTATGCTAAGCATGGGCGCATGTCGGGCGCGGTCGTCCCAAGACAGTGGCGATGGCCGGAGCCGGAGAGGGGGTCACGGCTGGAGGGAGAGAGGGGGAGGGGCCGGGGCTCACGACGGTTGTAGGGTCTTGGTAGTGTGCTCGGGGAGGTCGGGGACGACCGGGCGACGGGGAGGAGGCGCGTGGAGCTCCGGGCGGCGGCGGATCGGTCCGGCGAGTCGGGGAGGGGACGAGGAGGCCACGGCGAGGTCGAGGATGGCGACCGGCGAGGCGAAGTAGAGGTGCGGGGCGGAGGCGGCCATCCTCGAGCGCGGGCTCGCCGGCGAGGTGGGTCTTTGACGTGGCAAGGGGGGCCGGGCACGGGGTGCTTGGCGATGGGGACGGGGCGCCGGCATCGTGGGGGGGGCGTCGGCTCGATTCCGATCCAGAACTGGATCGGGGGAAGGGGGAGAGAGCGAGTGGGGGTGTGGGTGGTTAGGGTTTGGGGTGCCCAGGGGAATAAGGGAGTGCGTGGGGGCCTAAGGAGGCCAGTGGCATGGGCTGGCCGGCTGGGCCAAGGCCCAGGTGGGCCGAGGGGGTTTTCTTTTCTTTTTCTGTTTGTTTTGTTGTTTTTTTTATTCTAATTCTTTTCTATTTTCTTTTATTTTAGTCTAATAAAATTTAAAAGCGACAACTAATTTGGTGGTATTAATTAAGTCACATCCCCAAATATTTTGGCACCTTAAATAAAGTATTTTGAATTTGCTTATTATTTAAAAGTATTTTAGATAATTGTTTTATCATTGTTTTAGTTTATTTAGTGCATTTAAGTGTTTTATTAAAAGATGATTTCTTCACCAACATTTATTAAGGGTCATTTGACACATGAGGAACAATTTAGTTTTGACTTTTGAAAACTTTAATTGTTTTGACTTCAATTCAGTTAATGAATTTGGATCGGTTCTGAACTAACGCAAGATTATCAACAATAATCGAGATGACGTGGCATCATTACCAGAGGGTTACTGTAGCTTGATTACCCGGGCGTCACAGAGCAGAAGCTGAAGGAAGGAGAAGATGGAAGAGTGCGGGACGCCGTTCCCCCGCTCTTTATAAAGGAACGGGGTGGGGGCACGGCTGCTCCGCTCATCCAATCAAGATGCGGAAGGCGCGGGGAACTGGGACCAACCCGCTGCCCCGGCCCGCGACGGCCCGGTTTCCCGCCTCCACCATTCGCCACCCCAAGCGCATGAGAACCACGTGGCGGGCATGCGGACCGAGGCGACGGGTGAGGCGACCTCTCCCACCCCGTGATTGTGGGAGTGGACGCTTGAAGACCACGCCTGCCCCGCTTCAAGAAATGGGCCGCCCCCACGCCCCTCCGCTTATGGGGAAGGCGCGAACTGCCCGCTTATCATGACGTGACGCATGCGCGCAGGGCTCAGCCCCACGCATGCCGCCCACATCACGCACGCCTCCCCACGCCGAGCCACACGCGGGAGGCGTGGGAAGCGCACCGCGCGAAGAAACTTACCGCAGTAAAAACCACCCCGCCTGCCCGCACACCGTTTTTGGGCCTAGCCCAACGACGCGATTGCGCTTATGTGTGGCCCAGGCCCGGGGGCTCCTGTCGGTGTACAAAAAGAGGGGTGCATTTTTTGTACCCCTATAACTGTGCACAGGCAATCTGAGCCGCGGGCACCACCACACTGAGCAAGGCAAGGGAGGTGAGCCGAGGTAAGGACGAAGCTCGAAAGAAGCAGAACGACGCCAATACCAAGACCACAAAGAGCAAAGGGGACGAAGCGGACTCCCCCGGCAAGATCCTTGCCGGGGGGCGGTTTTAGCAAACCCGGCAAGGCCCTTGCCGGGGCGGCTCGCCCCACACCTACGGAGCAAATCACCCTTGAGTCCACTGCCCATGGGGCAAGGATTCAGGAGACATCCCCGTGGTGGCATGCAGATCTTTGTGAAGACATTCAAAATCAGATACACACTATAGAAGATGGCGACCCTTGGCGGGATCCCAGCCAAGGAGGACCACAAGGCCCCCGGCAAGAGCCTTGTCGGGGATGACAGCAGGCGCCACGGCAAGACCCTTGCCGGGGCTACGGCGAGGCCCTTGCCAAGGACACTCGAGGGGCCACCATCGGGCCCACGCAAATAAAACCTTCACCGCCGTTCGCATGCAGCTGCCGACCCAACCAGTTGGGCAGGCACCTGCGTGGCGGCAAGCGGATCTTCATGGAGACCCACCGCTGCGCCACCTCATCTCGCCGCCGCCTACATGGCACCGCTGGCACCGCTGGCCGTATGCGTGTCGACATGAAAGGGAGCGCGACGACGAGACAAGGCTCTCCCTTCCCCGATAAAGCAAGGACACCTAAGAAAGGCGACAATGGCGCTTTGTCATGTAATGCGAGGGATAGACACGATTCTCAGAGCCTTTCCACCTCCCTGTGCCACTGTGGCAACTCCTTTCCCTATAAAAGGAGGCCCAAGGCGACCAGGAGGAGGATTCGGCTTTTTGGAGCTCCTCACGCCCCATTGCTATTCAATAACACCAGATAAACAAACCACCAAAGCAGGAGTAGGGTTTTACGCATCCTCGCGGGCCAAACCTGGATAAAGAGACCGTGTGCTATCTGTTTGATCCGCTCTTCTCACGACCCCCGCGCCCCGCAACCGTAGTAGGGATTCTTGTGATCCCATAGGTGTTGTTCCTACACCAACACTAAGAGATCGGGAGACGACGTGGTGAGTACCCCCTATTCCAGGACACCGTCAGTAGCCCCCTGAACTGGTCTTCAAGTTAGGAACGCTCCTTGCTTCTTCCGAACTGTTCTTCATCTTCGGTCGTCGGTCTTGAAAACTGGTTCAACAAATCTTCTCATCTTCGATCTTGAGGATCGCGAAGTGCATCCGAAGAGTTTACACGTCGGGTATCCGAGGAGCCCCTTTAAGTTTCCGGCCTTTATCAATGCCTTGTTATTTTTATGCCCTACCTCGGGTTTGAAGTTTTTCCCGGGAGGTAGTGTCCTCTTGCGTCCGAGCTCCAACGCCAGACTGTGTCCAAGCTCACATGCCGGACTATATCCGAGCTCCAATGCCGGACTATATCCAAGATGTCATAGATCATCTTGGTTCAAAAAAGATGAAGGAGTTTAGCCGAGCTTAATGCCGGAAATGCCCACTATGGAGCTAGCCTCTAGCGCCCGAGCTTTATGCCGGACTGCTTCCAAGGTGGTGCACCACCTCGACCGCGGGCTGATTTTTTGTGAATATTTTTAACTGGTGCAGTTTATTCTCTCGCCGATGTATATCCAAGAGCCTCAAGGTGTGTATCAGTCTAAAACCCGAGATGCACCTCAAGGCAAGCATAAAACCGTTGTTCCTAGTAGCCTCGAGACTCGGTCGATCGCCGAAATCGGCCTCGAGGATCAATTCCTAGCTCGGCAAAGATACATAGGAATAAAAAAACACAGTGTAATATATTAGAGATAATAGTGATCGGCGAACGGGCCCCTGAAGAGAGGGTCGTGAGAAGTCGCCACAATATGCTAGCTTGACGCCAGATAGGTCCATATGGTACCTATTATTGTCCGAAGACATGTATGCGCATAGTTCGGTCAAGCCGAACACTGAGCACTTCGAATTCTCTGCATTGAATAAGCAATGCATTAGCCCCCGAGACACTGGTCGGGTGGAAACACCAGATCAGGGGATCGATGTGCCCCTTTAATATTTGTAAATAATGAGCACGAAGCCCAGTAGCCCCCGAGCCTTAATGTGGGCACGGGTGGCTGAATTAAGGATCGATATCCAAAGTAAAATCACAGATTATGTGTAATGATTCTATGTATCCAAGTATTTTACATCATTATTTTGACTCCATTGTGACTGTTTATCAGTTGAAAGTGGCCCATCGTCGGCTTCTACCCCTTGGTAGATACTACGCAGGGTGTTTCCGTACTAACAAAACAACTCTTAGCCGACGTCTCGGTGCCCGAAGGCGGTTGTGTTAGCAGAAACGAGGCAATCAGATATGCGGGCTTTAAAACTTTCGCTTAGTCATAGGAGCTTTATACTGGGGAAGTTAGATATGAGCCCCCGGTTAGTGTTTCGGCGACAGCCGAGGTCAAGCCGTAAACACTTCGGCCAATGTTATGAACGGCCCGTCATTTAGCATAGTTATCGGATCGCTGACCAGTTTACGCCTATTGTGACAGTCGGTTTTCGGCTTTCTCCACTAAGGTGCTTGACCATGCGAGCTGGAAGCACAATCGCAGTGGTTCTCCCTTGGCACACCTAGCCGAACAAAGTGGAACGTAGGAGGTAAGCACAGGAGCCAGACAACCCAACTATTGACCGAAGACACAATTCGAAACCGATGCATATATAGCAATATCCGAGAATGTTTTTGCCGAATCCCTAAAGGTGTCCGGCATTGCACTGCGAGACTAATGCTGGAAACGCACAAATAGTTTAAAAGTGCCATAGGCTCGAAAAGCCAAAAAGCTTATTCAGAAGTTTAATGTCCGAACTAGATCAAGTGTTCGGTGCCAAATCGAAAATTGGTCTTAGAAAAAAAGGTGTTTCTGTCGTGCTTTAACGTGACACATCCTATCTCGAGACTTCAAGCGGGTTAGCCTATGGCTTCAACCTCCTATCCCGAAGGCGGAGTACTTCCCGTTAGGCCAGTTTAGCAAACTTTAGCGGCTTTAGGAGAGAAATTAGGCACCCTGGCTATTGACCGCACACTCACGTCGAAAAAAGGAGTGATAGAAAAAAGACTTTGCAATGACTAAGAAGAAGAACACTTATTATAAAACATCTCACATAAATTTAAGAGCCCCCGAGTGGCTAGGGTAAAAGAATGATTGTATGTACGGAAGTACTTATATCATATCTATGTTCACCCGAACTTTAAACGCGTCTTAACCGACCGTCGGCTTCTCCCTCTTCGGTCAATGACCGAAAAGTGTTATGTACTCCACCTGTCGAGAATATCGATGGTGTTTCCAATAACCAGGCAATCAGGTCATAAGGTTGTAATGCATAAAGCGCTACGGGGAACTTATGCTATATTATCGATAAAGTGTAAGAAGCATCTTCGAAGAAAATAGTACCCCCACCGATACCTTTCTTCGGTGCTCATTGTTAATATGAGACTTGTGCAATAGATTTTTTTGTACTCATGAGTTCCGTTGTGTGCCGACCATAACTGAAAATAGTAAGAGCGCTTAGCTTTAAAACTTCACCAGTCGAGGTCTGCTCGGGTGACCCGATCGTGACAATCGCAGAGGTGCTCCCTTTACTCCCTAGCCGAACAATCGGGAATGTAGGGGTAAACACAGGAGCAAGGCAACCCAGCTTGCAAATGACTTAGGTCAATATGGTGCATATTGTGGCATAATACACGAACAAGGGATGAAGTCGTACAAGTATAATCATATGCAAGAGGAAAAGCTCCAGCAAGGGAGCCCCCAAGTAATCTGGGTATTTGAATTTGTTCGTCACAAACAGAGTTTGGACAAGGAAAAAATTTTACAAGCAACTTTTTTCCAAAAAAGTATAATGCTTGGTCGAACCGAACACAAGTTAAAAATTTAGAACTTTGAGCATGAAGGCAACTTAGCTGGTTAATGTGTTCGGTATTGATGACGCGGCCCGAGCTTGATGTGGGACAGGGTTCCATCCCCCAAGTCGGTCCCGAGGTGACGCCAAAGGATATAGTCCGGCTGGATCATTTTCCTGTGCACAAAAAATAGTGCAAACCGAAGATAATAGTAATGATAATAAAAAAATCATTGCATAATTAATAATTTATGAAAAGTGAGTAATAAAAGAAATATGGCCTGGCGCCGAAGTCAATGTCGATGCAGGGCGTCGGTGTGATGCGGTAAAGGCGTGGCAAAGCCTGAATTCACAGGTCGGTCCGAGTTCCTGATGCACCGTTCGCCAGACTATGTACGGAAACTGACCGAACCACCATGCGGCCTTCGTTAATGCGGCCACCATTTGATAGACCTGTGTACATATGATGGACAAACCAGAGTAACAATTCCTTGGAAAAAATGAACCCAAACAAGCAAAAAATACTAGGATTAATAGCACCTGGTTTATTTGTTGTAGCAATCCGAAGGAAGGTGATTCCCAAAATTGGGGCTCGATCCGCACACCCATTGCTTGATGGGTGATAAAGCGACGGCATGGCAATGTTGGCAAAGGTTGGCTCGCCAAGGCAAAGCCCTCGATCCAGCTAACGTGACGAAGCTGGTCGGCTAGAGACGCCAAAGTCTGCGGAGTAGGTTGATGAAGAGATTGCGAAGCCCCCGGTCCAGCCGAGATGTCGAAGTTGGTCGGTGTGATGGACACCGGCTTGAAGAAGCAACAGTGCGGCCCTGCCGATGCAGGTAGTGATGTGGTCGATGCCGGCTTGATGAAGTGACCATGCGGCGATGCCGGTGTTCCCGCTCCGTGTAATCCGTGGGGCGGCGATGTAGGTGACGATTTATCCTTCGCGATGTCGAACTCTTGTTCGGCTTGCCGAGATGATGATCCGAAGAAGTTGAGCTCGGCTCAACAAAGCGGCGACGTGTCTAGCGCAGGTCGGCAGCCTTGGAGCAATATTGCCAGACTGGTTTGGCACCAGCATGATGGTGAAGATCATGTTCAGAAGATTTTAAAATTAGTGGGATGTGTTCGGGAACAAAACACAATACCCAATACAAAACTTCCTTCAAAAAGGATGTTTGAAATCCCGTTCATAAAAGAGACGAACTCGGGTCGGATTCGTTTTCGCGCAGAAAACAGATCCGAAAAGTGATGCACTAATCGGAAGGTTCCCGGAGTTTGGACGGTCGTATCGAGCTGAAATTTTGAGGGGTGGTAGATATAGGAATTCCGCAGCCGATCAACGGTTGTTCTTCCAAAGGACATCCGAGCTAGAAGCTGGACACCCCGCCCTAAACTCATCCATATTCTCGTCCAGATTTAACACGGCTCCGGTATATCGCGGATTGCCAGAGATTCCTCCATCGGAACTCGACGAAATTTTCCAGGGTTGTTGTAGACTCAATTATGCACAATTACACCGAATCAATCGTTAAAGCAACACTCGAGGAGGCAGTGGTGGCGGATACAAGTTCGCTGTCCAGAAAAACAGTACGGTCTCCCGAGGGCAATGATGACGTTGAGCCCCCGGGCTCCCTGGATGATTCCTCCATGATCTTGATAGAGAGAGGAGTTGATGTTGATGAAGGTCCTCATCCGAACATGACGATCGGAGGTAGGGTGCAGTCCTCGGCCGAACCAAGGTGACCAGTCGAGCTGGTGACGAAGATGCAGAAGTCGCAGTTGATCTGCAGGCGAGCCATCGACCTTTTGCCGAACACACAGCGGAACTCTCAATGAAAGCACCAATGTCGGTGTCAAAACCGGCGGATCTCGGGTAGGGGGTCCCGAACTGTGCATCTAAGGATCGATGGTAACAGGAGGCGAGGGACACGATGTTTACCCAGGTTCGGGCCCTCTCGATGGAGGTAAAACCCTACTTCCTGCTTGATTGATCTTGATGAATATGAGTATTACAAGAGTTGATCTACCACGAGATCGCAGAGGCTAAACCCTAGAAGCTAGCCTATTGTATGATTGTTGTATATGTCTATCGACTAGCTTGGCCTCGGTTTATATAATGCACCAGAGGCCTAGGATAACAAGAGTCCTAGCCGAATACGCCGGTGGGGAGGAGTCCTTGTCTTGATCGCCAAGTCTTGTGGAATCTTCCTTGTATGCGGCAGCTGTCTGGACTGGCCCATGAGTATACGGCCATGGGGGTCCTCGGCCCAATCTAACAGATCGGGAGACGACGTGGTGAGTACCCCGTAGTCCAGGACACCGTCAGGAGTCCCTAGATATTTAATGACTGATGGTGGTTCACATTTTATTCATGTTGCTATTCAAAATGCTTGCTAAGTATGATGTTAATCATAGAATTGCATCCCCTTATCACCCGCAGTCTAGTGGTCAAGTAGAATTGAGTAATAGAGAGCTCAAATTAATTTTGCAAAAGACTGTTAATAGATCTAGAAAGAATTGGTCCAAGAAACTTGATGACGCATTATGGGCCTATAGAGCTGCATATAAAAATCCTATGGGTATGTCTCTGTATAAAATGGTGTATGGAAAAGCATGTCACTTACCTTTCGAACTAGAACGTAAGGCTTATTGGGCTATTAAAGGGCTCAATGATGATTTCAAACTTGCCGGTGAGAAGAGGTTATTTGATATTAGCTCACTTGATGAATGGAGAACCCAAGCTTATGAAAATGCCAAGTTGTTTAAAGAAAAAGTTAAAAGATGGCACGACAAAAGAATACAAAAGCGTGAGTTTAATGTAGGTGATTATGTATTGCTATACAACTCTCGTTTAAGATTTTTTGCAGGAAAACTTCTCTCTAAATGGGAAGGCCCTTACGTTATCGAGGAGGTCTATCGTTCCGGTGCTATAAAAATCAACAACTTCGAAGGTACAAATCCGAAGGTGGTGAACGGTCAAAGAATCAAACATTATATCTCAGGTAATCCCATAAATGTTGAAACCATTGTTATTGAAACCGTAACCCCGGAGGAATACATAAGGGACACTTTCACACCGTTCGGTCGTGCAAGTGAAAGGCAATAATGATGATATATGATGGACTTATTGGGATGAGAAAAGCTAGTATGAACTCGACCTCTCTTGTTTTTGTAAATATGATGATTCATCGTTCCTGATTCAGCTATTATGAAGTAAACATATTTGCAATGACATTTAGACATTATAGTTGCTCATGCCATGCTTGATTAGCTATGAGTTATAATGGTTTACCTTGCGTGCCAACATGCTATTGAGATGATTATGATATGGTATGATGGGATGGTATCCTCCTTTGAATGAATTGAGTGACTCGACTTGGCACATGTTCACGCATGTAGTTGAATCAAATCAACATAGCCTTCATGATATTTATGTTCATGGTGGATTATATCCTACTCATGCTTATATTCGGTGTAAATTAATTTTAATGCATGTTTACGATCGTTGTCGCCTCTCACTTGGTCGCTTCCCGCCTTTTGCTAGCCTTCACCGCATTAAGCGGAATACTGCTTGTGCATCCAAACTCCTTAAACCCCAAAGTTGTTCCATATGAGTCCACTATGCCTTCCTATATGCGGTATCTACCGCTTGCTCCAAGTAAATTTGTCTATGCCAAACTCTAAACCTTCAAATGAAATTCTGTTTTGTATGCTCGAGCAGCTCATGTGCAACTAGGGCTGCCTATATCTTCCATGCTAGGTGGGTTATTCTCAAGAGGAGTGGACTCTGCTCCTCATTCACGAGAAAGGGCCGGTAACCGGGATGCCCAGTCCCATGATCGAAAAAGATCAAAGCAAATCAAAATAATTAAACAAAACTCCCCTTGGGAACCGTTGAATGTTGGAGGCACTCGTTGTTTCGAGCAAGCCATGGATTGATGCTTGTGGAGGAAGGGGAGGATAAACCTTTACCATTCTGTTTGGGAACTGCCTATAATGCATGTAGTATGGAAGATACAACCATCTCATAGTTGTTATGCTGACGGTGAAAGTATGCCGCTCAAAATATAATTTATCTCTATTTCAAAATCGAGCTCGCACCTCTACAAATCCTCGCTTCCCTCTGCGAAGGGCCTATCTATTTACTTTATGTTGAGTCATCACCCTTCTTATTAAAAAGCATCCATTGGAGAGCACACCGTCGCTTGCATTCATTATGATTGGTTTATATTGGGTATGACTTGACCGGATCTCTTTACCATGAATTACAATGTTTAGTCAGTCCTTGATCTTTAAAGGTGCTCTGCATTTATGTTTTGCGGTCTCGTAAAGGGCTAGCGAGATACCATTTTGTTATATCATGTTATGATTATTTTGAGAAAGTGTTGTCATCCGAAGTTTTATTATTATGGCTCGCTAGCTGATTATGCTGTTGATATGAGTAATTGTGAGACCTACGTGTTATTGTGAGTATGGTTAGTTCATAATAATTGCTGAAACTTGAATGCTGGCTTTTCACATTTACAACAACAAGAGCAAACAGAGTTTGTAAAAGTTTTTCTTTTCTCTTCAGCTTTGTCAACTGAATTGCTTGAGGACAAGCAAGGGTTTAAGCTTGGGGAGTTGATACGCTCCGTCAGATCTACTTTTCCAAACACTTTTACCCTTATTTTGGACTCTAACTTGTATGATTTGAATGGAACTAACCCGATCGACGCTGTTTTCAAAGAGAATTGCCATGATGTTGTTTTGTGTGCAGAAAACAAAAGTTCTCGGAATGACTTGAAACTCCACGGAATATCTTAGAATAAATAATAAAAATCCTCGCTAAAGATGAAGACCAGGGGCCCACACCTGTCCAGAGGGTGGGGCGCCTCCCCCGGGCACGCCCCACCTCGTGGGCCCCGGATGCCCTCCAACGCCAACTCCAACTCCATATATTGGCTTTCGGGAGAAAACAATCAAAGAGAAAGTTTCATCGCTTTTACGACACGGAGCCGCCAAGCCCTAATCTCTCTCGAGGGCTGATCTCGAGTCCGCTCGGGGCTCCGGAGAGGGGATTCATCGCCGTCGTCATCATCAACCATCCTCCATCACCAATTTCATGATGCTCACCACCGTGCGTGAGTAATTGCATCGTAGGCTTGCTGGACGGTGATGGGTTGGATGAGATTTATCATGTAATCGAGTTAGTTTGTTAGGGTTTGATCCCTAGTATCCATTATGTTCTGAGATTGATGTTGCGATGACTTTGCTATGCTTAATGCTTGTCACTAGGGCCCGAGTGCCATGATTTCAGATCTGAACCTATTATGTTTTCATGAATATATGTGTGTTCTTGATCCTATCTTGCAAGCCTATAGTCACCTACTATGTGTTATGATCCGGCAACCCCGAAGTGACAATAATCGGGACCACTCCCGGTGATGACCATAGTTTGAGGAGTTCATGTATTCACTATGTGCTAATGCTTTGTTCCGGTTCTCTATTAAAAGGAGGCCTTAATATCCCTTAGTTTCCAATAGGACCCCGCTGCCATGGGAGGGTAGAACAAAAGAGGTCAAGTTCTTTTCCATAAGCACATATGACTATTTACGGAATACATGCCTACATTACATTGATGAACTAGAGCTAGTTCTGTGTCACCCTATGTTATGATCATTACATGACGAACCACATCCGCATAATTATCCATCACGATCCGCTGCCACGAAGTTTTCCATATACCGGTTTACGCTTATTTACTTTTCCGCTATATTGTTATAATCACTACAAAAATACCAAAAACATTACTTTGTTGTCTTTACTTTTGTTACCGTTACCACCACTATCATATTACTTTGCTACTAAACACTTTACTGTAGATACTAAGTTTCCAGGTGTGGTTGAATTGACAACTCAGCTGCTAATACTTAAGAATATTCTTTGGCCCCCCTTGTGTCGAATCAACAAATTTGGGTTGAATACTCTACCCTCGAAGACTGTTGCGATCCCTAATACTTGTGGGTTATCAAACCCCAGCAGCATCGACGGTCGCGTGCGATGGGTTTTCGAGGTGGACGGGTGAGCTGCAACACCGGGATTCTTCTTGGGCGCCCCATGGATGATGCAGACGTTGAAGAAGAAAACGATGATGAAGATGACGCACTGCGTACGCTTTCGGGTTCGCATAAGAGTTTCGCCTACCTGGCGCGCCAAAGATGTCTTGGGAAAATACGGCCACCTATGGGGCCATTGGCCCCTTTGTGATTCAGCAGGGGGGAGAGCGCATTGCACAAAGAGCGGAGGGTGCAACACATCACGACAGAGATCACATGGGCAGTTTTTACCCAGGTTCAGGATGCCGCAAGCCGTAAAACCCTATTCCTGCATTGGTGGATTGATGAGAGGACCGTGGTGGATACGCAGCGCTCTAGCCCGGTAGGGTTGCCTCCGGGCGAGATGAGCTATGCGCGTATGGGTGTACAAGGGTCTGAATCCTTTCTGTGGTTGCCATGGCCCTCCTTTTATAGATCAAGTGGTCACCACCATGGCAAACTAATCATTGTGTACTAATTAGATAGCAAACATTGCTATCATACCTAACTCTACAGACAAGACAAGGCGCTTTAAATGCACCGCTTAGTGTCACATCATAGCGCAGCCCGACAATCCTTGACGGGCCGTTCGGCCACCTTCTCGCCTACTGGCATGACACGTCTCTGGACGAGTGTCATTTGGAGGTGATTTCCGTAGGAAGTGGCTGCTACGTGCCAACTAACAGCCACTTAGTCACTTCTGGGCTCGACACCACACCGACAGGTGACTTGCGTTGCTATGAGGTGGAGCGGTGGAGCCTTGGCGGGGTAGTCTGCCTCCATGATGCCCGGCAGGCCTGTCGGGCTAGCCTTGAGACTTGTCTTCGGGGTAACGTCGACCTCGCCAGGGTCGCCTGTTTGGCAAGGGAGGTTTTTCCTTGGTGGTATCTTGCTCCTTTAGCTTGGTCTTGGACATTGCAACCTTGCTCATAAGCCTATGTACAGACTGGGAAACACACCTGGGGTTCGTTGCATCGACACTAGGAGGGCAGAGGTGGGCGGGATCTGCCGATACTGTGGTAGCGAGCAAGTGGCGAAGGCCCTATCACGTTGGAGCTTGGTCAGAGAGAACGGAGGGTACCGCAGATCAGGACGTGGTGCTTCGAAGCCTTCGAACGTGAAACGATGCACATCCTCCCTTTACCCCGACGGACGGGATGCGGCCGGATCAGTGACCAATGGTGAGAGAGAGAGGCCACCGCCGTCTTGTCTTGAGATCGTGTGACGAGAGACAAACCCCGGCAGGCAGGCTCCATTGTATATAGTGGAGCGTATTTCTTTTTCCTCGGTGAAAATCGTTTTATATTATGTATGTGCCATTGAGGAATATAACTTTATTTAATACTAACACGTCAAGTCAAACTTTGTTCCGTGTACGTGTGGTACACGACCCTCCTTTGAGTAAACAACCGCTACACGCGTCAAATTATCACGTGGATTGCCTTATCGTACAGGAATGAGCTCCACCGTGTAACCGCGCGGTGTGGCTGGGAACGAGACGTGAGTACATGCGTTGTGCGTGCACCTCTTCTTTACGTGCAGGTACGTACGTGGGTGGGTGTGAAAGAGGGTTTGTACGAAACAGTGGCAATGTGTTGAAGATATCTCACACAAAAAAATTTAACATATGCAATGTGTGTGAAACAAAGTCATGGATATATCATATATAGAGGGAGAGATCCACGATAAGAGAGTGGGGGGATCATCGGCATGAGGTATCGATATAATCGAAAACAGGGATGAAGTGTGTGGGTGCGCGATCGATAAAGAGTGGCATCGAATTTGTGTTTGCCCACGTCAAAGATACAGGGCGGCTGCCCTACTGGGATGTGAGAGGGTAGAGGTGCAGTTTGTCCTTGTGGCATCGATATTAACCTACAACGTCTGACTATCGGTGTGTGGGGTGGGGGAGGAGGGGGCAGAGACCTTACTATAGAGAGGTAGATCCACTGGTATGTGTGTGGTGAAGGAGGAAGACCTAGCTATGTATTGTGGGAGATCGATCGGCATCCATGCATATGTGTAGCAGCCTTATAAGGTTGGGAGAGAGACAGAGGTGGAGTGTCGTAGGGTTGGTGGTGGAGTTGCTTCTCAAAAATTATGGGAGAGGCCTGCTAGACAACTGGAGGGTACGACTGCAATATCAATATGAGAGGGGATGTCTGCCTGTCTGTGTGCGTGCGTGTGAGAGACGGGTCAGGAGGTATGCAAGGATGATGAGGGGGACGATATGGTTGTGGTAAGCAGACGTAACTACATAGGAAGATCAATCGTCGTGTGTCGGAGAAAGGGAGAGACATAACTAGTGAGGTACGTCGATCGGTGCGTGTGGAAAAAGACTTATATTCGACCTAGCTATATGTAGGGAGATCAGTAGGTATACATGCATGCATGTGTTAGAAGCAAATAAGGTCCGGAGGGACGGACAGGGAGAGAGGGAGCTGCTAGGAGGTGGTGTGAGAGGCCTACTATATCAAGGGCGGAGGAGTGATGCGAGCATGAGATCAATGAAAAGAGGGGTGGGAGTGTGCACGTGCGTGGGATCGTATTGGACATAGGGCGGCATGTACGGTGAGAAGAGAAGAGGGAAAGCGTGTGTTTGTGGTAGGCACACTTGGCTAGAGAGGTAAATCGACTGGTGTGTGCTGGAAAGAAGGATTCGGGGGGCCTACACACAGCATGGGTGAACGACCTAAAGAGAAATAACGAATGTGCATGATGGAGGGGAAGCTGAGGGAGGGTGTGAGGGGGGCGGGCATGTGCATGCTCGAGAAGAAGTTAGCACTAGCTACAAAGAGAAGAGGATTGTGTGGGTATAAAAGATGAACAAAGATCATAATTTGTTATAAAAAGTGGATTCGGATATTTGAACAAGAGACCGTTGTGTTTTAAACCGATGCATGTATGAATATATATAATGGTGATACGCATGGTGTGGTTATGAACATGTTATACTACATATAATATATAGAACATTTATTTGAATTTGTGATAATGTGTGGCTTTTGCATCTCAGGGCTAAATACATTTCATAATGTAGGGGCGGGGTACTATACTTTGTGTGATAAACGAAGTGTACGTATGAAACATGGTTCAGATTACGAAGATATAGTTATTACATCAAATGTACTATTATTTGGAATCAACATCAAGTGTATTCAAAATTTTGAATTCGAGTTCATATAGTACACATAGATCATATCTATCTCTATAGTAATCATGTGGTGTGTTGTTAAGATAATACACGAATGATGGTTTAACTTGGCAACAATCATGATTGCAGATTCTTATTCAAATAGAGAAATGAATTCAAATTTAGCTCGCATTGCAGCGGTAGTATAGACATTTGGAATATAGTAAAATGTTTGTACAAGTAGGTTGCATGCATTATACAGCCAGCAAAAAAATTTAATTGGACATAACACGGATTCATACCTTTGAATCGCATTTGTATAGTAAAATGGGACAAGACTCAATCTCTGTGTGGTGTGAATAGTTTTTATTTGTTTTTTCGTTGAGGGAAGTGCGAATTGACTTGGTACGTACATTATTACACGTTAGACTTGTCCCTAAAATTCAACCCGCGCCTTGTTATCCCGAAAATTCAGATATCGTGCTCCCAAAACTCGCGCCTTCACAACCCGCGCCTTCCTACCCCGAAATTACAACCTGCGCGAAAACTCCCTCCAGCTGCCAAATCACGACACGCAAAATCCCCCTTCTAACCCTGAGCCGAAAGGGCCGCTAATTCAAATCGGTGGGGGTACTTTTGTAACACAACCTACATTTTGGACAAGCGCGTCCTTAAGTCATGGTTCCCCCCTCCCATCACCTCCTTTTCGCCATTCGAAATCCAGGCCGCCATAACCTCTCTGCTCCAGCCGCGAAACCCCACCATCCGCCACCCAACCACTGCCGAGCTGGAGACTCATCCCCGACAACGTCGTCCATCACAACAGCTCGACGCCCCTCATCCACCGCCCCGGATGAGGATCCGTCATCGGTATCATCATCCCGTTGGTTCAGCTGCCCCGTCCTCCACCTCCAAGGAGCTACTCCGACGATCGCCTCGTCTATTGCGGCTAATCCATCCCCACAGCGCCGCCTTAACCCGCTCCACGGGAACCGCAACATCCTCACTGACTCCTCGTACGAAGCCGAGGCCTACTCGGCGCCACCAACAAGGTTGTACACTCAGCGCATCACACCTTCTCCTTAACTGGACCTCCCAGCACTGATGGTGTTCGATCCCGCACCCCCATGGCGCGGCTACCTCGAAGCCCGCGCCGCCGCCGACATCTCCATGGCGGCTCTCCCCCAGTGCGAGGCTCCCTCGGCGGTGGCGTCCATACCAGCCGGATCTTCTGCTGCTACTATTGCCCAGCTCTCACTCACTCGCTTGTGCTACTGCTATTGTTGCTGCTCCGGCTCTCGGTCGGTCCCTCGCCCTGCTGCTCTGGCTCTCGCTCGCTCGCACTGTTGCTACTTCGCCGGCTCCCGCTCGGTCGCGCTCCTGTTGCTCCGTCTCTCGCTCGGTCGCTCTGCTGCTCCACTCTTCCCCTCACTCGTGCTGCCCGTCTGCTCTTGATTTCGCTCGCGCTGCTGATGCTGGTATATGGGATGCTACAACTACACGAGTTGCTGCTCTGGCTCTAGTTTGCGCTGCTGCTCCCCGTTGATCGCCTACTGATTTAGATCACTGTTTCTCTACTACTAGTGCTCGAGCAGCCTAAACTACATGTGAAGTGCCTCTCTGCTACCACTGTGTTCAGTTTTGACAGTAACATTCAGATTCCACAGTAAATTTCAGTTTTGACAGTTAAGTTCAGAGTCAACAGTTTTTACCTCATCTATTGTATCAGTTGTTTTTTGGTGATGTAAATTTTACATCTCTCACTTTTTGGTAATGTATTTTACATCATCTATTGGAGATGCTATTAGAATCCCACTTGAGACTAACGATGTATGTCTTGTACTGCTTCAGCCTCGACGTCTTAGACCTTGCCAGAGCTGCTCCAACGATGGAACCATCCATCACAATAGAGCAGTACCCTGGACACCATCTATAGACGCCTCAACTCTTCCTCCACACCTCCGACAACCACCACTGCCGCAACTTCTTCAGCGACCAAACCAACGATACCGAGGTCGACATGGCTATGCCAAATAGGCTGTACAGTTGTCGCATCACTTATTACTCTACATTCATGTCGATCCATTAGGGCTATTTTGGTTCAAAGGAAAAAGTGAAGGAAACACATAGCAATATGAAATTTTCCTATGGCACTCTACTATTCAATTATTCATGTATTTCATTGAAAAGTGGAGCAAAACATCCACCTAGACCTACTTTTCAAAATCCTATGCATGAAAACAAGATTAAGTGAATTAGTGGCAGAATAACATTCTACATGTACACACTTTCATATGGTTTCACTTTTACTTGGCCATGTTTCATTGCATTCCTCTGCTCTTGCAATTCCTGTGAACCAAACACGGAAGTTGACAGAAATCCTGTTTTTACAAATGCTCTGTTTCCCACGTGCATTCCTATCCTATTCCGGTGTTTTTCCTATCCCTGCGATTTGAGAATCCTACAAGCCAAAGGAGCCCTTACAGAATTACTTCAGTTACAGATAGGTGTCAAAGAAAACTTTGTGTGGTTTGTCCTGCTCCTGCCGCAACGTCGTCCACCTCACCTAAGCTGCTCCATCGATAGAAGCATCCACCATACTAGACATCACGACTCCCGACCGTCTTTCGCCGCCTCAGATCTCCTTCCCTGCCGTCGGCAGCCACCGCAACTACATAACCATCATCAACTCAGCAGATGAACCTGAGGAGTACACGGGTCCTCAAGAGAGGTCACACTCTTTTGTTTCTGCTTATGTTATGCATTGCTTAATATTACCTGCTACTTTATCGTCCTGTCCACCTCTTAGACTCCAAGTCAGGTCCAAATTAATGTTCAAACTTGAGTTTTAAAATTAATGGTGGGGCACATATCGAGGCATTAATGAATAGTATCTCTTTCTATTATCTGGTTCACCTAGGGTAGGCCTATGTTGTTCATGTTGGGTGGGAAACAAATAGTAAAGCAATCATCATCTGTATTTTTATCAAATTAAAGCTATCATCAGCCTGCTATCATTATTTTTGGATCCATCCACTGGTTGTTACCATCACTCTAGATTTTGGCATGCTCTCCTTACATGATCTAACTATATTTTTTTGTATGCATGTCAGATATTGTACACAATCATGCTGAACATGTAGAGAAAAAGAGAATATTTCGTGGCAATACAATGTCATGTAGACTCGCTCCATGGTGGGTTCAATGGCAAACCCTCCCCCCTCCAGATTGTAATCCAGAGGAAGTTATCTGTTTTGAGGCGGATTCAGACGCAGTTGACCACTCCTATTTACCCCACGAGGCGTTTGCTCTAACTTGGCATGATGATGTTGGTCATATCTTGCATATGTTGCCTTGAAGTGCCTACTTTCAACATCATATATGTCATCTGCTTAGTGTAGACACGTTTTGTAATGCCACTTGTCTAGTTTCTATATCATATATGTGAATTATGCAATCTCATCTCATTTAGCCAGCCATAATATATGTGATAAATGCAATCCCATCCTGTTTAACGAGGCATCATATATTTGAATGATATCTTGCCAATCCTTTTCTTCATTACATTTCCATTTGTCGACAATGTTTGTTCATTCAACTACTCTTCCTGTGAATCAACCATTTGAGTGGGTTATGGAAAACTCTGGATTGAATACAAGGTCTTCAGAGCAGACAGTGCTACCGGTTGAAGCAGATCTCTTGCTGGGTCACGGTAGCTCTTCAAAGATGGATTCAAAGACAGATGATCAGTCCTATTCCGCCACCGAGGTGTATGCTCTAACTTGGCACAGTTATACTGCTCATATCATGCATAGGGTGTCTTGCATTGCATAGTTTAGACATCATATGCACAATATTCAACACCATATTCTTAGTTCAAACAGCATATATGCGAATGCCCTCTACTTAGTATATAAATCACATATGTGAATTAAATCATGCAATCCTGATTACTTAGATAACATGTATGTGAATTATGTCATGCGAACCTGTTTACTAAAGACATCATATAATTATCTCATGCCATCCTATTTAGTTAGTCATCATATCTTTGAATTATGTCATGATATGCTATCCAGTTTAGATAGACATTATATATGTGAAATTATGTCTTGCTATCCTTTTTACTTAAACGATATACATGTGAGCTATTTCATGCCCTATATTTTCCCCACTATCTATTGCATTTGTCTCTCATACAAGGTCTGTACATACAACTACGTTTCTTGTTTATCAGCCATTTGAATCAGAGCGGGTGATGCGAGTATCGAGCGGAGTAAAAACACGGTCTTCAAATAAAACAGTGCTACCTCTTGGTGGGGATAGCACCCTGGTTGTATATGCACGAGAACCAACCCTACCACACATAACCCGGACTCTCGCAGATTGTACCCCTACTATGATGGACGGAGAACCAAATTCACCCAATCTAACCCCAACCCCAGCAGATAGTAGCCCAGTTCCAGTTGACACAACACCATATCCACCACAGAGCTCCCAAACAAGAGCAGTTAGTAAGGCAGCTCCAGTGCCCAAAGCGCCAATACTACCACGGCGAACCCCAACTCCACCAGTTAGTACACCTATTCTTGTGGACGAACCACAACCAGCCATTCGTTGTTTAGCATCTATCGCATTTGATGTTGTTAAATCCGATGTGTGTATCTTCCCATCATGGAAATATTATACTGAAGATGAAGGAAAATGCCAGTTGCAGGTGTTCGTCCAGGAGTTATGTGTAAGTAATGTTGTTCATGTCAATTACTTTGCTTTGTCCCATACATTCTACCTCCACGCTGGTTATAATATGGCAAATGTTCCCATTTTTCTCTATAGAGAAGGACCAATTTGGAAAATCAGGATGAGGTAACCTGTGCTAATACCTCTGCTATCTTCAAGAATGCTTGGTGGCAGTATCAGAATTACCTGAAGAAAACGTACTTCACTGACAAAGAAACTCATCAAATTCCCTTACGTTCTCCTCAGTCACATTTACGGGACGGTGACTGAGAACGCCTTTGTCAGTGTTTTGGGAACCAGGGTACCCATACTTGCCTGCCTGCGGCCCATGACGTGCCTCCATCGATGGCCTGGTATGGTGTCGTGGGAAACCACGGCCACCTATGGGACCAAGAACCCCTTTCTGGTTCGGCGGGGGGATAGCACGTTGCCCAAAGAGCGGAGAAGCATGGAACAACACGGCAGAGATCACATGGGCAGTTTTTACCCAGGTTCGGGCCACCGCGAGGTGTAAAACCCTACTCCTGCTTTGGTGGATTGATGATGGAAAAGATGGTGGTGAGCGCAACATGTTTGCCCGGCAGGGTTGCCTCGGGGAAAGAACGGCTACGCGTGTACGAGTGTGTGAGGGTCTGAATCAGCCAACCCTTTCTTCGTTTGCCATGGGCCTCCTTTTATAGATCAGGGGTCACCACAGTGGCAAATCAGTCATTATGCACTGATTAGATAGCGAACAGTGCTATCATACCTAACTTTGTAGGCTGACAGAGCACATTAAATGCACCGCTCAACGTCTCATCACCGCTTGCCCGGTAGGGCCATTCCCAGCTTCGCTCCTGCTTGTTTGACACGTCTTAGGATGGGTGTTGCTTGGAGGTATCTTTTGTATGAAATGGCTGCCATGTGGCAAATAGCAGCCTCTTAGTCACTTTGGGGCTTGACACCGCACTGATCGACGACGTGCATCGTGATGAGGTGGTGTGGTGGAGTGGTTTGCATCCGTAAGCCCCAGCAAGCCTGTCGGGACGATCCAAAAGCTTGCTTCCGGGGGTAACCCCATCTTTGCGAGGCTCGCCTGCCCGGCAAGGGAGGTTTTTCCCTTTGATATCTTGCTTCCCTGGCTAGTCTTGCTCCTCTTGATCTGCATGTTGGTCCTTCAAAGAACTGATCCCTTGTGCTCCAATCTGACCCTGGTGTTGTGATCTTGTTCTTGTGCTTGTGCACTGTCTGGGCAACGGACCCAGGGTTTGTTGCACCGACAGGAGCCCCCAGGCCGGGCACGAAGTGCTGCCAGGCGTCGTCGGGGTAGGCCATAACCAGTGCACAGGCAGGGGTGTAGAAGTGGTTGGACCCTTTAGATCTTCTTCTTCGCTGTCGGGGAAGCTGATTGTAACCCACGAACACCTATGGGACCGGCGGACCGAGCCCCTTTCGGTTCGGTGGGGGGCGGAGGTCGCACGAAGAGCAGATCGAGGTGAAGCACACGAGCAGTTTACCCAGCTTCGGAGCTCTCCGGAGAGATAATACTCCTACTACTGCTTGTCGGATTGTATTGTGTTCTTGCTAGAGAGCTATGAGAGCTACAAAACCTAGCGTGAGTGTCTCTGGTTTTGAATGAGTCAAACCGAGCCGAACCGAACCCCTTCTACGTTGCGCATGGGCCTCCTTTTATAGGCTCAAGGGGTCACCAACAGGTGGCAACGTAGACAAGGGCAAAATGGGAAAATGAGTTGAGGTTGGTATAGCTACTTTGTACAGTGTATTCTACCTAACTCTGACGGCAAGGGACAAAAGCATTAAATGCCCGTCCATGTGGCCTAAACAAAGGCAGAAAGGGACTGTGGGGCGCCACCGCTTGCCACGATGGCACTCCTGTCGCCGCCTTCGCTGCTCTCCGCCGGCTGCACAGCCTCTTGACACGCGCGCTTGGAATGGTCCCATGGCGACATCGCTGGTGGATGAGCTGGAGCGGAGATGAAGAGTGGTTGCTCGCCGCTGCAAGCGCCTTGCCGCTGCTGAATCCTTGTCGCGCCGGAAGCTTGTCGCCATCGAGCCTTCCCGGCAAGCTCCTCTTGCCGGGTCTTGTCTTCACGCGCCTTGAGCGGCCTTCCCGCAAGCTCCTCTTGCCGGGCCTTGTCTTCTTGGCTTAAATACTTTGTTCTTGAATGGCTCCAAAGGAACCACGGAGGACCTTGGCGGTCACCAGCAAGCCCCGCCGCTGAGTGTCAGAATCACCAGCACGAAGTTCGGGATACCAGGTACCCCTACTCTAGTACACCGACAGAGCCCCGGCTCGGCCACACACGGTGCTAAGCGCTGTTGGGCCAGCCCAAAAAAAAGTGCACGGGCACGCCGCAGCCCGGATCACGCCTGTAACTTGCTCGACCCACCACGCCTCCCACGAACAGCACGCGCCGAACGTGGCGCCGTGGGAGAGATCGGGGTTTTTTAATTGAAAAGCGGAACGTCCCGCCTCTTCCTCCTTAAAAACAGGGAAACAGGGCAGGTCGCCCACCTCGCCATTTGCTGTCCCATCTTGAAAACCACCGCCGCTCCCCCTTCTTCTCTAGTCTCAAGAGAGCAACGCCCGCCCCATCGCCATCAGCGCCATCAACGCTGTCGGTCTCTCCACCACCTCCGCCATCGCCCGAAGCCGATAAGGGAAGGGCGTGAAGTCGGCCGAGGCGCAGCTGCTCATGGGCGCTGCAAAAGGAGCGGCCGCCTTCCCCCAGCTCGACGCAAAGGAGCCGAGGGAGGGCTACTACCTCTTCTCGTCGACGGAGACGCGATGATCCGCGCGACGAAGGTACTCTCCGCCAGATCCGAAGTTGGGTCCGAAGCGGTACCCCTTCTTCAAGGCTTCTTCTATTGCAGGCTCTGCCGCCCTTCTCTGAATTCTTCGCGATATCATGAACACCTACGGGCTTCGCCTCCTTGATTTCACCCCCAATGCTGTCTCGACCATGGCAGTTTTCGCACACCTTGCGAAAAACTTTGTCGGAGTCCACCCAAACGTAGCCCTCTTCCGCCACTTCTTCATGCCTCGTGTCGAGAGGAGAGCCACTTGTCGGAGGGATTGCTTGGATCTCTAGGATCGGCAAGAAAGAAGCCTATCTAGAAGGAGAGCTCGCAGCAAGTGGGAGGAGTGGAGAGCCGATTGGTGTTGGATCGCTGAGGAGAACCCGCAGCCCTTCATCGCCCAGCGCCAAACTCCCATAGTGCGCGGCAACGATTGGAGCAACTTGGCGCGGAGGATGCTAGGTTGAAGATTGCTGTGACCGGATCTTGCGCCTCGTGCTTGCTGGACTCACCGTGGCGCGCTGCATGCGAGATTTCTTCGCCACGCGACGCTTCCCTTGCAGGAGAGGAGGAGACCTGCTTGGGAGTTCCAAAATGGGGCGGACATCATGAGGCTGCGCCGGGCCTCAACTGAATTTCACCGCCTTGGAGTTGGATGCGATGTTGCTGGAGCTGTTCAAGCACGACCCGATCACCCCGAGTGGTTTAGGTGGCCGAGGGAGTCGCCCCATTGTGCAACAACTCTTCGCCGACCGCATCCGCGTAATGATGCCGCCAGCGATTCGCATGGGATCGCTCCAACCGGCAAGAGCCTCGCGGACGACGCCGTGGCAGTTCTTCGATAGGTTGGAAGAAGTGCCGATCCGCCCGACGAAAGCAGAAGTGGCTCACCCGCGACACCACCGACGCCGAGATGCAGCGACGCCACTCAGCCGAGGAGGCGGCAGCTGCTGCCACCGGGCGAATCTGGTTCACCGTGGAGGAGGCAGAGGCAGCAGAGGCGGCAAGCCTTGCCGATCGAGAGGAGCTTGCCGGTGAGGAGGAGTAGGCCGAGCCCGAAGTTGAGCCGAGCGAGTCTGCCAAGGGCGCCTCCACACCTTCAAGTAGCTTGCCGCGAAGCGAGCCCACAGCTCCACCAAGAAGGCGCTCCGCAAGGCCGGGAAGTGACGGGCGGCAGATCGCTAACAGCCGCAAGCTGCGGCGACGCGCCCCACATGCAAGCATCAAGCCCGAGAGCACCCCACACCGCCAAATAACCGAGGCGGATCCTCTCGTGCCACCGCTGCCACCCCGCCAAGCGGTCAAGAGAAACTACTCCTCCGCCTCTTCGACCGGAGGCGAGCCGAATTTGATCTCTCCGCCAGCTCCGGCGAGGAAGAAGAAGAAGAGTAAGCTTCTATGTTGTGCTTGTATTTCTTCAATTTGGTTGCTTTGTCTTGTATCTGATTTGTTTCATTCTGAACTCTTTCCTTTTCGTGACGGCTCGTGAGGGCGCGAAGAGAGCCAAGACTCCGTGGTCGCCATCGAGGACGATCCCCGCAGCAGCAGGAGGCGCTCTGAGACCCCTTGCCGGATCCGCAACCTTCCTCAAAGAAGCCCCCAAAGACAGCCCCAGCCAGAAGTATATGGTTTACTTTTCATCGTTAGGCGGCATGGATGCTCCTTCTTTGCTGATATCTGAATTGTTGATTTGTGTAGGAGCAGAGCAGCCTCATCAGAGTGCCCGGAAGCCGCCTCCCGAGATACCATCTGATCAACTACGCCGCCAAGGAGAATTCCCGGCAAGGAGCGCTCTCCCGCAAGGGAGACTTCTCCGCAAGGGACAGCACCAAAGGATCCTCCGTTGTCGAGACCATGACCGCAGATCCCATCGCAGTAATCCCTTTGACCGAAAATTTCCTTGGGTTCTTTTCTTCTGTTTTTTTTTGAACATTTGCTTGACTGTTCTTTCTTTTTCGATCGCCGATCCATCTGCCGGAGAGCCGATGGAGACCGAGGTCGCCGGCGAGAGGACGCGCTGGCGACACCGACGCGCCGCCACCATGGAGGAAAAGGTCTGCGCCGGCGGGTCCGCCGTGAGGAGGCCGCCAAGGCTGCCGCCGCAAAGGCTGGCTAGGGGTCTGCAATCGCATCGACGACCCCGAGGCCGCAGGAGCGCCAGCGCCACGCCGACCGCCGATCCTCCGCCACCGTGCAGCGCCAGTTCAAGAGCCCCAGCCCGGCGCCTATTCGAAGCCCGCGACGGCGTTTCATCAAGCTCCCGTGGGCGCCGAGCTCTAGGGCGCCGGTCAAGGGGGAGACCTTGACGAAGAGCTGCTCGCCTCATTGGCTGTCGCTGGTTGACGCGCCAAGCAGCAAGCAGCGGCGAAGTTCGAGGAGGAGCAGCTGAAGAAGCTGTTGTCGCCTACCACGCCCGACAAGCCAAGTTGGAGTCCCGGAAGCACTTGTCGCGAGGGCGGAGCAGATATGGAGAAGCGCGAAGAGCTCCGGCGCCAACCAAGAAGCTCTCCTAACGTAGCGTAAGAGCGGAGCGATCATGAAGAGCGCATAACCTTCATCCTTGAGAAGGCCGAGGTCGAGGAACAGAACGGCTCGCGCCGAAAAGCTATCTCGCAAGAAGGCGAAGTTGGCGCAGCGGAAGATCAACCTTGACAGCTATGAGGAAGAGCTTGCGCGAAAGCAATCAATTGGCGGAGCTCTCAAGGAAGCAAAAGATGCTACCGCAATCGCCGAGGCCGCTAAGAAAGAGTTGGAGACGGCAGACGCAGCCGAGGCCAACCTCCGTAAGAGCGGGCGAGGAGCTTGCTGCGCTGAAGCACGAAAGCGAGAAGGACGCCTACACTCTTGGCGAGTTGCAGGCCGCCTCGCCGAAAGGATCAAAGAGCTCGATGCCGCCAAGGACTCCAAGGCAGATCTTGAGCTAAAGCTGACCACCCCGATGCGTACGCCGGACGGGCCAAGGAGCGGAGGTGGCCTGCTGGAGAAGATCAAGGCCAACGAGGAGCTACTAGCGAAAAGCTACGACCGCCTAGAACACCTTCAGAGAGAACGGATGCATCGGACGAGGGTCTTGTGGATACCGCCGCCGCCATCGACAAGGAGCTGATGGAGCCGGGATGGTGGATCTGGTATACTCCGACGAGCGCCTCCAACCCAGCGCCAAGCTC